>CM053507.1:17406179-17465844 GCA_028627145.1 Eidolon dupreanum
TATTTGTTGAATATTTAATTTCCAGGGACTTTTCCTTATTCTCTTTCAGAAAATTCTCTTATATCTTTGAGATAATTAATTATAGCTTTTTGGATGTTCTCTACTACTCCATATATTCCTTTTACACCCAGCTTTTTTTTCAGTTTTGTTTCTCTCTTTCATTTGGAAGCTATTTCTCTCTGTCAGCAGATCTTACACATTTACCTGCATCAGAATCATCTGAAAGGCTTATTAAAGCACAAATTACAAGGCTCAGTCCTCAGAGTTTCTGGTTCAGTTGGCCTGGAGAGGCGCAAAATTTGTATTTCAGCAAGTCCCCAGAGGCTGCTGTAGCTACTTGTCCAGAGACCAATCTTTGAGAACTACTGTTTGGGGTCATAGAGGGTTCTATACCTTAAAGAATAAAGATGACTCATTTGCATAAAGATTAAAGACCTGGAGCTGGGCTCCCTGCCCAGACGCTCCCTTAGCAAAACCCCTGAGGCCTCAGTGTTAACCAACCCCATAATTAAACACTTTGTGGACTGGTCTCTGGAAGGACTCACTTTGGATGGCAGTGTTATAAAATTTTCAATGTATTTTACATCTTGGTAAAAAAAAAAATGCTGTGCAAATAAAACATAATACATGCAGTATTATGACACTATCACAATTCAAAAATTTAGCTTATAAAACAGACAGTTTTTGTAGAAAATATCAGAGAATAAACTACCAAGAAGTTTCCATAAAATGTTCAGAATTTAGGATGTCACTCCGACTTTAGCTACTGTAATATAAAAGAATGAGCAAATTGCATAACACATCTTGATTATTCTTTATTAGCTATTGAAATCTTCCTGGTGATGAGCTGAAGTTTGAAAACTGAGTTACAGTCTCCCAATGGATAATGACACTGAGCAATCTGAAAATTATGTATTACCAGAAGAAAAGGGGCACTAAGTACAAGCTTTAAGAGTGTCTATCTCATAAAAGATATTATCATTTATAGTTTTCTCTTTTCATTGGCTCCAATTCTCTTGCAAATCCTGAATTCTGAAAAGGTCAAAAATAAGACAAACAGCTCTGTCTAGTGGCAAATTTGATCATTGCAGCCAAAATCAAGAATAGTTCTTAAGTCAGACCCTTTTAAAAAATCTGTCTAGAACTTACTTCGCAAGCAACCTTGACAGGAGGTGACTGTTTTATCCCAGCTCAGGAGCCACTATGGATAAACACTTAAAGCCATCGGTTATGTCATCTCCATTTGGGATTTTCTCAGCAGTTAAGAGAGACAGTAGCTCAGTAATTTAATTTAAAATAAAAATATTCTTATTTGTGAAAGCGTGCTTTTTAGATAATTTTGTCTAAAACATAGGTACACACCTCAGCCTGCTCTTATCTTTACTCTCCTTTTTATCCCCCTATCTCCCCTGTCCTGTCTTCAAGAGAAGTCTGAAAATGAAGATCAGCAGCTATTTGTTCCTGGTTCTCCCCAAAAAGCATTCAGAAAATAGTTGTCTTTTTGTTACAAGCACTGGTACATCAGGGTAGAACCTTACTATTTTCCATACTTTTCTACTTCCAAAAATAATATGAAGTATCTTACAATAAATAAGAGAGTAAATAAATTAAAAAACAAACAAACAAACAAATGAGGAATCCAACTATGTCTAAGACTGGGGCCCATGGTATTTCTGGGTATGGAATGGAAAAGATATTTGCTGAATTAAATTAAAATTGATCAGACATAGAGAATGAGAATTTGGTTGCTTTTTAATACATAACAGTTACAAGATTTTAAGCCTATGGTTTTATCCCCCAATGTAAAATGATCAAAGGGTTAAAATATCACATGTGTTTGCTAGAGATAATATTCAAATATAAGCAATATTGAAGAAGTCAATTAGAAAGTTATAGTTTAACATATATTCAAGAAATATTGTGTTAAAAGAATGTTTACTTCCTGAGGATAAGTATAATAATACATTTGTTAAATTATAGTACCAAAAATATTAAAAATGTTAAAAAATACATAATACAAGATTTATAGTTAAGTGCTATTAACATTTAATATAAATCTTTTAAGATTTTACTGCTATGGAAAAAGAAGCTATTTGCATTCTGAAGAGAGCAGTTATTCTTTTATATGCATTAATATTATGCATACGGGCAAAGACTAATGGTGAACATAAGCCTTCTTATTTAAAGTCCAATTTAAAACAGATTATATTTGAAATGTATCAAAAGGATGAATTTGTGGAAGCAATCTACATTATGAGGTCAAAAAGGTAAATTTAGAGAACCCAAAAATGACAATGATACATATGCTGTCAATTTTGACATTATACTGAGGCTGGAAGAAGAGATATATTCTAACAAACCTTCTTTCAGTGGTGATACTCTAAGTTTTTAAGTTATGAAATGATGACAATATCATATAAGCAACAAATCATGAAGTCTAAGAATCCTGAGCATGATTTAGTATTATAATCAAATAAAACCTACCACAAAGCTAATGTGACACATATTTAATGATATGCAATAATCACTGTAGTATTACATAGCAATTTGGCATAAATGACTAATGATTACATAAATGACTGAAATTAGCGTGACTTTCACACAAGCAAATTAAGCATTTCTGGGGTCAGCTGAGGAGAGAATGACAAGACAGACTAAAAAGCAGCTTCAAGACCTTGTCAAAGAAAACCAGGCAGCTGGCTCTCCCTCATTCTCTGGTGACAGCAAAGGGTTGAAGAAGGAAAGGAAAGGAAGAAGGAGGGGGAGTCCTACAAAGGAACCAGGAAGTACAGCACATGGCTCCCATCTACTCTCTCTTCTTTATTCTCATTTTGGGATTTCTAGAAAATTCAAGACAATTTGATTTTCCCTGTCAGATAAATGATAGGCCCCTTCAACCTCCAACTTCTGGACTGAACGACAAAGTCTTTAAAGCCAATGTCTTCACTTGCTATTACTGTTATCCCCATCGCCACTCCCAAGCAAAGCCCCTACACACTGTCTGAAATATCAGCTGTTTCTCCCTCTTAAGGAACTCACAGCCCTGGGATGGTTAATGAGTGCACAGCTGGATGTTCAAGCTTGGACACAGCAGGAGCACTGTGTATTCTGGTTTCTGGGAAGGACATTGCAAGGGGAGAAATCAAAAGACAGCATAGAAATGAGAGTAAAAAAGAGAAGACAAAATTTTACCTTCCTCAAAAATTTGCTCAGAGCTAACTCTGACTGTTAAGGCAGTGAGGGGTGGGGGGACATAAAAACTTGAAGTATGATTTTTAAAAGTCCAGGTCATGGTTGTACAATAGCTGTGTGAGCTTGGATAAATTACTTAACCTCCCTGAGCCTTAGTTTCTTTATCTAAAATAAATAAATAAGAGTCACAGAAATGTTCACAAATTAAACCGGTTAGCATACGTTATGCTTCTTACATTTCCACTGAAAAACCAGTCTTAGTTTGGGCTGCTGTAACAGAATACCATAGACTGGGTGGCTTAAACAACAAATATTTATGTCTCATGGTTCTGGAGACTGGTAGTCCCAAGATTAGGGTGTCAGCAGATTCAATATCTGATGAAAGCCCTCTTTCTAGCTTACAGATGACTATCTTTTCACTCTGTCCTCACATGGCAAACACACACACACACACACACACACACACACACACACAGAAAAAGCAAGGTCTCTTCTTATAAGGGAGCAGATATCATTCATGAGAGCTGCACCCCATGACCTAGTTACCTCCTAAAGGCCGCACCTCCCAATACCATCACATGGAAGGTTAGGCTTCAACATATGAATTTTGAGGGGACACAAATATTCAGTCTATAGAACCCAACAGCAGTTGAGGGTGTGCTCATGCCTGTGGAGATTCTGTGAGCAGAGCCAGTCCTAAGGGACTCAACCCAGGTGACAAATTTATTTGAAGTTTCATATGCTAACTTCATTGTTTGTACATACTTTATATTTTATTCTTTGTGTATGTGGTTTAATATAAAAATAAATGTTATAAAGATTTGCATCATGTAAAATTGATACTATAAGCTTTACCTTCTGATTTTGTATTATCCTGGCCTACACTTCCTCTTGAAAAAGTACAAATTTATGTAAAAGCACAAATACAGTTCATCTAGTACACACCAAAAGCACTATATGTGCTCCTTTACTTTTCCTCTTCCTTCTCCTTTTGTCTCAGAAACCAAGATCAGCTATCTTTCACCTTCCTCGGGGACAGGTTTCTCTCTTCCTCTTTCTAAAATGCACAGATGACAATAGAAAAAGAACTAGCTATGGGTAGTTCTCCATCAAGAGTGATTTTGATCACTAGCAGACATCTGGCAATGTCTGGAGGTGTTTTGGTTGTCACACTGGAGAATGGGGGTGCAGGACATGGCACCTAATGATGGAGTACAGGGGGGCTGCTAAATATCCTGCAATGCACAGGACAGCCCCCACAACAAAGCATTACTTGGCCTAAAATGTCCCCAGTGCTGAGGTTGAGAAATGCTGAGTTCCAGGTAACTGGTCCCACTCTGACCTTCACTAGCAGAGACCAAGGCTAGCTGGTCCACATAGAAGAATTTTATGCTCTGCCAGGCTGTAGGCACTCCTGTGCTTCAGAGGACCTAAATTTAAATTTGAGCTGTTAAAAACTGGTTCAGAATTTTTACTAGATTCTGATTTTGTTCAGAAATGAAAAGCTCACATAGCCATGAAATTTAAAATAGAACTCTGCCAAACAGAGGCGTAACTTTCTTCATCCTACGTTTCACACTGCCCTGCAGAGTACTGGAAAACCTGTAAGATAAACCATTTATGTTCTAAGGGTGCCTGGTATTCTAACCTTAAGCTTTCTGCAAAAAGTGTGAAATAGAAAAACACTCAGTTTGATGCCAATTCTTGATTCACAAAGACACACACACACCCATAGACTCTTCGGAGAATTTAAATAATGCTCTTCACCCTCAGAAACAGAGTGGGATGTGACATTTCACAATATGGCTGCTGAAGAATAAACTTCCAAGTGTATCTGCCCTTCCCACTCCCCTATTTTCTCAGCTTGGCATTTGAGATCAGCTCATTGACATAATTTCCATGCTGCGAGTTAGTTATTCAGAAGCCCTAGTATCAATCAGACCTGAATCCGAGCTGAGAAGAGTTTCAGAAATGAGAATATCCTCAAGGGAGAACAGGATGTAAAAATCAATAAGAGTAAGACAAGTCTAAATGTAAATTAAGCAAATAGACAGTTACCTGATGAAAATGACAAAATGCATATTCAATTCTACAGATTATGTTTTTACGTACTAAAGAGTTGTGCTGCAGCCCAGGCTCCCTATGTGTCTGAGCATGGATAATTTCCTTTTCTAAAAGCCTGGTTGACTTGTCTATGTTTGTCTCCTCTCACCTCTGAGCACAACAAATATTCAACCTGATGGCCAGCAGGTGGAAGCCAAGAAAGAAAGCCTTTAGAACCAAATGTAAACTAAAAATGGCCAGAAAGGGTGAATCAATGATGAAATATCTGTGCTTTCCATAAAAGAGCTTTGTTCTGATAGAGCTTATATTTTTCCTCTCAGTGATAAGAGCTCCAAGTTTCATTTTACAGAGTTCAGAATGAAGAACCACCCTCAGACCTGGGCAAGAGGGCACCCTGTCCTGATCCCCATGCTCCAGAGGCATCCACTCTGGTCGTCCTCTGGTCATCCCCACTTTGAGGGAGGAGGAGTCAACAGAGCCAGGACTGCCCACCTGCCCGCAGACCACAGTCGCAGTATGTGTAGGAGGCTTTGAGCAAGGAATTCCAGATCCTGAGCATTCAGACTGTGGATCTGGAATGCTCAGGATCTGGAATTCCTTGCTCGAAGCCTCCTACACATACTGCCAAGGACTACATAAGCCTTTCCCCTGCTATGTTCTTTCTTTCCAAGGAGCCCATAGGCTTGAGGACTGAAACAAGAGCATTATTCGAGGTGGGGTAGGAAAGCGAGCTAGGGCATACAAGCTAAGGTGTCCACAGTTAACAAGCTAGGCCATCCGGGGCAGGACAGAGCAAGGGATGGAAAAGAAGGGCTGGGTTGCGGGATGAGGGGTATAGGCCAAGGCCCGCGGGCCGTGTGAGTCAGCTCTCCAAATATTATCACGTCCTGGTAACTCCACGAAGTCAATTCTAAATGTAAATCTGGCCCCCAAAGACCTTCAGAAGGTGTTTTGTCCAGATAGAATGTTTTGTTAACAGTTTGGTAGCTTGATTTGTAACTTCAAAAATATTTATCCAGGTGGTATGTAGACTTCCATTTGATCTCTTGCCCCAGCGTCCACATACAAAACAATGGGAGAGTTGTTTTCACCCTGCTCCTGGCCCAGTCCCACCTCCTATCAGAAGCTCTGCCTTATCTGGTTTAGTGAAGGTGATTTTGCTCTTAACCCCATTCTACCTCAACTGTTTCTTCTGCCTCTAGGAATTTAAATGATGACATGTCGTCCCATTTCTTGGGCATTTTTTCATCCACAATCTGCTCTCTGAAAATCTGCTAAGCAGCTCTGTCTCTAGGAGGCTTCTCCTACGAGCTTCAAACTTTTCTTTCTGAAGCTGCTGTGTTGTGACCCCTTCCTTGCTGTTCTCCTTCTCCTCTGTTTCAGATGCCCGCACATTTGTTTTCTTGCTCTCTCCTCCATAACTGCTTTTATGAAGTCTGACTTATTTTGGGCCCTTTGTGCATTCCTTTCTGGCTTCCTCTATCGTCACTCCTTGCCAATTTCTTGCAATCTTTGTCTGCTCTTCTGCTTCTGGCTGCTTCCCCATTCTCATTCCTTAGCAATTTCTATTGCTTTTCCCAGCGAGCATTTCCCGCCTCTCTTTGTTTCTTATACTTTTATAGGAAATAGGAAATTAATTGTTTCATTCCCAATTTTGGTCTTCTCCCTTCTTCTACCTCCCAGATATTGAGTCTCCACCCTGTTGGAGGGAAAAAATGACAATAAAGCTTGTTTTTACTCCAAGACTAACTTGACGACAACTGGCTTTTAAAACTGGGGTATTGCCATATTCGCCAGTGATTTTCCAATCATTGCTCTACTTTCATTTCCTCTCAACTTCATTTTTTTTTCCCTTAATGAAAGTTGCCAAACAGCTTTACAAAATAACTGGAAATATACCAAAATTAACATTAGGTTTTTTTGCCTCAGACTTCTTTACCTATCTAAATATGAATCTGAGATGACTAAGGGGCTTTCTTGTTCTCTGTGCTCACGTGTTTTATGTCACAGGTAAGATTGCTGCTTATTTGGGTTGATAAAAATTTATCTTGGAATTCGTGAATAGCTGTGCTGAAAAAAACCTTAGCGATTGCCCAGGTCCAATCTCTTATTTACTAGTAGGGAGACTTGGAACAGAGACTTTAAGTGGTTTGACAAATAATAAATGATAGCCATTATTTACAGATTATGTGTTATAGGCCTCATTTAATGCTCAAAGCAAATCTATTCTTTAATACACTACTTTTTGTGAAACTTTAGAAATATTTCAATTAAAGTTAGGAATAAGGCAATGATGCCTGTTATTACTGTCACTCTTTAACATTGTTCTAGAGGGCCTAACCAACACAATGAGAAAAATATTTCTCTCTCTCTCTCTCTCTCTCTCTCTCTCTCTCTCTCTCTATATATATATATATATATATATATATATAGTTAAGAAAAACACCTAGAAAATAGTTTTTGAGATCCATAAAGCCAAAGATTGACAAATTTGAAGCACGTGAAAAATAAAATGTTTATATTTTAAAAATATGACAACATAAAGTTAGGAAACAAATAGGAGAGAGGGACATATGTATATGTATACGTATATGTATATGTATATGTGTATATATGTATATGTGTGTGTGTGTGTGTGTGTGTGTGTGTGTGTGTGTGTGTGTGTGTGTATATATATATATATATATTTTTTTTTAAGAATCAAATGCCCAAGAGAAAAATAAGCAAAAAATATAAATAGTTAAAATACAGAATCATCAAATGGTCAATAAATGTAAAGCTATGCTCAACTTTAGTTCTTTTTGAGATTTTATCAATATTTATTTTCTCTCTCACTCACAGGAGTTTGGGGGGAGAGATTTGAGAGGTTAGTTTTTTGGTTTTTGTTTGTTTTTAAGTTGAAGTTGCTGGTCTAACACGGTAGTATTCTGACTGTGATATCGCTTCTGATCACCAGCTAATGTTTATGGGACCAATTTCAATGTGTGCATGTGAGGAGCTTCCCATACCACCAAATAATTCAATTCCCACATTACCTACCAGAAGACAGCATTAGAGTCCACAGGTTTAAGGGCTCATTCTTACAAGACTCGCACGCCCACCACTTCAGACACCAGTCCCAACCAAGTCTAGCTTGTCGCCTGTGTTCATCCTCACTAGCTTGCTATAGATGGGAGGTTCCAGTGACACCCCCTCGTTGGGTTTCATTCATTTGCTAGAGTAGCTTCCAGAACTCACAGAAACATTTTCCTTGCTAGATCATCAGTTTATTATAAAAGGATATATCTCAGGAACCGCCATATGGAAGAGACACATAGGGTGAGGTGAGGGCAAAAGGTGCAGAGCTTCCATGCCCTCTCTGAGCCTGCCACCCTCCCCGAACCACCTAGAAGCTCTCTGAACCCTGTGCTTTTGAGTTTTTGTGCAGACTTCACTACATCAACATGGTTGATTAAATCATTTTTTGATTAATTCAACCTCCAGCTCCTCACCTCTCCCCGGAGGTCAGGGGGCTGGGAATGAAAGTTCCAACCCTGTAACCACATGGTTAGTTCTGCAGGCAACTAGCCCCCATCATTTCGAGCTTTCCAAAAGCCACCTCATTAACATAAACCCAGTTGTGGTGGAAAGCGGCTTGTTGTGAATAAGGAGACATTCATTTCACTTCTATGGCTTTGAAGGGATTTCGGGAACTGAGGACAAGAGACCAAATTTTATAACAAAAGATGCTCCCTTTGTCCTTATCTCTGAGGAAATTCCAAGGGTTTGGAGAGGTGTGAAGCAGGAACAGTGGACAAAGACCAAATATATATGAGAAATAGATATGTACTATCTGAATGGTCAAATATATATTTCTTATAAATCACAATATTGGATTCTAGAAGACCATACTCCTAACTTAATCTTCTCCCTGAAGGTTTTTAGTTACCTAATGGTTTTCAGGCCTTTATTTCTGAATTCCTTGTTTAACTATTTCTTACAATTAGGATCTCAAAGCAGCTGGCTTTTGCAATAGTGCAAGGCCATGAACTCCCTCTATTCACCCGAATGCTTTACTCAGCTCATCTCTTTTTTAATAATACCTTGCTGAAGGGAACCAAAAGCACTCAGCCCACACAATTAATGTGTTTTCTAGCCACTACTTTACACTTGCTAATATTCTATGTTACCAAAAATGATAGTATTAACATATTTGACACTGTATAACATAGATCCCCATCTTTCCATCTTCCAATATAAATTTCTTTGCAACTTACTACCTGACAGTGTAGTCAATCACTTGTATTTTTGGTTTTGTTATGTTAACATCCTTTTTCCAAAACCCAATTTTGTATAGTCAGGGTAAAGAGTTATGCTATCTTAACAAATTGACGTGTGACCCTGAAAAAAGTGTATTTCTCACTCACACAGTAACCATTGTGCATTTTGCAACTCTTAAGAGCAGTCTCAGAGATCTACCATCTGAACACGGAGCCCGGCTGATTGCTACAAAAGGTAAAGAGGGAAAGCTGGAAGTTCACACACCCTGACTCACCTAAGGTTCAGCTCAGAAGTAACATGAGTCATTTCCACCCACAGTCCAGAGGTCAGAGCTGGTTTCATGGCATGTGGTTCTTTGTGAGCTCTCAATAACTCTGCCAAACCTCTTTTATAACAAATGTTTTGTAATACTCTCTTAACTCACCTGAAAGAGATAATCATAGATAACTTCACCTGCACTACACATATAACATCTGTATTAGTTTGCTAGGGTTACCATTACAAAATACCACAGACTGGGTACCTTAAACAACAGAAACTTATTTTCTCACAGTTCTGGAGGCTGGAAGTCCAAGATTAAAGTGTCAGCAGGTTTGGTTTCTCCTGAGGCCCCTCTACTCGGCTTGCAGATGGCCATCTTATTGCTGTGTCCTCTTGTGGCCTTTTCTCTGTGTATGCACATTCCTGGTGTCACTTCCTCTTCTTATAAGGAAATAGTCTTATTGGATTAGGGCCCCACCTTTAATACCTTATTTAAACTTAATCACCTTTTTAAAGGCCCTAGCCCCAAATATAATCACATTAGGGGTTGGACTGGGGCAGGGGGGGGGGGGAGGGGGAGGGGGTTAGGACTTTATCATGAATTTTAGGGAGACACAATTCAGTCCATAACAGTATAAAAGTAAATGGTATAACATGCTAACTAGAATGTGAAAGGAAAATAAAAGTAAATTTGGGTTTTTTTTAATGTGTAAATTCTTGAGCATCACTACAATAGAAGATGTATTGAAGTAGTCAGATACTTGCATCTATTTATAATAAAAACATTTAGATTTAAAAAAAGTAAGATGATCAGAAGCAAACTCTATGTAGTAATTTTTGGAGGAAAAAGAGAAGAGCAGCATTAGTAACACTAAAGTAAAAACTATTAAGGTAAATAGTAACAGATCAGAATTGTTTATATAAGATGAGGGAAAGATGAAAACAACATTGGATGAAATAGGGATAAATGCCAAGATTAATTACAAACTGTCAAAGTAGAAAAAAATAATAAAATATTTTCACAAATGAGCTAAACCGTATTTTTATTTATAAATACTATTTTATAAATGTAGTGTTGAAATAATCTTTTTGTTATGACATGTAGCGCAAGTAGTACAAAAATATTATTCTCTCTCCTAAAAATCTCCCCACATGTTAAAGCATACATTTAATCTCAGAATTTATGAAGACTAGAAATAATAGCCTTTGACAGGTGATGAAGAATATAGTATGGTTTTTAAAAAGGAATTTAAATACAAAAGATTAAAAAGAACTAGTAGCTAGGCCCCTGGAGACAATATCAGAGTAATCTTGAAAAGCACATGCAGCCCGAAAACAATAACTAATTCCATTAGATACTTTTCAAAATATATATTTGTCATTTTGCCACACACACACACACACACACACACACACACACACACACAGAAAATGCTACAACATGAAACCCTTTAAAAAAACAACTTTTTAAAATTCAGTGAGATTCTCATGTTTCATGTGATTCTACTCGTTGCACGATATTTGTTTAAGTCTGTTCAAAATAATCTCTTATTTTGTGTATTGTACATGAAAGTCACAGCTGACAAAATGGTCCGATTTCTAATTTTGGAGATTTACACTATCATAAGCATTGTTATTGTCAGTGAACTGATTTTTTGAAATGGTGAATAAATCTTGGTGAAGTTACAAAGAAAGTATTATCTTCACTGAATTAATACAATAATTGTATTCTTGGAAATTTCAGTGTACGATAAAACTTCGTGGAAAAAATGTTAATATGTATAATAGGTTCTTCACTTACATAACTTTAAATAGGCATTTCACCCACGAGAATGTCTGTCTGGGGTATTTGAAAGTTATTCAGGACACAGAATAGTCACTTCATTGTATAAAACCACTCTGAATATTCTAGGACATTAACGGTGGCTGGCTCTTACCTACTAAATATTAGCAGCTCTTCCTCGTAACCGTGATAACCAAAAATACTACCATCAAGTTCCAAAAATACCCCCTAGGGGGCAGTATAACCCCACTGAGAACCTCTACTAAATTATAATTTCACTGTCTCCTCTATTATTTCTGTCACAGACTATTCTTTCTTTCTTTATTTTTTTTCCTGGAATCCTGCTGAACAAAACTCATGTCTCAAGCTTTATTGCCATCTAATCCACTACACACTCATTCTAGATTTATCTTTCTAAAACTAAGTCTGGACTTCTGGTCAAGATGGTGTGTGATTTTACCTGAAAGATGACCATTTTCCCTCCTACCTCCATCCCAAAATAGCAAAGATATAATACAAGAAAATATGCAAACACTCACTCACGCTGACAAAGATATATCTCCACAGGAAGGGAAAAAAATGGAACAAAAATGCAAGGATGTGAACAGTAGCTCTGAGAATTTTCACTTCTACTGTTAAAGCTAGGGTGGAAGTCCATTCATTGTGGGGAAAGGAACAGACAGACCTGTTGTGTCTAGCCTTATTGCCCTGCGATGGGGCTTCTCCATTTATTAACCAAAGCTGGTGCTACCACCTCTATAGAAGGCTCTAGGTAGTCATTGCCTCAAGTGGCCAGGAAGGGGCAACAAGACCTGGGTCCAATTCTTATTGCCCAGGAAATTGACTATGATATCGCTTCAAACAAAAGTCCTAATCCGCCAATATAAGACTATTTTTTTAACAGAGGACCCTACTGAGACAAGGGAAAGCAACTGTACATCTACCAGACACCAAGAGATGGGATGATGATGGAAAAAGTAGGAGGTACAGATGGAGACACAAGAAATTGCTATACAAGATAAACTTGCAAACTAAAATTTTAGAGCACATAGAGATAATAAATTTTAAAATAATCAAAATAATTTAAGACTACTCAGCAAACATGAAGCCCTAATTCCAAGAAAATTCACAAATAGAAAATTCTTTTGGAAAAATTTATGTCTAAAGTCCTCAAAAAAAATTTAACCTATTTCCCGTTTGCCCTGAAAATACATGCCAGTGGCTCTTGCAGCTGCAGCGTTTACTCCGCAATAACTCGTGGATTACAGTCCTAAACTTACTCCCAAAGTTTGCCACAAAATATCTCACTTTTATTATCATTTTCATATTGCACTAGTGTATCAATAGTCTTTGGAAACAAACGATATCATTTTATTTACTGCATTCTGTTCTTAGTAGTGATACTTCCATTTATAAAATATAGTAATTCTCTATCGCTGAAAATGTCAAATCCTAGAAAATATAGCATTCCTACGTGTGATGTTAACATTGTTCTCGAACAGTTGTTAGCGAAGATTCATTTGATGAATACAATTTATGTATACATTTCTGTTACATTAAAATTAGAGATAACTTCTGTTTAGAAATAACTCTAAGAACAGTTTTTATATTTTATTTTCACATTGAAAATCAGTCAGATTTGCTTTAGCCTCAAAGTATGTTTATGTAAAATTAAATTAACACTAGCAGCAAGCTGCACTTTTTTTTTCTAAATGGGAAATGGGTAAAAGGAATAACATCCCACAAAAAGCTAAAATAAAAATCACATAACAAAACAAGTAGCTATGCATCAAGGACAATAGAGGTTTTGAAAAAGCATTAAGGAGAAAGAAAGGAGAAGAAGAGGATATAAATGAGAGAAGAGCAGCACTAAAAATTAAAATTTTAATCATTATTATTAGAAAATTAATAGATGATACAAAGACTAGCCAAAAGGGTATTAACAAATTGGATGAGAGTACAGAAAAACTGAACCAGAATTTGCAGGAAGACACAAAGAGATTTTTTAATATGAAAAGAATTTAAGAGTCTTGGAGGATTAATCTATGCTCCAACATAAGGCTAATCAGAGTTCCATTCATGAAGAATAGTGAGAATGAATAAAAAGTGACACCTGAAAATAAAATGCTGATAATTCCCGAATTGCAGAAAAATATAATTCTCACATATAATGACTCTTGAGTAGCATAGATAGAAGTAAATCCACACCTGAACACACCCATTATAAAGACAGACAAAAAGAGCACTGAAACAGATAGAAAAAGTCCCAAAATAGTCCATTACTAGATGAGCACCTGATATATGCCCACAGTGAGTGGTACAAATCAGACAATTATTTTCAGCTTTAAAAGTTTAACAACAGTCTATGAAAAGATGAATTACCACTCCATATTTCAATACATGTGTATTAGAGATTTTTGGAGATTAAAAGAAATGAAAATAAATTGCACTATTGCTTTCCTGTAGCTTCCCTATAATACTCACTATGAAAGTATTATAAATACTTTACGAAATCACCATTCTACAATTTTTCACATCAACAAAACCCTTTGAGCCATATGAGGAAATATCTCCCATTTTTTTCTGTGTGATGTTGAAACAGAGGGCATAATATTTGGACACAACTGAGAGACTGGCAGAAGAATATTTTAACTCTATATAAAAAAGATAAAAACCATTCTATGTTTTGTTAAAGATCATTATAATTCTCCCAAAAAACAGATAGGAAGATAATCTATATGGAGAAAATTTAAGTCCCAATTAAAATAAATAGAGCACTAAATTAATCATGGTTTATTTCTTGTCTGATGAAAGGAATTTCAGCCAAACCCCTTCTTAGGAGAACAGACCACAGCAATTTCCATTCCTAAGAATGGACACTGGTTTAGGTACTGGAAGATAGAGTATCAGACTTTCCATAGATAGAGAAATTTTACAGGAAAGAGGAGAAATTGTCCAGACTTATATATACTATAGTATTAAAGTCGATAAAAGAATCATATCAATGAAAAAAGTTAAAACTTAAGAAATCTCAGCTTGTTAAAATTTAAAACATGATATTACTTGAAAGAAGCAATTAAATTTTTAAAAGAGAGGTGAAGTATGTCCAGTGTAAAACTCATAGAAATACAAGAAAAGAAGAAACAATGTAATTTTTTAAGATATAATTACCCAAAAGGATAAAATCATACTAAAAGTGTAACCATTAAGATGAAGTTAATCCTAAAACTTGAAACATAACAAATTTCCTTTAAATGAAACAAAAATTATACTAAACTAGATGAGAGCAATACAAAAAAAAAAGGAAATTATAGGCCAATTACACTCATGAACATAGAGGCAAAAATCCTTTTAATATATAGCAAACAGCTGAATTCAGCAGTGTTTTCTTAAAAACATCGTGAATAAAAAGTTTTCACCCAAGAAATGCAAAGATGGTTTATCTTCAGGAAGTCTATTAAATTTAAATATACCCCATTAACAGAATAAAAGAGAAACAACATAACAAACCTCTCAGTAGTTACCCACATAAGGCAACTCAAAACCAAACAGTATTTGATAAAATATAATGCTCACTTTGTTATTAAGACCAAAAAAAGCAAACAAACAAACAAACAGACAGACAAACCATTAGCAAACTAAAATTGGATTGGAACTTTTATAACCTGATGTATTAGTCACAGTCCAATCAGGAGTACAGAGTCCAACCAGACAATTCTATTTAAGGAATTTCACTAAGGAACTAGTTACAGAGATGTGGAGAGAGCTAAAAGCCAAAAGGGCGACAGAAATTAATGAAGCAGAAAACTATCACATCTCTAGTGGAGGGATAAAAGAAGGTGGTAATGTAAGTGGAGCCCAAGAACTAAGGCCACCAGGTAGCTGGATCTACACAGAGACTATCTAGTAGAACCTAGGACCATGAAATAAGGGACTGTCTAGTACAAGATAGTATCATGGTGGAGAAGAAGATCTGGTACATCAAGAGAAAGAGAGAAACTTTCTAACTTCATTCCTTCACTCCAGTCTCATATCATTGCATTCTATTGGCTAAAAATAGCCAAAAGCTAGTTGTGAGTGTCTGGGACACGTAGTTTACAGGAAAAGGGCAGAAAACTGAGAGCAAAGACACACATGACTAGAATACCTGATAGCTATCAACAACCCAAACAAACTAATGTCACAAATAAGACAAGCATACACATTACCACTTCCAGTCAACATACTGTTTAAAGACCTATCTGCTGACAATATGACTGTCTACACAAAAAATTCAAGATTATTCTCAGACCTATCATTCAAATTAACAAGAAATTTCAGAAGCGTCAATGAATATAAAATCAACAAACAAAAACAGCTTTCTATTGCCATTAATAAGCAATTAGAAAATGAAATAGAAAAATATACCATTCTCTGTAGCAATAGAGTCTGAAAGGTATCCAAAAATAGAACTGTGCAAAATCTTTATGGAGAAATTTGGAAGCCATTATCGAAGATCTGAATAAAAGAATAGCAATACTATGTTTAAGGATGACAAGGCTCGTAACCTGAAAAATGTCAAATGTTTCCAAATTAATATATTAATTTAATGTAGTTACAATCTAAATCTCAACAGGGTTTCTCATGCAATTTAAACTTATCCTAAAATCGTATGAAAAACCAAAAGGGAAAGAGTAAGTGCTGGTCATCGAAAGGACACGATCACCACTTAACCGAAGGGCCAAACCCTGGCAATAGGAAGCTCCTCACCACCTGCCCTGCCCTTAGATTGTACATTCTGCCCAAGCAGATCTGTTTTCAAGGACACAGTTTTGAGAGACCTATATGCTTTTGAGACCATCTGAACTGTATAGTGACTGACCCCAGTTAATGCCTCTATATAAACTTTTAAAATTCTGGCGGGTGTGAAAATCTAGTTCTCATACCACCTACAAGTCTAGAGGGGTTTGCCTCCTTCTTCATTCTCTCCTTGCTCTATGTGTACAAGGCCAATTTAAGACTTTACCTGAGAAGTTCCTGAGTTTGTGAACAAACAGTAACAAAAAAATTTTTAAAGAACAAAAACTAAAGAACAGATATTAAGATATTTATTTTAAATTTTATCATTTAAACTAGGAAAGTATTAGTTGAAAGCTAATAGACCGAGAATGGAATAGAATCCAGAAACGGACACAGAAATATATGACTTGTTATATGATATAGGTGGCATAGCAAATAATTCAATAAATGTGGCTAGGACATTTGAAAAACAATTAAGTCATATGCCTACCTTATGCCATATGTCAAAATAAATCCCAAAAGATTAAAAACCAAAATTTTTTTAAAAACCTTAATATTTAAAAGAGAATATAAATATTTTTATAATCTGGTTATAACAAAGAATTCCTCAAACAAAACACAAATTGCACAAATCATAAAGAAAATTATTAATAAATTTGACATTAACAGAAACCTCAACACAGCAAAATCTAAGGACTAGGAAAAGATATTTGCAACACATATAAAAGGACTGGTATGTAGTATACAAAAATTTCTAAAAATTAATAAAAATAATATTAATAACCATATGTAAAAATAGATAAAGAATCGAAACAGATACTAGTCACAGAATAGAAAATCTAAATGGCCAAGAAACATGTAAAAAGATGATTAAACTGATAATCAAAAGGCTGTAAATTAAAACAATAAAATAACATTTCCTACCCATCAAATTACTACAAATGTTACAATCTACTAATACTAAAGGTTTGGCAATTATGTTAAGAAGCAATCATAGAATTGTGAAACTGGTACAAACACCTTGAGAAACATTTTGGCAATATCTAATAAAATTGGTGTACGTACTTTGTGTATTAGTTAGCTAATGTCATAATAAGGCTGTATAATAAGCCATCTCAATAGCCAGTGGTGTAAAGCAATAATTATTCTCATGCTCACAGCTCAGTGGGGGAAGTAGAAGAATATTACAGTATTCCTATACTGGCTTTTTATGTGACAGTTTAAATGAATGAAATAAAGCTATATATATTAACATGAATCAATGTATAACATAATGTGGAAGGAAATAAACAAGTTACCAAAGTATAAATTTAGTATCATACCATTTATATTTAGTGAAATTTTAAATTCAAGCTAAATATAGCAAAAGTGTTTTCATGGCCCTATGTGTTTATTACAATAGCCTGTCAGACAAACAGATTAGCTAACACAAAAGCATCACTTCCAGAAAAATTATTTTGAGAAAGCCCATGGATATTCTTATGGTTTCAAATTCTACATGTACCTCTAGACAGTTAAACTGCAACATATTTTATGTCACTCCTTTAGGCATCTTTCCTAGAACCTGTAGGCAGCTAACAGTCTGTTTGCTTTTATGAAGACCTAAGTAATAGTTTGAGGTCATGCTGGGAAAACTCAGAGCCAATAAATTGCAGCCCACTGTACTTATGTCATGGCCTCCAGATGATTGTGCTGGCCTGAGGTACCTAGATACGGTCCAACTGTACAGCAGACACATGAGAAAACACCACAGACCTAAAAATACCCATACAGTTATATGTTCTCTTATGACACAGCCACCACACTTGGAAGAATCAACTAGATTGCAAAAAGGAGAGCACTTTGGTTGAGACAAGAACTAGGTGTGCCCAGTGGTGTCAGGCTACTACCAGATGGGAAAGTGTGCTGGCTTCAGAAAAAAAAAAAAAAATCTGTCAGGAGTTAGCAGAGTCCCAGCCACAGTCTGAGGTTCCAGGGCAGAACTCAAAGCTCTAGTGATAAAGGAGATGACATGAGAAAAGTTAGGACACAAAAGAAGAAAGTGAGCACCAGTGTATTTGTCAGGCAGGGCCTGGGGCACAGGGATCAAGAAATTTAGGCATCATTGACTTGTCCTACAGTTCTTTACTGAGGGCCCACTGTGTGCCAAATTCACGTGCCTAATTAGTGCTAGGGCCAATAGTAGAATTTTGGTCTCTTGTGTTCCAATTAGTGTTTTTATAAATGCAAATGTACTTAATCAGATGTGACCAGGATTCCAAGAAACTTTAACTATGTTAAATTTTGAGAGCTAGTGAAAGAAACTACTTGATCATTAGGTTCGATAAATTACTTTTAAAGCATATTTTTATAACTTTCTATTTGAGAGCTAAAAATCTGCCTTGTTTGTAATAATTACATATATATCTGAATTTTATAAATATTCTAAAGTAATGGGACTAGCATGGAGCCAATATTACAGAAATGTATTAAGATTTGATAGACACCCTTGATTTTATAAGAAAAATTTAAACTATCAAAGCCTAGTTCACTAAAAATTTTCCCAAGTTGCTACAAAAATGGTCTCTAAAACATCAGAAACAAGCCTAGCTTACCAAGTCTTGAGATCCAGCTGAGATTTCTCATCATTTATTCCTGTCTTTTCTTTCCTGGGCCACGTCCACCTTCACACTCTCCCACTTGGCTTTCCACTCCACTTCCTCTGCTGACTTCAGTCGATAACTATCACAATCAAGAAAACCTGCCCAGATTAGACTCTCAGTAATGTCTATTGATTTGAGATTCTCATTTCTGCTTTAGCTTTACAACTTCAGTCTTCATTCACCTACTCTTTTATCTAATCTTATTTCATAATTATTTAATTGACTCAAATGAGATTACAATTTTGATAATACGTACTTAACATCTGCAAAAATACTGTTACATTTTTCTTTACATTTTTCCTTTTTTAGTATTGATAAACATTAAATGAGGATGGTGCACACGACTGGAATTCACAATAGCAATCGGGGAAACTCCCAGCAGAGAGCAAGATGTGACACCAGAGGAGCGTGGCAGGCAGCAACAAATGGGAAACCAGGCCAGGAGGGAAGGTTCAGTATTGGGGTTTCAGTGGCAGAAAATAGAATGGCTGAAGTCAAGAAAGGCAAGGTGTGAGAGATTCAATACTAATTCCACAAAGATATAAGAGTATAATATGGAAAATGAGGGTTGTCAATGTCGGCTGCCTACTCAATATCCATTTGCACCTCTATTTCCTTGAAAGAAGAAAGGAGAGAAGGAAAAGAAAGGGGAGGGGAAGGAGGAGGAGAGGAAAAAGGAAGAGAAGGAGAAAAAGAAGAGAAAAAAGAAGAAAGGAAAAAAAGAAATGTGTTATTTCAATATTAATGTCCCCAGCTAAATGCTTTCATTGTCCAGCCCCCCGCCCCGCCCCCCGCCGCCAACACACCCACCCCTATAGCTAGGAATGGTTATGTGGCATCGCTCGATCGAAAACTGCATAAAAACTCCAGTTCTTCACCTTCTTGATGGTCATGTGCTTTGTCCTGTACGTTTGCTGAATCTAAGCGTCGTGTGATTTGCTTCCAACTCTGCATTTCTGCTCTGCCTGAGATAGCTAACTAGTTCCAGGAGGAGGGGGGAGGGGGAAGAAAAACAGCAATGCAGAGCTACCCCAACTCTCAACCAGCCACAGCCTAGTCCAGCCTAGAGCAGAACCTCCAGTTAACATACAGATGCATAAGTGAGCTCAGCAGAACTCAGCAGAATCACCCAAGTGAGCCCTGTCCTCATCGGCTGCTCCCCGTAGCATAATATATGGGTGGTTATTATTGTACATCATTGAGATGTTGTAGTTACTTGTTATGCATCAATAACTGACACATTAATCGATGAGACATATGTTCATATCTGCTAGGGGGAAGAAGGGCATTGAGGAAACCTTTGCTTCCCTAAAACAACAATACTGCATTTACTCTTTCTCCTTCCTCCTACTTTAAACTCAGAATAAATGTATGAAAGAGTAACAGCCATCTCGTAATCAAGTATGTATAGTAAATATGCTACAGAGGATAGACCAAAAAGACAGAAAAGGTGTGGCTCTCTGACGGCATCATTAAGCAATGTGTGCCAGTCCTGTATTGTCTAACTCTGAATTTCTTCTTATTTGAAATATGAGACATATAATATAAATTTCCATCTTTTAAGCCATTGTATTCAGAATTTTGTTATTCGCAGCCAAAATTATCCCTGATACAAGAATCACAGTATGACTCGCATGATAGAATTGAGCACATGGGAAAAACAGATGGTAAGAGACCAGCTAGTGTCAATAAAGTGCAAAGGCAGAACAGAATGAGAAGCAGAGCTGCCCTGACACCAGGTCACTGCTACTGTCCTCGAATTCATCATTTCCAGTGTATAGTGATGGGACTGAGCCTAGAGAAAGAAAGGGGTTGAGCGAAAATGTTTAGAAACCTACAAAGATAGTGATCCAAACAGTTACACTGACATTAGGAAGTTTAATTCTACCCCTTGACCACATCTTTTAGGCCCCTAGACTACTTTGAGGGTTCAAACTTTTCCATTTCCTCTTTAGAAAACATTTCATTGCTCTTTTCTTTCTGATATTCTTCCTTTAATTATTATTATTTTTTTTGATATCCTCACCTCTTTAAATAGGCATTGCTTTCACGACATTCCTTTTTTATCTATCAGTTCTGTTAATACCCGTGAAACATATCTCTTTATGCCATAAAATATATACTTATACAACTGGGATTTAAGTAGCTAAAGTAACACAGATATGTCATAGCATGTCTTTATGATAAATTGTTAAAAGAGCATAATAATTTACAGAATCAAAAAAAAAATAAATCTATTTAAAACCAGCTGAAATTTTACATAAAATCTTTTTACAATTTATAGCACAAAGAAATAATTGTATCTTAAAGCAGTCTTAAGAAAACACCAAGGTGACATAAATGTGTGAAAATATAAGTTAAATATGAAGAAATATCTGAGGAATGCTGCAATGGACAGCCTCACGTGCCCTCTGCCAATGTACTCCCCTAAATCTGGCTTGCCCTGGGCTACTGGACAAGCAGCTCTGACTTTCCAAAGCTCTACTAACTCTTCAAACTGCCAGATGATTTATCATCTCCTCCGAACATGGTTAATGTACAAACACATAGGCTTGATCTTTCTGTTGTTGCTGTTCAAACATAGTGTTTAGAATTTCATCGACAGAAAAAGAAAATTTATTGAATATTTTATGTGTTAGCATTTGAGCCTGTAGAACAGGCTTCAGAAAGGACAGGAACTTGAGAAGCTCCAGGGATCTTAGTAGCGGTAATTAATAGGCTATTTCTTGAGAGTATTAATATCAAGAATAAATCAGCCTCAACTGGTTTTTGTCCAGAAAGAGAGTATCTGATGCCTAGGGGAAGACTAAGGTACTAGCAAAGGGAGCCTGGGAGTTCTCAAAGGAAATTTAAGGACTATTGTGAGAGAAACCGGCCATGAATGTTAAGCAAAGTCAAGAAATTTTCACCAAAATGATAGAATTCAAAGTCCCAGGTTCCATTTCCCTGGGAAGAAAAGGTACCCAAAAGGGAAATTAAGTGTTACAAAGAAACCTAGGGTGAAAACAAAGCTTGCATTCTATTCGATAGAATTATTTATTTCATTCCTCTTATTCTTCTTAATATAAAGGATAAGAATTAAAATAGATAAGATCATTTCCACTTTCTAAATTAGCATAAATCATCTTTAGAGAGTGAAAAGCTAAAAATTTAGTCTCTGTAATTGTTTTTTTGGAAGTAAAATACTATCTTTTTAAACTTTTGTCCTTTGGACACAGGTGGTTATATAAGTTTCACAGTGGAAATGGTTAGTATTACTATTACATTTTTATCATGAGACTGTTTCAGAACCTTTATTTTTTCATAAGTGTAAGATAAAATGTAAGGTGGGTTACATTTTGTAAAAGCAAAGTTGTTATTTCATTATATTTAACTAATGGGAGAAAATTAAATGCAGAAATTAGCACAATTAAAATCAACTAACAATTTTTTAATATCCTTCTGGATCCAATTCAATACTTTCATATAATAAGAGTAGAATGCAAGTACAAATGCCAAGTCAATTAATCATATTAAAGGTTCTGATTTAAATGCCAAAAGAATAACCATAACCTTTTATTTATAAAAAACTGTGTACACTGAAAAGAAAGGATTTAGAAAATGCTTTCCTGTGCATGCTTTGAGACTCCTAGTAACTTCTTTTTGAACTTCCTTTCAACAACAGTCTTCTCAAATGCATTATCATAAAAGGAGCTGAATGTTTATGTGGAGAAAGATTTAAACATTCCTCCAAGTAAGAGAATCATATTAACACTCAAAAGCTCTCTTGAATATGCACTCATCTTTTTATATATAAGAAAAGTCTCAAATACAGCATAATTTAAAATTCTGATACATATGGATAGACTTTCAAGCCAAAGGGGAGCCTTACCACAATTCTCTTTTGGGGGAGACTTGTGAAAGCTAGCCCACCCTAAGGGAGGCAAACTGAAGTAAAAATAAACAGGATGGTGGGAGGCATGATTCTACAATAGTTCCTGAAGGCTTCCTGCTCTAATCCTCAGACCTATGAATATGATAAGCTAGTATATCTGTAATTATGTTCTCTTATATGGCAAAGGGATTTTGCAGAAGTGGTTAAAGTTACTAATCAGTTGACTCTGAGTTAATCCAAACCGAGGTTATCCTACTGGGCCTAATCCAATCACACAAACTCTAAAGGTAGAGAAGTTTGGCTGGCTGGCTGGTGGTAGAAGAAGTCAGAGAGAGTCAGGACAATGAAGCACCCCTGCTGGCTGTGAAGGATATGAAGAACTATTTCTAGTTGTGAATATAGAGGGGAATGTTCACGGTTTGGAGAGAGACCTCTAGGAGTGAGAGTGACTCCCAGCCGACTGCCACCAAGGAAATGTGGACCTCTGTCCTACATTCACAAGGAACTAAATTCTGCCAATGACCTGAATGCTCTTGGGCACAGATTCTTCCTCAGAACTTCCAGTTAAGAGCCCGGACTGGCTGACACTTTGTTTCAGCCTTGTGAGACGTAGGCAGAGAACCCAGCAAAAACTGCCTGGACTTCTGACCTACAGAACAATGAAATGTAAATGAGTGTTTTTATTTACTAAATTAATGGTAATTTGTTATGATGCAGCAACAGAAACCTGTATAAATCCAATGAAAGTGTTCTTTATCAAGGAGGATCACAGCCCAATTGCCTCTGGACTCAAGTTTGTGGAGAAGAGGAAAATATTTTGGATAAGATACTGAGGACTCCATCACATGACCTTGATCGGGTATATTTAGACAAAAAGTTGAATTGCATACAATTTTCTATAAAATAATCCATTCAAAAAGTTACAATGGGGGTAAAACAAGATTACCAGAATTTTGATAATTATTAAATATATGTTTAAAATTTCTATGTAACTTATGACCTATTCTTATGATAGTAAATATATTTCTATAGGATGGCATATGTTGCCATATGATAACAGGTGTATAAATTCATATCATACAATAAAAATGCATTTAAAATTTCCAAAGGAAAAACAATGAGAAACCAAGAACCAAAAATAATGCTCTGAAAGACAGAAGGTAGATAAGATTGAATGGGAAGATGAAAGCACAACCCAGAAGAGGCAAAAGAGAGACTTGTCGCAAATAAAATGGGAAAGAGTAAGAATTGCACCGTTCTTTCCAATTGTGAGCTAGCTCTAGGACAGTGATCAGAGCAATTGATTGGGAGACTGCTAAGGTGGCAGCCAGCCAGCTTGCTAGATGCCACTGCAGCCCTCACCCCTCCTTCTTGCTTGAGCCACACATGGGACAGTAAACATCAAAACACACGCAGGAATAGAGCTTGGAGGATGAGACTGCAGAAACCCAGGTGGTTGCCAAGACTCATGAGAAAGAGAGAAATCTTTTTAGCTCCTGGCGTACTGTGCCCTTGTGATAATGTGCTGCCTCTACCCCATGATTATTCAAGATAGGCTGAAGTAAGCAGCATGGCACTTAGACTCACAGGGTAAAAAGAAATCTCAAATACAAGGTAAGCAATTTTTGTTAAAGAGAACCAACACTATTAAAGTTATAAAAAAAAAATAGAATAAATAGCATCTAATGTAGAACGGTTAATAGAACAAAAAGTAAAAAATTCTTGAGTGAAGTATAACATTCTGAGATGAATACAAGATAATACCACTCTGTGAAAAAAATAACAGAATCATTATAAAATACAATTATTCCAAAATAACAAAATTATATATGTGCTAATAATATTTCTATTTTTTAAATAAACGTGCATGATAGAAAAAGAGAATAAGATATTATGCTGTCATTAAGATTTTAGTGTGATGGAAAATAAAATGAAAGAAATCAGACAATATTCTGCTAAAAAAATTCAGTAAAAATTGCTTTGAATTGGAAATATCAATAGGCACAGATTTATTATGTCTGTCTGCTTAAGAGGCATGAAAGCAATGAAAACCCAGTAGCAATAAGTACCCTTAATACCAGATTGTGGCCTCTAAACATCCTTTTTTACCAAAAGGAAGCAAGGTTCCTTGGAAAACACCTAATACGAAGCTGGGCAGAGAACACACAAGATAAGTCTGGGACATCTAGCTATGCTAGAAAACAAAGCTAATTTTGACTTCCACTGGCTAAAGAAGAGAAATTTGAACATCCATAAAGGATCATAATTATAATAGATAGAAACACATCGAATCCATAAAAATTCATGAGCTCATAATAAAACTCTAAAATTTTATGACTTAACAACCTTTGGAGATTGTTAGGAAATCAAATTTTTTATTCTAAAAACTATGAAATAAGGTAAAATATTAATATTTATCTTATGTTTTCTATATAAACTATCTCAGGATAACTAAAAAGTTAAGGAAAAGTTCTCCTTTGTAAAATAATCGTTTCTATTTCTATTATTTTTTCTGCCTCTAATAATGGTTAATGTGACATTATTAATGACTGCTAAAATACATGATAAAAGATTGATAAGGATTTTTGTAATGAATGAATCAGGCAGATATACCTGGACCCAAAAATTGATCTTAATATCACTAAGAGAAGAAAAAAAAAAAATCTTTGTATTATACACCTAGTATATTAACCTTGCCAAAAACTGAATCTGAATCTCATCAAGCAGCTAGATCAAAATACTAGTTTATAAAAATTTAGGTAACAGTAAAACATGTTAAGTGAGATACTACAAAGATAGAGTCAACAAAATTCAAAATATGAGTTCTATTAGGACAAATCACTTCATTTCTTCAATAAAAATAATATTTTAAAGATAGTGAGAACTGTTAATAAAAGAACTTAAGAAACAACAAAATGTATTATGTGGACTTATTTGAACAAATCAACTGATACAGATACTCAGAGAAAAGTGTTCATGAACTAGATATTAAAAGATATTAAGATATTGTTAATTCTCTTTAAGAGCAATAATGGTACCATACTTAAATTTTTAAAAATTCTTATCTGTTAGAAATATTTCTCTTTACTGATAAAGTGATATAATGTCTGGAATTTGCTTTGAAATACTTTAGCAAAAAATTATATATACATATATGTATTTAATATATATATATGTATTTAATATATATAGTACATATGTAGGAATAGATCAGACAAAGTGGAAATGTTGATAGTTCTTGAGGTTGATGATGGATACAAGGGGTTTCATTATGAACATGCAGAAACACACACACGTACACACACACAGCTTTAATACATGCCTCAGAATGAAGCACAAAAAGGCCAAAAAAGAAGACAGATCAAAAGGTTTCAAAAATATCACTGGAAATGCAAATGGAGGGAACAAAGAAAATGAGAGGAGAAATTTTTACAATTTTTAATTTCAGAATTTTAAAAAGACAGGAATATTTTAAGTGCTTAATAAAATAAGTAAAAATGATCTAGTCCCTGGATACATCATGGTAAAGTTTCAGGACATCAAAAAAATGTGAAAATCCTTCAGAGGAGAAAAAAAAGACATTACCTATTAAGGAGCAAGAATTGGAATGACATATAATTTCTCATTGGTAAGAATGAATATGCAACAATGAAAAAATATCTCCAATGGTTTGAGAGAAATAATTTTTCAGCTTTATTGAGATGTAATTGACAAAAATGTAAAATAATTAAGTGTACGACACAATGATTTGATATTCATATAAATTGTAAAAGGATTACCTCCATCTTGTCAATTAACACATTCATCAACTCACATATCTATGTCCCCTTTTTAGTGAAAACATACTAAGTTTTATTCTGTTAACAAATTTTCATTATATAATACAATGTTATCAACTATAGTCACTATGTTATATATTTAGATTATTAATCATATTTATTATAACTGAAAGTGTATACCCTTTTGAAAAATTCTCCCTAAGGAAAGAAATAATTTTGAAGGTAGAATTTTATATCATTTACATGAAAAGGCAAAATAAAGACATTTTTAGATATTGAAATGTAATTCTCACAAACCACCTCTGAAAGATTAACTAGGGAATTTACTGAGGAAAAAAAGCAGTAATAAAACAAGAGCAGTAATAGTAATTAAGCATTGTTGTCAAGAAATAATAATAATAATATGTAACTAAAATCCCAGATGATCTAAACATGAACAAGAAGGAAAGAAGGCAAAAAAAAAAAAATGTATTTGGGTGCTACAGACAGGATTAACTTAATATTATTTATAAAACTCTATTTAAATGTGTTAAAATTTTAAGGTTTAAAATATAAGTGCTAAAATGAGAACGACATGCAATAGGAAGTGTTGGTGAGGATGTGGAGCAATTAGAATTTTTCTACATTGCAGTGAGAGTTCAAATTGGCACCATCACTTTGCGAAGCTGGCTATGTCTATATCAAGTTGAATTTACACATACTGTATGACTGAATAATTTCATTTATAGAAATATAATCAACAAAAATCAGTACTAAGGAGCATCAAAAGACTATTGTACTAGACTATTCGTGACTACATTACATATCATTGCCAAACACTAGAAACTACCCAAATGCTTAACAACAGCAGAATAGATAAATAAATTTTGGCAGAATGATACAACTAAATATTACACAATAATGAAAATGAACAAACTAAAACTATATGCAACAATATAGATAAAGCTTACAAACATAATATTAGCAAAAAAAAAAAAAAAAGATAGCTACTACACTATTGCATTTATATACAGCTCAAAAACAGGCAAAAGTAATTTATAAATTAGAAGTCAGGAAAATAGCTATTCTTGGGAAAGGGATTAGAAGAGGAACAGGGCTCTGGGAGCCTCTGGGATGCTAGCAACATGTGGTCTTGATCTGGATGTGAAAAATCACCAAGTTGAAAAACTTTAAAACTTAACAATAAGAAAACAAACATCTAATTAAAAAAGGAGCCAAAGACTTTAACAGACACATCATCAAAGAAGATATGCTGATGGCAAATAAGCATATGAAAAGATGCTCCCCATCATAGATCATCAGGGAATTGCAAATTAAAACAACACAATACCACAACACACCTATTAAAATGGACAAAATTCAGAACAATTCACCATGACCACTTTGTAAGAAGTTTGGAGGTTTTTTAAGTAGCTAAACACATTTTTACCATATAATTCAGCAATCACACTTCTTGGTATTTACACAAAGAAGTTGAAAACCTATGTTTACACAAAAACCTGCACATGGATATTTATAGAAGCTTTATTCATAGTTGCCAAAACTTGGAAGCAATCAAGATGTACTTCAACAGGTAAATGGATAAATACACTGTGGCAGAGGATCTAAATAGACATTTCTCCTGAGGGGATATACAGATGGCCAACAGACATATGAAAAGATGCTTAAAATCACGAATCATCAGGAAAATGCAAATTAAAACCACAATGAGATATCACCTCATACCTGTCGGTAGGGCTATCATCAACAAATCAACAAATAACAAGTGCTGGTGAGGGTGTGGAGAAAATGAATCCATGTACACTGTTGGTGGGATTGAACATTAATATGACCACTGTAGAGAACAGTATTGAGATTCCTCAAAAAACTAAAAAAAAGCTGCCATACGATTGAACAATTCCACTTCTGGGTATTTATCCAAAAAAAACAAAACCACTAATTCAAAAAGATATATGCACCCCATATTCATTGCAGCATTACTAGTAGTAGCCAAGATATAAAAGCAACCTAGATGTCCATCAGTAGATGAATGGATAAAGAAGATGTGTACATATATAAAGATATTATTCAGCAATAAAAAAGAATGAAATCTTGCCATTGGTAACAAACAATATGGATGGACCTAGAGGATACTATGTTAAGTGAAATAAGTCAGAGAAAAACCTCACCTATATGTTGAATCTAAAAAACAAAATAAATAAGTAGACAAAACAGAAATAACCCACAGTGATAGAGAACAGCTGATGGTTTCCAAAAGGAAGAGGATGGGAGATGGAAATTTAAAAATTTTTAAAAGATGTACTTTCAGAAGGTGAATAAATAAATACATTGTGGTATATCCAGGTAATATAATCTTCAACACAAAAAATAAATGATTTATCAAGTCATGAAAAGACATAGAGAGATCTTAAATGCATACTACTAAGTGAAAGAAGCCAATCTGAAAAGACTACATACTACATGATTCAGCTATATGACATTGTGGAAAAGGCAAAACCATGGAAACAAAAAAATTAGGTCGCTGGGAGTGAGTGGATGAATAGGCAGAGCACAGAGGAGTTTTACGTTAGTGAAAATACTTTCTATGATGTTGCAATGATAGATATTTGTCATTACACTTTTGTTCAAACCCATAGAACTTACAGCACCAAGCATGAACTAAGGTGAATTATGGACTTTGAATGATTATGATGTGTCAATACAGGTTCATCCTTGGTAATAAACACACCACTCTGGTGAGTGGTGAGGACAATGGGGAAGGCTGTGCATGTGTGTGAGCAGGGGCATAAGGGAAATCTCTATGCCTTCCTCTCCAATTTGTTCTAAAAAAATCAAAGTCATTTAAAAAAGTCATCAAGTTGTATGTTTATAATTTCTTGTCTTGAAATCAACAAAAAAATTTTTTTAATTTAGGGAATACCTAAAAATACAGAATTTATTTAAAAATGTAGAACTTCCAAACTGTGGATGGAGGTGAAAATAGAATAAATGATTAACACAAAAATAAAAAAATGGAAATTGCCTTACCAAGGAATAAAAAGAATAATAAATAGAGTACAAAACATAATGTAGAAAATATAAGCCCAGCCTTACCAGTAATCCAAAAAATTATGAATGGTTTAAATATAGTATAGGTTTAAACCATAAATTTCAAGATCATTTGAAGTAATCTTTTGGAAAAAATATCATTAAACTGAGTTAACTGAAATGCTAAAGCTTTGAGTCATTATTTCATAGACAAGAACATATGTTTTATGTTGAATATAAAATTTATTTATTCATTAGATAATGCTTCTTCCTCTCTGCTTAATCTAAAAAATTACCAAAAAATGTGAATGTTTTACCTCTTAAAAGACAGAAATTCTCATATATAGTTTGGTTATAAATCCAGTTTATTCTATTTATAAAAGACCCTTTTAAATAAAATGACACAAAATAAGATAACAGAAGAAAAACTCTGTAACAGGTAAATATTAACAAAGAATCTAATGTATTAATATTGAATAGCAAAAAATAGGTTTCAAAACATTAAATAGGACAAAGATTGATATTTTAGATTTTTAAGTAAATAATTTACTGAGAACGATAAACAGTCAAGGTATATAAATTAACAGAGAAATTAACAAGACCATAATCACGTGAGAAAACTTTAATATGGGCTCACTCATACAGAAAATATGCCTTCTGAAAAAATGGAACATTTACAAAATGTAATTACACACTACATAATTTTATTTCAAGTCCTATAAAAATGAAATTAAAAAACACTTTTCTAACGATAAGAACCCATATTACCATATAATTATAGATATGTGTATGTATCAATCATGAGTGAAAAATGTATCACTATAATTACATGTTTTTTCTGTCGTAACTGCAATCTGGCTTATTAAAGAGTAAAATTATACAAAGACCATGATGAAGCTCTTGTTATTATTGCTCAGGGCTGTCTGCATGAAAAAAAAAAAAAAATGAACGAATAGAAGAAATATGACCTGTCTCACAAGTTTCCTTAATAAGTAGCCTGTGAGAGAATCTTGGACTGCATTGGTCTGTATATCAATCTTAGAAGTCTCTAAATTCAAGAAGTTTTAATATGTGAACTCTGGGGCTGAAGAGAGGAATCTCAGTATTACATTTTGAAGTGTATTTAGGCACAATAGAAGCTAATGTCAGCTAATTCACACATCACTAAGCATTGCTGCACATAACTGCTCAGGCAGTAAATGTATACAACTCAGTACCACCGCCAATACAGATTCTGTACTTGCTGTGTGTGTGTGTGTGTGTGTGTGTGTGTGTGTGTGTGTGTGTGTGTGTGTTACATTAGGTACAATAAAGGCCCTTGTAACTGGGAACAATATAAGCAACAGAATTTGGAAGAGTGTGCCTTGAGGCTAACTCTATACCAGCAGAATAGCACTACGATTCTCTTGTTTTACCAAGAAACATTGCCTCACATTAAATAGGAATTAAGTCTAAGTTTGGGCTCCTTTTTGAGTCAAAAGGAAGAATCATATAAGAAATTTCCCCTAAAAAAAAGACAGTTGCTCAGTTATAAATGAAGCCCTTGTTTACTATAATAATAAACCAGTTATTCATTTTCACTGAACATGTTTTCAGTTGGAGAGAAAATCTAGAACTGCATGTTCTAAAACCAGTTTATAAATTTCCTACAAGACATTCATTCTTTTTGTCTAGCCTTCCTCCTTTTCTCCCAAGAATGTAGTATGTTTGATTCACAACTTCAGAGAGAATTTTAATAGCCAGTTAATTATTAATCACTGAATTTTTCACCCCTACCCATAACAAACATCACTGGCTGTGTGTGAGTGTGTGTACACATAGATATTGGTATGCAGGTTAATTTTTTTAGCACTGGTCTCTTTGGAGGAAAAAAGTGCCTATTTCTAATTTTACTTCTTTCCGTGGTACAAGTACTCCCTCCATGACTAATTTCAAGCTAACAACGTGATTCCTGAAAATTTAACAATCAACTCTCAGAAGCCAGTGCAAGCCAGTTCCAGCACACCAGTGTTGGGAAAATGCTCTTGAACCATCAAAATTGAATTGGTGGCAGTATTTGTGTCTTGCTATTGAGAGTATGTAGTTTAGGGCGTATGATTTATAGTAAATGTAATCTTTGATATTCTACTCAGTTATATTTTTACTTAGGCAAATATTTTGCAGCACAACCTCAGCAAAAGATGGTTGAATATAATAGCACAAGGAAAAAAACCAAAGCGATACTAGTAGGTAACTTCAGAATAAAAGAAGATTTTAAAGAAATATTAAAGTGCTCTTTAAAGTGGAGCCTACAGACAATAAATAAGTCTTTGTGTTGGTTTGTTTCTCCTTTTTAAATGTGAGGTAGATGATAACTATTACCTTCATGCTCTGTGCAGCCCTGAGAAGTGCTTTTCAGGCTGTATTTCAGATACGCAACATTAAAGTCATGCTGAGAGCTTTTCCTTTTAAAGCAGACAATAGCTTTTATAGATGGGAGGAGATGATATTCAGCTACATTCCCTGAATGTGTGACTCCGAAAAGCTTTGTATGATTTTCAAAAAGGAGAAATGATCTCACCGACATTTTCTCCCAACCTAGAAATGGGCTCTTTTTAATGGAGAAATTAGAGGGCATGAAGCTTGTCTCGTTCTTGCCCTAAGTTATTATATCATCTAATTGCTATTCAAATTTTTTAAATAAAACATCATTTTTCAAAAAATTGCTGTTTGGTTGTATTTAATTTCATGCATATTCCAAACAACACACATACATACATAGGCATGATAAAATGTTAGAATTTATTTGATTCACAACATTAACTCTCCAAAGAAATTGCAATTCTTAAAGAATTTTAAGACAAAGGATTTCTGATGATGTCTCAAACATTATTCAACATTACCAGTTCATGTGACAGCATGGATATTTGGTCATTAGGACAGTATTCCACCTATTAAAAGAACAAAGCAGGCAATGGGTATCAATCTTTTGCTATCACTAGGCCCTTTTATTCAACTACTTTGTCATAATGTTCTAACATCCTTCATGTCAATCTATGAAAGGAGCTATTTTTATAACAGTGATTGCTTCACTAGCAAATACAATCATAATTTTGAGTACAAAATACTCCAGAATATATTTTTGCACTTTCAATCAATTCATCAAAAGTTTATGAAGCCTCCTACTATGCTAACTCTGGGAGAAACCCTGTGCAATTTGCATCAAAAATAATTGGATTAAGTATTGTGAAATGTTGTTTATGTCTCTTTTTCCTTTATGACCTAAGAGTTTTCGATATAGTACCAAATACTATGTCCAAAGCAAAACTTAATATATTCTCTTAGTAGTAAAATAAATGATGAGCATCAATTACTCAACTGAGCTTGATACTTAACTAGAAATATACAAAAATGTATGATTCAGTTGCAAAAGAATCATAAAAATTGGATTGACGTCTGTTGAAACATGTTTAACTGAATATTAATAACATCATTAATACCATTAAAATAAAATTTCCAAATAAATGATCATTGATTTTTTCTATTATTTCTGTGCTTAATTATTGTTATTGTAGTTTATTTCTACCATAGTAAAAATGCTGTTCATAAGTAAATAACAATACAAAATGATATTTAACAATGTACATAGCAAGATGGTTTGTACCAGCTGTTTTCAGACGAGGATACAATAACCCTGAGGCTACCTAAGAGCATTCTCATGGAGTGATGGGACAAAGATAGTTTCACAGAAATAAATCCAGTACAAATGGTTTTCTTTCATGAGCACCAAAGACCTTATATGAAATGTTGGTGTAGGAGTTGAGAAAGTTACCGACTGGGTGAGAAATCATGTTTTGCAGTCAGGAAGTATTCAACTTCTCGCCTTAAAAATTTAGATGAAATTAAATCAATTGTCAAATAATAGATCATTAAAAAATTTTTGATAAAAAATCATATTAGGATCCTCCAGAAAAACAATAGATGAGAGAGGGAGAGAGAGAGAGAGAGAGAGAGAGAGAGGAAAGATTTTAAGAAATTGGTTCATATCATGGTGGAGGCTGACAATTCTGAAATCTATAAAGCTGATTGGCTGTTGAGATGGAAATTCAGGGAAGAATTAATGTCACAGCTTTGATTCCAAAGTTTGCTGGGCAGACCGGCAGGCTAGAAACTCAGGGTTTCTATGTTGCAGTCTTGAGGCAAAATTGCTTTCTTTTCAGAAAAGTTCTTCAACTGATTGGAGGAGTCCCATCCACATTATGAAAAGTAATCTGCTTTATTAGAGTCACCGATTATAAGTGTTAATGATCCCCACAAATGCCTTTGCAGCAACATCTAGACTATTATTTGATTAAACAACTGGGCACCATAGGCTAGCCCAGTTAATACGAAGTTAACTTTCACAAAGATCATATATTTTTTTCACATAACTCCAGAGTTCAAAAACTGAGTGGTATTGCTATAACAAAACTTCCATTCCTATCAACTTCTTTAAATAGATGTAATCTTTCCATCTGTAAACATGAAAATTAGAGCAGAATTGCTCAATTCTGTCTAATGCTAGCAATAAGTAATATTCACTCATGTCTACATTAGGTCATTTATAAAAAATTCTATCTCCCTAAAAAATGCACTTCCTTAATAATTATGTGTTCAAATTTATAACGTATTTGTGCTGTTTAGTTCAATTGTTTACTAGTAACTATAATGAAAACTCACTTCAAAAAATTTTGAATAGTTAGACCCTTATAGATATAAATTTTTTAAAAAAATCATTTCCAAATGGGTATACAAATTATTATCACAGAGAAATCAATGATTTATAAAAAAAATTAAGCACAAAATATATATTAAGTTAGGATAGAATTCTGTGAGAGGAGTAGAATAGAAATACAAGTACAAAGCAAAACAAAAGTGAAATTTCTAGTTTGAAAACTTTACTCACCAGTTTTGAATGGATTATATTTAGTAACACACTGCTATGGTTTTTAGGTTATACTTAGTACTTTTTAAAGAGTTTTATTTTAAAAGTCAATATTTACATTATACTGGAGATGATATCATTTGCCACTGCTTACTTATAATTATGACGATAAATTTTAAATGCATATTTAGATGGACAAGAAGATATATGTAATATATATATAGTTTTCCAAAATTCTTTTAGCAGATATTTAAGAAAAAAGTGTCAGAAGACTAGTGTTGTACATGATGTCTTGGGAACACAAAAGGCACTCCTATCTAAAATAAGCCTATACTAAACCAAGAAAACACTTCAGATTTTTAACTCTACAGAATATATTGCTAAAATAGGATTGAACTTGAGAGATCATCTAGTTCAGTCCCATCACTATAAATAAGAAAATTGGGCCCAAAAATGGTAATAAGAGGCTCTCTTCATCCACTCTGATATCTTTGACCAGATCATAATGTAGAGATATGTTGACAAAGTTTGGCCCGTCCTCTTGCTACTCAAACAGGAATGCAAGAGGTAAATAAATACACGGCATCATGTTAATGATATAAAAAATGAACATTATAATAGTCTCTTACTAAGAAATTTTATGCACTTAATCACTTTCATGATTATTATTTTTTTCTAAGGCAAATTTAGATTTTGTCTCTGGACTTTGGGAATTTTACAGATATTAACATGAACCTATTTGATGGTCTGATTCTGACAATTAAACTCTTTAAGTATATAAATAGCTACTAATAATTATCCTCCTTGGATGCCAAATGCCCTGAGATTCATTGAGTAAAAGTGGGAGGGGAATCTGAGTGCTTTACCTGAGATAAAATCTTCAATGTAATAATTACCAGGATTTTATAAAGCCTAAAAGACAGAAAGAGAGAGAGAGAGAGAGAGAGAGAGAGAGAGAGAGAGAGAGAGAGAGAGAGAGAAGAGCCAAGCTAATATAATATTAATTAGTTAACAGGATCCATTTCTAAGCACCCAGCAAACATCACAGTTAACACGTCTCACTTTCCTCCACTTTTCTCCCCAGTTCTCTCAAATTTTATACCCACTAGAGCCTTTCATTTGCCAGAACCAAGGAAAGGGAAAAAGCAAAGCAAAACAAAAGCAGAAATGAAGAAAAAACACTTTCTCTTCATCTCCTGTACTGGAACTACTTCTCTCTCCCCATCCTTTGGTAAGAGGGACTGAAACCCCTTGGCTGGGTGCTCCTTTCCCCGTTTCTCACAGTGTGATGGATAGAAGTGGGGTGGAGAGTGGAAGCAGCTTGGGAATTACCGGTTTCTTAAATAGTTTTGCTTCAATTGTGATCACACAAGTTTACCTTAAAAAAAAAAAAAAAAAAAAAAAAAAAACTAAACGTTTATTCACAAAACCAGAACGAATGACTTTTACTCATCGTTCTTGCAACAAAAATCGGAATTTGCAGTCAACACTCACTTTCTTAAAAAAATGGCATTAACAACAACAAAAAATGTCATAGTCACTGTAGCTCTGTGAATTGTGTACTTTGGAGGGCGTCTGTGTGTGATGTGCACATGCAACGTGTCAGAATCACGTCCTTGAGGAATATAGACACAGCGTATGCAAAAGCCTGTAGAAATGACGTAGCATTGGTCGGAAAGATCCAGCAGCACTAGCCACTTGCTCTGCCTCACCTTTACTTAGCAAATTTCTTTCAGCTTCTACAACTGGCATACCTCATGCTCATTGGTAAATCACTTTTATTTCATAAAAAGACCTCTCAGAGTAGTTTTTGATCTACCCATGACAATCTGCGTGGTCACGCCCCCTCTTAAAGGTGACAGCAACCGCGGTACGATTCTCAGCCCTCTGGATCACACCATTGCTTGATATTGCTGCACTGCTGCACAGGAGCAAATACCAAGTCATTCATACACTGACTTAAAAAAATGTAAATTAATGAATAAATCTTAAAGTACTTTTAAAGCAATTCCATTGTTTAGATGCTTATTTTCCAAATAAATGACCTATGTAAATAAATTCTATAATTTATTGTTTTAAAGGAAGAAAGAAAATATATGAAAGGGGAAGAAAGAATATATATGAAAGGAATAAAGAAAATATATGAAATATATGGAGAAAGATACACAGGCAAGTCACTCTGTAGACTGGCCGCTTGATCAAAATATCATCCTTCACTCTGCCTGAACTGTTTGATTGAATTAGCCACGTCACATAAAACTCTATTATTGATTTCATTAGCCACATTACATAAAACATGTATCTTCCTTTAAAATACAAATAATTTTGGAGTCATATTTAAATCAGATTATTTCTATACTGAAATGTGATTAGGAAAAGTTTCAGAAAAGAGAGATTTCATTTGAGAGATTTGAAAAGTCTGAGTAGGGAAATAATACACAATAGTGGAGCCAGGAGGCCTTCAATGAGAAAGGCAAGGTTAAAAAAAAAACTATAGTTGACAAAACAGAGGTTAGGGTTGCCGATGCCCACATAGTTGAAAATCCACATATCTTCTAACTCCCCAAAAACTTATCTGTCCCTTGATGTCTGTGGAGATTAATTCCAGGATGCTCATGGATACCAACATCTGTGGATGCTCAAGTCCCCTCTATAAATCGCCCTATATCAATGCATATAGTAGGCCTCCTGCATCTGCGGATTCCCAACCATGGATTGAAAACAGTACCGGTATTTATTGAAAACAAATCTACATATAAGTAGACCTGTGCAGTTCAAACCTGTGTTGTTTAGGAGTCAACTGTATGGTCATGAACCTAGGAAGCTACTGGAGAGAGGTCCTGAAGAGGCTGGAAGAAAGTGTGAACACGGTGGTAGGACGAAAGACATTTGCTGAGCATTATAATTTTGCCTAAGGCCATTGTTTTGCCGAGTAAAAGAGGAGAAAATACCCTCCCGAAGTGAGTGTCACACTCAGATCCTTTCTGTGATCTAGCCCTCCTTCCTGTCTAGCTTCTATTCAATTTCATAAATTTGCTTGTGCATCATTTATGAATAGTCCTCTGTTTATACATTACGAGAAGAGTTAAATGTCTTTGTTTTGTGTGTGTGTTTTTTTTTTAGATTGGTTAAATAGCTAACCATCAATAACAGCTCCATTTTATGATAACATGTATACTAAGTACCCCAAAACATAAACTCAGCTTGTTCTGAGAAATTCATATTAAAAAAACTCTCTATAGAGAACATGCAGAATGAGAGGGGAAAAGCATTATAAGTAGCTAAATAGAATGTATAAATTTGATTGCCCTCTTGAAACAATATAATTAGTCATTTATTCAGTAATGCAAATTAGTTAAATCTGGCTGTTTTCCTCTTAATTCTTAGCTAATATCATTACTAGGAAAAGGAGTTTTTCTTTGGGGTTAAAACCTCGCAGAGAAAAATTAGTTTGCAGCATGGATCATTTTGGGGGGCCTCACAGGCTGAGATATAGAGATGCAGGGGGGAAAATCCCTAGGGTAGTATACATCTTAAAGTTCTGCTGAAGACCCAGTAGGAACTCAATCATTTTGGGGGCAAATAGGCTATATATGATTAACTCAAGAGTTCATTGTTAAGTAATGAGACAGTCCCTCTCTTTTTATTTATTCGGGACTACTCTATAGAAGAAGGCAAAAGGATGTTGAAGGAAAGGTAGGCTTGCTAGCTGGTGAGTTTGAGGAAGAGGTGCTATGGAGTGGTGTGGAAAAGGGCAGGATTAGTGTGTCCTACCCGATACATTAACCCAAACAGGGTACAAGGAGCAGACAGAGGTGAGAGGACTTCTGTAGGGTTATATTTCTTAAAGTAATTCAATACTAGCATTAAGGCTTTAAAGGACCTTGTTCTTAAAAGGAATGGGAAAATGAGTCATAAAATGGCTTAACAAAATACATTTCACACCCTGAACTAGGCTTTTTATTTTAGTCAAGTTGTCTATCCCTCAGTTTATCTCCATTTATAGACAGAAGAACAGACTGAGTTAAGTCATTAATAAGACACACCCAAAGCAGTGCCTCCTCATTATATAAAACCATAAAAATTCTTTCTGAGAAAAGTAACCCTGTCCTTCGACATTTCAGTTGTTGGATATTGTGCTGGATTAGATTGCAAAAATTACATAATCTCTCTGAGGGTTGCAGGCCTTTCATCCTCTTAGCTGGCAGAAAAACAGCTAAGCACTGTCAAACAAAACTGAAACAAATATGTGGATATGTTCTATCACTTTATTTATACCACAAATCCTTGGCTTTTAAAAAACGAACATGAACTATATTTCCTCCAAGTAATGTTCTCTCATGGTCCAAGACTGGGGGGAGTAGGTTCTAATTTCAAGAATTTTTAATCCCTTGAAAGAAGAATTGTTCAACAGGATCAGGATTGTAGAATATCAGAATCCAATAGGTCTTAGAGTTTTTCTAAGTCTAAGCCCTACTTTTTATAGCTGAAGCCACTGAAAACCAGAAAATTATTTCTCTAAGATCATATACCTAGCTAATGAAAGAAAAGAAACCAGATCCTAGCCTTTTGCATCTCAGGTTTACAAATTTATAAACCATAATTAAAATAGTTAAACTCAAGTAGCGGTATTATGGTTCTCAAAACTGGCTATGCAATAAATTAGAAGAATTTTTTTTAAGTGAAATTCCCAGATCCTACCCTAGACAATTCAATCAAAATCTCTGGGTAGGGAGACCTAGCTTCTATATTATTTTAAAAGTTCCCTAGGCAAATACAATGTAGAACCAGTTTGAAAATCACTAACCTAGAAATGAAGCCAACCACCTTTGGCTAGAATGCCCATATATTCCTGTTTTCAACAAGTTATTGGTGTGTATCTATTGTCCTAGGTCTAATTATTAATAGAGATCCCTTTCACTCTCAAAAGTGTCCCAGTGTGTATGACAAGCTATACTCTCTTATTAATTCATCTGACTTGTGAGCATTGAAATAACATCTCCAATGGCAAAGGCAAAATTTCTCTTAAAGTGTTAATAAGCTACAGCTAGGAATCAAGATGTCCCTCCCCACCCCCCAAAAAAAATGGTCAGCTAATCTGGAATTCTCCCCTTAAGAAAGAGATTTCCATCTCCATAATTTTTGTTTTCCACAGTTTAAGATGACAGTGTGGCCAGGTTATAAAAGAATTTAAGAAAGGGATCTGCTTAAACTTAATATTAGAGTTCCCTATGTCTCTAGTCAAGAAATAGCAATTTATTAATGTTGGATACATGAAGAATAAAGGAATCCTGACATAAAACCAAGGTATAAAGGAAAATGACAAAGCCTATGACATAACCAAAAAACTCATTTACACAATTAAAGAGATTACTAAATTTCGGCATGTTTTTACATTTCCATTTCTGTTTTATTTTTGTTTTGTTTTGTTTTGTTTTGTTTTGTCTCTGCTGTTATTGCTTCTTTTAATCTGGACATTTTTAGTTGCAAATAGCAGAAACCAAATTCGACTAGCTTAAAGTAAAAAAAAAAAAATTGACTTATGTAACTGGAAAGAGATAGAAGGGACCCAACATCAGGCATAAATGTATCCAGGATCAGGTCATTAAGATCTTTCCTCTCATGTATCCACTCTGTGCCCATCTGAGTGTGGGCCTCATTCTCTCCTACTGTTAGCAGACTCAATTCACATCATGAGGAAGATAGTTGTCAGTGGTCTAAGATTCACATCTTTCCAGCAAGGAAACCTCAGAGGTAAGAGACAATTTTCTCCCCTCGTCTCACTAGAATTATCCCAAGGAGTCTAAGTGGTTAGCCAATGTCATTAAGTTACTTCTGAACCAATTTACTGGGCCAGAGGGATGGGTGCTCCTATTGGACAAAACTTGAATCTCATGCTTATCCACAAATATTGAGGTAGAAAAAGAAAGGGTCCATTATATGGAGTTGAGAGAAGCACATGAGAAAACATACTGTACAGCTAAAAACAATAACTATTACATAACTATGCCACTATCCTCACAAATCCTCAAAAAGTAGATAAGCCAATAGATAAGTAGAGGAAATCTCACAATGGCTTTGGGGGAAGTCTTACTTGTTTTTAAACTGAAAATAAGAGAGTATGCTGGGTGAAAGTGTAAAGCTTTTTCTCCACATTCAAAATGTAGTAAGAATGACCTTTCTTCACATAAGCACCTGCACCTCTATTGGGGAGCTGCTTTGAGAAACGCCATTACATACCAATGAAAGATAACGACTGAAATCTCTTCTTTATTCTAATAGATCACTGAGTGCACATGGAGGAGTATAAAATTACACAGGAAGTCTAGGAAAGAATGAAATCCAAACTCAGAATGTCCCAACCTTCCTCTGATCCCTAGAAACAAAAACTTTGCTATCGACACTTTAATGCTTTTTATTCAAATGTCAAGTAGTAGCAAGAGTTTGTGAATTACTGAAATGGAGTCTGAAGAAAACGGAAAAGAGGCACGAGGTTAGGTAGTTAATTCTTTCTCTGATCAATTTTAAAATATATTTCTTAGTCCTTTGTCTCCAAGTTGGAACTACATTCAAATGTGGAAAGAAATAAATATTGATTGAACACAGATGGTGAGCATTTTAATATTGCAAGTCTAAGAGAATGAAGCACGAGCCCATGAGCTCCTCTCCAGTGTAATCTCTATTTATTATCAAATGTTTTAATGTATTCAATCCCACTCCAGGAATGCACTTTCAGTACTTTATAAATATAAAACAAGTGTGAGTCCATAATTAATTCACAGAGAAGAAAATTGAAGCTTTAAGCAGTTGGGCTTTTTCTGGGAATTCCAGTAAATTATTGGAATTTCCTGAAGGAGAATGTGCACAGGGTAGTTTAGTCACAATGGTCAGAGAAGGACTCTGCTACTTGTTACTCATTCCCATGCTCAGGGGGCAGACTGTGATTCTTTAGATCAAAGTTTCTCCAAGTTTGAGATATTAGTGTAAATTCACATTACTGGGTATCACTCTCTCCCTGGTGATTTGGAATTTCTTAAGAAAGGGATTGCCCAGAAAACTTTATTTTACTAAGCATCCTTAAATAATTCTTAAACAAGCTAAACTTTAAACAATAAACAACTGCTTTATTGTTTATTAATTATGAGTACAATATTCACCAACTCCAATAGACCATTGGTTTTTCCTTTTACAATTGAATATTAATGATATATTATATATAATTCTAACCAAGAATTCATATCTAGAATAAATTAAAAACTTCTGTAAACCAATATCAAAGAGAGATGATCACAGTAGAAAAATGAACAAGAGACTTGAACAGGAAATTCAAAAAGAAAAAGAGACATCAAATGCTCAGTAAACAGAAAAGTTTCTCAATCTCATTAGTAATCAGGGAAACGAGAATTAAAGACACAGTAGGTTCTCGCTACATGCTCATCAGAATAGCTAAAATGAAAATAATTAAAATTGTTATAGTCTACAGATGGGAATATCAATTGGTCAGCAATTTGGAAAATCATTTGGCATTAATTTCCAAGGTTGCACATACACATATCCTATCTCTCAGCAATTCCAACCTTAGCTATGTACTTCAGGAGACTTGTAGCAAATGTTAATAGTAACATTATTAGTGATAGTCAAGTACTGAAAATGACTCGTCTCCATAAAAAGTAAATGGATGAATAAGTTGTAATATAGTCTTTTAATTAAATACCAAAAAGCAATGAAAATGAAGAACTATGGAAACAATTAAGATTACATGAACTAAAATTCCAAAGACAGAAGAGACCTTCCTAGGTGAGATGTTGATCATGGTCACTGGCTATTTTCTACTGTGAGGACGGAGGGGGGCTGGGGAGCATTTTCAAAATCCCAGTAGGAGCTGAGAACAAAGCCTGATGCAGAAAAACTAATAGCAAAGATTCAGGGAGAAACCAGGAAAGATTTGGTAGTTTTGAGGGGCTCCTGCAACAGATAAAAATCTACAGAAGTCCAATTTTTAGCACAGGATTTTTTTTAGAATATATCCGATGTGAACATGTTTTTGTATTTTTACAGTTTTTTTTTTTTTTGCTATATTCTGCTTTTTAACATTTTGTTTAGAAGTTTTCGAATATATGTTTTTCAATGAGATTGTCCTATAATTTTCTTTCATTATATTGTCCTAGTCTGGTTTTAGTTTCAAAATTTACAAGCCTCAAAAAATAAATTGAAGAATATTCATTTTTTTATATCCTCTAGAAAAGTTTTAAAGCATTGCAATTAACTTCTCCATGAAGCCTTGATAGAACTCACTAGTAAAAATGTCAGTGTCTAGTATTTTCTTTGTGAGAATATTTTTAACTACCGCTTTAATGTTTTAATAGTTATGTGAGCACTAAGGTTTCTTATTTTTGATTGAGTTTTGCCAAGTTATATTTTTGGGGAAATTGTTCATTTTGTCTACGATTCTTTATTCATAGATTTGTTCACAGAAATCTCTTACCATATTTTAAGTAGCTGTCATTCCTCCAATGATATCCTTTTTCTTTGACTTGCCTTTAATTATAGACATTTTCAAGTATACACAAAAACAGGGAGATTAGTACAAACTGGAATAGTCAGTCATCTTAGAACTATTTCTGTCTTTCATTTTGATCTTTTTGTTTATTTTTGGCTTTTGAGATTTTTTTTGTATTTTTTGTAGACCTTTTAACATTTTTTATTAGTTTTAGGTATACAGTTTATTGGTTAGACATTTATATAGTTTATGAAGTGATTCCCCTCTATTACTCTAGTACCCACCTGACACCATGCGTAGCCTTCACAATACTATTGACTGTATTCCCTATGCTGTACTCCGCAAGCCCATTACTATTTTGTAACTACTAATTCATACTTCTTCATCCCTTCACATTTTTGTCCAGTCCCCCAAACTCCTTTCCCCTCTGGCAGTCACCAGGTTGGCACTAGACCGTTTTTCAAACCCAAGATGACATCTTCTGTCTTTTAAGAGGTGAGCTTAGCCTCTTTTTCTGTCTTTCTTCTTTTATAAGTCAAACTTTATAATTCAATTTCTCTTTATACAGTTCTGAAAATTGCATATGCCACTTCAACTATTTACCATTAATATTAATATTTAAACATGCAAACTTATTTTAACATCTAAAATTTTTCAATATTTTAAACCTCATCCCAAATCTTTTATTTAACTTCTATCATCTCCCTTTCATCTTGTTACTTTTACTGAATATTTATGTTCTATCTGAAGTACCCAAATCAAATATTAATATTTATACCATCAAATTATTTTTTCCAGATTTACCCATATAGTTCCCAAGTCCTTCGTTCATCAGTCCTTCTTGCATCCCAGAATTCCTTCTTGGACAATTTACTTTCTTCTTAAAGAATTTCATATACAGTACATCAGTTTTAGCAAGACATAATTCACATACTGTATTAGTTTCCTAGGCCGTCATTAAAATTACCACAAACTCGGGGACTTAAAACATTAAAACTTTATTCCCTCACTGTTGCAGAGGCCAGAAGTCTGAAATTGAGGTGTTGGTTGGGCCATACTACTTTCAAAAACAGAAGGAGAGAATCCTTGCTTGACTTTTCCAGCTTCTGAAAGCTTTCAGCATTCCTTGGCTTAAATCATTCTCTGCTTCCATCTTCACATGATTTTCTTTCCATGTCTTTATGTGTCTTCTCTTCTTACAAGTATACCAGTCATTGAATTTGTGGCCCACCTTAAAACCAGGGTAATTTCATCTTGAGATCTTGATCTAATTATATCTTCGAAGACCCTGTTTCCAAATAAGGCCACATTCTGAGATTCCAGGTGAACGTGAATTCGGGGGAGACATTCAACCCTCCACACATATTATACAATTCACTCATCTGTACATAATAAAGTGTACAATACAATGGTTTTTAGGATATTCAGAATTATGTAATCATCACTACAATCAATTTTAGAACATTATTTTATCACTCCCTCAAAAGAAACTGTATTCTCAAGCACATTGTCTAAATTTTCCATCAGTGAGTACCTAGTGGTTACAAATTTTTTTCAGTTTTTTATGTCTGAAAGTATCTTTATTTTGTAATCATTCTTTAAAATTTAGCCAAGCTTACAATTCTAGATTTACTTTTTTTCTCTCAACAGATGAAATAAATTATTCCACCATTCTCTGGATCTGTTACTGTTGTTAAGTCTGCTTTTAGTCTAATTGTCATTTCTTTGTAGCGTCTGTCCTCTGTTTTTAAAATCTTTTTTTTTTTTTTTTTACTTTTAGAACTGCAGAAGTCTAAAAATAATTTAAAAAATAATACTTTAAAAACAGAGAGAATGTTGTATCAGCTGTGATGAATTTGTGTAATTATTGAATCTTTAAATTTGTGTATTTCACCACATCTAACAAATATTCATTATCTTTTCACATATGGCTTCTTTATCATTATTTCTATTCTGCCTTTCAGGAGATTTACATCAGGGAAAAATTAGCTTCTGATTGGCTCAGCAGATTGCTGTGTTCTGGTCCCTTTTTTAGTGTAGGGACTTTCTGGGATAGCTATAACTAACAATCAGCCAACTCACAGATATATGCAATTAGACACCAGTGAAGCTCTGAAGAAGCATGAATTCTTCAACATAAAGCCTTTTCCATGCCACTGTGGGAAAAATCAAAGCCCATGACTTGCTGAGAATGGTGGGTACATTAAGCCACCATTTCCTGTTAAGGACTGCATTGCTAAATCATAAATGAAGAGAAGAGTTCACTGTTAAAGAGGACTAGAAATAGTCGCTTAGCCTGCAGATAAATACTAGAGTTCAGCAACTAATTTCTACTGATTATTTTCCTAAATTAAATGTTCCAGAGAAAAGGTGCTACAGAAAACTCATCAATCATACTTCACTGTTTTCAAAGAAAACACATGATAATAATTGAGCAGTTATTGTAGCCAATATCCCAGTATATAATTCCAGTTAATTACTGCCAGTTAGTTATGGTTTTTTGACAATATTTCTCTTTCAGTGAGCAAAACTCAGGCTCGGAATAAGACATTATCTTATTCGTTATGCCAGAAATGAATTTCTAAAATAGATGGTTAAAATAAACTACTATGAATCCAACTGTCTAAATAGGAGTTATGTCTTTGTCATAAAACTTACTCAGAATATTTGGAAACTACAATTTGAAAAACAGAAATCTAATACATGCCAGGGCAATGGTACATTCATCAGAACATTTCCACATACATACTTTCATTTGCTCCCCCTAAGTAATAAAAGATATTTACATATGTTTGGCAGAGGTTATTGCTGTATTAATGTTTTTTCTTCTGTATTTTCCCTTTCTCTTTCCAAGAAGGTAAACAGGCTCTTTTTAATATCTTTCCCTCAGAGTGGTAGCTCACCACTGCCAGGCCTGCCCACAGAAAGTCCTTAAGCAGACTTAGATGGGAAACTCAGATAAGGAGAAAAAGTCCCCGTGCTGACAAAGCAATGATTTCAAGGCCTGGAACCCAGATTTATGATCTGGTTCCCATGGCTTCCTAAGGAGGCTGATGTATTGCTTTTATAGTTATATGTTATTTCTTCACACTGGAAATATAAAAGACAGTGTCCCTAAGTCTCACCTAGTGGACATTTCCCTTTTCATGGACTAATACCCCAGAGATTGAGCATGCGTCTGCCAGATATAAAGGAGCCTATGAGGAGTTGCACCTACAGGTGTGTAACCTTGTTTTTGTACGTTTATTGTCTGCTTTTATTCCACTTCAGGAATAAACAGAATTCAAGGTACAGTTTTTATCTATCGTCAAACTCAAACCAGACTCCAAGAGGATATTTGTAAGGCCAGAAGCAAAGGCCACTTGAAGGTGACCTTTTGTAAAAGTCTATACTCATCAGATATATTATGCTAGTTCTCCCAGAGTCCCTTTGAGGATGTTTATGTGAATCTGTCTGTGTTGGGGGGTGGGAAATGGATGTGGGGGGTAGGTTTGGAAGGAGAGTGAGTTCTAGAAGATCTATGTCCTGCTCCCTGGCAAAGCCCTAGGGCCAGTAGCAAGCCCACAGAGAAGTTTTGTTCGACATGCAGCACTAAAGCACAGAACTACTGAACTTCGAGGGCCCACAGGCACTTGGATAATGTGGGTATCAGCAGCAACCACAATGGACTAAAGAGGCAAGAACTTGCGTTTGCTCTCCAAGCACTGCATAAGGCTCTGGATTCCTGTGTAATCCTAGAGGCATTACAGGAGGAGGGAGGAGCAATCAGGATCCATACCACGTTTTTCAGCTACTTCTCAGAGTGGAGAAACCAGGTTAGCTTAAGCTGATTCAAAGAAAACAAAATAACATATTATTTCCTACAGATATGACTATGTGGCTTAAGGTTAAGACTTACTGTATATGGTATATATTTATAATTCATCTTACAAACTGACAGTTTCAAAACTATTATCCATCACTTTCTTATCAAACACACACACACAAAGGCATATATACACATATATAAATACACATAAACACACATTTTTTAATTCTGTTTCTCTTTCATGTATGTATATGTGTGTATAGTTTTTATATATTTTTTTTCATAGTATCAGATTTAGTATGATCTTCACCCCATGATTGCAACTCTCCTGTCTATTTTTTCTCTTGCTTCGAAATACAATCTTTACAAACTCTTTGCAAATACATTTTATCCCCCTGTCCTTCATCTCCACCTCCTTCGCTTACCAAGAACCATTGATTACTGGCTCATCTTTGGCTGAGGGATAACAGGAATTTCTCGGTCTCCTATTTTGCATGATTTTCTTTTCCTTTGAAATAATACATTTTTCTTTTCCTGCTTTAAAACTTTAAATATTTAACTTGTGGATTCAAAAGTGTAGACTTCTTTTGAATAAAGCTTAGTAGTGAAATGAAAGAAATAAAAATATATAGTTTGTTGTCACGGCACGTAGAGGAACAAGATGTTTTCAGCACAGAAGAGACATGAAAATGCTTCTCAGAAGGAAAGTCAGAAGAGTAGGAGGTGCCAAATATGTGAGAAAGACATGGATAATTAAAGAGCCAGTTCCTACAGGAGGCAAGAGGAAGTAGCATCAAGGGTACTTTGAAAAAGAAGGCACACTTTAAAATCAGAATAAAGAAGAGGCAATTACTATATACATGGAGAATCGGATATAAACTTGAAGCAAGTTAATGAAGTTCATATCACTTCTCTCAATGTTCTTAATAGAGTAGGAGTCACTGTCACTGGCTGAAAATAAGATAGTAACTTAGAGAGTGGAAAAGGTCTTAAACAACTGCCCTGCGAAATTACAAAGAAGTAACAATAATAATAACACAATAACTACAACAATAAAAATAATAAAAACAGCATTGTAATATAATAATTGTAGTCTTCTCCTTTGTCCCATCAATAAACCACAGCTTCCATCATATCCTTCCACTTCCTCCAGTTGTGTTCTAACTTAGGGCCTTTGCTCTGTTTGCCACAAGCCTGTTGGTCTCATTCATTCTGATCTTTCCATCCATTAGTTCCTCTACACTTTTTCCCCTCTTCCTTTTCTCTTCTCTTCATAAAGCCAAGTTCTATTGCCTCCTTTTACCTTCTAGAGCCTCCTTCTCATTTTCTGCAACACTCACACTGAATTCCACCTTCGCTTTCCACCATAACCATTCCAAAACCCACAACTAACTTGTATTAATTCCTGAATCTAAATCTACTGTTTTTCTCTTTCCTTTCAAGCTCTTTCTCTCATTTGGTAACTGTTGCTCGTTTTACCTCCTCCTCTCTTCTTAGGGTAATCATAAGCATTTCACAACTAAGCCTCTTTTCTCAGAGGTTACCACAGTCTCATTTCTTAAAGAAGACACTGGAATATACCTTTCATCGATAACAGAAGCTCAATACTTGACAACTATGTAATTTCTTGAACCATAGTAAAAAAGAAAATTTAATGTTAAACTTTTTCTGCCCTAAAACAACATGCATCTTGCTCTTCTGCCCCTGCCACAGTTATGTTATTCAAACTGGTCTCCCACTTTTCCAGAAACTAGTAATTTCTTTAAACAGGCCCTTGCAGCTCCTATTTTCAGCCTTTCCTTCCCCAAGATAAAAAACAATCTTCACAGTTGATTGACTAAGTGAATTGCCTCATAAATGCTCTAGTATACTGTAATTCCCTCTCCCCTGAAACCAAAGGTAGAAAATATAAATCCATACTGCAACTCATTGTGCTTCCTACCTGTATGGACAGACTTTGTTCTCAGTTTAGTCTGAGGAGGATTAATGATACCCTCAAATTCTCTGACCTTCTTCTCATGAAAAGGGTGGATCTATGTTCCTGTCCCTTAAATTTGGGTAGATTCCGTGACTCTCTGACTAATAGCATATGGCAGGAATGATGCTGTGTCAGTTCCTGGGTCCAGGCCTGAAGAGACTGATGGCTTCTGCTCTCTTAGAAGATTCACTCTTGGCATCCTGAGCCACTAGGTAGAAAAGGTGATCGGATTGATGGAGAGACAAGTGGAAAGGCCTGAGGCAACAGTGAGGAGAAAGACCCAACAAAACATAGCTTTCCAGCCATACCTACTAAGGCCTTAGGCGTGTTAATAAAGCCCCTACACCAGACCAGGCACCAGCTGCATAACACTGAGTATCCTAATCAACACCAAGTGAAGCAGATAAATCACCTAGCAGAAGCTTGCCTAAATTCCTGAACCACGAAGTCATGCAATATATAACATTATTATTATCTGAAGCCACAGAGTTTTGGAGTAATTGGTGATGCACTAATAAGTAAAGAAATGAGAACTGTATGAGCACACCCAAAGGAACACCACTAATATGCAAATAGGTGAAGCTCATTTGTTCCTCAGTGACTTTAGAATATAGTATTATCCCCATTGTACCAACAGAAAAAAAATAGGAATAACAGTGTTGGAATAGGTATAGAATGAGGTTAAGAGTAGAGTTTTTGAATCAGACTATCAAAGCCACATTTGTCACTCATCAGTTATGTAACCTTTCTTTTGAAGCAGAATTGAACTTTAGATGGTGTCCAAATGAGTATGTTACACTGAATAATTGACTATCAAAAATAGAAGGGATTTTGGGACCATCTAGTCCAGTGACCCTCAAATCATGATTCTGGGAGTCCCTTCAAAAAGAAGAGGGAAGGAAGATGGGTAGAACTCAACTTCACCCCTACTCAGTTGATCAGAGCAATTGCCACTTTATATATTTTATGAGGCTTCCAGATAGAATTTTCTTCAAAAAAAAAAAATGCTGATAAAACAAAATAAAATATTAAAACACACATGTATTCTAAACTAGTCCCCAAATCCATTAATTCAAAGATGAGGAAAATGTCATGGAAAGTGACTTCTCCTTAGAACCCTCTTTCTAACTCTTCTCACACTCCTGTTCATCTTCCAGTTCTCAGAGTAGACCTCACTTCCTTCAGAAAGACTTCTCCACTTTGGATGTCCACGTCCATGACCATTTCTGGGTCTTTCCCAACTTCTTTATCAAAGTGTTTGCTGCTAATTTTCACGAATTTCAAGACGCACATTTTTTCATACTTTTATATTTCTGAAATGAAGACATTTCATATAATTGATAACATCTTACAGTTGTTGCCAGCCAGGTGGCAGTCATGACACAGTTGTGTAAAAACTTTCTGCTGGGAGCTTCTGGGATGATAAAAAAAAGTATCAAAGCATGAGATTCATTGAAATGCAGGTTCTTTGTAATATGATTGCATGTTTAAACGCTTGTCTCCTCTACTAGATTAGAAGCTACAAAAATACAAAACCATGTCTTTCTCATTCATTGCTGTAAGTTCAATCCTTAACTACATTCTTAGTGAATATTAGAGGATTGTCCAAGTAAATTTTACTTCTGGTTCTGGGAATGAAGAAATTGATAACATGTTTAAATAGAAACAGCAACAATAATTTTATCTTTTTAGAGTTTAGGCTTGCAGTTCCAGTGCATCAAATCTTTTCATAGATTAGCTATTACTTGAAGGTGAGTTTAGTCTTTGACAGAGAAAATTGCAATATAGTAGATAAAACTGGTATCTATAAACACTACTGGAGATTTTGTAAAATTGGTATCAAATTTCAGAAAATAATTTTGCAAACTTTATTAATAAGAACCATTTGGGTTGCAAGTATTAAAAACTGACTCTCACCAAATTAAGCAAAAAAAAAAAGATCAAAGGGCTAACTGTTGGAGAAATAATGGAACTACCGAGGGGCTATTCTGTGTGGAATATGGGACTGAGGGTTAATTCCAGAGTCACTTGGAACCAGGTTCTGGAGCCTAGGGGCTATTTACAAAGAGGTGCAAGGGAGAAAGAGTCCTGTGATACTCAAAAAGGAGTCTTTTTTAGTGAGTACCAGTTAATAGAGAAGGAAAAATAGAATTAGAAAATTACAATTTTATAACACACAGTTTTTAAATTCATTCAAGTAAGAATCATCAGTTGTTACTAAAACCATTGCTTATAATCCTGTTGGAGATGACTATATTCATAAATCTCAAGTATCATCCCCATGAATTACTTAATAACTATTGAAACAAGAATATTTTTTATAATGGAGAAATCTGGCAGACACCATCTTAAGCAGGTAATCAAATTTAGCTTCACTAATAATGGGACACTTGATATTTACCTCTTAATATGACAGAATAAAAAATATAAAAGATCCTCAATATAGTATTCTTGACAAAAATATTTTGCTTTTGTAGTTGAAAATTTTTAAGTAGAAAAAAACTGCATTTTTTTCTTACTTTAAATTATCACTAGTCAGTCACAACAATATAAACTATTTAAGTAATTACATATAACCCCTCCCTGAAACTCCATTGACATCTAAAAATATTTGTCTTTTCAAAGCTCTTTTTCTCTGAATTACTTTATTCACCATTATCTGCATATATGTTTGGAAAAATGTTTAGAAAATAACAAATCCAGTAGGGACTGAGCTAGACAGACACTTTTACTTTAAAACAAATAACCAAATAATGAATATTAAGTATTTCTCTAATATTACTGTACTTATTTTGAAATAATGAATGTGTTCACTGCAGATTCAAAATTTGAACAGTTTAAAAAAATAGTATTCTTTTTCAATTTCTACGTTCAGCAATGATTAACCAAATTGTTTTGTACAAATCTACCCACTGAGAACAGTTAGAAAAGCTAAATTAAAAACAAAATATATTTTTGAGGCATCAAATAACTAATAAGACAGTGAGAAATTGAAGAGCTAAGATCTGGGATTGTAGGAAAGCCCAGAGAGGTGACTCTGGCATCTAAGGCTGCTTTTTCCTTACAGGAGATTGATGATTTTTAAGGAGCAGACTAAGAGTCTGAGAAATTAAGCATACATACCTTTGGACAGATTCCAGGAAACCTGGGAACAAAAATTAGAATTCAGGGCTTCACCAAGGAAAAGAGGCTTGACAAACACTCAGGGTATTAACTGGTTCATGTAAAGGCTATATCCTAGGAGTCAGGGTAGACAAGAAATAGACTAGCCCTCACAGGGACTAAAGCCCAATTTTGAATCATTGTTGTACCTGATAGAATCAGTTTATCTGTAACTACTAATGTTCCTGCCATAGCTGCCTGCCAGAAGCAAGGGTAAATCTTCTCTGGAAGAAGGACAATAACATCATCCACAAACTTAAAATATCTCCAAAAATTTTCACATGTATCATCTGGCATGCAATAAAAAAATATAACAGTATGAGAAAACAAGAAGTGATCATAAGAAATCAAAAAGAAATAAAACAAAGATAATAAGACAAACTCCATATAATGAAGTTATCAGATGTAATTTAAAATAAGTATTAGTATTTTCAAGAATTAGAAGGCAAGTTTAATCATTTCAATAGAGATTTAAAAACTATAGAAAAGAATTTAATGAACAGATTTAAGAGCAAATTAGACAAAGATGAGAAGATAATTACGGAACTGAAATGCAGCTAAAATGTTCTATATATAAATATTCTTTATATATACATGTTTTACATACATGTATATATAAGTGCATACAGATATATATGCACTTAGAAAAATACAGAGAAAGAAGTTTGAGAGACATATGGGATAGGAAAACAAGGACTAACTTATGATTATCTGTAATTTCAGAAAGAAAAGAAATAAATAATCTAGCAGAAGCAATATTTGAAAACATACTAAGAATTTTCCAAAATTGACAAAACACAGAAGGCCACAGACTTAAGAATAACTACAGATCTCAGAAAAAAAAAAAAAAAGGAAAAACACACAAAAATACATCAGTATAAAGCTACTAGAAAATATGTACAACATGAAAATCTTAAAAGTAGTGAGAAAGTCAGATTATCTTCAAAGGAGTAAAAATGACACTGATAACTGACTTCTCAGTGAAAATAATGGTAACTTAGAGGTAATGAAATTATAGCTTCAAAATTATTTTTTTTTAAACTGACAACCTAGATTCTATAGTCAATACGAATCATCTTCAAAAACTAAGAGGATATAAGGACTTTAAGACAAAAAATCACACATAAGGAAGTACCAAAGGAAGTTGTTCTTAAACATGATTCCAGATGGAAACATGAAAATGCAGTATTAATGAAAAAAGAGAGTAAATATGTGGCTATATCTAAAATATTAATTGAATAAAATAATGATAAAAATTAATGTTTTATGAGGTTCAAAATACATAGGAAATTAAAATACATGGAAACAACAGTATATAAATTATGAGTGGAATAAATGAAATTAGAGTATTCTAAGCTTCTTACATTGTCTAGAAAGTGGCGAAAATACTAATTTATAATGGACATTAATAACGCAAGTATGTATGTTGTAATCTCTAAGGCAACCATCAAAAGAATAATAAGATAACAAAGGGAGAAATGGAATAATAGAACACGATTGATCAAAGGCAAAAAAAAATTAAAAAGGAAGATAGAACAGATGAGAGATGGGACAAAAACAAAGCAAATTGAAAGATGGAAATTCAGCCCCAAATGTATCAATAATTACATTATATACAAACAAACTAAATATTCCAATTTAAAGACAAAGATTGTCAGAATAAATTAAAAAGAGAAAAAACACTGTAAACTACCTACATGAAACTTGCTTTATATATAAAGATTCGAAAAAGTCAAAAGTAAAAGAATGGGAAGATATATACCATGCGAACACTAACAAAAGGGAAAATCTAGTGAAGACTTTAAAGCAAGAAGTAGTTACTAGAGATAAAGAGGGGATTTCATAATGACTAAAGTTTCAATTACCAAGAAAAAGTAATCATTCTGATTTGAATGAACCTAAAAAACGTCCTCAGAATATATAAAACCATTAAAAAAATTTTTTGAGAAAATTCACTTTATTAAAACTGGTCAAAAACTACCTTCTATATTTTACTACTTCAGTAACCATAAACCAATGAAATAAATCTCATTTAAACTATAAAGAAAAAATGTCAACTTCAAGATTTTACATCTTAAATTTGAAATATTACAATCCATTCCCATTACACTGATGCTTTGAAAGAAAAAATTTTAAATTTGTTAAAATTTTCAAATAGCTGCAAAAATTTTAATTGCTTAATTATAATGATACACTCAAAGGCATTCTATTTTCTTTTTTTTTTTAATTTTAAGAACAAATATATGTTTGTAACACATAATGTTTAGAATGAGGCCAGCCTCATGAATTGAAAGAACGATTATCTTAAGTCTCCTACTTGATATTTTTTATCTAGGCTGAATGTCTATAGACAATAGCTTATGTTAATTTGCCTATAAACTTTATACATATAGGGATTATGTCCATAAGTGAGGATGGTAGAACTATATGTCAACTATTATTAATAATCATGTTTTTTCATCTGTTTTAACGTGCCAGTGCACCCTGAAATTTGATCCTAAGCTCAGAATTTTTCCATTATGTCATACAGTCTAGCTAGTGCCATACATGATGTGTCAAGGGTTAAGACTGGTTACGAAGGAACCAGATAGGAAACTTTGACAAATAAGAGGGGACATGATAGAGACATTAGTAGAATCTAGGGAGTTTCAGCTAATGTAGAACAGTCAGGAAACAGACAACAGGGCAGAGTCTGGAGGTCGGGCCATGAGTTAGTGAGAATAGAACTGCTAAACCAGGTGGCAATTTCTAATCCAAATTTACAAACTGTTTTATTCACTCTCTCTAAAGGTGGCCTTGGACCCACAGGCTTTCAGCATCATAGAAACCCTGACAACATAAAATTTACTAGGACTATTTTATCCCCAAGTATTTTATACTGGGGGAACTGAAAACTTTGGAATTGGAATCTCTCAAATTCGAATTCAAATCTAGCTTTAAACTTCATTTCTGCACTGTTACTTGTTAAACCTCCTTTGCATATATCTAGATTTTGGTATCTAAATCACCCCCATGGGTCTAAAACAGTCAAACTCCTGCACTTCTGCTTCCAGGAGAAATGTTTAACAGACAGACAGGAGTTGCTGTATCTTTGCTCTTCTTGCCCAACGGGAGGTCTTTTTCAGCTCAGACTCAAACTGCAAATTACTTTCCCATCACAAAATAAGTGAAATAAATCCCCTCAACATGCAGGTAGAACATAGAGGCAATAGAGAATATTTGAAAAGAAGCTAAAAGTTGCAATCCAAAATGAAAAGGGAAGCCATTTCCGGGGAAGAAGCAGAATTAGCAGAAGGTATTTAGCAGAAAGCCCGGGAGAGAAGCCACCTCTTTGAAAGATAGTTAATCGTGTTTCCATATTTAAAGTGAACTCAAAGCAATAATATTTTTTAAACCTTCTGTAATTGGTAGTTAAGGCACAGATTCAAGGATATCACTTTCTTAGCATAGACAGGAGATGTCAGAACAACAGACTACCCAAGAAAAAAAAATAAGATCAGGGATAAATGAATACCTTCACTTGGTGAAAAGTTTTAGCAGTAATTTAAAAAGATATAAATGTTAATTTCAGAATCAGTTTATTATTCATGCCTTATTATTATCACTACAGAATATTATATATAGTTCTCATTCCAAAATATAGGTTTAGTCACTTTCACTTAATTTCTCCTTGTTGCTGAAACTTTTCAAAGAACCCACCAGCTCTTTGATGTAGATAGTTATTAGGACTAAATTGACCTACTTCTTGATTTTGGTCAAGGCACTGCTGCCCAGAAAGGCAAAGGTGAGCAAGTAGGGACCTGACCATGCACATCAGGCCATCTGGTGAGGGATAGGGAACAGCGACACGTTTCCAGTTACTTGGGTGTGTGTACAAGGCTCTCCCATTGCACCTCAGACACTAGACCTAGAGTAACTAAGTGAATTCAAATCACCAAATATTGATCCTGAAGCTATGAATATACCTCTTGACCTAATTAGGGATTTTTTTAACTGTCCTTTGAGCTCACATTAATTTTCAGCTACTTTTCTATGATTCTTCTCCTTTACACAAAATGTTGGTAAATTACCAGATTGAAGTAAGTTGAAGAATAATATGGAAAGTGCAGAAAAGGATAGAGAACACAGACGAGTCTCACCAGACATTTTGTATGAAAGGGCACCTTAAAAACAATCTTCTGTGCTATGATTTGACAATGGCTGCATTACTCTGCATAAGACAAAAAAAAAAAAAAGTGTCCTGACTCAATACATCAGTTCTCGTTCTCTCTTTCTCATTCTCTCGTTCTCTCTCTCTTCCCTCCTCCATCTTCATCTCCTTCTCTCTCTCCCTCCCTCCCTCCTTTACTCCCTCCCTCCCTCTCTCCTTTTCATATGTTCTTCGACCTCACTCTAATATAGAAACTATAGATGTTAGAAGAATGAAGCCACTGTAAACACACAGCATAACAGGGAGGGAACCAGGGAAATATATTTACTCTCTTTTCTCCTATTGGCCAAGCACAACATCAAACTAGGGGCAGAGGAGCCTGGGTAATAGAAATGAGCTTCCCAAGGCACAGAGTAGCATGGAGCACGGTGGGAAGACAAATGTAGATTTATCAAACACATTGTTCTTTCTTGGCTTTCTCATTTGTCTAATAATCCTTCTCAATCTCCTCAATAATTTTGTTTTCTTCTGTCTGACCATGAAATATTGGAATGTCTTCAGACCTAGGTCTTCTTGTTTTCTCACTCCACAGTCTCTCCTCAGGACAGCTCATCTCTACTCGTGGATTCAATTCCCACAAATGCACCAATGACCCACAAATGTATCATTCCAGCCCAGATCACTCCCTTGTGCTTAAGACCTAAATGTCCAAATGACATCACTGGTTAAATGTTTCAAACTCAAATGTCCACAGTTACCTTCACAGTGGGACCCTCGACCAGTTCCCCATCTCTGTGAGTGACTGCACTAGTCAGAAAGTTCTGCAACCTCAGAATCCTCTCCTTGACACTCCATACGCAATACATTACTATGCTCGATGAATTTACCTTGAGAAATCTCTGAAATCTACCCACCACTGTTTATCTGCACTACCACCACGGTCCAGGGATATTAGCACCCGTCTCCTTCCTACCTCTGCTCTACTCTGCTTTCAGTGTAGTAGCCAAAGTGTTCTTTTAAAAAGTTATAGTAAATCTGGTTATTCCACCACCATGTTTTAAAGCCTTCTGCAATTTCTCTCAGTCTACTGATTAGACTCTCTATCACGATCTACGAGGTCTCCTCCAGATCCTTACCCACTCTATTTCTTCTTACTCTTTGTGTTCTTGTCAAACTGCTCTTACTTCAGTTCCTGGGAAATGCCAAGCCTCTTCTTGCCAGGGAAGTTTATATGACTCCCTCTCTTCACCCTCCCCTCATTTCTTTGGCAACATAATTCCGACTCATCTCAGGCAAGCTGGAAATTTCCTGGGAGAAAGCCTTCCTGCCCACCCCCACACCCCCAAACTGAGCTGCTCCTTCATAGCACCATGTACCTTTTCTTCATAAAACTTGCCTCATTTCTAATTAAAAATGTGTTAGGGGTGACAATTGATCCTCTCCCCTCAGCAGACTGTGAGATCCCTGTGCACAGAATTGTGCTTACTTTTGCTTGTCACTGTATTCACAGTGTTGTGATTAGTGTATGATACAAGATCGCCTTAGTTCAGGCTGCTCTCACAGAATACCATAGACTGGCTGGCTTATAAAGAACGAACATGCATTTCTCACAGTCTGGAGACTGGGAAGTCCAAGGGTTAGGTGCCGGCAGATTCAGTGTCTGGTGACAACCCTATTCCTGGTATATAGACTGCAGTCTTCACCCTGTGTCTTCACACAGTATAAGGTGCTAAGGAGCTCTCTGGAGTCTCTTTTAAAAGCGACCAATCCCATTCATGAGAGTTCTGCCTTCATGACCTAATCACCTCCCAAAGACATCACTCCCAAATATTACCACGTTGGGGAGAAGGTTTTAACATATGGATTTGGGGGGAGCATAAACATTCAGTCTATGGCAGTGATCAATAGACATACTTGTTAAATGACCATATGGATAGATAACTGGATTCATGAATAAATAAATGAATGAATGCAAGTAGTCAGTTCTAATCCTACAGCTGGGAAGCACTGTGATTCCATTTGGGAGGTCTTGGGTGGAGGCTAATAGTATAAGACTGAGACATGAAATAGAATGTAGAAACCAAATTTTTAATGATTTCAAGATTTGTGTAAATTAGAAAATCTATTCAAGCAATCCTTTGGGTGGGCTCTGCCTCAAGGCATTCTGGGACCTCAGCACTTCAGGTCATAAGAAAAGGGGAGGAAGCTAGGGCCTGAGAGAATCTCGCCTTGCCTACAGTGCACATTAGTGTAGGGCCTGCTGGGAGGTGAGGAGCTCAGGAAAACAGTCTGAGCTGCTTAGATTAATGCTTGACTGCTCAGTGTAGACAGAGAGGTTCACACAGAGCTCAGTTTCTGTTGCAAAGCGCTGTCCTGCAAGCGTTTGCCATACTTGTCAGTCAGTTGCAAAGACTTTCCAATCAGATAACACACATGAAAGCCTGCAGAGTTGAAGGAAAAAGAAACTGGTTAAACTGGCCCTCTGGTCAAACTGGCTATCTCTATGTGGCTGAGTGCTCTCATGTCAAGGAAACCATTCTGTGCATCTTAATGCTCCCACATTGATGCTAGCACTCTTTTTTCTGCTTCCAAAATGTTTTGGACCTGTCATATAAACCCAGCCTATAATTCACAAAATAATCAGCAAAATTATTCTTAGAGAGAAAACACACTGTTCATTTAACCTAAAGTGAATAAAGATGATTAAGAAACATGTTTTGGAAACAGCACATCTCCTCTGTGTCTAAATATAACTCACTACCAGTGGTGAGAGACAAAACTTGCAGCAGCGTTAACAATGTATCAGGTTGAATCTTTAGCCTGAGGAGCTAGCAAGGATATATGGAATTAGTTATTTTTTAAATGCCATGCCAACTGGTATTCTCCAACATCAGATAAATTGTGTTTTATCTATCTTCAGGAAATATCAAGTCTCAGACTCCCTAGCAAGCTGGTTATTGTTTGTTGTTTGTTTAGCTTTTACACCTCTTCATTTTTTAACATACATGGTATTTCCTCCTGATGCAGTCATTTTTAGTTTTGTAGAGCCTGATTAGGTATATGCAGCATGCATACAAAGAGTGAAGGAAAGAAAGAACAGACCCAGGAAATGCTTTCCCTCAGAGCAATGATAATACCAAGGCTCAGACCTGACTTTGCAGTTTTCCAAACTTGTCTCTGTTTCCAATGGCAACTGTGAAATACAACCAACAGAGTGTTTCACATTTAGATTGCTTTTGTCGGTAGGTTGCATAATTAGATTGAATGTGCTTAATCTCTCTTAGAGCTAAAACATGGAAAGATTTCATTTGATGAAAGAAAAAAAAGAAGTGGAAAGTATTTGAACCCAAAGCATTTGTGGATTTCTAACTTCAATACATAATGTCCTTTCCTGCTCTGGTTTCAGAAGTTGCAGAGTAGAACTGCTACATCTACATGGCGAGGCTTACAGAAAAATTTGTTGTGGTTGCTTCTTACAATCAGAGCCAGAATGAAAAAGGATC
>CM053507.1:17466344-17524585 GCA_028627145.1 Eidolon dupreanum
TATTATTTGCACTCTCCCTCCAGCTCACTGCCTCCAGTTGTTCCTGGTAAATACTCCTCCAATGTCTCTACCTTGGCACAACCTCTCTATGGGCAATGTTTACCTGAGATCAACATTCCCCTGGCAATGGGACTAAAATATCAGGTTGCCAGCCCCATGGTTCCAAATCTGTCTTTTCAGAACTCAAAAGGAAGGATAGGTTAGTCTCACAGTAATTTCTTGGTATTACTTCTCCAATAACAAGAATCGTCTGCCAGGCTTTTTGGAGACCTGGATATGCAGCCCATTATTTTGGGTCTAGAACAATCCCTAGCCAACAAATCACTCAAAATTTTGTAAAATTATATTAAACATCATAATTTCTCATCAGAATCATGCATAAGTCAATTTCTTATGCTTTCTCAAATTTGATTTGCTGTTTTTATATTAAATACCTTGGATTGTGTACATTGGGAAGCTTTTTTTTCAATCTGAATAAGTGTCATGAACGTGTCAAATAGAAAACCAAGCAGTAAATAAACAGGATTTTACAGGAGCAGATGAATAGATGTATAGAAATTTTCTATTTAACAAAAGAAAAATAATAATAATAAAGCTTCATAAGGTAGGTAACAATACTGTCAAGCTATTTACTTCATAAACTTGTTTCTAATGGTTGAAACAAAAAGAAGAGGAAAACTCAAGTGTATTTAAGATGTCACTTTTTTACTATCTTAATTTACAATTAAGATAATAAATGTATAGTAAAAGAACTTTTTAAAAACATCTTTTGGAAAACACACTAAAATCAAGGACACATTGCTGCCACCAAGCTTTTCTTGATGGACCACGCCTGCCACACTCCCTGCACTCTGCTGTCCTAAATAAAACTTGTGTATAAAACCCATCTTTATAGGGGCTGAACTCAGGATCTTTTAAAGAGATTTGCTCTTCTGTAGACCACACAAGATTCATGTCATTTTTCTTCTGCTGCTAGAACAGAGATAATTATTTTTTTCACAGCTGTTACTTTTCCATTAGTGTAGATGAAGCATGTGTGGTTTATTTTAGGATTCTCAGTCCTTTAGAATTTAATGTTTGCTCTATGTCAACAAAATATTTGGCACATTGTAGAATAAATATATATATTCTAAACATACATATTCATGAAGATACTGTATATATCGAGAGAAAAAAATGTATATGTATGTATGTATGTACGTATGTATGTGTGTAGATATATAATTGTGCATATTTACATATATATGTACGTATTTATAAAATATATTGGTTAATATTATTTTGGTTGCAAATGAGAGAAATCCAGTTCAAACTAGCATATATGAAGAAAAACTGGGGGTGAGGTAAAGTGAAAAATCAATAACTGATTTCCTCATGAGACTAGGTAAGTCAGTGGTACTTTCCTAACAGGAGCATGTGATCCTTAAAGAATAATTTCATCTAAAAACTCAGTCTTGTCTCTATGACTCTCTCTACTCCTTGGTTTTGCTTCTCTGACTGTATTGGCATCCTTCTCTCCGATTATAGATGGCTTCTTCCGTGCAGCAACAGAAGGGGAAGCATGGCTATACACAACTCCAGGTTATATCATTCAAGTCAATGAAGTCAGAGGAAAGAGAGATCTTCTCTTCCTTTCAGTGTCCACATAAAAACTTCTAGGGCAATAGGATGGAATCCAGCACTTCTTCATTAACAGACACCAGAAATGCATGGAGTGGAGAGACATCAGTTCACCAAATGACGGGGAGATACTGTGACCCGAAGAAGTTGGTAGGAGAGATTGGCCAGATAAAAACAGGTGTCCTCATTTCCAGTGTGGCAGATGCTATCGGTGTCCACCCCAAATCCTCTCGATAAGCCTCCAAGTTTACCTGCAAGTGTGATAAGTGGTTTCCTGCACACTGGCATCTCCCCCCTTTCCTGACTCTCCCAGTTCCTTTATCCGAGGGCTTTCCCCACACACTGGGAGCCTGTGCTACTGCACAAGGCAGAGAAGTGTTGGTGAGTTACCCTCTGGGGATTCAGTCAGTCCCTACCTAGTGAAGAAGGGAACATGGAATGTAAAGTCCTAGCTTTCCCATTATCCCAGGCGACAATTCTCAGACATGTTCCACATGGTTTCTCAGAATGCCCCCAATAAGGTTGCACTCCTGTTGCCTACAGTGGCAGCTTTTATCAATTCTTTTCCTGTCTCACTTCCCTACACCCTTGCTTAGCTGCCTTAGTTTACATACCAAATAAACCACCTTTACCCAACTCCTTATCTCAAGTCAGCTTTGGGTAAAACCGATAGGCAGACAATCAGGTTATCCATTCAATTTGCCAAACAATAATTGTACTAAACGTTGGAACTATAACAATAAATAAGTATAGTCTTTCTGGGAGAGGATAGCAAAGGCTTTTAACCTAGTTGTATTTGTCACCATATTATTCTCGTGTACATTTTTTGTGCCAGTTAAAATGGAAAATGATTACATAGATTTGCCTCACTGGTATAGACATTGACTATAAAGAAAATTTATTTTAAATATTTAATATGTTTATGCATGTCTATGTTTTCCTTTGTCCTACATTATAAAATTAGAGTTTAGGTCCTATTCAAAAACTTTGTTCCCAATTCTAAGAAAAAAGTCAAAACTAGGAGTATTGAAAATGGACTTAGTCCCAGCCTATTTCTCAGCCCATCTTCTCCTATCAAATTGTTGCCCACCTGCAAGTTCAACTTTCACCTGCAATTCTAGAACCAATCCTAAAGTTCAACGAAAGAATTGTATATAGTTCTTTCCCGGTACCCTAGGATTCAACATTAGCTCACGTCTAATCACAAGCCACTCGACATATAAGACTTTTGTTCTTATTTCTGAGACTTGGTGTCTACCATAAATCGTCTTCTAATAGCTGAGATTCTTCATTATTCCTGGTCAGCATATAACGTATTAAGGACTTTCAATCACAAGTGACAGAAAATCCAACCAAAATGACTGCAATAAAAAAAAAGAATTGCATTGGTTCAGGCAACTAAAAGGTCCAAGGGAAGTAAGTGCTGTCTTTGGGTGTCACAAGAGCCAAGATTTACCGTATCCTTAGGGCTTTGTTTTTGTTTCCCAATTTCCAGTTCTGTTCATATCTTTGTATCAGCTTTTTCTTCAGTATGGCTCCCTTCATAATACTAGATCTGGCTGCAGTGCCAGAGAAAGAAGAGAGCATATGCATTTTAGAAGTCTTATCAAACTCCTGACATCCACTATGATTGATAGTCCTGACATCCACTATGATTGATCCAGCATAGGTCATGGACCATATGCTGCTTGGCTGAGGCCATTCAGGGCTCACCCCAGGAGCTGAGTGCAGTCATGCTCACCATATAGCTAGTTTCCTAAAGGTGACCTGTGATAGAAAAAAGGAGAATGGAGGCTGGGCACCTCGGACAAGTGTCTACTATACCTATATTGCCATTCTATGACTCTATTATCTGCCTTGATTCCCAGACCTTAGTCTTTTTATCTTAGTTACCTGCTTTCTTACCCATGCTATTTAGTGCTGGTTCTTGCCTTGTTCTTCCCAACACCTTGCTGGGAACCTGGGCAGTGGGGTCTCCTGACCAACTTCATGGAGGTTGAATATCTGGGCTTCTGATCATCAAGCATCACTTGATTTCTTCTTACTCTGCCCCTCTTAAAACCCTAGTACTTCAGTTTTCTTATATCATACCATTTTGGCTATCCTAACTTGCTTGTTAGATTGATTCCACTTAGCATCCGTCACCAGGACTGTTCATAGGCCAAACATCAAGTCTGTCTCCAATTCCATACTCTATTCCATCTGCTATAGTTTGTCAAGGCACTGCTGGGCCAGACCCAAGATATGTTATTTAAAGTTAATAAAAAATTTTAAACCTTAAAATTATCTATTTAGGAAGAGAGACAATCTAGTGAAATAAGGCTTTTGAAAATAATTTACTGATATTACTTTGAAAAATACTGATTTAGATTCTCTTCTGGAATGAACAGTGGGAGTTATAGAGTGCTTTAAGAAAAGTAATTTTATTATTTACTAGTGACATTTTCAGCAAAGTATTTTCAGATAAAGATATGTATGGTGGTATATCCAAAATGCCATTGAATAACCTTTCAGCTTCCTTCCAGATACGACAGGATTTAAAATAGGTTTAAATAATTTGCACAGGGCTCATCTGTTTATTTAAGCACATACTTCTTAAGTGTTTAAGAACAGCTTGTTCTTTTTTTTATCATCATAAACATCTCATCTACAGACCCATTTATAACATGAAGCTGCTTTAAAATCCTTTCACCCTCTTTCAAATGGTTCAAAAACAAATTGGACTCCATGTCCCCTCTGGTTTATTATAATTATTAATTAGCCAAAGCCAGAATTACTAGCATTTAATGATATCAAGAACTAAACCTTGGAACCAGAATTCTGTGAGCATCTAGGGCACTTTACACAGTTTCCCAGTCCTGAACACTGTTTCTCCCCATCAAGGTATTCCCTTCTGAAATGTCACTCTCTTACATCTTTTATCAAAAAAAAGAAAAAGAAACAGAATTAAAAATAATATATTATAGTGACTGACTCAAAATAATGTGATCCTTCAATTTCAGATCCTTCACGTTGCTCATATTAGTGGTTGATAAAATGCTAACTAAACTGATTTAGCAAGTTTGATTATGTATCTAATCAGGGTATTTTAAATGATGTATATCTGTATCAAGAAAAATATTGCCTTTTTCATTAAAAAAATGCAATTTCAGATTTCAAAAAGATCTTGAAAATCTTCAAATGCAATTATACACCTGAATAATTTTCAAAGGTATTTCTAAAAGATATAATTATTTTACTTCTAAACTATGCATATAAAAGTTCTCTACTGTCTCCTAAAGATAAAATCTGTGTCTCTTAAGAAAGAAAAGACAGCCTTATCTGATTATTAGATAAAAGTCCACCATATTTTCCAAGTCTGAGAAGCAAATAAGAGAATAAATATAATGTTGATTCCCTTTAATGTTGGCCAAACATGTACTCTTATAATCTTGAAATAATTTTTCCTGTCAGATGACCTGGTTATTTTCTAAGGAAATAATATATTTTGTTGTTTGGCAATCTTTTTCTGCTTTCCCAAATATTTCACTCCTAAGTGGAACTATTAATGCATTTATTGTTTTCCATAACAAGAAGCTAAATAAGGTACAGAATTACTGCATGTTTCTTTAAATTTTAATATTTGCTTTAAGTACTCTAAGTGATAGTTAAAGCAAATATTGAAAAATACATGTGTCTTGTGTCTTACCCTAAGTGTTTTTAAATTACTATTATCAGTGCTCTGTCACCTCCTCCAGGAAGTCTTATTGGACATAGACTCCCTTAGCTGCTTTACCTCTGTGCTCTCATAATATCTTGGACACATCTCTGTCACTGTATTATAATTATGTGCTCGTGTGTCTGTCCCACCCAGATTATACGGGAAGGATTATTTTACTGATATCTGTGCTTGTGAGATACTGTTAATACTGAGTATACAGATATGAATATGGTGTGGTTCCTGCACCGTGGGAAGGCACAGGCTTACCATCTGGCTTCTGTGCACATCCCTTATGTACAGAGGTTGTAGATTAACAACTATGGCTTACAAGAGACCTGTAAAGATGTTTTCTTTACCTCAGGCAATGTTTTAGAAAAATTTGAACCAATACTTAAAATGTAGGTGATCCTATTTAAATCTCAGGATTTCAGCTACCCTTCAAAACTCAGAACATCTGGCAGCACTTGGTCTGATTTCTCAAACATCATTAATAAACTGCTACTGAGCAATTGATACTCCTTTACAGCGGTCCTATCTTCTCCAGTCTACCTGAGTCCCTACTGCCCCCTATCGTTTTCTCCATACAAAGACCAAGCGAGAATCAGTGCCATTTATATTTCCACTGATGTTCTATTGGTATATATTTTTCTATACCCATTTTTAAAATAATAATAATAAAAAGATACAGCTAGAGGATCATTATTTTTAAAGTATACCAACCTGCTTTATTTATCTTCTCACCTGAACTCTCTCAATAGACTTCTGCTTAATTTACTCAATACACTCACATGGGTGCTCCTGGATCTAGCTGATCTTCTTATCTCCACTTTCTTCCCCATTCTAACCCATCCTATATACCCTTATGGTGACATTATTCTTTTCTAAGACCTTTCATGGTAGTGGTATAAGAAATAGCAGTAGTAGTAACAATAGTTAATAAATGCTAACTAGCCGTCCCATGTACTTTACTTGTTCTATGTACCTTACTGCATTGACGTTTAATTCTTACGTCAATCACGTGAAGTAGGTGCCACTATTACCAACTCTGCATGGACTCTGGCCAGTTCCACACAGACACACTCAGTAGTGCCTTACTTCGTGCCTGTACCACACACACCACTTCTCCCGCCGGAGGCTTCCTCTGGTACTGGGGATCCCCTAAGCAACCATGTGGTGCCACTCAGAAGAGCAGAGAATCAATGCCCTATCAGGCAAACTTTCGAGCATTAGGAGATAGGAGTCAGTGCGTAAATATCTCCCCTTAGAAGTTCGAGAAATCATTTGTACTTAATATTAAGTGGAGGCCATAATGGAGATAACACATCTTCATCATGTCCATCCCCCCTTCCCTGTCTCACTCCCCTCTCCATCACCCCTGCTCCCTAGGACTGCATCAGTGAAGTAGTAATATAGTCCCATCTGCTACAGGTGCTGCTTTCTGGGAAACCCAAACTGAAAGAGTCTTCTTTCTCTTCCTTTTTTTTTTTCTTTTTGGTTGAAAGTGATGGGGGAACAAAACTTGAGCTCAGTCAAAGGATTGGAAGTATTTCTCACAGCAAGGGAGGAGAGGGCTACTATTGGGACTTAGGAAAATTGAAAAACATGCTCTCACCGTGCACACATGCACATACACACATTTTCATTCTCATTATCTATCATTCTCATCTCTGCTCTTACTGGCATTTAAGCATCGTTTTCACTACTACGGTCCAGCTTCTTCTACATGGTGAATGAGAGTTTCCAGCACTGTCCAAAGCTCCTACATACCAAGTCTGAATGCTTCTGTTCCTTAAAGTTCAGTTTGAGAATTCTCAAGAAAGGATTCTAACTGAGTTGGCTTAGGATGGGTTGGCAAGGAAAGGAAGGAAGGAAGATCACAGAACACTGATATGAAGGAGAAACTTTACAGGGAAGGACTCGACTAGCAGCAAGGTCTGCAAAGCTCGGCAACAGTGTTACTTCCTGCATGAACCCCCCTCTGATCCTCTAAGGTGTTATATGGTAATTAAAGAGTCCTAATCGTCTAGCACAAAGTGACAGCTCTGAATTCTTCACATGATACCTCAGTTTCATCATCTATGAATAGGTATAATAATGCCCACTTTTGTGAGGGAAGTGATTTTTAAAGTGCCTAGCAGATAATAGGTATTCAATAAATCCCATCAGTTAAAAGTAGTATCTCCCTTGAACATTCACACAACAAATATTTATATCACACTATATCTTGATCGTTATTTGCTAATGTTTATTTAATCTCTCCTAATTCATTGACTATTCCCTAAGAGCAAGGAGCATCTTATTCCTTTTCTTAGCTATATTAGCCCTAACACATTATCCAGCATACTGGAGTCAAAGAACAAACATTTTTTAAAAGAACAAATTCAACTGAACTCAATAAAATGATCTGGTTTTTATTGGTGGATTTTTACCATTTTTTGAAAAGGATCAGTTCTTCCTCAGATTCAAGCAATTGTAGCCTTTCTCCAGCTGTTTCATGAGGAAAATCTTTTCCTTCTTTTCTCAAAATGTATCAAATGCCTTTTGGGTAACAAGTATGATTGGAAGTATTAAGAATTAAGAAATAAATAAGACTATCACTGTCCTGAAAGAGTTGAATACTAACTTGTTTATGCAGTTAATTTTTAGATGTACGTTTCAATATAGTTAATTCCACATGTTCTTCATATGCCAAAAAAAATAAACATCTTTAAAGTTGGCTCCTTCTCTATTCAAATACATGCCCATAATGCAAGTGGAAACTGTTCATGTGTATTTGATTACATGAAAATAGCTTATGTATTTCCTTCTATTAATTACAATGACTCTAAAATTTATAAACTATTTCCTTCTCCACCCCATTTGCCATATTCTCACAACATTAGTTACACATCCTTGATTTAACTTAGCATAGAAATCTTTGAGATGTATAAATATGGAGATTTAGTCACATTCATTCAAAGTTTTATGTATAAAACTTATTTCTCAAACTTAAAAAAAAAGTTTGTTTATCTGAACAACTTAAAGAACTCAGATTTTGAGTAAAAACTGACAGTTAAGACTTTCATAAGTCATTCAAAAGAAACAGATCAGTTATACCTTATTTCACTCTTCCTGTAACTATTGCAATGGATCTGCTGCAGTTTAGCCAATTCTGTGTAATTAAAGGGGCTGAGTGAAATAAAGAACCATATACGCTGTGAACGCCTTAAACTAAATGAGCCTCACTTCACTCACCAAAATGTAGAGGCTGCTTGAAGTGAGGAACATCAAGTCAGTCTCTTTTCTTCTCCCTTTTTTATATCAAGGTAACCTTTATCATTTGTGATTGTTAGAGGCAGTTATAAAAAGGACATGACTTCTGTTTGACCGGTGAGCTGAACCTGGGCAGTCAAAGGCTCCTTGTCCTCATCCTCTGTTTTTGGAACATACATTCTGCCCACTTTTCCCTCATGAGGAGCCACTTCAAAGATGCAGCCTTGAGAGAGTAATGTGTTATTGAGACCATCTAGACTGTATATATGACTGAACTCCATTAAGGGCAGTGTATAAACTCAAGATTCTAGTGGACAGGTGTGGAGATCTCCTTGTCTTGCAGAGCCCAAGATGAGCCTCATATGTAAGTTCTTGTGCCTGTCACAACTGCCACCTACCAATCTGGAGTAGCCTGCCTCTTTCTTTGGTCTCTCCTTGCTCTATGCACAGGGGACGAGTTTTTAATTTCACCCAGGGAACTCCTGAGGTTGTGAAACCAACATTGATGAACAGAGCCACTCTGGATGTCATCACTGCAGTCCCCTGGATGCCACCTAGACACTCATACCTATACAGCTGGAACAAACTTCAAATCAAGAAGTTCAGGGCCTTCATTCTGAAGATGAGGACAAAGCTCTGGCAAGATTACACTGAAATGAATTGACTGACTTAACCAAGTGTACATACAGGTTAGTAAAGGAGCCCGAATGAATGACCACATAACCTATTTCAGAAGAAGGACCTAGTAACCTGTAAGAGCTGGCTCTCTTGGTTCGCTATTACTCCTCACCTAAGGCAAAATTCTGAAAAGAAGAGAACATATCTTGGGGTCCTGATCCCCACTGAGTGTTTTCACAGAGCCCCAAACTTGAGCAGGCCTGCCTTTCCAAGCAGTGTACCAACATTCACATTCTCTCTTTTCCACCATCAGAATAACTTCCTTTTCTAGTCTTCCCAGCCATATCAGTAAAACCAATTCATCCTTCACTGTACATCATTGATTTAATCCTTGCAGGAGGGTTTGCTTGTTGAAAAGAGTTTTGTTAGCCCTGAGGAATGACTCTAATAATAGTACCAGGACATGATTGAGTTTGGGGCTTGGCAGCAGCTGTAAAACTTCTGTAAAATGAATTTTAGCTGGGGGTTACTACAGAATTTTATGTAAGAGGTGCTCAGAGTAGTCATTCTGGTGGGGAGAGGGTTCTGTGGGGCTTTTGATGAGCCAGCATTTGCCTAGCAAACCCACTGCTTTTATATAAATTCTATAAAAAGTTTACTTGGAGTGGCTTTGCAGACAGTGACGGAAATCAGGCCAAGCCACCCCCTGGACACATCAAGTGATCATTGTACTTTTCAAAACTGGTAGCATTTAGTCAACAAAGCTGATTCCAAATCTAATCTCATTTTCTCACAAATTCCTGTCTTTCTGATCCTGGTCACAGGTGTCTTAACCTTTTCTTTAAGTAAAAAACAGCATAAACCATGAGTACTGCCCTAAAATCACTCTCTCTACTTTTAAAAGCGGTTTTAACAGAAGCAGACAATAAAGGCAGTTTATGCAGAGCTGGCTAAATCATTTTCCATTTTATGAACTGATTTAGAAAACAGAAATTTAATATTATAATTTACATATATTTTGCACACTTTGGAAAGAGAGAGTGAAAGGCATTGCTTAATGTATCAGACTGGAGATTTGATATTAGCGCAGGATTCTGCCCGATTCCATTCTGACACACAGCCTATGCTGTCGGGCAAATAAAGGCAGATGTTTTGGAGCAGTAGGTCAATCCACACTTTAGAGTAGGTAATCATTCTCCTCAAAACAACCAAAATAAATGTCAGTCACTGTCACCAGGCCTCAGATAGCTAAAGCAAATTATAAATTCCTTGAAGCCTACAGTGAATCTCAATTATATTTTTTTCCTTCCCTCTACCTCCCACCTAGATCCCAGAACAAAACAGGGGCTTAATAAATTTTCCTAGTGGAAAAATAAAAGAATTCTGAACTTAGTTCATTATCAATTTTTCTAAAAACATATCATAGCAGATAAGCCATTTCTCAATCGGTCTAGTTATTATAAAGACTATCCTTTCTATTTATATATATGTGCTCCATTTGCCTCTTTTTTGTTGTTGTTAGTTTCGAACATACAGTACATTGGTTACACATTTATATAGCTTATAAAATGATCCCCCTAATTGCTCCTTCTCTCCTCTGGTTTTCCACCTAGCCAATATATTAATGCTAACTTCATTCCCTATGCCATGCTCCCCACTCCTGTAACCATTTATCAGCTACTAATTTGTACTTCTTCAACCCTTCACTCCATTCTTCCAGCCTCCCAGCTGCCCATCCCCTCTGTCCATCACCAAATTGTCCACTATATTTGTGAGTCACTTTTTGATTAGTTTGTTCTTTTTTGTTCCTTAGATTCCACATATAAGTGAAATCATGTGGTATTTATCTTTCTCTGACTTATTTCGCTCAGCATAATAACCCCTAGGTCCATCTGTGTCATTGCAATCCATGTCTCTTATTAATGATATAATTTTCATAATTTACCATAACTATTTTTCTCATAAAAGGAATTTTAAAAATAAAATAAAAAAGGAGAAATGAAAATTACAATAATCAAAGCAGAAAAATGCTTATATATGTTTTAGGAAAAATACGCCACTTGTGGTTTCATATTTAAACTTTTTCATCAGCCATAAAGTCATAAGTCCTGAAGCATTATGTACATTTTTCCATATTTTATTAAAATGTATTATATATTTTGGATAGCCACAGCTAGTAAATCAGCAGTTTTAAATAGTCATTTAGCCCTCCCTGTTGCTCTACTGCCCACCAGCACTCTGGATAGTCTTGTAAAAACAACTTGCTCACCATAGTTTGTAAGCTTGATTTGATGGATGTACCGCAATATCTCACCTGCCCAGCCTCCATCCAAATCCTGAGTTTGCTCTCACAGCTTCTTGGGAGAAGGGCTAGCACATGTCTGGCTTTACTATGCCACCCTCCCCCAATCCTGAGCTGTCACTCTGAATTCCACTCCCCCCTTAATTCTTAAATCCTTTTCAAAGCCTTTCTTACTCCATCTCTTAATGCTTCATTGCCACTAGGACTACATTGGGTCTCTTCTGCTGGTGGGTTAACACTTGGTATGGAAAATCACAATGGCTGAGGAGTCTCACTCCTCTAACTAGGGTAGCACATATCTCATGTTCAGCCCCTTCATGTCTGTGATGATAAACTGATCATCATGTTTCCGTATACCTAGACCCGACTAGCCTTTCTCCAAAATTCACTGGCCTTCCCACTGAAGATCTTAATGGTTTAGAAGCATTAGCTCTGGAGTCAGAATGTTGGGTTCAAATCTTGACTTATCATTTAGCTGCCTTGTGACCTTGGTCAAACTAGCCTCTCTAGGCCTTTGTCCCTAACTTGGACCATGAGGATAGTGGTAAAAATAATACCCATGCCAAAGTGTTATTTTAAAGATATACTATAACTATTACCATCCCCCCATTTTTAAAGATATGCATATGAGAATGACAGGGTCACAAGACTTACAAATGGAAGAAAGGCAAAAATCAAATAGTCCAGTGCTAAAAATATTCAAATGCCTACAGAGCCCAGACAGGCAATACGATTGATGTGATTGAAGCAAACTTGAGGGATGGGGGTGAGTTCGGTGGGGAAGCAGGTGACCTTGCTACAGGGACAGCTACTGCTCAGGGTGAAGCATATTGCTGTCATGTGAATTCAGGAACCCGGTGTTACCAAGTCCTCCGGTTTTTGAAGAAACGCCAGATTTTTGTGTACAATTTTCAAATAGTGATAGTTAATTCGAATTTTTATAAAATGCTTTGCTGGTTTTTTTTTTAATAAAAAATAAATAAAGCATGGTAGCTTCCACTTTAGAGTTTCTAATTATTTTTCATTTGAAATCTGAAAAAACAGGATTAAGAGGAAAAGTTTCTTGCCAAAAGGTGCACACAACCAGTTAATGGCAAAACTCTAACAAAGCTCACATCTCCCAGGCCTTGGCCCAGAGATCTCTGACATTCTTCCCCATGGTGTTTTGTATCCTCTTTACATCTATTTGTAGTCTGTCCCTAAATGCTGTTATTCTGTGCTTTCTGGTCCATCCTCACGGCTACCCTGCTTCCTGGGCCCCCACTGCTTCATAATCTCCTCACTAGAGGCTCTCGTTATCCAATCCACCCTGCCTGTTTGCTAAAATCTGACTGACCTTCTTAATGTTTCATCACACCCTTGCTCTAAGTCCTTCAAAAACTCTGCATCAGTGCCCAGTACACTGGCCCGTCATTCAGTCATCTTAGCCTAAAACTGATTTCCTGGCCTGCTTCATGGTTCTTCCATGAACAAGCTGTCACCTTGTGAGAGTTATCACCTTACCTCAGCATTGCTCAAAGTAAAAGTAATAGGAGAGTATAGTAATTGTACTCACCTCACAGTGTTGTTACGGATATTAAATGAGTTAATCTGTGTAAAGTGCTTCACATATCTACAGTAAGCACTCTAAAATGCTGGTTATTTACAAATGTGCCTGTGTTCTCTCTCCTATCAGATTCGAAGTGTCTTTAGAACAGAATCTACATCTCATTAATATATGCTCTTCCCACCCAAATATTAAGCATATATAGTACACTCATTAAATATTAGTTTACAACAATAGTGAACATATATGTGAGTAAAATGAAGAATCTGTATAATCAGATAAACATGGCCATAGACCAGAAGTGTAGTAGAATTAAAAGTAGTGAGTGGATTCAAGGTCTGTAGGACTCCAGTGGCAGAGCAGGCAGCAGCTGTGGGGAGATTGTCTCATGTCAGGTAATGGCGACTTAAACGATTTCATGTAAGTGATAAATTGGGGGTGCAGCAACCAAATCCAAGTTCATTGCTTGAATAATTGCCATCGATGAGGTCCCCTTACTTATAAAGGGAGGCTCAGAAAAGTTGTCCTGCTGCCTAAGATCACAGCTTAGCTGGGACCAGGGACGTGAGAGAATACCTGCACAGCCTTGTGGCTGGGAACTGAACCAATCCACTTGCTGTTTCCGTGGCTGGACCTCTAATATGCTCAGCAGCACTGAAGAGTAAGAGTCCCAGATCACCTTTATAAAACCGAGCTCTGTATCGTGGGCACAGGAGAAGCCATCAAAGATTTTTAACAGGAGAATGCCAACTACTGACTCATATTTGAAGATTTTTTTGTCTTTTGTTTTCAAAATTTTAATTATGTCTTGCAGTGGATTTCTTTGCATTTATTCAATTTAAGTGTGACACATCTTCTTGTATATTTAAGTTTACATCTTTTGCCAACTTGGGGAGTTTCTGATGCAGGATGGGGAAAATTCCCCCCAGTGGGGACTCAAGTCCTGTACCAAGAGAGTCCTTGACTGTGTGCAGGACAAAATTCAAGCACACGCCAGAGCTAGAAACAAAAGGAAACTTTATTAGAGAAGAAATAATGCTCCACAGATAGAGCATGGTCTCTTCTCAAAGACAGAGAACAAGAGAGACCCTGAGCGTTCAAAGAATTCAGTTTAAATCGGTTTTTGTTGTTGTTTTTTGTTTGTTTATTGTTCTCCCCCCCCCACCCCCCCAGCTGTGGGTATGCAGCGTTAAGGCACAGGGAAGTAGTAGTTGGCAATCTTAGCAGGAATCTTCCTGTAGGTTCCCCATTGTCTGGCATAGGCTGATCAGCCAGGTTCCCATGTCAGGCAGCACACTGCAGTTTCTGAATATAACTTGATTTAATATTTAATTCTTATACCTCTTCTCTATGTCATTTCCAGCCATTATTTCTTCAAATACTTTTTAGTTCCACTCTCTCTCTCCCCTCCTTCTGGGACTCCAGTGACATGTATGTTACCTCTTATGTTATTTTCTCCCAGGTCTCTGAGATTGTTTATTTTTTCGGTCTGTTTTTTAATGTTCAAATTTGGTGAATTCCATTAATCTGTCCTCAGTTTCACTGATTTATCTTCTGCTATCTCCAATCTACTCCCATCCACAGTTAGTTATTTCAGTTATTGTATTTTTCCATTTATATTTTCCATGTTTCTTTTTATGTGAATTCTATTTCTTTGCTGATATTTTCTATTTTTCATTTGTTTCAAAAGAATTTGTTATTGTTTGTTGATACATTTTTGCGATGGCTATTTTAACATCTGTGTCAGATCATTCTAATATCTTATTCATGGGGGCATTTGCCTCTGTCAATTTTCTTTTCTCATTCAAGTTATGATTTGTTGATATGACAAGTGATTTCCATTTCCAACTGTATCCTGGACATATTGGATATTATATTATGATACTCTGGATATTATTTAATCTTTTTTTCAGCAAGCAGTCACCCTGTTGAGATGTAGGGCACGGACTGAATAATTATGCGTGCTCAGCTTTCCCCTGGCCCACATCAACAGCGCCCCCCAAAATGTGGCACACCGACTTGCACTGCCTTTCGCAGATGAGTGAGTAGAAGTTCAGCTCCCCCAAACCCAGCCCTGTTTTCAATCTTCCTGGATGTTAAAAGCAGCATCAACTAGCTCTATCTCACTGCATCTGTGTAGAGGTGTAAGCTCAGCTCCCCATAAAGTCCTGCTGGCATCAGGGAAAGAGGAAGCAGAGGCCTGAGTCATACACAGCAGCTTAGTTGCTGCAGGTTCTGGGCAGAAAGCTTGGCTCTCCGCTGAGCCCTGCTGATACCTGGGGTGAGGGAATCAGGAAACACTGACTTCTTCAGTCTGTGCCAGATGGGAGTGAAGGCTGGGCTAGACCTCCCTGATACTACTCTGGCAGGAGAACTGGAGTAATGCCTGCTTCTGGTGGAAAGATCAGCTCCTGCCAAAACCATCCAAGCAGGAGAACCAGAGCACCAACTTCTTCCTCTGAGTGGGAGATGGAAGATAAGGATTCCACTCAGTCTCACTGACTTTTTCCTGGCAAAAAAAAAAAATATATATATATATATTGGAGCACCTCCATCTGCTTCCAGGGAGGTGGTATAAAAGGGTGAAATGCTTCTCTCCCTGACTCCACTTGGTTTCAGCCTGCATTTCAATAGGTATGCTAATTGACCAGAGGAGTTTTATCTGAGAGTTGAGTAACTTCTTGTCTGACAGACAGGAAGCAAAGAGATTTGGAGATTTCCAGCTCTTCCTGGGATCTCACCTCCTGCCCTGCCCTTTCTCCCTTCCTTGGATATATAGGGACTGGAACTTGGGGCACTCTTAAGATGGATTTGAAGTACCCCTGCAGCTCCCATCTTCTCATTATGGTGCTATTTTGAGAAACAAAACCTTTCCTTATTCCAAAAACTCTAACCTAGTGAATATTAAATATTTGATACACTGAGCACACAGGCTTTGTGACAGCAACAAGTGGGGACAAAGGAGGGATGGAAGATCAGCTTCCTGATTGTCCTCACTAAAACTATAGGAAAGGGGACAGTTTTTCTGTTGGTGTTTGGATGGAGTAAGGCTAGTATTATGAAAAAATTTTTCTGTTGTTAGGCTATCCTTTTCCTGGTCCTATGGCTATTAGAACAGGTTAGAACCGGCTTTTTTTTTTTTTTTTTTTTTTGAGCTTTTATTGTTGATGCCTGTGGCAGTTCCAGTTTGAATGGAAATGATCTGTCTGGAACATATTAGAGACAATAAAGAAACTCAAGGTACTCATTGCCACGTCCTTCTTCAAATTTTGAAGTCCCTAGACCATCTGCCTTCTTTCTACCTTTCAGAATATTCCTGCACTTGTTTGTTGTGTTATCTCCAGGATTTTTAGTTCTAAGAGGGAGGACCTAGAAAGAATGGGGCTACCTCATCCTGGCTGGAACATGAAGCATATTTAAAAATGATTATTGTTAACAAATAAAGTCTAGAAAGATATTTTATGAGACATAAAGAAAATGTGGACTGAGGATTAGTTGATATTGAGGAATTATTGGTTTGGTGTGATCATGATATTATAGCCATATCAAAAAATATTCTTATTCTTGATAGATGTTTTCTATAGAAGTGTTTAGAGGTAAAATTATAGGATGTCAGGAATTTCTTATGAGAGAAAGAGAAGTGAAGGAGGTAGGAAGAAAGGGAAAAGCAAAGAAGAAAGAAAGGAAGGGAGGGAGGAGGAAAAGAGAAGATGTAAGGAAAAAAAGAAAGGAGGAACAGATTAAGCAAGTAAGCAAATATAGAAAGATGCTGTTAATTGATAATCGTTGAATCTAGCTGATGAGTTCATGGGGTCATTATACTATTTTTCCTACTTTGGGGTATTGCTAAAAAGTTGTTTGTTTGCTTGTTTAAAGACTCACCCTGGCTACATGGAGGATAGATTGGAAAGAATAAAATAAGAATTGGAGATAGAAGTTAGGAGCAAATGCAGTCAACCAAGTAAGAGATAATGAAGGTATGACTAGGATGGTAGCACTGAGATGGAAAGAAGACAGAAAGAGCAGAAAATACGAGAATTTGTGGTGATGGTTTAAAAAAATATTTGAAGGAAGACAGGCAGATTTGGCTTGAGCTACCTATGATGGGAATGACAAGAGAAAGTCTAGTTTTGAGTAGAAGTAGGTAAATAATGGGGAATTAAAAATCTGTTTTGAATATGTAAAACTACGAAGTAGAGATACATAGGTAGCAAATGATATAAAATCCGAGGTTTAGGAAAGAAGTCTAGGTTAGAAATGGTATAGTGTTGGAACTTGTTATAGAGATGTTACATGAAATCATGGGAGTGGTTGAGAAAATTAAAAGTAAAGAAGAGAGGGGCTCAGGACAGAGCCCTAAGGAACCTAAGTTACTACAGTTCAGACAGAAGAGACTTTTTTTAAAAGTGGCTGAGCAACAGAAGTGCCTCCCTCACTCCTGGATCTTGGTTTCTAACTACCCTTTATTCATTCATTTATTCATTTATTGGTCAATTTGATACACTTAGTTAATAAATTGACCGAACCCTTAATCCAATATGATTAGTGTCCTTATAAGAATAATAGAGACACAAACAGGAAGAACACTATGTGACGAATAAAGCAGAGATTAGTTATGCAACTGAAAGGCAACTGTCATGAGCAAAGAGGAGGCAGAGAAGGACTCTCCCCTAGAGTCTAGGGGAACATGGCCCTGCTGACACCTTGATCTCAGACTTTTAGTCACCAGAACAATTAGACAATAAATTTCTGTTGTTATGAGCCAGGCAGCTTGTGGCAATTTGTTATGACAGCCCCTAGGAATCTAATATACCATTCATTTATTCATTCAAACACATTTAAAGAAAGAAAAAAAATCTCTTTTTCTTCCCTCTTCCTTTCTTTTCTTTTCTAAAATTTTAGTCTTACAGCTCTAAAGACCATTACTATTCCCTAACTAACCATGGGGTATTGGAGCCCAGGTGGTGTGAGGAGAGCATCCCTGAGAAGGAGCTTAGACCAGGGTGTCAGGGCCTAATCAAGGTGAGCAGGGCTTGCACTTGAGGGGGCAACTAGAAATGGGAAGTCAGAGTGCCACCTGGGTGAAGAGGATATCCACACCTGGGGGCAGCCCTGCAGGGGGTGTCAGAGTAGGGTGAGGAGAGCAAACGTGCATAGGAGCCACCAGATGAAGAGCATCAGAGCCTGAGTTGAGTGTCATGGAAAATGTGAATTGGTATGCATAGGTAACTTAATTAAGTAAATATGTTAAGAAAAACAAGGACCAAGATTTCTCATTCTCAGAGAGGGCACTGCAACAAAGAAAAAAAAGACAAATGAACTCTGTGAGGGACCAGAATTGGAGACATCAGTATAAACTCATGGTTTTGAATAAATATGGATATAGAAATGTAAATATGTGTGTATGTGTGTGTACATACACGTGCATCTATTTTGTTAGCTCAGTTTTCGCAGAGGGTGATAAGAGTGCCTAATGCTCAGATCTTTGTTTCTAAATACCATTCTCTACTAAAAGGATCCAGGAGCACTTTGGAAAAATGACTGGTTGCACGGCTGGGGCTAGAAAAGTATAAGATGATTGACACCAAAAACAAACAAACAAACAAACAAAAACCCTTAAAAAATGACAGAAACATATCAAAAGAATGCAGAAGTCAACTTGCATGGGCTCCCATTGGCCAAATTGGGGGAACTTTGAATAAAATAAATACTATTTACAGATCACAGAATAAAATTAATTCGATCAAATAAAATCGAAACCATGAATATAGAGAGATATAAGTAAATAAATTGTGAGTTTGATGAAAAACAGAATATTTACATAGTTTAATATATATTCTAAAAGAACTCTAAACAAAGCACTTATAAATTACAAGTAAAAAGAGTAACTTTACAGCAGAGAAAACTAGCAAACACCACTTTAATCAAATGATTAAAGTGAAAATCATTAATAATGTGATAAATTGAAATCATGTGTTACCTGATAGAATGTAATTAGAAAAACAGAATGGTACTTTAGAGTAATCTTCCCATCAATGACATATAATCTAAATCTAATCATCAAGAAATATCAGGCAAACCTAAATTGAGGAACATTCTACAAGATAACTGGCTGTTTATCCTCAAAAGTTATCAAGGTTGTAAAAGTGTAAAAAGGCTGAGAAAGTATTCCAGAGTAAAAGAGATGAAAGAGAAGTAACTAAATGCAACAAATGATCCAGAAATTGATCCTTTTTCTATAAAGGATGTTATTAGGAGAGTTGGCAAAACTTGAGTTCTGCAGTTTAGGTTTAGTTATATATCCATGTTAATTTTCTGATTTTTATGGCATAGTGGTTATGTAGAAGAACATCTTTATTTGTAGGAAATACACATTAAAACATTCAGCAGATATTGGGCGTTATAACCGCAACTTCCTCTTAAGTTGTCCAGAATAAAAAAGTACTTACAACTTTTCTATAAGTTTGCAATTATTTTTTTAAAAAAATGTTTTAACCATAAAATGGAGAAAGGAAAACCTCCTCAATAAATGGTACTGAAAAAACTAGAAAGCCACCTGCAAAAGAATGAAACTATACTGCTATCTATCACCACACACCAAAATTAACTCAAAATGAACTAAGGACACTAATATAAAACCTTAAACAACAAATTGTATAGAAGAAAACATAGATACTAAACTCATGGACCTTAAATTTAGAGAGGATTTCATGAATTTGACCTCAAAGACAAGAGAAGTAAAAGCAAAAATAAGTGAATGAGACTATATCAAACTAAAAAGCTTCTACTCAGCAAAAGAAACCATCAACTAAGCAAAGATGGAACCATCTGAATGGGAGAATATATTTGCAAACAACAGCTCCAGTGAGGATCTAATATCCAAAATATATAAAAACTCATACAACTCAACAATAAAAAAAAATCCATAAAAAAATGGGCAAAGGAACTGAACAGACATTTCTCCCAAGAAGACATACAAATGGCCAACAGATGTATGAAAAGGTACTCAATTTCACTAGCTATTAGGAAAATACAAATCAAAACTACAATGAGATTCCACCGCACATCTGTTAGAATGGCTGTCATCAACAGAACAAGTAATAACAAGTGTTGGAGAGGTCGTGGTGAAAAAAGGAACCCTCATACACTGCTGGTGGGAATGTAAATTGGTACAGCCACTATGGAAAACAGTATGGAGGTTCCTTAAAAAACTGGGAATTGAATTACCATATGATCAAGCAATCCCTCTACTGGATATTTACCCAAAAAACCTGGAAACATTTATCTATGAAGATAAATGCACCCTGATATTCATAGCAGCATTATTCATGGTGGCCAGCACATGGAAGCAACACAGGTGTCCTACAATAGATGACTGGATAACGATGTGTTAGGTATATACAATGGAAGATTATTCAGCCACAGGAATAGATGAAAAGCTGTCATTTGTGACAACATGAATGGATCTTGAGATAATTATGCTAAGCGAAATAAGACGGAAAAAGTTGAAAACCATATGATTTCACTCATGTGTGAGATATAAAACTGAAAACAACATAGATAACAAACAGAGACTCCTGGACAATCAGACTGTGGATTAATGCTTACCAGAGAGAATGGGGAGATGGAGGAGGTAGGTAGGGGTAAAAGGGGTTAAATATTTGGGGACATTAGGAAATTTAACTCTGGATGGTGAACACACAATGCAATATATATATATATATGACATACTGTTGAATCGTACACTTGAAACTTATTTTATTAATCAATGTCATCCCAATAATTTTCAATTAAAAAATGTTTTAAACCTTCTTATGCAAGGCCCACTTTGAGATGCTGTGCAAAATATCAATTCTAGAATTACGAGACCTATTTATAAATAATTTACAGTGGAGCAAAGAAGTTGAGACATGTACACATATTCCTGGTAAAATGAAATTGAGCCAAGAGTCAAATTTAACTGAAAATTCCTCACCCTGATACAGTTCTTTCTGTACCATATATCACAAGTATTAAGGAAGGTTAATGCCCCTTTTAAAAAATGATTATTCCAATCTGATCCAATTTATTTGCAATATTATATCTATGAGGAATACTTTATTACTTAAATCCAATTCCCTGGTAACTGACTAATGTGGAGGTTCACTCATTGCCCAAATTCATAAAGGAATTTATAAGTGAAGAAAAATAAAGTTCTAGAGAACAAAGATAATGTTTTGTTCATACTCACTATACCAGTTTCCAGAATAGCATTTCTTCTCCAGAGTAGTAATCATCCCCCACAGAAAGGTAATTTCTAAGACAGAAGAGGCACCCAGAGTCAATTTGTTTCATTGTTTTTCAAGTCTCCTAATAAAGCAAGGGGCAGTGCAATCACTAGAAGCCACAGCTGGGTTGTTCTCAGGCATGTGTATTGAAGGGAATTTCTCCAATTTTATATCTAAAAAAGAGTTTGTGCCATCACTTCACCTTTAAAACAGTAGATAAATGAGTGCATTTCCAAGTAGGTACCTTGCCGGATACAGATGATTTAGTGGCAAGGAAAAAAAAAAAACCAACCAACCAACCAAACAAACAAACAAAACGCTATCAGCAAATTTAAATGCTCTCTCACTTCTGAATTCCAGTGTCATTTAAATTTTTCTCTGGTTCCCTCGTCTTTTATGTTGTGGCATTTAAAATAGGACATAGGTCTACCCACCTTGGATTTCTATTTCATTAAGAAGCCTCTTTGCTTTTCACAACTTGTAGTCAGCACTGTAGATACCATTTTATCGCTGACATCTTTTCATTTATTTTACCCTTCAACTTTTCACTGGGAATTAATCTTGATTTCTTTTTTTTAAAAAAGTCATCCTCGGTAATTCAAAGTGATAGCTTCTATGTCACTCTCACTACTAAATAATGGATCTTTGAAATCTTACTACCTAAATATTCTGTAGAAGTTTCTTTTTTCAATTAGATACTGCTATTATGTTAATCAAGCAATTGGGAACAATAGTTTCTCCATGGTTACTACCAGGCTCAGCAACCTATGGTATTGTGGTAAGTAGAGAATGAGCTGAGGGCTCATAAGTAGAGATTGGACTCATTAGAAACTCTTGTACCCACCTCCACTTGCCCAACACCTCTCCACACCCCACATCTCACATCTCCACAATTTTGGGCACAATTTTCCTTGATCCTTCTCAAAAATAAACTAGCCAAAAACATCTGCTAAGCCTCTAGGCAATGTGTAGAAGGACAGAAAAGAGTAATAGATCATGTACACATAAAAACTTTACAATCTAGCTAGAAAGACAAAGCATAAAACTAGGGAAAATGTCAATAATACAAGGCTATCTCATAATTAATTATTTAATAGCCACATGTTCTAAATTCTCCAGAATAGCATCCATTTAAAATATTCTCATGCACTGTCACTTTATGTGTTAAAACAGATCTTAGCATAGAGTTTAGGTGTAACATCACTGAGGAATCTGAAGTCCTGAATTAGAATGAGTTTCACCTACTGTATGACTTTAGGCTCTCTTAATTTCTCTGAACCTGTAAAATGGGAAAAGTAGTGTCTACATTTAGAGTCAATATGAGGATTATATTTTCTGGAATAACTTACAGCAAGTTTCCAGCTATAACGGACAATTACATCAGTATGTGTGAAAGTGTATGTTCAGAATTTTTATTGGAGAATCCTGTCTCCACGGCATATGTCAGGAACTATGCTAAGCACTGGATAAGGGTGACACACAGCATTGTCCTTAAGGAGCTGACATTAATACTAATGTTAGTATTATAAATATATAATAAGTATGCTTACAAACTTTTCTAAGTATAAATAAATAAAACTACATATAGAAGCTGCCCCCAAAGTTTTGACCAATAGGGGTGAATGATCAACAAAATTTAGAGACAACTGACAGATGTATAAGCAACTAGTTACTGTAATGAGTTAAAAGTTTCTAAGGTGGTGGTGTGAATTAAGTGTGGCTGGAAATTCACCAGTCAGGTTAATATGGGAAGAAAATTTCAGGCAGAGGCAATGAGTGTGAGCTTTCGGTAAGTAAGACAAAGCTGTGTTGAAATACTGACTCCATCCTTTCTAGCTGTGAGCTGTCAATCTCCTTGTGTGTATAAGGAAATCCTACCACCCACCCCAGGGTTGCCTAAGGACCAACTTTTTTTTAATTAAATGAGAAAATATGCATTAGTTCAATGCAGGTCCCTTGCTCCAGGTCTCTTCTTTCCTCCTTGTCTCAGAAGAATGCTCCTGACTGAGATCTCTCCACACACCAGATGGGCAAAACACACAAGGGTAACCGGAGCTCTGAATTCTTTTGTCACTGCTGCGCAAACATTTGTCTGTGCTTCATGCCTGGATTTCAGCCCCTTATGACCACTCACTTTACGTGGGGTACTGGAGTCTGCTGTCTGCCTGCGTAGACTTCTTCCCCTCTGTCTGACTCTGAACCATTACTAACTATAGTGAACCTTTCTTGTTTTTTGTTCACTCACATATTTTCTCCCTATTACTGGTGTCCTTTTGGCAAACCTATTTGTTATTTAGTTCATATAGTTCTGGGAATTCTGGCCAGTCATAGCAACTTATCCCCCTGGCTGGAGCAATTGGGACAAAGATGGAAAACAATATGAGTCGAAGAGAGCCAAACCCAAGGTGTTTATTGGAACTTGGCAGGAGAGATTTTCTCTTTCTTCTAGACATGAAGCTCCCGTTGCCAGAGACCACCATTAAAAATATATATATATTGGGCTGAGAGTAAAGCCAGTATAGTAACACATAACCAAGACAGAAAAAACATTTCCAAGGACTCTTTTGAGGACCTGGATCCAACGGTACCTGAAGCCAGTAGAACTACTATTGAATCTTTCCATATATAAGCCAATAAATTCTCTTTTCTTTTAGCCTGATATTGATTTTCAGTCACCTGTAACTGAAAGAGTCCTAATACTTCTGTAGTTTGTCAGCCGATCCAGTCTTCTGACTCACTTCTTTTAGTATCAGCTGCTTCCCTAGACCAAATATCCAGTTTTACTGCCACCCTTGTTAACTGAGTTTATTATGAAGTACAGAATAAACCCACCTGCTTTCTCAGGTCTACTACATTTATAGTAATTGTGATGATTTACCTTGTGTTTATGGACTACTTCCACAGTCTAATGCACATGGTATGATCCAAGTAAGTAGAATCTGCCACCTCCTTAGTTTTTGATGGTCACTGCCTTTAACTACCTTCTCTCACAATCTCAATGCTTTTGCTTCTACTACTACTCCTACACCTCCTCCTCCTATCACCATGAATACTAATAACAGCCAAAATAATAGCAGCCATTTATTGAGCACTTACTGAGTACCAGGCACAATTTTTTTTAGCAGATTGTTTGGTAAGCTATAACCATCATTTAAAAAAAATAAAATGGAATAAAATAAGGTAGATAAGAATGGGAAGAAATGGAATTATATAGAAAATAAAATATCAGAATTCATCCATCCAAGGTAGTAAGAATAATTATTGGTTTGGAAATTTTTCCTTTATATTGTTTGTCTAAGTGTGCTTATGAGTGCCAATTTGCAATATAAAGCTTATTTTTTAATGTGAGTTGTGATGAAAAGTTACATAGATAGTAAGTAACAGAGTCAGCTAACTGTTTCAACCATATACCATTTATAGATAAGGAAATGATGTTTGAAGAAGTAATATGGGAAAAATGATAATGCCTACCATATAAATTGTGATGGTTGAATCATATAATGCAACTGTCTAGTATATAGTAGAGCATAATGAAAGTTAGTTAATATTAAATCATTTGGAAGTTGTTTTTTCATATAACATTATAAAAAAGTTTCCATTTCTTTAAATACTCTTTCACAACAGCATTTTAAATGCCTGCAATGTATTTCTCTGTTTTATTCATAATGATTTCTTTGCCCACTCAACCTTATATTGTGAGACACTAAGGTTTCCATCCTTTTGCCATTTATAACAACAATTAACAGCTTATAGCACAATCTCCATGTATAAATATTTCCTTAGGATAAATTCTGAGAAGGAGATGGCTAAGTCAAAGGTAATACACATATAAACTTTCGAAAGTTTAAACCAATTTACACTTTCCCCTGGCTATTCCTCTTGGTCTGACATTTGTAAAAAGGAGGTATTTGTCAGAAGCTTTCTAATAACCTAAAAACTCATTTGTAGGGCAAGTTACTGCTGTCATGGTAAGATCAATTAAGCTAGCTTTATGCAAAACTTACCGAAGCATTCTGGAGCCTAATCTCCAACTCTCCTGATCCCCATCTTATTCCTGTTCGTGACGTGGTGTTATATCTCTCTTTAGGGTCCAGTCAGGCACCTGTATAATGTTTTGGTGAATGAGGGACTGCATTTATGAAGGTTGTCCCTTAAGATTATAATGGCACTGAAATATGACTATCGTCTCGTGACGTTGTAGCTGTCCTGTCGTAAGGTCGTAGCTGTCGTAAAGTTGTTGACGTAGTGGTAGCAACGTCAGAGCCGTCTTAAAGTCATAACAATGCATTACTCACAAGTTTGTGGTGATGCTGGTGTAAAAAACCTACTGAACTTCCAGTCGTATATAAGTGCAGCACATACAACTATGTACAGTACATAATACTTAATAATGATAACAAACAACTATGTTACTGGTTTATGTATTTACTATATTATACTTTTTATCATTATTTCTACTTGTAAGGAAAAAAAGTTTGTTGTAAAATGGTAAAACAGAAGCTTCATACATCTCCTGTTTACAGCATCTCTCGATTGCATCATTTTCTTTGCATTTGATTTAATCTTGTGTGTTTTGCACAGTAACGTGATGGAGAGGCTTATAGCCTAGGAGCAACAGGCTATCCAATATAGCCTAGGTGTGTAGTAGTCTATGCCATCTAGGTTTATGTGAGTATACTCTATGATGTTCACACAACAAATTACCTAAAGACTCATTTCTCAGAACATATCCCCACTGTTACCAGCACATGACTATATTCTGTTTCCTTGCATAAATAAGCACTGGGTACACTCTCCTGGACCTCGACCAAACCATCTCCTAAGAGCACTGGAACTGAGCAGGGCCCTATTTTATTTCCCAAACCTAATCATATTGGGGTACAATAATATTATTTGTTTAATTGCATTAGTGGACTCTGATAGCTGTTTCTTGTAAATATCCAATACTCTTGCCCATCCTCAGTCTTCCTTTAGCAGCATCCTCCTCCTTTCCCACCTCTTTCTTTTAAGGAATACCTCCCCAACTCCATGTCCTAATGAGGGTTTCCATCACAGTAATTCTCTCTTCCCCTGGCAAGGGTGGAAATAAGATCCACTCTGGACCAATAACAGTAGCATATTCTTCTGGACACACAAATTGGTCAGAGGGGCACACACAGGATACAAGAGGGGCCAACCAGACTGTCTCTCTAAGACGAGATACACATTTTGAGAGAAAGAAACTCTCTCCATGTGATGACTGCATTATGATTACGTAAGGCTGGTGCTGTTGACAGTCATTTTCTCCAGTTACAGAAAGTTGTCAGCTCCAGAAGAGAAAGCAGCCAGCACACTAAGAGTAGAGACCAAGAGACCCTATGACATCACTGAGCCTTGCATCCAGTGGTGCCTGAAGTCTGTGCCACCGATGGGCTTCTGGGTTTAAAAATAAGTTTTGGGCTAAGGCAAGTTCGAATGATGTTTTGCCTCTAGTAACTAAAAAAGTCTTGATTGACATAGTTGTAAAATAAGTGGTATTAACAACATATATCTTGAGTTCAGAGGAGGGAGGCATATAATAATGAAATATTATGCGGTAACAAGGCAGGAATTAGGTACGGTAATAAAAGTATATAAAACAATAGTTGCAAGAGAATGCTCAGTGCAGACTATATCTAAAAAGTTGTTTGTTTTTAAAGGTAACATAATGAATTTAAATAAAGGGAGTAGAGTGAGGAGACTGGTTATGATCTCAATTTTACTTGTGGACAGCTACATATCCTTGACCAAATCACATCTCTTTGCAGTTTCATTTCCTCAGCTGAAAATAAGATGACTGGACTGGGTAAGTGCTAGGGTCTCTTCTAGCTCTAAAATCTTGTTCAATAATGTCATTGTGATCTGATTTGTGCATCTAAGAGATGTCGTTTGCCAATAGGCTCAGGCCTAGGTTATCGTCAGTCTGTTTAGTGGGCAAGGGGATTATTATACTAGAAGCGTAGGTGAGGGGGTTCAGTCCCACTGAAACCACATGACTATTATGCATTAGAAGAGGAGCAGAATAGATACCGAGGACACAATCACAATGACCACGTTATGCCTTTAAAAGACATCTCTGTGTGTCTCAAAATAACCACTCTGAGGGATAGTGAAGCTGTTCAACATTTCACAAAATTAATCTAGGCTGCAAGTGACTAAACCTTGATTTACCACCACCCTCTCTGACTGTCTGTCTTCCTCTGGAACAACACTTAGGGTAGAGGTCACAAACTGGTAGGTCACAGATGGGTTTTGTTAGGCCCACATAATATTAAAATTTTTTTTGAATTAGTTGTCAACATTTAAAATTTGGGAGATGTTGTATCTTAAAAAATTGGATTTCTGGCTTCTCTTGAATCAGAAACTCTCTCTGGCAGTGCTGAGCCCACACTGCCACATGGCATCGATAGACTGGAGTTGAGTGGCAGCTGTTCCTTTATTCATTCATTCATTCATTCATTCATTCATTTAAACACCTACAGCTGGTTTTCCTAGGTGGTCTCCCATATAAGTACTAATCAGGCCCGACCTTGCTTAGCTTCCAAGATCAGATGAGATCAGCACGTTCAGGATCGCATAGCCATAGACCACAGCTGCTCCTTTTAGATAATGCAGATATTTTGCAGGTTTCCACAGGTCTCTCAGGACTATTTGTAAGGGTAGGTGATCTTTTGGCCTCTGTAGACTTGTTAGTTTGAGATCATTGTCTTAAGGAGTGATTATGAACTTGCCCACCCACTATGCTGTTGTACTCAATATGGTAACTATCAAGCTTACCCGGTACTGCCCCTGGTCTCCATATGGTAAAAATTCCGTAAATTGTGGCTAAGAAGTAATTGTTTGGTCAGCAGCTACTTCCCAGAAGTTCCATCTGCAGAGTCAACTGAATACTCAATTTGGCACATAAAGCTACAGAAAATGGAAAAATCCACCTTCCTCTTTATTATGGACTAAAAGATCTAGTAAGACAAACACACTTTTTTTTTTTTAATTGGCAAACTCTAATCGTAGACCTTTTAAGTATGAGTAGAAAAAAATCAGTAGTCAAATAAAGGGACCAAAAGTCCAAAGGAAAAAGTGATTTTTCTGAGGAATCAAACAAGCATTCCCTAGGAAGTAAATTTACTCCAAGAAACCAAAAATTAAAAAAAAATCTCATTCATGGTCTCTTAGAGTCCAAAGGACATTGTCTCTATTAAAGGAGTGCATTCCGAGGTCAGAAAAAGTTTTAACAAATGGAAAAGCAACTTCTAAATTCTCTTTATCTGCTTTTCAAGTCAGATTCATTGAGGTATAACCTATATAGAGTAAAATTCATTCTCTTTAAATGTACAGTCCCCATGAATTTTGACAACTTTTTTGGACTGCTCTGTGAAAATGGATCTGGGCCTTTATGTATTTTTTATTTGCTACCTAGCACTGAAGCTGTAACAGTAGAGAGAGCTGGAAAGGGTTTTAGTTCCTTGGTGCTATGTACTTCTTAGGCAAACTCCTGCAGTGTAAGTGGGTGGCTTTCTTCAGCACCAGATGCCTGCAGCACTTGTAGCTTTTTGAGGGCTCCGCTTTTGTGGTGCACGGTAGCCAGTAGCACTCCGAGGTCAGCAGCTCTCCACCCCCATGCATTCTCCCTTGTAGGCTTTTGTAGAGGAGTGCTTCTGCCTCCTGCAGTGCTGGTAGCTTCTCCAGCTTTAGGCTTCTACAGTACTCTCAGCTTCTCCAATGCTCAGATACTGCAGTGTGCAACTCACACAAGCACCCCATGGTCAGAAGCTTGCCCCAGTAACCCCCTGGAGGGGTTTGTAGCAAACTGCCTCCATAAGACCCCTCTCTGTCAATAGCTTTCCTTGGCACAATAGAGGGAAGATTTTTGGCAAGTTCCAAAGGGCAGATTTCTAGCAACTTCCACCAGCACAGCATTGTAGTGACTCCTCTGCCATCCAGTGAGCCAGGGCTCCTTCTTCAGCAAGATCTGGATCTTAGCATCCACTCTCCCAGGGGTAGGCTCATGCTTGAGTGCTTCATCTCAGCACCATGGGTAGTGGGTACTCCTTACATTTGCTTTTCCTTATTCTTTAGAGCTCTCTTTCCTTCTTCCTAGATCATTTCTAATTACTTTAATTGTCATCTATAATTATTTATGTTAAAATTTCCCTGTTCAAATTATTGCGTGGTTTATCTCTTCTGACTGGACCCAGACCGACACAATGTATATCAGGGTGAATGATACAAAGTATTCAATTCAAGAAATTAGAAAAAGAACTACAAATAAAGAACCAAGAAAAGGTTAAAAAAATACTAAAAATAAAAGCAGAAGTTAATAAAGTCAGTAGGATTGATAAATACATTTGAGAAATATAGGAAAACAATGCTAAATACAAATAGACAAGCTTGTATGGCAATTTAAATAAATAATACACAAGTGCAGAATATTAAAAATAGGACAGAAAATATAACTGACCTTAGAAATGGAGATTAAGACAGTAAAGGGAAGAATTAAATGAATCTAGGAAAACACAAAACCAAAAGCCAACTCAAGAAAAGCTAAAAAATCTAAACAGATGGATAATTCTGAAAGGAATATGAAAATGTCCCTTCCAAAATGCCTGGTTCAGTTATTTTCACTGTTACCTTTGTTAGCTTTCAAAAAAAAAAAAAGTCTCAAGATATTTAAACTGTTTCAGAGGATAGAAAAAGAAAAGCTACTCAATTTCAGAGTTCTCTGTGTCTCACAGTAAAGTACAGACAGTAATACCTGATGAGGTGGTAAGACTATAAGTTAATAAACAACTGGTTCAGTGATTTATACTCTGTAAAGTGAGAGTAAGAAACAATATTTGTTAAGGTCCCTATTACCAGTGCCAAAACACCTACTCTAAGACAGATCTCTGGCCATAAGTGTTCCAGAAGAAAACATGGGTATAATCATAGAATGGGATAGGCCTAAGTATGGTGTAAAAAAATACTGCAACATTTTATTTAGGTCTGTATAGCAATGAGCACATAAACATAGTCAAAAAACAACAAACTGGAAAAAAATATTTGCAAAATGTAATCAACAAAGGACCTTTTCTAGATATGCAAGGGGCTTAAATAAGAAAAGGATAAACCATCCAACATAAAAATGCACAAAGGATATGCACAACTAGTTTATAAAAGAAATGCATATTACATTATACATACACACATACACATGTTAGAGCTTTGGCCAGGAAAATCTCTTTCTGCTTGTTTATATTATATTTATCATGTTCTCAAGAAAGCTTTCCAATCTTCCCCAAGAACTCCTTTTTCATCCCTAACTTGATACCCAATATTTCTATCCCCTCTATTCATATGGAAAGACTAAGGATTTCTTTGAACGAATAATATCTACATGTGAAACAATTAATATTACCCAAAGCAAAACTAACATTTTCTCAAAATGAGGTTTAAGGACTACCTGCTTCAAAATCACCTGGATACTTTTGTAAAGTGCACATTCTTGGGCCCTGCTGCACACCACAGAATGAAAATCTTCTGAAGAACAGAGGACCAGGGTTGTCTGGACAGGAGCTGACTCTGACTGCTTTGAAAATGTTTTTCAGGTGATTCATGTGTGCATTTGACTTTGTGACTCCTGCCCTTGTGAATCAATAATAAAATGTCTGCCTTTGTTCTGATTAGTGTTTACAAGGTGTTTTTCACAGCACTTTTTAATTCTATGCTCATGCCCAGTTCAGGTGATTGGCAGGTCTAGTATATCAGCCCTACTTAAAAATAATAAAACAAAACTCAGGAAGATTCAGCGACTTGCTCAGAGACTCACCTAGAAAATGATGGAGCTCAGATTCTATAGTCTTTTCACAACTTCAAACTCCATCTCCATCCCACTCAGAAACTCCCTAAAAGTCACGTTTCTTCATTTTTGTAAAGCCAACTCATGGTGGTTCTAGAGAACAAACGGATAACAACAGGTGGAAACAGTAGTAGTGAAAGATGAAATCACCACTGGAACTCATGGCTCTGTGAGGTTAGAGCAAATTTTACAGAAGTGGAGACTGACGGCAGGAGGGGTGCATGATCACACAGCTGTTCCTAACGGTAGGCAGGGCCAGAAACACATCATCTATAATAGGAAACAGCAACAGAGTTAGAGAAACCCTTTGAGAAGATGAGATAGCCAACTTATAAAGAAAAGGAGGTGCTGGCTGAAACACTCAACCTGAATTGAGCACAAGCTTAGGAGTGGCTCAAGAACAACCAGGCCAAACAAAACAGAAACAGACTCATAGATACAGGGAAGAAACTGATGGTTACCAGATGGGAGGGGGCTTGGAGGGCTGGGTGGAAAAGGTGAGGGGATTAAGAAGTATAAATTGGTAGTTAAAAAAATAGTCACAGGGATGTAAAGTACAGCACAGGTAAAAGAGTTGATAATATAATAACTACATGTAGTTGCCAAGTAAGTACTAGACTAATGGGGGATCACTTTGTAAATTATATAAATGTCTAACAACTATGCTATACACCTGAAACTAATATAAAATAAGATTGAATGTTAACTATCATTGAAAAATAAACATAATTTTTTAAAAAATGAGCAACCAGACCACAGACACTCTGCAGCAAAAATAGCAGCAGTTATAAGAATAGCCACAATGACCCCAGGCCAGAGACAAGGTGCAATGCAGTCGCCCAGAGCTGCTGCCTCCCCGGAGATCTTAGTCTGAGAAGTCACAGGTTTCCGCAATCTCCTTCTGCCCAGGTGCTTGAGAATTTCCCCTGCAGCTAGACTTGCTCTCTTGATCCACAGCCAGGCCTAGGAGCCCCAGCACACAGACCCTTAGAGGCTCTGGTAGCCTCAGCCTCCAATGTGCTCTGTCACTTCTATGTCAGGGACTTCATGCCGCTGTCTGAATGTTTCTCTAGCTTCAGAGTCTGCTCTTCGTCCCCAAAGCCCTTTAGTGACTCTATATGCACCTCTCCCCACAAGCCCCACGATACCTTGGCCCTCAGGTAGAGCTGCTGTCTAGATAGGAACTATCCCAGTGCTGACACATTTCCAAGTTGCTAGAAAAGTCTGTCCACTGGAATGAGCTGCTGATCTTTAGGGAAACGTTGAAAAAACCCTGTGACAACTGTTGGGGAGATTCATCCATCTTGTTGCCTGAAGATGCTGTTTGTTCGTTTTCATTCCACAGTGAAACTATACCACAGTTTTAAATCCTTTCTTTCATTAGTAGATAATTAGGTAGTTTCCCATATTAGGCGTGTTACGAATATTGTTGCTATGTTAATACATTTCTATTGGATATCTAGAAGTGAAATGGCTGAATATTCGGCTTTAGAAGATAATGCCAAGGAGTTATCTATAACAGATTAACCAATTCATTCATTTACAGACAATATATGAGAATTTCCTGTTGCTCAGGATCCTCACCAACGTTTAGTGTTGTGAGACTTCAACATTTTAGCCAATCTGTTGACTGTATGGTTTTAATTTTCATTTCTCTCATGACTAAATGAGAGAGCACTTTTCATATGATTTTGGCCATTAGTAGTTACTCTTATGTGAAGTGCGTGCTCAAGTATTTTCCCAGGTTTTCTAATTGAATGAGTTCTTTACATATTTTAGATACCAGTCTTTTTCCAGTTATATGTGTTACACTTTCTCTAATTCTGTTGTTTGTCATTTAATTATTTTTTAAAAACATATCTATAATGAAACTTTTATTCTTCAGGAAATAGATGATTTATTCTTTAAGACTAGAATAAGTATTGTTTGGGGGAAAGGGATTAAAAAAGAGTACACATGCTGTGTCATATTTTTCTGTAATGTTTGAATTTTTATAATGACCATGTATTCCTTCAACCAATATTTACTGAGTACCTAATACGTACCAAGAACTGCTCTAATCCTAGAGATTCATTACTGATCAAGACAAAGACTCCTGGTTTCATGGGAATTATAAGGTGAGATTCAATATTGCTTCAATTTAAATACATACACATATAAAATATATTCTTATTTAGTTTCTATCAAACTTTCATTTTGACTTTTCAATACCTGTATATAAAAACAAACTCAGAATACATATTTAAAAAGATAAGCAAAACTTTTTTGTCAAGGGTTACTATTGACTTGTTACTGATTTCAGCAACAAATTTTCCAGAAAGCTAGCTGAATTTAGGTCCCAGTTCTCCCTAACAGATGCAGATTATGCAAAACTATATCAAGAAATATATTTTAAAACATCTTATTGTAATGAGTCATCTTAAATCAAAGATGCAAATAGCTTAAATGTGTCGGTTTTGAATTGAACTTGTCTATTGTCATAATTTAAATTTTTTTGAGTCCATAATACACATATAGTAGAATAAATCAATGAGTATACAGTGTATGCGAGCGAGTATATCTCAGTCCCACTCAGGACTCACTCACTCCAGTGCTCTTCGCGCAGGTAGCGAGTAGGTGGCTTCTTGTGTGTCCTTCAAGAGATGTTCAGTCATATACAAACACATAAGGATTATGTGTGCATTCTACGTTTTCACTATTTTGTGCTGCTGGGTGAAGTTAACAAGCAGGGGCTGCAGATGTATGGGGTGGGGATGAGGGTATGTGATTTGAATTGAAGGCAAAGTGATAGCTTCTTTCAAGTTCAGAACTGGGCCAAGGGAAGCCAGGAGGGCAGGGCCTTGACTAAACCTGGTGCCAGGCTGGTGCAAGCAGCCTGAGCAATGTTTGGAAGCTCCATGGAGGCGGCAATGCCCTCTACTGGATTGCTGTTGCACCCCTCCTGCCTCAGCCCAAGCTTCAGAATGAACATTTATGTAAAAAACTTCATTTCCCCTCCTTCTGCATTTAAAAATAAATGACCGCTGATACCATGCCACTTCCGCTTCCTAGGCAGTTTCTGCTTCTCACCATGTACCATTATACTCTGAGGAACCCTGTTCTTTCATGCTCAAACCCTTCTTTCCCCTGTCTTTCACTCAATTTAGCTTTCCTGGCTGTAAACTTAAGGTGATTTCTTGTCCCTTTCCATTAGTTTCTACCTACCCACACCTTTGTTTTCTAAGCTTTGGCCTCCCTTGTAAGCTCAATAGCCGGTGCATATTGGGAAAGGTATTTTAGATCCATAAGTTCAGTAGTCTTGGAGGGATCGAGTTAATATATGTGATGCGTATTTCATAAATATTCCTCAGCTCTGCACTTGAAAAGCATCTTCAAAATAGGGTTTCCAGATTTAGCAAATAAAAATACAAGATGCTCAGTTAAATGTGAATTTCAGATAACGAGTAATTTATGAATATAGTATGTCTGATGCAACTTTTAATCTGTATTCGATCTGCCAATCTTATTCCAAAACTAGTTGAGCAGTTAAATTAAACAATCCTTCCAATCTGCATGTCTTTGCCCTAAAAACAAAGTTCCAATCCTCCCTTCAATGACTGCGGCCCATGCACAGCAAAACACTCCACCAATTTCAAAACTGGGCATTTTTAGTAGTCTTGGTCCAGCACAGGAAGCATTTCAAAGTGGTTGCTAGGTGGCAGATCTCAACACTGGAAAGCATTTTTCAAATTCTATTAGTACTGGTTAGTGAGAGTAGCTCAGTAATGAGCCCAAATGTGTATGATTTATAGAGCTTTACTCTGTTACCATTTTTTTTCTTCCACTTTAAAATCTATGGCAAAACTAAGTTTAAAAAACACTTCTAAAAAGCTTTGTCTTTTGAGCCAAATGCCAGAATGTCTAGGTAAACACAGAATTAAGTAATCACAGGCCTAATTTATTTCAGCTATTTTTTTCTGCTGAATTTTTGAGATAGGTAAGCCTGGATTTCTTCCAAACAAATCTGGGCAGTTGAAAGTATTGGCTAGTTTTTAAGTATCCCCACATGATTCGTAATACTGTTTTACCTGGAAAATGGAATGCACACAACATATTTTTTTCTTTTTTTATCTCGCGTTCTTTTGCAGTCACTAAACTCTTCACACAAAAGAAACAGTGTGGCCTATTCAGGTACTTCTTTGTTCAAATTAATTAATAAATTTCATGAAAAGAGTTGTGATTCTATATACTGTTGTGATTCTACATACTGTTGTGATAATCCACACAAAGAGCAGGATTCAGAAAAGGACAGAAAAGAAGTAAAATACATACTGGGAAATCAATGATAGTGATGATGGTACCCTTAATACAATTTTCCTCCAAAGGAACAGAATTCTGCTAAACTATGTTTATGTATGATTTCACCATTAAAATTGCATTAAAAGTGGACTCTAAATTACATATAATAGAATCAAATCATACTTGCATCTTTGTTCAATAAAACATTCTTTTTTACTACCTTACCTTTCCCAGGCATTAAAGAATGGAAACAAAGCAAAGAATTATGGAAATTTACATTGGAAGGACCTTTATTCTTCTTATTAGTGCTCAGATTTTGCAAAGAAATAATTTAAATGTTTATCAACAGATAACTTGCTCATAAATTATGTATTATTAGATGAAAGTTTTTTAACTTGCTAGTATTAGACTTACTTGCTTTTGACTTACAAAATGGCAATTCCATTTGGTTCTTCCTAATTCTATGAAGACGTTAAAAATCATGTGGTAGTTCTATGAGTATTGGCATGGAAGAATATCCAAGGCAAATCATAAGATACGGAACATTGTTATAGGATGCCAGTGTATGGATGTGCGTGCTAGTGTATGTGGGGATATATATCCTTGTTTATGCTCACCATAAATCTGAAAATTTATAAAACACAGCAAACTGTTAACAGTGGATGCTTCTAGAGGGCCAAGTAGGAAACTAAGAGACAGGAGCAGGAGATGCTTTTAACTTTGTACGATCCAAATTCTTACCATGTGAACATATTAAAATTTTTTAAGCAAGCAAGAAAGAAAGAAAAAGGAAGGAAGGAAGGAAGGAAGGAAGGAAGGAAGGAAGGAAGGAAGGAAGGAAGGAAGGAAAGAAGGGGAGAGAGAGAGAGAGAGAGAAAGCAAGCAAGCAAGCCATCAGGGAAATTATTGTTTAAAGGGTCTGTATCAAGCCACATAGTGACTTTAGGCTAGAATCCACTAAAAAATGTGGCTGCTCAATTGCTTATCTCATCCCCACAATTCAAAGGACAGTAGCTCCTGGGGCCTGATCAGTTCTGGGAGTTACTCTACACACTACCCTGGTGCTTCACCAGAAATTTTAAGCACTCTGGTTGAATGAAGAGCATTCCCTCAAAACACGATGTCCTTGGAGGTTCAATATTTCAAATATAAATCGTTCTCACTGAAGTTGTGGATCAGCAGATTGGATGCTGCATGCAAGGACTGTAAGCAAGAAGGAAACCCTTTGCCTCCTGAATGAATTGTCTTACTGTCTCCTTAGGTCCTGTCAAGGACAGTCCTATGAGCCATTTTCAACAAATTCCAATGCTTTCTCATGATAATCTTTTTCTTTACCCTTAAGTTAGAAATAATAGAAGTCTGTTCTAATTATTTGCTGATCAAGATAGGGGAAAAGTTAATCAGAAATTAGTTTTTGTACAATCATCTGTCCAGCCCCCAACTTCTACTTCTGTGTTCCATTTTCCTCCAACAAACGAACTATCCACATCAAATTATTCTAATCTATACAAGTGCTTCTCAAACTTTGCTGAGGAGGACTAACTTTGTTTTGCAGTTGGAGAACCACGGTCTTACAGATTAAGTGGCTTGTCCTCATTCCCACAGTAAGAAAGAGGCAGACACAAACTGAAACCCAGCTTCCTGACTTACAGCCAACTGTCCCCAGTCTTGAAATAAAACTACTTATTTCTTCCTTTCCCTCCAGTAACTGCCCTATTTTTCTCCTCCTTTTTACTGTCACAATTCCCACACTTGTACTTAACTATCTATACTAAGTTTTCACACTGCCTGCTTTCTCCAGAAGCCCTGCAAGTTGGAATCTATGCCCACCAAGATCAAAGGTACTAGTTGAAAGGTCACTAAGTGACCAACACCATCAGCATTAGATGCCATTGAGGGTTCATCTTTCCTAATAGACTATTAGCAGGGCCATGGCAAAGATTATATGTCTACTTTCTTTACCACTACAGCTTGCCCAGGGCCTGGCACCATCCAGGAGCTAGATGAATACTACCTGACTAACAAGACTGCTAAGCTGACTTTTCTTTCGGTACCTCTTCCTTTTGAAGGCTTTTGTGGTTCTCTTCTAATTGGATGAACCAAGCTTGCTCCACCTACTCCTCCTGACGTTAACTCTGGGCATTATTGCCAATTGATTAATACGTCCATTATTGAAATACTGCAGGAGATGGAGAAAGAACCAGTCCAACATTAGGGTGACATGTTTTATCTGCAAAAAATATGAATACAAAGGAATAATGAAATAACAAACAAATTTTTATTCCCGCTGGGAAATCTCTTGGGGACCTTACTCTTCTCCATCTCACAATATTTTATCTACTCTTCTGGCCCAGTTCTATCCAGACTCCTTTACAAAAGCTTTCATAGAACTGGGAGCTTACCATGTATCTAACTCAGCTTGGGTATACTATATTATAATGTTAATGCTTCGTATGGAGTTAATCAGCCAAGTTACAAGCTTCAGGAAGGCCTGGCCCAATGCTTGGCTCTTCAGTGCACTCAATAAGTATTTATAGAATGTATAAATAAATGAATAAAGAGTGCATGATATATAACTGCAAGGTAATAATACTAGTTAAATCACACTTCAATATTAACCTGTTATGCCAGACACATAATTAGTGATCTATAAAAATTTGTTTAGTAAATGTAGTAATAATTGGAATCTTTACCTCTGGAATCCTGTATCATATCATTGAATATTTTAATATTGGTGCAACGGGTAAAGGTGATCAAAGGGTGCAAACTTATAAGGTAAATAGTTTCTGGAGATGTGATGTACAGCATGGTGATTATAGTTAACAATACTGTACTGTGTATTTGAAAGTTGCTAAGGGAGAAATTGTAAAGTTCTCACCAGGAGAAAAAAATTATAACTATATGAGGTAATGGATAGTAACTAAACTTGTGGTAATCATTTCACAATATATACATGTTGAACCATTGTGTCATATATACTTTAAATTAGTATGTTATATATTAATTTTATCTCAATAAAACTGGAAAATATAGAATAATTTTAAAAATTAAAATTAAAAATATACATCACTGGAATATACCAGTGGAATATACCATTCTTGATAATTCAATATACTGTCTTTCTCCAGTTCTAAGGAGCATTTTGGTCCCACATTTTAACATCACTGAAACTGGGATATGTCTTATCAAAGAAATAACCATTGCCAGGTGGTAGTCATAATATTGTTGACATATTTGTGAACATGGTCATAGCTGTTTGAATAGTTATCATTTCACTGAGTTCAAAGCAATTTAGCACTATATGTATAAAATCCATATGGCAAGAAATGCAATCAAAGACAGCAGAAATTGCTAGATGTGTCATATTAGGTGAAAGAAATTCCAAAGCAACAAGAGACTGATATAACCAATCATGTATCATACAGGACTTTAGTTAAAGCATTGAACTTTAATTTGTCAGAAACTTCCTGCTGGCCATTAATAGAGAAGTCACATAGCTTGTAGTGACATATGATTCACCTTAACAAATCAAATAAGATAATGCCAACATCAAACTTGCAGAATGAGTGTCAGTGGCTAGGAAGCAAATCCCAGAGACAAGACTAGAACACCTTTTTAAGAAATGCTGTACTATCAATGATGTTATATAAACACACACACACACACACACACACACACACACACACAACAAATGATGTGCTGTGTGAAAAGGATTCAGAGGAATTAGACTCAGTATACAGAATTTTTAGAAACATTTAATCAACTTATTTTGCTTATATATTTCTCTACATATACAATTACTGAAAAATCTATGTCTAAATCTAAAAGCACTGTTTCAATGAGTGCAAAACAAATATCCTATGTGATCATCCTTTCTTGGTGGTATATACAATCAAAGATGTCTTAGATTTGAATAGAAATGATAAATTGAATAGGGGCTAAAATAGGCTGTAGATCTGTGTATTTCCAGGCTTCTCTCAGTGAAGAAATAGAGCTTGGTGTTTGTTTTTTTTTTGGTAAGTATTATGCTGTTGCTTAGGAATGAGGTAGGAAGAAACTGTGATTTCTTTATAATTAATTATACTTGTTTACAGAATCATCATAATTTGAAGAGAAGGTAGCCTCTCACATTACTACCTACTTATCATAAGTCACAGATTACATTCTGAACTAGAAAACATTTCATTAGTCATTAAACATTTTTAACTCAAATTTATTACATTTTTCCAATGCAAAAATAATGTTTTAGTATTGAAAATGTCCTATATTAAAAATTGGCTAGTAGTTACATTTATTCCAACCAAAATATCTGGTAAATTTCTTTCTAAAACTTTTTTCTTATAAAATTTTTTATGTCATTTCTTCTAGTTTACAAAATATCTCAGACCTAAGTAATGTGTATTCAGTGCACGGCATCTAGTAAGTACAAAACAATATAAAGAATGACAAACAACATGCTTCATCTCACCACCTAGAGATTTCCTTCTAATATTTTTGGCCATTACAGCCATTGTATCTGGGGCAAAAATAAGCAGCCTAACTTGCATACGGTGAATACTCACTACATCCCTGCTGAATGCATGAATGGGGAAGGAGAACTTGGAGAACAGCCCACATGTCTTGCTAATAGAATTAGTTATAAAGATCTCATGGTCTACAAGTCATTTGTCTTCTCAAGTTTGCCTTATTCTTCTCACATAGCAGGACCTTGGCTAGGGGCAACCAACTTTCTGCTATTTGGCCACAGAGAACTCTGGGAGGGTTGGTCACTGTCCTCAGTTCACTCTTCATTCATTTGCTCATTCATTCAACAGATATTTATTAAGTATCTGCTATGTATCTGGAATACAGAGGGGCAATAAATAATCATGGCCCCATCCTCTAGCAGCATACTATCTAAAGAAGATAAAATAGATAAACATAAACATTAATATATATGTTATATATATACAAATTGTGCTAAGTGTAGAACAGGTGGCTAGGAAAATAAACAAGCCGGATCATGGTTTGATTCAGGAGGGTTCAGGGAAAGCCTCTCTGATGGAATGACAAGTCAGAAGGGTACGGAGTAACAAAAAGGAAGGTTCTGAGTCTGTGAAAGTGGATGTGGACTAAGAATAGTGAAGGAAGAAGTGATGGGGAAAAGACTGAGCTGCTGAGGTAGACATATCGTGCAGGACCTCGTAAGCTGGAGAGAGGATTTTGAATTTTATACTATGTATGCTTGAAAACCAATACGTATTTTCGTAATTTAAATTGCATTTATTTTTAATAGACAACATCCACGATTCGAAGCATACAAGATCCAAAGACTACTGAATAAAAACCTTCTCTCTGGTTTCCTAGCTACCCAGTTCTCCCCGGAGCTGCCTGTGTGCACCTCTCTGGAAATACTCCGGGCACAAAAAAAGAACCTCTCGGTCTACGTTGTAAGATACTTAAAGCAGGGGCGCGAGGCCATTGGATTTGTGATTTAAGACCACCCGGACACTGAGAGGGGACTGGCCCTCTGCGTTTAGTGCTACGCGCTCAAGCTCACGCATTTCATAAACCCCACTTGGCCGCTCAGTCTCAAGTTTCTACACAGGAGATCCCTGCCCCAGGCCCAGGGCTTGGTAAGTTGCATGTCCGCCGGGATCCCACGCTCGTTCCCACGCTATGCTGGCGGCAACCACCCCGCACATCCACAACTCGCCAGCGGTCTCCAGCCAGCACCTTCCAGCCTGGAACTCAGTATCTCGGCACCCAGCCCAGGTGTGCTTGCCTTTTCAAGAGACCCGGCCGGATCAAAGGCACGCCAGCGCGGGAAAGCAGTGGCTGGTCCCTGGCTCCTACTTAGGCGGGCCTGGGCGGGGACAAGGCTAGGGGCGGGGTCAGGTTTGGGGGCGGAACCGACTCCTTAGTCGGCTGCAGAGCTCTCCAGAGCTCCCGCCACCGCGCTCGGGTCCCGGACCCCGCCACCCACCGGGCGGTGGGCACACCTTGGTCCCCGGCTCTGCAAAGCCCTGAAGGTAAATCCGCCTAGGACCCCGGCATTTTGAGTGCTAGAGACCAACGACAGGGGCGGGCGGCTGGATGGCGGTAGGGGAGCGTCGCGCGGCGAGTTTCCCAAGAAAGCTAAACTTGTCCCAAGTTTCCTGTGCAGCCGCTTGCACCCGGCGAATTGGTGACGGGCTTTTCCCGTGCGGGTGGTCTTTGGGCGCAGGAGAGACGAGAGGTAATTGGATTAATCCGCTTGGGTGCAGCCCAGATTTCGATCTCGGATTGCGCAGCGCTCTGGGCGCAGTTTTTGCCCTAGAAAGGGCGGGTGAATGACACGCAGTTGTGTCCCCCGGGTCGAGCGCGAGTTGTCTGGCGTGCCGGGTTGTCTGGAGTCAAAGTTCCATGATTTCTTTCCTCTTTAGGCAAGACTAGCTGGGTGCTGTCCCTCGCGGGGCTGACACCCGAGACCCTGCTATGGACGGCGAGAGCGAAGTGGATTTTTCTAGCAACAGTTTAACCCCTTTGTGGCGGAGGCGGTCAACCCCTCAGCCCCAGCTGCTGGGCCGGAGCAAGCCGAGACCCCAGTCTTACCAGAGCCCCAGCGGGTTGCTCATCACGGATTTCCCTGTGGAGGACCGAGGGACGCTCCCCGCCGCGCAGACTCATGCCCAGGTTCCCACCGCCTCGGACAGGACGGTCCAGAGGAGTCCCCTGCTTTTGTGCACCCATCGGAGGGTCGTGGCTAATGGGAGAACGGTCTCCCCGGAGTACAAGGCTGTCTCGCCTCGGCTCCGACAGCCCCAGTCATCCCAGGCCCCTAAAGCGCCGTCGGGCGGCTCCCCGAAATCCCCAGCGAATGGAACGGTGACTTTGCCTGCTCAGCAGCCACAGGCGCTGCGCCCCCAGCGGACTAATAATGCATCCGCCCCCTGCAGCCCCGAGCAGGGCCGGACTGGATTGACAGCCAGCCCCCTGCCTTCGCCCGCTGCAAATGGGTTTACCCCTAATACCGATTCCCTAGGCTCCCATTTGCAATCTGGCCAGACAGCTAAGGATCTTGAGCGGGAACCGTCGAAACTCTCTCCTGCGCCTCAGAAAAGATCTTTGGAACAAAAACTCCCCCTCCAAAGGTTGTCCTCACAGGAGAACGAGCTCCTGGAGAATCCTTCAGTGGTTTTGAGCACTAACAGCCCCGCTGCCCTCAAAGTGGGGAAGCAGCAGATTATTCCGAAGAGCCTGGCCTCGGAAATTAAAATAAGTAAGAATAGCAATCAGAATGTGGAGCCGCACAAGAGACTCCTTAAGGTGCGTAGCATGGTGGAGGGCCTCGGAGCTCCCCTGGGCCCCGCAGAGGACGAAAGTGAGACTGAGAACGACGTGGACAGCCCGGGGTCTCTGCGGAGAGGCTTGCGGTCCACGTCCTATCGCAGGGCGGTGGTCAGTGGCGTTGATTTTGACAGCCCTACCACCTCGAAGAAGAAGAACAGAATGTCCCAGCCGGTTCTGAAAGCAGTGATGGAAGACAAGGAGAAGTTTTCCAGTCTGGGAAGGATAAAGGTAAGAGGGAGCAGGAGTGTTGCATGTCACTGACTAAGCTAGAAATTCACTAAGTCCAAAGTGAAGGTGTTAGGAGTAGGGAGGAGGGCCGCAGAGGAGACCAGAGTTATTGTTTTAATTCTGTTGTTTGATCAAACCTGTGCACATCTATCTCTTGGCCAGTCTGTAGTTGGCAGGCCTAGCCCAAGCTAATGCGGCTTTGTGGGAGGACATTAAACTCTTACCACTTCTAATCTGAGGCAAAAATGTGGGGGACAAGTGAGAAAAAAAAATACAACAACTTAAATATTGTCTGCATGGGTCCTGAACAGTTTTAATACAGATAGCTGAAAAGGGGGTGGAGAGCACATGTGGATTTGCACTCTTGGCTGTGTGGTCAAGCTGTCTGGTGCTTGTTTAGAGGTGTGAGTCAGTGGTTGCTGATTTATCACAGCTGATACAGGAAAATACTAATTTCCTTTGAGCCTATTGATTATTTTAATTATTTACATTAATGAATTATTTTTGAGCAGTGATCACATACTAAATACCTCAGGTAAAATGTGAATTTTAAAATCGTATGACAGAATCACAAAAGACACAAAAAGCACAAATAGTTTGTCATCTTTGTAGTTACTTGTTTCTGTCAACAGGGCCTTTGGTTGTATTTTATTCCCATTTTGTGCCCATTTATTATTGAGTGCATTTAACAAGTTGGTAGCTCAAAATGTCAGGTTTCAGTAAACTGTGTGGTATTTCTGCTCCCTGATAAAGGCCTGGGAGTTGTACTTGTTAAAATATTGCCAAATATGACAGAAAGAAATAGGGAAAACTGGAGAAGGATATTTTGGAGTGTGCATGTGCTGCCTTCTCCAGAAATAAGACGGATCTCTGCAGTAGAGCAGAAATTCATTTTGGCAGCCACATCTTTTCTTGATTAATCTGAGAACTGGAACCAGTCTATGTAAATGTCACATATGTAATATACAAGCAAGCATGTTTTATTATAGATCCTATGGCCTTAGAGAAATTACATAACATTTTTCCCCCAACTCTGCAAGTATAGCAAAGTTCAATTTAACAGTGATGGTGAATCATGAGTGAAATAGGCTGAACTGCTGGTCATTTGAGGATTCTTAAGCCTTTTTGACAGGGTGTGAGGGACATTATACATTTTATTTCACTGTTATAGTGAATTGTAGTAGTTATATGAGTGAACCACTCCAGGGAACATCTGCTGTATGCTTTGGGAGATCTAATGAATGCAAAAACCAAAAAATATTTTTTCTTAAAATATCTGTATTTTCTATTTGGCTCATTCATACATAGTTTGCTTTGCTTTTTTCTTTTCTTTCTTTTTCTTTTCTCTCTCTCTCTTTTTTTTTTTTTTTTTTTTTTTTTTTACTTTTCTTGTTTCTTAGAAAAGAATGCTGAAAGGACAAGGACCATTTGATGGGGAAGGTAAGCATTTGCTTTTCCAGACTTTTATTGCTATTTCAATGTGGAATATCAATTATAAGTTGAAATCCAACTGTAGTTACAAAAACACTTAAGATGAGAAAAATGTTCAGCTTCCTCCAAAACTATGCAGCTCAAAGCTCTGCACTAAGTTAAATTTTTATCTAGTAATACCAGCAGTGAATAAAATTAATGGCTTTCTTTGTAAACTGATAACTTTTCAGCCAAAATCCTGGGATTTTTTATTTTTCTCTACTCTGGGTCCATTCTTACCTCCCCCCATCCCCTCAATGGAGAAAATAAGAGCAAGATCTAGCTCTTTAGTTAAAAATTCTGAGAGCTTGGCATTTAAATCTTAAGTCACTTTTCCTTAGGTCATATTTCCTTTGACTTAATACTCTTTTCCCCATTTTAGTATCTTTTCTGACTTCCTGTTTCCTTCTTAAGTTTCATTTTGGGTGATATATAACTCTCTTGGCCAACAGAAACATATTCCTAAGAATTTGTAACCCATATGTAGTATTTTTGTAAAGGGTCTCAAAAACAAAAGCAGCTTCAACCAGGTGTTCAATCCCTTATCAGATTAGCTGGCTTCGTGTAAATAGATGGGTCAAGTGTCAGCCAACTGGAGGAGCATGAAGGGAGCAGCAGCCCCAGCTGCAGCCCTTGTAGTACTGGTGGAACATGGTGGAGATGAGGGTAGTTCCTTTCTGTCACGCTTTGAAATGCTAAGGTTTTCCAACTTTAAAGAATAATGAAAATGAGTATGCTTCTCTATGAGTAAATCTAATAGAAAACCATCTAGAGTTATAAATGATACAACCTTGGTGCTTATAAATCATTTTTCAATATAATTCTTATAAAACTCATTCCTGTTGGAGCATTTAAACATGACCAGTTTTATAAAAAATCATTCATTGCACCAATCTTAGAAAACTATTCTATATGGAGAAGAAACCCAGATGCAGTGCTCTAGCTGGTTCAGATAAATTATCTCCCTGATTTTACAACTGAGGAAACTGGAAGCTCTGAGAAGTTTTGTACCCTGCCAACATCACACAGCCAGTACTGGGACAGAGATCTGGGTTTTGGTCCAGTTTGCTTCTTCTTGCACCACTTTATGACCATGAAGTGATCAGAGCATCTACTTAATATCTGTTTAGAGACGTGTTTTGCATCTTCTGGAATTTGACATTGATTCTGAGATTTCCACCTCAAAGGGTTAAAAATTCTGAGCTTTTTTTAAGTCAGAAAACAGATCACCCTGAGTAGATCACTCTTCATTATAACTAGTTTTATGTTGCTTCCTTTTATAAGGAGCTGTATCTGTGTAGCCTCTTGTCTCTTTTCAAATATGATGACTTAGAAATTCTTTTTCACATATATATACATGATAAATGCAGGATTCTTATTAATGACTAATAAGAATGTACCTTAGAAAGCTGTGTGATAGAGTGGTAAGAATCTGTGAAGTTGGAGCCAGGGACCTGGGCTCCTATCCTACTGATCTACTTATCAGTTGAGTGATATTGAGCAAGCATTTTAACCTCACTGAGCCTCGATTTCATCATTTGTAAAATGAGGCTAATAATACTACCGCCAGCGTTGTTGTGGGAATGAATGAGGAATTACTTCAACAATGTATGCATGTATTTTGTGCCAATTACTGAGTACTTTAAAGGACACTAGAAGTTGGGGAAACTCAGTCTTTACCGTCACAATCTGTTTTACATATGCAGAACAGTCAGAGAACAGTAAAATCTTACAGAGACCCCGTATTCCTTTATCTCGCTGCCTATAGAACATGCAAAAATAGTTGATGAGAGAAGAGGCAGATGTTCGCTTGCTTCAATAGATGGGAAAGGCATTTCAAACTCATTGTGTCCCAAACCAAACTCCTAACCTTTCCCACTTAAAGTGCAGTCTCTTCTGGTGTTTCCCTCCCCCATTTTCCAGTTGTGGGTCTTGCAGATCTAGGAAACACCCTTACCACCTCCTTTTCTGACCCCATATCCAGTCTACTACCAGTCCTTTTTAAGTCCCATATCCCAAGCTCTGTTATCTTTCATTGACCACTTCAGTCGCATCCTCAGTCTCCTAAGTAGTCAATGTTTTGCCCCTCCAGTCTAATGAAATCTTTCCTTTTAGTGGATTCCCATTGCAATCGGGATAAAATACTATCTTCACAGTGTGAAAGAAACTTATTCTTTTTGTACTCGGGATAAAATTCAGTTCTTTAAGATTGCCCCCAAAACAATGCTTGATTTGGACTGTCTGGTTTGTCTCCCCAAACTCACCTTGGCTTCCCTCATTGTCTTCTGGACACCCACTCTCAGGTACATTGACCTGCCTTTTTTCTTCTGAGGGACTATATTCTCACTAGCCTCAGGGCTTCTACATATGCTTTTTCCTTTAGCTTTGTGCCTCCTCAGCTTTCAGATCTTAGATTTCCTTGTTGACACCTGTCTGACCCCCCAGATGAGATCACACCTTGCCACAGTCTGTTCTCAGAGCACCTGTATATAAATCTTTCAGTGTGTAGGTGTGTATTTGTGCAAGATCATTGTGTCCTCAATCCTACAAGGACTTGCCTTCTTACTTGGAACAAAAACCAAAGCCCTTCCAATGGCATTGAGGCAAGGTCCTACATGAGCTGTCCTCTATTCATCCCCAGTCTCCACCTCCTAGACTATTTTCCCTCTCTCACCTTATTCCAGCCACACAGGCCTCCTTGCTGATTTTCATACATAGACACCCCAAGTGGAGTCCTGCCTCAGGGCCTTTGTACTTGCTATTCCCTCTGATAGGATATTCTTTCCCCAGTTATACAGGTGGTTTCCTTATTCACCTCTTTTAGATCTTTGCTTGAATGTCGCCTCAGTGGGATCTTCTTAAACTACTTTATTTAAAATCTGCATATGTTCCTCGTAACATTTCCCTGCTTTTCCTGTGTAATTTTTTTCTATGACACTTATCAGCATCTGACATATAAATTACTTGTTTATTTATTGTCACAGCTCATTCTACTATCAGCTCCATGAAGATTGAGGGTGTCTTTTTTGTTTATTGTGCTATCTCCAGTGCCTAGTAGTTGTTGGAATCTAGTAGGCATTTTCTGAATATCAGTTAAATGAATAGATGAATGAGTGACTTTGACTATTTTTTTTTTTTTAATTTTTAACTCATGAGGCACAAGAAGTGTCTTTTATTTTCTATTTACTCCCAGGCCTTGGCACATTGTCGATATACAATAAATGTTTGTTTAACAGATAAATGACTGGTGATGAGCCTTGAAGGAAAGGTAAGATATGGATTCCATTTAACCTAAGGAAGAGTGGTTTAAAACAGGTCTGACTGTCCTTCATGGGTGGTAAACAGAGATATGGAAATTTTGCTTCAGTTGGCATTTCATGTATGGGCCCCTCCTCTTCCCCATGGGTGAATTCAGGACAGAGCTGTGTGAGTGAGAAAATCACTTTCTGGTAATTGGAATACTCTTCAGTGACAAAATCCATTTGTCTCTCTGTTGTTTATTAAACTGGAGACCAAACATTGTATAAATATAGATGTTTGTTTAGAACAAAAAGCTTGATGGGGAGCAATTAGTGACATGTAGTATTTGTTTTCTTGCAGAAAATGCTGTCCTGTATCAAAACTACAAAGAAAAGGCCCTTGACATTGACTCTGATGAAGAGTCAGAGCCCAAAGAACAGAAGTCAGATGAAAAAATTGTGATTCACCATAAGCCACTGAGATCCACGTGGAGCCAGCTCTCTGCGGTGAGTGTTTACCTTCTTTTCTATCTGCAGGGGTGGAAAAACCAAGCTGTGGAAAGTATGCTGGGATGTGGCTTTAATTTTTTCCACCAATGATCCTGTAACCCCTAAAGAGTAAGACTCTTTGATTATGAAATGTTTCTTAAACTCTGCAGGTATCAGTAAGAACATGAACTTTGACACTTCTGATTAGGAAAATTAGGTTTCTATAAAATAAAGTGCTTTGAGACTGATGTAATATGGACTCTAGAAATTCTTTTTTATAGTATCTTTTCTTGTTTTCATGTTTTCTTATGATCATAATTATGGCTATATATACATATGTGTGTATGCTTGTATATGTCTCTATGCACAATGATGAGTGTGTTACAGTTCTTCCTTGGAAATTCCTTTGATATAGACACATATTTTCTTGAAGTTGATTAACGAATGGCATTCTGTTCCACCTTTCTCTGTGCATCTTTTGTGTGTGAGTATCTGACACTTATTTTTGTGTAGATGAGTAATTTCATCTCTCTGCATCAAACATCTTTTGTTTTTAGCCATAATTTCTTTTCCTTCTGGCCTAACAAATGTTACAGTGTGATGCTTCGTTTATTTGCTGAGTTTAGGCACAGCATTTGTGGGCATCTAATGCATTACCAGGTAGAAAGGAATTCTCATGGCTGGCTTGGGTGGTGGGAACATTGCATTAAGAAACAAGCCAGTACACCTCTGCGCATCCTTAGGCAATATGGGAGCAGACAGTGTTCCCTCTTAAGTTGAAATGAGCATTGTTCAGAGTCAGGAATCTCATGTATTTAGGATTCCACCAGTATACGAAAAGGACTTTGTATATATTGGAGCTTAGAAACAGGACCTTGGATATGGGTGTATGTTGATGATGGGGATGACTTCTGGTTCAGGCTCTTCTTCCCCTCTTTTACCCTGTATTGGAATTCAGAATTCTAGACACCAACCCCTTTCTTCTTGTCTCCCTCATACTCTCTAATTTTGTTCTAAGGAGGATCTCTTCATTTCCAGTTCCTTTAAGGTAGTGGACCCTTAGTATTATGCCAAGGATTACTGTGCCCATAGGGGCAGGACAGATAGTGAGACCAAGTGCTGCTGGTCAGTGTGGGTTATGGGAGGTGTTGGAGGCTGTGGTAAACAGACCTTATCCGAATGGAATAGCTGCCACTTAGCTCAAACCAGCCCAGTGTTGCCAGATCTTCTTATATTTAGAAAAGGGAATACAGAAATAAAATATTTATGAGAATTATCTTACTTCAAGTTTTAAAAAAATGTGTGAGCCCAATAAAATATTATGGGCCAAGACTTAGCCCCTGTATTGACAGTTTGCAACTTATGTGGTATTTTTGTGATTTTTGCATGTGGTGAGGTACTAACACCTACCCACAGAACTGGCATATTGGTAGCTGTGTACCCTAATCCAATGATCTCATGATATGTATATACCAAAGTAGATACTTGGAAAAACTCGTGACTAGGCCCATAGAGATCGTGCTGGCTCTAAATGACTGTCATTCCATTGTTGGTATGGACCATTTGGTAGCGGATCCTCAAGAGGCAAGCTGTGGACTTTTTGAGCTCTCTCCCTTTGGCAGCAGCCACATTTGTTAGCACTGGCCTAAATCCTGCTGTTTTTCTCTGAACGCTAAACCGAGATGTGTCACTTACCCTCTGGTCCAACTAAGCTTCAGTACTAAAAACGAAGCTGCCATATTTACACTTTCTGGAGTTTGGTTTTCATTTAGATTAACAATTCCACGTTAAAATAACACTACGCATCCTTTGGACCAACTTCAAATATGGGCATGCATTTTATTTGGCAAAAGATAAATGGACCGATGTGCCTTTTGTTAACAAGATTGATATCAAAAGGTTCTCTGGTGATAAAATGTAAAACTACGAAGTGGGTTCTAACTTTGGTGTGTGTTATCTTGGATTTGAGCAGTTCCCAGGAGGCTTGTGTGTGTTTATCGTGTTGCTTGGCAAGTACATTTAATGGAAGCAGTGCGATTGAGCTTTGCCACTTCTGAGTGCTTAGGAATCAGCCTGCATTTTCTTCGTGCCTTTCATGTGTCTTTTTCACATTTAAAACATTTTACTTTAATTTTTTTATTATAAAGTACTTCGAACACACACAAAAAAAATTAAAAAATACGTGTATGTACTAGATTTCCAAGTACCTGTCACCCAGACTGCACGAATTAACATCTAAACACCCTTCAGGCATCTACTTTTTAGGCAGACCCACTTATTCACCCTCCTCTTCAGGCCTTTTCCCCTTTCTGCCTCCCCAGGGGTAATCACTCTCCTGAAATTCTGTCCTTTTCATTCCACATGGGTTTTCTATTCACCAAAAAGATGCAAGGAACTGTGGCTTTTAGGAAAGTAGATATTTTAACAGAGAAAGCAGCCATTCCTTTTTTAGAAATCTAGCAGTTTGTGTGTCCCCATTGCAGCTGGGACCCTAAAGAGAGGAGGCTTCATGAATTATGGATAGTGTCAGGATGTTTTCCGTAAGGGATAGGCACCTGCATGTCTCTGACCTCCTGCTCTGGTCCTTCTATGTAAAGGGGCTGCAGTGTTTGGGGCAAGTCTTGGAAAACTCTTGCTTTTTATGTATTTTTTGCATCATCTTTCCACGCTTAACTTTTAATATACCAAATTAATATACCCCCTCTAATCGTACATATTTTACTTTAACACTAAACTCTCCTGAATCAGGCCTTAACTCTAGGAAGAGTAGAACAGGGGGTTTTCTGGCAAAGAATTAAGTCTCAAGTTGGCATCTACCTAGACTTTCTACTTGGGAGGGTTGTGTGTGAGTATTAGCTGCTGTTGCTTGTTTTATTTTCTAAAAATCTTTCATCTTTGTTGCAAACACATGCCTGCCTCTTGGGATGATGCAACTTTTCTTATCAATTGACCATAAAAGCATTCGGCATGCAAAAGGTTCTTTACAAATGCAGCAGTTGGCAGTCATTTATGGTTGTTCTATAATGTCTTGAAGCCTTCAGTCTGTAATGTCATTTCTCTTAGTGTGTTTGCTTATGATATGCCTCCTTTGATTTCATTGAACAACCACACAGGTGACAGGTGGTTCTCCATTTACAGTTTTTGGGACAGGTTTTACTGTAGTGTTGTGGTCATCTAGGAATAAGGGAGAATTAGAACTGTTTATAAGAGGGATTTAATAGGGCCTCAATAGAATAATGAAAGTTTAGGCTGCCACAGACTTCTCTAGTCAGATTAAAGTGAATTAATGGTGGATGTATTTGGTAGTGGCGGCTCTGTCAGCAGGTTCTCTGTGTAGAGGTGAAGTGCTCTGTTGTAGTCAGGAACACGACCTGGGCTCCTAATTTCAGAAGATGCTGATAGGCTTACTCTTTGTTCACTTGATTGTCAGAGTAGATTTATCTATTCTTAATTGGAAATACAGGATTTCTTTATTCCAGAGGGTATAACTTTGTGCTACTCTTTAGGCTTTGAAAAACACTAATATATGAGAAATAATTTGGATGATCATGGTCCCCAGTTTAGGGCTGGTCATAAGTGGAAAGGATTTGAGGTTTTGAACTTGAAAAGTCTTTTTCTTTTCTGACCTTTAGAGATCTGTGCCCAGAGACAAGAAATCTGCCACATATAGGTGAATCGCCCAGTGACTCACCTGACAGCAGTGTGAGTACTATGCCAAGAGTACTTAGATCTCTGAGTAGAGCTTGTGAGCTTGAAGAAATATCTTGGTTGTATTATTAGTCTGAGCTAGAACACTAAGGACTTATTACAATTAGTGCCAGATATGTAGCAGCTGAGTCCTGGATACAAAGTGAGCTTCAGGTTTTCCTTTAATGGGATCCCAGAGTATTTAAGTATTACAGAAAATAAAAGATCTTCATCACGAACTGTGCATGTACTAAAAAAATGACTGTTGTGAACCAGTGTTTGTTTTGCTAAGTTCAATGACAGCACCAGAGCCACACTCACCAGTCGTGCCCTGACCCCATTTATTTGCCATGAGGTGTGTTTGTGTAATTTCCATCACCTTGACATGCCAGGTGCTTTTGAAAAAAATGTTCAGGCTGCAGAGAGAAAAACAAGCATGCAGGCAAGCTTTCCACTGAATTCAACACCTAATATAGTCATCTTTACCGTACTCCTCATTCGTACTTGCTGATGTGTGGCTTAACTCATTTTGAATATTTCCTCAGTTTGTTCAGAAATTTTAAATGCTTTAGTTAGGAACTGGTTTTTCTATTTTGTCACAGTGTGTCTTCAGCTGTGCTTAGTGTGGCGAACGGTGTGGCGGGAGATGCAGAGTCAGGACTGCTCTCTTGAGCACAGGCTCAGCTCTTAGGCACATAGAGCTTGCCTCTGGATGACTTTCTGGAACTGCTAAATGAGAAAGGGTGATTCGAAAGATGGCTATTTTATTATAAATATAATTTCATTCAGTTGAAAATATAATAGACACTGGAGTCTTAGCAGTTTGACTGATGAGATTTGTTCTTTTAGAATTTACAGTGTTTATTGTGAAAGACAAACTATTTTCTACTGAAAGTCAGAGCTCAGCAGATGTAGTAAACCTGTGTATCATTCTGTTTGCAGAAATGCTTGATGCATTTAGAGATCATAGAAAATGTCATTCTTTTTCCTTAAATTTTCATACTTGTCTGAAATAATTTTTAGTTCGGTGACTTGCTGCTTCAGATCATATCTTCAGACATATAATTTTCCATTTATGTTTTTACATCATAGTGGCCTCATAAAGCTATTTTTTTTTTACCTTAGATGGTGATTAAAGCCCCATTAAATGCCTATCTTAAACAGTTCTAATTCTCCCTTATTCCTAGATGACCACAACACTGCAGTTAAACCTGTCCCCAGTGCTGTAAATATTTATCTTCTGTGTTTGAAAAATACAGAAACATTCTTGTTTTTTTTTCTGTGTGTGTCTGGCTTCCTTTTAGTGTAAACAGGCAGGGCTTTAGGCAGGTACTCATCAGCACTTTTAAGTTAAACAGTAGATCTCCTGGAATGCTTGTGTCATTATAAACAGACATAGAGGTCCATGTGCCTAAACCTGAGACCCGAAGCAGAGAGCCTATTCTAACTACAAGGGCTGGAGCTGAAGGCCTGCTTAGCCTGGCCCAGTGACTAGGCCCTGTATACATTTGCCATTTTAGTACAATTAGATTATAGTGTTCTTTTAACATCTTCGAAGATTAATTTTGACTTATTTGAGCAACATATAACATGTTATCCATGTATAAAGGAGTTTAAACATTTCAGATAAGACTGAAGTCTTTTTTGATACCATACCTGCAATCCCAATCTCTTTCTCCATCTCTATGGGTAATGCTCTTCTCAATTTGGCAACACCCTTCTGAAAATCCATGTGTATACATTTAAGGGGAAGAGAAAGATTTATGTGTGTTACACAAGTATGCTGTACAGATTTTATAACGTGCTTTTTTTCTGAATGAAGTGTCTTACAAATCATTTCATGTCTATACATGATGATCTTCAGTGTTCTAACTGCTGTATTGTTCTATAGGATGGATATGTCTTTTGCCAACTTTCCTTCTGGGGTTTTACATGCTTTGAAAATCTAAAGAAAAGCTGTCATGTACCTTCTTTTTAGAAAAAAATGCACATATAAGTATATGTGTAAATATATATAATTTTTGTTTTTTCTTTTCACTTGGAGGACATTTTTTTTCCTCGACTCTCTCCAAACATTGTAGCTTACTGTAGCTGTTTGTGCATGTATCGAGCACAGTTTCCTTGTTGTTCATGTCATCTTTAGAACTTTTTCTTAGGAGTGTTGGAACTTGAACTATATAGCAAGGTCTTCTGAAAAATATATACATAGGTGAGAAAAAATCTACTCTGGTTGGAGCTGAGTAATTAGAGGCAGTTGAGTGATAGATGTGCTAGTATTTGTTATTGATTCTCCTGAGAGAACAGGTAAATACGAAAGCGTGGGGGTCAGCGAGGGGGGGACTGGAAGGTTGGGGGGTGTGGGTGCCCAGGCCCTACAGGGAGGCAGAGAGCAGAAGAGGCAGGAACTCGGAGAAAGTGGGCGGAGATGAGCTCAGGGATAGTGAATTTTGGTTGGCATACTTACAAAAGGGGACATTTTAACCAGAAACCTAGACATGGGACCTAGACAAAGAGGGTCTTATTACTTCACTGAGAGAAAATCAATGAGAGCGATTCCTTCATTCATAGAGTGTTTGTGGAAGGCTTGCTCTGCACCAGGCTTCCTTCTAGACACTTGAGATGGCGCAACAGCGGACTCCGCCTTGCTTTCGTGTCCTTGCAGACACCCGGAATGACGAGACAGACTTCAAATAATCCCTTTAATAAATGCAGAAGTACAGCTGTGTTAACGCCGAGAAGGATGTGTTTGTGCTGCTCAGAGATCCCTGGGGGTGGCCACCTGTCTGGGCAAAGTGCTGTCAGTCGAGGGAAGGTGGCAAAGGAGGTGACGAGAGCTGCCATCTGAGGAATGCCCAGACAGGTGTGTGGGCAAAGTTGGGGTGAGGGTTATGGGGGCAGGATGGAGGAGTCCCAGGCAGATTAAACGTCATGTATGTGGACGCTTCGGGGGTGATGGTGGGTAAGAGGAGTGAAAATAGTAGGTGCAGCTGGAGCTCCTTGATCCACTTTGTGGTCTCCTCCTCAGTCCTCTGATCTCTGAGTGCTGGAGGATCCCTCCGCTCTGTCCTTGGGTCTCCTCTCTTCTCTGCACTAAGCTGGCCAGCTCATCCAATCCGAGGCTTTAAATACATCACATGCTTTGATGACTTAAGTTTCTATTCCTAGATGGAACCTTTCCTTGAATTTCAGACAAGGATATTCAACTTCTTTTCTGATACCTAATCAGCATCTCAAAGTGAAACTTCCCTGAAGTTTAAATCTGACCACTCCCTTCTCTCTTGCCCAAACCTGCTTCTCGCATAATATCGGCCCCCCACCCGCCCGCTTTTTTTTTTTTTTTTTTTTCCTCTCAGCAAATAACAACTCCATTTTTCTAGTTGTAGAGGTCAGAACTTCGGAGCTGTTCCTCACTCTTCTTTCTCCTATAACCTGCTTCCAGATTAGTGCAAACCCTGTTGCTCTTACTTTCTGAACAGAGCTACCCGGCTGCCGCCTTCCTGTCCATGTCCAGCGTAAAAGTGCATCACTCCCATTGCTTCCCAGCTCAGCTCCCTGCATCTACCTGTGTCTCTCTTAGCCACTTCTCTGTATGGCAGCTATGTAATTATATTGTTGACTTGTGAACTTGCTAAAATATACTGAGATACTGTTTCTTAGTTCTGAACCCTCCAGTGATTTTCCCTCCACTTACAGTAAAGGCCAAGCATTATAGTGGCCAGTGAGTCTTTGTGATCTGGCTCCTGGTTACCTTTCTGGACTCATCTCCTGCTGCTCTGTCTTGCTCTTTGCTCAGTGACATTGATGTCCCTCCATACAAGGTATACTCTGCCTCAGGGCCTTTGCATTTGCAGTCTCCTTAGCTTATAATAGAGTTTTTTCTAGAACCATATGGCTTTCTCTCCAATACTCCCTTAACGTGTCCTATCTTCTCCATGACACTTAGCTCTCTAATTCATAGATTATGTGATTTACTTTTTTTTGTTAATTGTCCATCTACTCCCACTGGAATAAAAGCTACATGAAAGCAGAGATTTTCGTATGTTTTGTTTCCTGCTATATCTCTACCACATGAAATAGTGCCTGACTTACTGTGGGCTTACAATAAGTATTTGATGACTTTATGAATGAACGTATAAATGAATAAATGCAGAAATCCCATGAGTGAAAATAACAAAACATTACTCAGCAGTGAAAACAGCCAGGAAGTTTTCTATTTAAGAGCCAGTTGGAAGCTGTTTTAAATTTTTTATTTTAAAAGAAAAATTTTCGATGATCGTTTAGCTACATCCTGTATTTAATAAATGTCTTTGAAATATTGGGGAAGTTGGCATCTTCATAGTTTAGAACTATGTTAGCCTATAGTGGATATTTACATACCATGAAATCAGATTAAATTATAGTCTAGTTCTCCACCTGGGGTTTCTTCTGGGGATGTAGGAAGACAGCATAGGTAGGTAAAAGGAGAGAAGGCTCAGTTACTCTGAGAATAATTGTGGGGAAAGGCTCTACACTACTGAGCTTTGAGTTGTGGAAGTCATCGATCAGATTCTTAATTTGCCCTCTTGACCTTAAGGTGTCCCCTTGTGGGATCTCGTCATCCCTGAGTCCAATGATGGGACTGTTTCTCAGGGCCACACCCACACAGTGATTTTGTCTCCAGATAATTAGAAAAGTCGTCACCATCAAAATTACTATCGAACCTTTAAATATGGAACTAGTGCTTCAAACTTTGATTCTTAAATTTTGTTGATTTATCCAGAATACTTATAACCTATTGATTTTCTACATGTTTAGTCTGTACTCTAATGTCTTAAGATTATTATGGTATTTATTATGTGTAGATCTGTTATTTAAGGAGAAAAGGACTGTAGAGCCAATGGACAACTTCTGCAGAAGGAAGTGTTACTAGTGAAAGGGAATTACAGATCATTTTTCCCTTTGGTGTAGGAGGTAAACGTTGGCCACATATTTGCAGAGGCCTCACTGTGTGCACTAGGGACTATACTAGATCGTTTCACTACTGTTTTATAGTCCTCATGACAATACCGTGAGGGCAAGTACTATTTCTCTATGTACTTTGTATCAAGGCAGATGAGATGCTGAGATGTTAAATATGGTCACTCTCCTACCGTTTTCATAAGGGTCTTGAGATTACCAGGAAGGAGCCTCTCAAGTTTCCCCAAATAATAGATACATGGGCCTAGGGTTCTGGAAGAGGAGGGACCATATTTTCCTCTGACACTTGATCACTCTTATGACTCAGTGACTATCACCTGTTGGCTCTGCTCATGAATTAGCTTATTTTTCCTATTTACTATGTCTGTCTTTTCTCCTGAGAACTCTTGCATTCTGAGTTTCTGAGTTCTCATAACTTGGACTTGAGGTTACCTAGCATGGTCCTACCCCACCATGTTTTCCTTTCAGCTTCCATATATAACTACCCAGCTCAGTTTCTTGAGAGAGAATCGTGTTAGACTATACTGGCTCAGGCACTTTTTCCCTACCTTATATGTCACTTTATTGTCATTTGGCCAGGAGCCTGACTAGCTCTATTCCATTCAGCTTTGGTCCTCATGATGCATCATGGTACATGTGGCCACTTTGTGCTACTACTTCTTTCTCAGAAGTTTTGAGAACAGCTTTCCTTGCAGGGGCTGTGGGAGTGTTAAATGACATAGCTAATATATCTAGTGTAAATTTACACTTGGCGGAGTTGACACTGCAACCATAGTCTATATCAGTGGCTTGACATAATGAGATATACATTTTACCTTGTAACCTAATCTGTGCACATGTGCAATTGTGTGTGTGTATCTCAAAAGGTTTACAATGCAGAAGTTACCCCTAATACTGCAGTACACTATAGTATGTTCTTTTCTGTGGTTTTTTTTTTTTTTTTTCTGTTCTATTACATTTAAATAAATGAAGATCAGAATTTTATGGACTTTATTTTGTAATTCACTAAGAGGTTAGAATTTATAGTCTGAAAAATGGTGGTAGCTGACTCCAAAATTCATTTGTATGTCACTGTGTCATAATGGATGGGGCAAACAAAACAAGCCTAAAACCCAGTACCTGCATTGCAGGAACTTAAGAGCTGGTTTAGAGGACAATAGAAATGAAATGTCTAAACGATGTTTTTAAAAGACAAAATGTCAAAATGAATGACACAGAAATCACAGAGAACAGTAAAGGTCAGGGAAGTTCTCTAGAAAAAATGACCCAAACTAGATGGGATAGATGGGCAGGAGAGTAGGAAATAGAAGCAAAGGAAGTATAAAATATGAGCTGAATGGAGCTGGATATATAGGTAAACGAAAGAACAATGCTAATTCTGTGCCTGTTTCTCAGATCTCTTCCATACAGAAAGATAATTCATGG
>CM053507.1:17525085-17736175 GCA_028627145.1 Eidolon dupreanum
AAAAAAAGGAGCCTATACAATTTTAATTTCATTTTAGATAGCACAGTAGGAATCAGTTTTAGAAACTGATATTTTTTTCTGCACATAGAAGTAAGGGGAGCACTTGAAAAAATGGGATGAACATAATATTTTAGATTTTCTTAGCAAAAATGTGCAAATTGCAAAAAAACATAAAATTTAAAAGTGTAAGTGTAAATATATGCTTTTTACACATATTTTTCTTTCATACAAAAAAAATGTCTGGACTTTCTAGTGATTTTACTTAAGTTTACTGTTAGGTTCACTATTTTTGAATTAGAAAATTCCCAGAGGTATCTACTTGGCACACATTCTTTCTTTTTCTTTGCTTCCTTTTCCTCCCTCCTTTCCTTCCTTGTTTTTATTCTGCTTGATATTTGCTCCTGTTTTCATTCTCCTCTAATTTTCTCTTATCTGCTTTCTGCCAGTCTTTGTGGGATCCTTTTATGTATCATTCTCTCTCTCACTCTTTCTCTGGTTTTATTTCTTCAAACTCCTCAATCTTGGAAATCCTGCCTGCTCTTGACCTTGTACTTGCAGACACCTGCTCTCAGGTATTACTTAATTTAGAGTTACATGTGGAAGGAGGCCTCAGGTGGACAAAATGATTCCTCTTGGCCTTGGATAAAGAACCTGTCCAGCCTGCCCTGTGCAGACCGTGGAAGGGCTGAGCCAGAAGGACAAGGCATGGAACAGTGGTCTGGCAGCCAGCCAGGAGGAACTAGTTTGTCATAATCCCCCAGAGCAAACTTTCAGGCTCCCTGAACATGTTGCACTTCAGTTTTCTTATGATCCAACAATGCTTCTGGGAATCTTTTAATTTTTAAAAAAATTTTACTTATTTATTTTTTTCTGTCATAGTAGTTTTATATGGGGCATTTGGCTATTTGTTTAAAGGAATATTTTATAATTTTTTTGTATTAGTATTAGCGAAAAATGTAATTCTATACACATTAGTACTTTGTCTTTTTCATGTTTTCCCCCCTCAAAAGAGCAAATGCTTTAGCTGGAGATTCTTTTTAAATTTGTGTTCTGATGAAGTACTCTTAATCCCTTAGTAAACTAGCTGTCATCTGTATAGGTCTCTAAGTCCACATATTTCATTCTCTTCCCCTTAAGATTTCCGGGTCTGAACTCATTAGTAGTTTTGGATAGAGATGTCAGTGGTGTGGAAATTCTTGCTGATGACCTCACCTGCAGAGATTGTGGGCATGGCGCCTGAATATTGATCTGCGAGGACTTTGTGTCAGGCAGGAAATCCTGTGAAATTCCTGCTCAGAGTTAACGAAACGGGAGAAGCTCTGAACGGTTTCATTCTTCTGGCCAGTCTCAGTCCTTATTAAAGTGTATGAAGGAGCCTTTATAGCCATGAATTCTTGCTGACAGGCTGACCCAGGGTCAGGATGGTGGGTAAAGCTAAGAACATTCCATGATACGGGTGGATGAAAAAAAACATATGGAGGCTTGATATAGACCTGGCATTAGAAGAGCTTTTACTGATGATCACCCAGCCCTAGAAATGGTATGCCTCTCATAGAGGGTGGGGGGAAGTGGAGGTCCTAACCATGTAATATTATGATTGAAAGCGTGAGCCCTGGCATTGGACAGGCGTGGATGCAGATCCTGGCCTTGCTACCTACTAGCTGTGAGATCTTGGATCCTAAGCCTCAGTTGTTATCTTCATCTGTGAAGTGAGGATGAGAATATTATCAACTTTCTAGAGTTTTTATGAGGCTTCAGTGGGAAAACAGGTATAAAATGCTTAGCACATTTCCTGGCATACAGTTAACATTCAGTAAATGATTGCTGATTTTACCATTGATGTAGGATTTTTTCTATTTTTATACCACTTTCTAAATTTTAACAAAAGTTAAAGACAGTAACATGGAGTTGTCTTTGTTTCCATAGCAGTCACAATGCAGAGGACTGTGCAAGAGGCCTTCACACTAGGGTATGCATCCCGCCCCTGAAATGCACAAAGACTGTGTGAGGTGGACAAGAATTGTTTAAGGCTACCATTTTCCAGATCCTCAACTCCTAGTCATTCTCTTTTCCAGGACTGAGGCTGCATCTGCATATGCTACCACAGGGTGTCAAACCACTGGGGCACAAAATAAAAGGGGGTCAATTTCAAATATTGTTTTCAATGAAGGCTCCTTTAATTGTGCCACCAAATCCCCCCCACACCCCAAATCTTACTGAGAATTGCATTCTCAGTAATATTTTACTCTTGGGGCTCAATGCATTAAAATTGGAAGTAATGGTGTCGTTCTGATCATAGGTTATTGATGATATTTGTGGTGATTATATAATCCACATGAGTCAATACTCAAAGCTCAGTGGTCCCAAGAAATATTAGAAAATTACATTTAAAAACATATTTTTGCTTCAAAGTATACTAGGGTGACTAATAACATACTGTAACACATAGAATTGTATTACATTAGGAAATTTGGGAGGAGAATTGACACAGAAATTTGATTTCAAGGAGAAAAGAATAGTGTAAAATCTCCAACTGTTAAGGGAAACTTGTTTATTTTTAAATGGATGATGGTGAATATCAAATCACTATGGTTTTTACCTTCTATTGGATACATTTAAAAGAGTATAGTTTAAACACATTTTAAAATGTCTAGACTGATAATTAGTAGGAAATGCATCTTTAAAATTCTTTAAACTTGGGATGCAAAATTTGAGGTGTCAATTTATGGGGACATGGTTTTTTAAAAAATTAGGAAGTATGATAGAAAAATTTTGAAGGCCTTTATATTTTATTATATTTTATCAATATTTTTTATTTGTTGTATTTTATTGCTATTAATTTTTAACACAGAGGGTAGGCACTGTCTTGCTTATAGTTCTTTATCTTAAGCGCAAGATTTAATTGGTTGGTATTTTACATATGCCTTACTTTTTGCTAATTTAATTCTTTGACTGAAAAATATGAATATCATTCACGTGCCAGACAAAGGGTCAGGTGTCCCATAAGAGACACTAGATCCTCCTTGCATGGAGTTAATAGTTCAGCTTCTGCTCTGTGGTTTAGAAACAGAATTATGATAGAAACTGTAGCAATCAAATAATAATGTATGACAGTCAAGATAGTGATGACGCCGACTCAACAAACAATACGACTGCGTTACTCTAAGTATGGTACTGATATTCTTGGTCTTGTAGGTACTGTTACTTCTCCACGTCAGGAAAGACTGCTGAAATTGGGGCAGAGGGGACTTAGTTGTCTTCTTTGGTCGGGTTGTTATAAAGAGCATTAGTATTCCATGAAGTCTTTATGAAAAATGGTGTTAAAATTACCCTTTCAATATGTGATCCTAGACAGTAAAATCTCAGAGTGGTGGCTTCATTTCTTTATTAGATTTCTGCACTTATGACTTGGGAGATTAATTTGATAAGTATTTTAGGAATATCCAGAACTAAGACCAGAACAGATTAACTCAATCTGATAGGATAGTGTTCTAGACACTTTTCAATTCTTTATTGCTGAACTGTTATATTAATTTACTAAAGTGATTAAATATTATTTGAGGGATGTGACACCCCAAAATTCGTATGTGCCGAATTCAACATTATGCATAATTTCTCTTAATTCATTTTTGAAAGGCTTAGAGTTATGCCTTATATAATAAAGAAATTGTTTGTTAAAGTAAATGAGCTCAAAACTATTACATATTTTTTTCTTCTAGGTGAAAAGAAATGGATTATCTCAGACAGTTAGCCAGGAGGAACGAAAGAGACAAGAGGTATGTTTTCTACCTACTGTGTGCACTTGTTCAGGTGCTTTCCTTTAAAAACATATAAAATGAATACATGTATAAGAGAACAAAATGAGTCCTTTTACAAAAGAACTATGTGATCATTGTCAAATAAAACTACATATAAGCCCCCAGAAAATAACTTTTAAAAATATTCCAAAGTTAATTTAAACCACAAAGTACCTAGTCTAGGTATTTAAACTGGAAGAAATATATTGAAAAGTGAAACAGACGTTAGATTCTGTAACTAAAAAAGGCTGTTAGTGGAAAAACTAGAGAAATCTGAATATTTACATTTGTCTATAGACAAAATATAATGTATTCTGGTTACATAATGTACCCTGGTTAGGGGAAGCTGGGTTGAAGGAAACACAGGAACTCTGAATCCTCTTTGCAAGATTTCTATAAATCTAAAGTAATGCTAAGATAAACCTTTATTTAATGAAAAATAAAACATGTTAATAGCATTCCACAACTTGAAGTTTAAGTACATGCAGTTTAAGAAAATTGCTCATTGTAATGTGAGGTTCTCAAAGTACTTTCCTCGTGTCTTATGCATATCAATATGGATATATATATATATATATATATAAGTTTATACATATACATGTATATAAATTAATTCCACAAAGGTCATGAGGTATCCTTTTCTTATTTCATTGTCATGGAATAACACAAAAATATAAGAGCACGTTATAGTGCCATTTTTTTTTAAGTTTTAAAGAAAAAATAGTACATAGCATGGATATATCAAGCCCTGACAATTAACGAATATATTACACTTATAATTTTTTGTTCACATTTTTTAAAGTAATGAAAATAAGACTCAATTAAGTAAAAGTTATATATTCTCCTCCTCAGGCCCATTCCCTAGTCCACTCCAGAGGTAACTCTAATTATGAATTGACATAACCCTTCCAATCTGTGTTTTTAAGTCTCATATTACATGAACATAAATACATCTATATGTATATGTATGTGTGTTAAAATGTAGATAAATAGTATGATTCTGAACATATTTTTCACTACTTACTTTTTACATTCAACATTGTTTTTGAGGTTTATCCATGTTAATGCATATTAATCTAAATCATTCAAACAACTATATAGATACCACCTTTTTAAAAATCTTTTTTTCCAAATGATGGATGGAAGGTGATGTTTTTTTCTTTGTTAACTTTGTGCATACACAATGTTTCTCTCTCTTTGGGGACGTATTCAAGAGCATAACCAAGGTCCTAATTTCACTTGAACATTTCTGTTCTTTTAAATCTTTTCTATTTAAACCTATTCCATTTTTCTTATATTTTGAAAATATTTATTCAGATTTGTGATCTAAAAAAGTAGTGACAGCAACAAATCTAACTTTATGGTTTCTTTCTATTCCTGTATAGCTATTATTAGCAGGTATAAACTGATTTGCTTTTAAATAGTTGATGGCTCTATTGCAGGGTGTTTTAATAATTATTACTTTAAACCTATTATATTAAATAAACTACCATTTTGTTTCCTTTTCTGTATCTCTTCTGTATAGGTGTCATTATATCTTTTTGTTTGAGTCTTAGTATTTTGGATTTGATTACAGAAGCCTTTACTTCTGAAAATATTTTAAGTCATTCCAAGGCACTATATCCATCAACAACCTGAAATCCATTATTTTGGGTTAGGAAGTGACAATTTCCTTTAGTTCGCATTACATTTCCTGGAGATAATCGTATTGATTGATCGATAATTGTTTAATAAAACTACACAAAATACAGGTTAAGTGAGATTCCTAGGGTTCTTACTCTTTACTCTTTATATATTTATATCACTTAAATCCCTGGAGTGCAACTAAGGCTAGAGCAGTACATTTAAGTAAGACTTCCCTAAAAGCTAGAGGTGCTAAAAAGGGAGCTGAATATTGAGAGTAGCACCATTAATTTGACTTACGAATGTGGCCCACTCACCAGCTGGGCTGCTATCTGCCTGTGGCTGCCCTGCTCCCATCCAGCCTCAGCAGTAGCACAGGGGGTTATGGGAAGAATCTTCTCCTGGTCCAAGGGCTCGAGGCACCTGAGGCTCTGGAGGCCAAGGTGGTGATGGCAGTGTTACTAGGGAGGTCTTCAAGAAAGATGTCAATCTTTGGCCTATAAAAATGTTTGCCACCCGTCTCTGAGCAGGAATTCTCCCTGCCTTGCCATTCTTCAAGGATCTGAAGTTGATTTTGTTAAAGAGCTAGATGAATTAATTCCTTACACAGGGTGTTGGTGCCCATCCATCTGTGTGGGTTGGCATTTCATCATTAATGGGCTCTTATCAGGAAAACCACTGTGTGCCTGACACCAGGAGGTTTTGCAGAGTGTCCTTTGCTCCTTGAGAGACTGGTGAGAGCAGAGATGGTGGCTTGTTGAACTGCCAGAATTACTTTCAATTTGTCTGAGTTTATATAAAAGAATTCCTATGGCTGATAAGAGAAGGGTAAGTGCAGTCATGCTCTCTTAATATACCCAGACTTTTTGCTGTTATTGACTGCAAATGAGTCAGATTAAAACACAAGGAGAGAAAGAGCCCACATGAGAGAAGAGGCAAAGAACTGTGTTTCTGAGAAATTTTCTCTGAATCACAAATGATGTTCACAAATCTTTACTGTCTCAGAGCAGCATGCTTTAAAAGCAGGGCTGGAGGAGATGACCCCAAAGGTTAATTAATGTCACACTGATATTTTATGACATGCCCTAGCTTCCTTCCATAGACACCCCACCCCACTGCAATCCCTTGGCAAAGGATGACCTCAGGATGTAATCTCAAGTCATCCAAATGCTTTCATTGTTCATTTTTACACTGTGGGCAGTGACATAATTTCTCAAGGTTTGGGTACTAGTGCCTTAATTTTCTTAATGCTTATCTTTTTTTACTTTTCAAGGTATTATGTAATTTTAAAGCAGAATTATGAGAGCTATATTTAGTTCTTCAATTAAAGGAATTAATAATATATTTCATTTCCTTCTTATCAGGCTATCTTTGAAGTCATATCCTCTGAACATTCATATTTACTTAGCTTGGAGATCTTGATACGAATGTTTAAAAATTCCAAAGAACTGAGTGATACAATGACCAAAACAGAGAGCCACCATCTTTTCTCCAATATTACAGATGTCTGTGAGGCAAGCAAAAAGTAAGTTCACTTTAGTTTGCCTTCAGTCATGGTAACACATTACTAACATTTGTATTATCTCAGAAGGAAGACATTTAGAGGTATGAAGCTTCTCATTCATCTAGTTGACTTTTATCTTTATTCCTTGAAATAAATTTTCAGATATATTTTAGGTTGTTGATGTCTAGACTGATGCTAAGTGTGTAATTAACTGTCACAGCAGTTATATCTAAGGTCTCTTTGTTCCTTTTCTTTAACCACTTCCTTTACTTACTCTTTTCCTGTTATCCTTCCTTTTTAAATTATGTTCATAATGTAATAACACTTAGTTGGAAAAGAAAAAAATAACTCACAATCATACCATTCACATACAAAAATTATTTTTGTTTGCATTTTCATATTCTTGTCTGTTTGTATATGTAAATATTAATTTTAAAATGCAGTTATAGTGGTTATAATGACTTCTGTAGATTTTCCCAATTTAATAGTCCATAAGCACTATTAGAAGAGTTTTCATTATCAATTTTAATGAGTATAGGAGCTCAGCTGGTATTCCAGTGGTGAACCCTTCTGTCATTCCGAGTGAACTATATACAGCTTGTACTAGAACCGGGTGCCAACCGTGTGTACTAACTTAAGCCATATGAGGTTGCTATTTTGGTAGGTCAAAATGGATTGAATATTGGCAATTTTATGTGGTTGGGTCAAAGGTGGGTTTACTGAACAACTAACTAATAAAGCTTAAGCCTCAAGGCTTCTTACTTGTAAGGGCCCGTTTTAAGTATTTGCTTTGTGTCTAATTTTTTTTTCTTATTAAAGGGGCCTATACATTGCATAGTCTTCAGGGCCCAGAGAAACTGAATCTCTCTCTAGCATGAGTATTTCTTATGAATCTGGACATTACTCTTCTGTCACTTCAGGGCAGAGCCACACAGACAGTGATGCTAACACGTTTGTGTCTGCTGCTCCATCACTATGTACAGGTAGAATTTTCTTTCGAGCTACAAGATTGAACACCCGTGCTGAACAGATCAGCATGTGAGTTGGGGCTACTTCAGAGAGGTAGACTATGTGGTCAGATCACTGAAATCTCCAAATATATATGCTAGTGGCACAACTTTAAAAGCCAGATTCTGGCACAAGAAAAGATCCTAGCAATCTTGTTATTGACACAGATACTAAAAAATATGTGTTCGGAGCACTGGCTGGGCCTGAGGGAACAGTGGGCTTGTGGTGTGTGGGTGGTGGTGCATACCGCAGCTTGGAAGTCCTTTTTCAGAAGCTGAGTGATTGCTTGTGGTCAACCCATTGGTCCTTTTGATGCCAGTCTTGCCAGTATTGGTAAGAGAGATGAAAATTTCTTTTCTCCCTTCAGTGAACAGGGCAGAACTAGAGCCTTAGATGTTGTGTCCCTGTTCACAGGGTATTTAGATTTCAAAATGAGTTACTTTCATTATAACTTGCACTTCGGTTGAACAAAAACAAAGCTCCAAATTAGCTCCATCACTCAGAAGAATTATTATTGTTTTGATAACTGTAAATCGTAAGTCATGATTTTAATTAGAATAGGTTTTCTGAAAACCCTGCCGGCATATGTTTTCACTCTACTGTGGAACTGTGCTTTGAATCATGTGGCCGTCAGTCAGCTTCTTGCAGTGTATACATGACTCCAGAGAAAGTTTTTAGTAAATTCTGATTGTTGAGTAACAACGGTTCTTCTTGACCTGAGGATGCTTCAGGTCCTTAGGGCCTTTGGGCCTTGACAGGATGTCCGCGTGTTTCAGAAGGAGCCTGGGCTCCAGCAGTGGCTTTTCCTTTCGACGTCTGATTAACCTTGAGTAGGTTCCTACTTCCCCAGCTCATTTCTTATCTATAAAATGGGGATAAAAAAAATCCATCATTGGTTAACCCTGAAATAACTCATTTCATTTAAAGTACAAATTCCAATTTTATTATTTTATTCTCAATCATTTACAAATTTTAAATCTTTTATGATTTTGTTTAAAAGTTTTCATTTCTATAGTAACTTATAGGAAGGGGCTATTCTGGACCTTTTTTCTATTTTTTATTGAAAACAAAACTCAGAAACTTCCCAGCCTCCATTAAAATATAAAGAAAAATTTCCTGTCCTTTTTTGTTTGTCTCTACTTGAAATGCAGTGCTTTAATTTGGATAGCTACCTATGTGATATTTCATCTCTGTTATATTTCAACTAAGGAGATTCAGCTTCATAATAATCCTATGTCTGTATCATAGTAACTTATATTACACAAGTTTATTTTATTTAGTTTGAAATGTTCATTTCAGATATAGCCTATTTAAAATGAAAACTGCTGAGAAGGTTTGCAAAGCCCATTTATTATGTAATGCCTATTTGTTGAACTTTAGAGTTTGGTCTCCAAGAATGACTCTCAAGTGATAACTATTTAAAGTGCTACCCATGAAAGAGTTTACAGTCTTAATAAAATGTAAAATAAAATCTCCAATAAAGTAAATGGTCAGCGTCTGAATTAGGTATTACTGATTATACATGGCATTGTTAAATGTGGCATAATCGGGACTATTTTTGCTGTTTTATTTTGACTTAATGAAAAACTGTAGCTATAGGTGATGGGATATTTAGTGTGTGCTGAAGTCAGAACGTATTTGACATTCACCTTAACAATGTGGCATCTGGCCTCCTTTATAGAATCTCAGGTATTTCGCTGTTGGCCATAAATAATACCAAGAAGCCCTTCTATGGATGACAGTATTTGAAAATAGGCAGGGACAATATCATTTTGATTCTGGGAGTATGTATGTGTTGTTTATCAGTGGCATGTCCCTACTAAATTCTTTTCTTTTATAAAAAATTGGTCATTTCGGTCAACACTTACCAAATCTCTTGTTCTGCAAGGTGCTGGGGTTCTGCAGCATGTCAGCTGGTAGCATCTGCCCACGGCTTGTTGGTCCTCAGGGGTCAGTGGTGGCCAGTGGAACATCCACGGCATGTGTGCAGAGGCATCCAGGCATAGGCACCTATCCTGAAATGGGCAGGTTTGAGTCCATCTAGATGTTATGTATGGACTTAAGGGCCCTGGTGGGAATCAAAGGCGAGGATGACAGTGAATGGGGAAGGCTGGAGGTGTTTTCTTTGTTTCCTGAAGGCTGTGTGGAAACACTGAGCCATTAAGTAGGGGACTGATGTGGTGGCCTGAGAGGTAACAGTATGGTGTTTGCATTAGAGAGGAAGTGAAGATGGTGAAAGATTTGAGGCCATTCTAGTAACCAAGTCAGAGATAATAGAGAACCTGGTAGGGAGTTGAAAAGAAAGGACTTAAGGGAGGGGTCCTCAACGCCAGGGCCAGAGACCAGTGTCCCCATGGCCTGTTAGAAACTGGCCACACAGCAGGAGGTGAGCAGCAGGCCAGAGAGCTAAGCTCCATATTTGCAGCTGCTCCCCAGCACTAGCATCACCACCTCAGCTCCACCTTATATCAACAGGCATTAGATTTTCATAAGAGCACCCTTCAGTCCCTGGTGCTAAAAAGGATGGGTACAGCTGACTTAAGGGATATTTAGAACATAGAATCTTGAGGACTTGGTGAGAGAGAGGAGTTTTGTCTGCCTCCCAGATTTCTGCCTTGTTCCCTTTAGATGGTGGTTGTATTGGCCAGGATATAAGAGAAATAGGTTGGGGCTTAGTGAGGGAGATAAAGAATTCAATTTGGGGCAAGTTTGAAGTGACTGGAACATGAGGTTAAGGTGTCTCGTTGAAGAGAGAAAATCTGATTAGAACTCAAGAAAAATCTTGACTAGAGATGTGGATTTGAGTCGTACAGGCGGTTCTCAACACAGTGGGTTTAAATAAGATACTACATCTGGTCACAGTGGTTTTTAAGTGGTAGTGGTGGTTGTATTTACCTCCTAGGGGCATTTAGAAGTGCATATCTTATTGCCTCAGTGACTTGGGGGCTCTACTGGCATTAGGAGGTGGGGCTAGAGGTGCCAGACAGCCTGCAGTTGATATGACAGTCCCATGCAAGCACGAATTGTCTCACCCAGATGCCAGTGCTGTCCTTCTAGAGATGCATGCCTGGAGTAACAAGAAAAAGAAAATCAAGGTCAGAATTTTGGCACAGAAACATCTAAAGAGCCTGTGGGTTAGGACAGAAATGGAGTAAATAGGATAAGAACTGCATGGACCTTTCTCTACCTTCTTGGCTGTGGGGACTTCACTTTTTCTTTAATGACTTCCTGGTACCCTCTTGAACTCATGAAATCTCCCTGGAATCATGATCTTGTGTCTTTTAAGGACCAAATATGTCCTTATAGCCTAAGCATCTCATGAAAAAGGAATATTAACTATTTCGTTGAGAAATGAATGAGCTTAATTTATAACTAAACACCATACATAATATGTGCTTTGCATATCTATATATATATCCTTTGATTAATATTTTTGTGTTCCATCTTCACATATCTATGTTTACTTAGAATAATTTATAGAGAATTGAGTATTCATAGTAAAAGATCTACAAGTTATGATTAATTTACATTACTTTGCAAGAGAATGTGATCTAATTCTCATTGATTTTCAAGTCAAGATATAGCAATAGTAAGAGACTGATACTATCAGGAAAGGAAATTGGCTTTTATATAAGGCTGAATATTAACCTCTCTGCTGTGTTTAGAAACTCTAAGATCTGAGGTCTTTTGAGATAAAAAGTTTCCCACAAAATGAAAGTTAGGTGAGACTTTGTTTTGTTTTATAAAACCATGTGATTTTACCCTCAATTCTGAGTTTTCATTTTCTGTGTATGTTATACTAGCTATGTTTCATTAAAATTTCTTTCAATAATAGAGTGTACTACTTGTAACATAAAAATATGCTGCAAAGGGGTCAAATACATAGTGACGGAAAAAAATCTAACCATGGGCAGTGAACACATGATGCAATATATATATGACTTACTGTTAAATTGTAGACTTGAAACTCATTGGATTTTGTTACTCACTGTGACTGTAATCAATTTTAAAATATACAGCAAAAGACCTTTGCAAGATGCCTGTTTTTCCCCCCCATTATAAAGTTAATACATTGGTATTCCTCTGGGAAGTAATGTAAAGCTAAAACTATGCTTGTCTTCAATTTCTGCAGAGCAAAATAAAAATATCCATCACTGTGCTTTTGTGTCCTGAGGAACTGAATTTGTTCCCCACATATAATGAGTAACTAACATATTTCCAGTTTCTGCTTTGTGTCAAAGAGTGAATTATAATAATAGTAAACATTCAGAATGGGATTCAATCAACACTTGCTTCTCCAGAAGATTTTTCTCCCTAATTTTAATCAAATTATATGAAACTTGAAATATTATGGGTTACTAAAATCTACTTTAAATGCACATACTTTAATATTATTTTATGAAATGCCTTCATATTACAAAATAACGACATTTTACTCAAATAATGACACAGAATACCTGCATCGTGAAATGTGTTTTGTATTTGGTAATTGACATTCTAAATTAATGCCTTAATAATTCTTTAAAAGTTTTACAGTATTAATAATAGTATTTTATCCTTACTGACTAATTCTTAAAGCTAAATTTTAAAAGGAAAATGTGTTAAATTTAACTAGGCTGGAGAATATGAGACTACGTTACGGAACCTGTTTAATTTTTGCCCTCAAGTAATGACTGTTGCCATTGTTTTTCATTAGAAAATATTCTTTCCTTATTCAATATATAATATAAGTTTACCACAGAATCTTTGATAAATAAGGCAAGTGCCCTATTTCCCCTAATATAACAAAAAAACTTTATTCCATCTGAAACCAAACTTCTTCAGCTGACAGTTGAAAGAAAGTGACATTCTAAAGTTATTTTTTATGACATTCTTGGATTTTTTTTCTCTCTTCTGAGATGAGTGGACAGAGAAATTTTATTTAAAATTCACCTCAAGTACTCTACAGTATTTTAGTCTACTTTTTTTTTTAAACTAATAACCAGTGTCTGAAGTAACAGTAAAAGAAATGAGTAGTTATTTATGTATCATCTCAAGTAGAGTAATAAAGTCTACAGATGTCTTAATAATGGGTGCAGTCCTTTTAGTTAAAACTGAGAAAAGCAATGGGGTATCTGAAGGCTTGGAAAAGCCAACGAGAGGTACCGCCAATTAAAGATGACTGATTAGATACATGACTTTACATTCATTCCCTTCTGAATATCATTAAAAATGATAAGAAAGCCAATGCACAAACACACAAGGGCAAAAAAAAAAAAGAGAGAGAGAGAGAGAGGGAGAGAGACCACCGCAACAATAGTTTGGAACCCCCAAAACAGGTGGACGCTCAGTAACTATTTCAGGCAATTGGAGAAAGTTAAAACTGGTAGTTAGGAAAGCCAAGAAAGAACCAGAGCTAAACCCCAGGAGATCGGGAAGGTGCCGGAATTGGTAACAAAGTTGGGGTAAAGGTATAACAAAATCAGGAGTTCTGTGAAAGCCCATCTGAGAAGTAGTCAGAGCCCAGACCCCTCTTCAGCTCTACACAGCTGGCTGATACCCTGCTTTACCCCAGCAGCAGGGCAAAATAGATGAGCTCCAGACTTGAAGACCCAGGCCCAAGTGAGGAAGGGACTGTTATATACAGGAAACAAAATACAGCGATAGCTGAAATCTGAAGGCTTATGCCCCCACTCTTCTTTGGAACACTGGTAGCTAGGTGCATGTGTACCCTTAGCCTTATTTTTGTCAAATGGTTATTAGTGTAGTTTGAGTTAAGTAACATTTTGTAATTTTCATCAACAATATTTATGTTCATATACATTTTCATTATTGAGTTTTGCAGGAAGCAACAGGCTGAAGATTACAGCACAAGTACATAAAGCTTCAAACTCTAAAAAACATATCTCTTTCAGTAACATGGTAGGCAAGTATTTAATAATTCTAAATCTTAGTTTCTCTTCTAATTAATGAGGATGAAAGTATAGCTAACCTCATAGGGTTGTTATTAGAATTAAATGAGGTAATACATGTAAAGTGCTTAGCATGACACTACATAAACTCTCAAATAGCAGTGATTTTCTTGATATTATTATTGTCATTTTGATCATCTATGTCTGATATTCCAAAATGTCTCTGGATTTTGTATTTCTTGACTTTCGTGTATATGTAGTCTCTCTGTGTCTGCCAGCATTGGTCGAAGATGAGGTTAGGTTAAAGAACCGGTCTTGTTTTGTATAGAATCTAGCACAGTGATTTGCATAAGTATGTTTTTAAAGATGGCTTGGCAAGTTTTACAACATTATAGCAATCATCTTTATTTTGACGTTGAATGCAGTCAAAATAAATGGATTCATGCCTAATCATAAAGCATATTAGTTGTGTTTTAGGTTAGGACAAAAACCTGAACTGTTGGCTTCCTCCCAGCCTGGCATTTGCCTTGTGAGTGGTGAAATCCTTGGATCAGTGCTTCAAAAACAGGCCTTGATGTGCTCCATCTGCCAATTAGGCTGTTCTGGTTATTTTTCGCAGACATTTGGGGCTACTACTTGTGTTTGCCTTTTTTGCATTGCTTTTGCAAGCTCCAAGAGTCTGTGGATTCTGAGTTGTCACAGAGAGATTTAAACCTGGGTAATGATCCTAGTTGGGACAGATGAAAGTATTACCAAGCTTAGTCATTAGCTGTTATCAATCTTAAACTGGGGTAGAATTTTGTGGGAAAAGAAACAATGGCTGAGATTTACTTGCAGTATTTCATCTGCACTGCATTTACAGCTGTGGATTTTGAACCATTACATGGATTTTTGACTCTGCCAGTTGTGAGTTAAACAAGCAGGACCACACAGTTTTTCTGGCCGATGGAAAGGATTTTAATGTAAACTTTGTGATCTAGCCAAGTTAAATCTAGTACTTGATTTAAGCACAAGGAAGATGGTTGATGAATTAAGTTTCAAAAGCAAGTTCTTTTAAGCTTTTCGATTGCTTGTTGATCATGGGATATTGCCTCTAATTGTTCATTAATTGTTAGCATCTGGGCATCAATTCTGTATTTTTCTACCACTTTCCTTATTTCATCTGATTTAATCCTTTATAGCATCCTATAAAGTACCAGGATTTCACTTTTGCAGGTCAGGAGACTGAGACATAAATAAATTATGTGGCTTTGTTTCATTCATTCATTCATTCATTCATTCAAATGGAATTGAAACTAGTGAGTTTTCGATTCTTTAGGATGCATTCCCCTAGACCACTTGTTCAAAAATATACATATATTTAAAGTGCAGTTAAGGGTTCAGTCTAAATAACTAAATTTCATTTTAGGCCTCTCCTAGGGATTACCTATCTGGAAAATTATTACGATTTACCATTTTGGTGACCGTCACCTATGGAGCTAGTCATAGAGAGTGACATTTGAATGTCTTGACCTCTTAGAATGTGGAGACCTTAAAAGCAGAAAGCAGGTAGTTTTCTGACACAGCCCTGTGGCACATTATAGACATCATTGTCTTGTCATTTCGCTCTGGCTGTTGTTCCCTAAGTAAGGGATATTATCCAGTGTCTTTATCATAAGCAGTCTAAGAATGTGTCTCCATGGTCAAAGTGTTACAGTATTCTCCAGAAAGAAGCTATTGGTTATAAAAGTGTCCTACAGTTCCTATGTCATCAGATGCCCTAACATGCAATGATATAATGAAAATAAAAAGACATCCAAGTAGCTTAAGCTGCTTTTACAGTGATTTGAGGATGAAAAGTTTTGGAAAGTGCTGACTGAATTCAGATGATAGTTTTCCAAAATAAACTTTCATAGAAAATGAATTTATAGGTCTTTCTTAGGACTTACATGAAAGAATTCTTTATCCCTTAGCTGGTAATGTAAATACTAAGCAACCTCATGGCAAAATATTTTAGTTTTTGAAAAATGTCAGCTTTTGTGGAAAAGCTGTGAAAATATGATTTTCTTAAAATTTTCTGAAATCACTTTCTGTATGTTAAGAAGAAAGGCGAATACTGCTTTTACTATTAATTCAGTATATTATTACCATGATCTCAAGTCTAATTTACTTAAGAATATGGATTAAATCATAGAAACCTTGCAACTTTAGATTTTATAAGTATATTTATAGAAAAACATCATGAGGAAAATGTGCATCATGAACGGTATTTGTTCAAGAACTTAACTGATACTTTATCTATACAGAGTTTTCTTTGGATTTCAGAAAGGTTTCGGGAAATGATTTGAACTTGGAAAAAAATTTGGTGGAAAGGTTCCATAGAAATGTCAAGATTGGCTACGACTGACCTTGTCACTTGTGGGGGTTTCAAACAAAGGTCCCTTTGTGGCAAGAAAACTGCTTCTGTATCGGGAGTGCATTGGAATTTCTTTTCTAGCAGAGAAGAGTAAAGTGAACACCCAGAACAGGACACAATAGCAGTGTTTGTGTTTATCAGCTGAAGTCGTTCTGCCACGTAACTCCTACTTCTCATTCTCTTGTATCTTGCGTGTATTTGATACCCAATGCTTAATTATACAAATTTATGTATGTATTTGGGTATGTGTGTCGATATTTTGAAAAATCTGCTAGGAATAAGATGTTTTCCAAGATGGCCATTCTCTCAAGATTAAGCCATGAAATTATTCTCTTGGATCTCACCAAGTAGCATTAAGTTAAAGATCTTTTAGAGTACTTAAAAAAAAAAATAAATCTATGTAACAGATTTAACTACCTTTCCTTTAATTTCGGAACATCTGATAGAGTCATTTGAGAATTCATGTTTTACGGGTTTTAAAACACGTTATATATGAGTGAAGAGTTTGGTTCCCTTGTTTGTGTCCTGCCCTCCCTGGGGTCACTATAATGAAATGCCTCCCACTTGATCCTTTGCTTATCCGTTTGTCCCTTTTTTTTTTTTTTCAGTCTTCCTGGCTGATATCCAGTTTACTTCCACAAAACAGCTTTTGTGATTAGAATATAATTTTGTTAATTTAGAATATCAGAATGTCATTTTACCATTCTATTAATAAATTTAGAGACCAGGATATCATTTTACAAACATTTCTGAGAGGTGATTTTCTATTTTTTTTTTTCCTCCTCAGGAAGTATACTTGCCAACTTAGAGCGGGGAGAAAAGTGTAATTAGACTTAAAATACTCTTTCCTTGCATACTGTTGAATAAAACAATTCTTCTGGATTCTTTGAACACCCTTATATTTGGGAACTCAGATGTTCAAACTGGACAAACGTTGGCTTGCCTTCGCCTATTCTATTGCAGACTTTCCTGACATGAACTCATTCCTAACTTTGAAGATTCATTTTCATTGATCACATTTCTCTGTCCTGAGGCTGGAACAAGGAATCCTAATCTCATCCTCAGGCATATCGCTTCAGTCCTCTGCCTGTCAGCTGCTAAGTGAGTTTTCCACCAGCACAAAGCTAACATTTATCAGAATAACTAAGGAACCTAAAACCAGGGTGCTGAGGTCCACACCCGCAGTGAGTCTGTTATCACCAGCTCACACTGGAGAATTACTTATTCCTATCAGTGCTTTTTCTAGACAGTGTATTCTCCTCATGATATATGAATTGGGGAAAGTTGGTCTCACAGACAGTGGACTGTGCACATGTCACCTTAGGCTCAGAAGTCTGACTTACATTAGGGCCTGGATGGGGTAAGAGCCTTTTAGGAACGGCATGAAAAAATGTGGCTGCACACATTGCCAGTACTTTTTTTTCATGTGGGAAAGATTGGCTAGAGTAAAGATGGGAATAACCTACTAATAGGATAATATATGAAAATGGTTTTCTGAGAGTGAACATCTAAGCTATGAAAAACAGATGGAGCAGAGGGCTCTATCAGCAGAGCTGACTTTTCCTTTCCTCTCGGACCTGTTGGAAACCATATTTGAGGAAAACATGGCATAACATTTTGATAATCTTAGCAGATGAATTTTTTTTTTTTAACAAGCGTGGAACTGAGGTTTAGGCAAAGTTTGATATGGTAAAAGTTTGACTTGTCCAGAAACTGCTTTGGTCCATATGCCTGTTTTCCCCCTTGAGAGCTGCATTCATCCTCAGAGACTGGCTCACTGTTGATTCATCTGGAGGAAGCTGCCCGGCTTTACTCCAAGAAATAGTGGGTGAGAGGTCCTGCCCACCACTGCCCCAAATAATATATATAAGTGGTGAAAAATCCAAATTCTGCCAAAGGCTGTGCAGTGAGAAGTCTGCCAGCACAGCTAGTCTGTGGTGTAACTTCCTGAGATGTGTTCTGCATACGATTTTTAAAATACGATTTTTAAAATACAGTAATAGCTTGCCACACACCCTGTGATGCACCCCTGCCTAGTTTCCTTTTCCTCTTTCAAATAGCCAGTCTTAAATGAAGGATAACTGGGTATCATTGTTTTTCTTATCCTATACTCCTCAAATAAGCCAGGGCTTTCTCTATCTAGTTTCTTCTGTTCAGCAACTTTAAATAAATGGTTTCACTTGAGTTATGAAATTATTTTCTTATGAAAATAGACCTTGCTCTGAATATGAAATTTTTATTGAGCAGCACATCTTATTCTTTGATAAATTATTTTGGGGTGAGTTTTTTTAGGTGTAATTTATAGAGCAGCTACTGTATAACCAGGTAATGTGCTAGGCAGGCATTGGAAATATCAACAGTGAACATGACAGGCAAGATCCAAGATAAATGCCCATGGAACCAAGTGACTGATGAACAGAGCACCCCCTGAAGTAGGACCTCCATGTGGCCTGGGGAACTGGGGAAGTGACGTTCCTTAGCCCTTGATTACTCTTCTTTCCTTAGATGTTCTCTTCAGATTAATCTCATAAGACTGATGGTCTTTAATAGATGTTTCAATTCAAATATAATTCAGTCTCATCTCTAACTATATGCAGAAATATTGTACTATTCATAGGTTGTTATTTTATATTTGTAAATAACTTCATTAAATGGGTAACTGGGATACATGGAATGGATCATAATAAACCAACATTTCTGCAGTGTACTTGAATGATTATTTAGCTGCAATATGAAGAGTTTATTTAAGGAATATCAGAGCCTGGATTATGTCACAGTTCAAAATACTAAACATACTTCTAGTCTGAATACATAATTCTTTGATTTCCTTGTTTCTGAATGATTTATAAATCCGGGGATTTGGATACTGTCAGTTTATCTAACTTAAGGAAAAGTCCTGTGACGTATGCTTCAGGGTCTTAGGTAACATTTAGTTTTGTTAAAATTTTTGTAACTTGTGGTTACAATTCTATTTTTCAAACTTTCAGGTAACTTATTTGAAATAAGAAGTAGATATTATAAAAAATCAATCATGTTAAATCATTAGTTTGACTAAGGTATAGCTCACTTGCTGTTAATTTATTTCTCACAGTAAATACTGTGGTACAACTGAGCTCGGTTTGCTCCTTTACTTTTGTGTTTAATAAACTATTTCTATGGAATTTGGAGATTGAGAGGGAGCTTCAAGGCCATCTATCCCATTCTGGATCGTACAGAATCTGCAGGCCTCACAGCTAATTAGAATCAGAGCAAAGGCTGGAACCCAGGACTTCTGACCTCAGCTCATTATTTTATAGGGAAGTATATTTCATTGTGTTTTTGGTAAGTTATATATTTACAAGGCTTAAAATTGCAAATACTATCAGATGGTATGTACTTGCATACCAAGATGCCTTGCTCACCCTCCTTTCCACATTGGCACTGTTGCCCCTTGCCTTCTGTTAATGTAGTAGATATGTTGTTTCTCTTGCCAGAATGTCGTTATGCAACTACAGCCAAACACAAATGGTTTCTTATTGTCTTCCCTTTCTTAAAAAAAGTAGCATATTGACTGTATACACTATTCTACATCTTTTTTCTCTCATTGAAGTATAAATCGAAGCTCCTGAAAAGTCTAGGTTGCTGTATGTAGCCTGACTCTGTAGCATAATAGTACTATGGGAACTTAGCTCTATAAAGACTATATAGTGAAAAATGATTAGAAATGGAAAATAAACTCAGGATGAAAAGTTACTACAGTTGCTATTATTCGACCTGAAGAAGAGAAGGTTTGGGCATTATTACTATGTAGACGATAGAAGGAATGCTCCAAGGGAGGTAAACTAAGTTTGAGCCCCTCAACCAGTGGATGTCTGAGTGGAGACTTGCACTCAGATTCACCTGTCAGTGTTGATGTGTCTGCTTTCTGTCACAGGAGCTCGACACCTCTGTTGAGTGACATGGACGGTTAACTCACTATTCGTGGATTTCATATTTGTGAATTTGTCTACCACTAAATATATAATTGTAACCTCTAAATCAGTATTTACAGTGCTTTTGCAGTTATTCAGACATGCAGTCTATTTAATGCCATTTTTTTTTGCATTTTTGTATTATTTTGGGGGCTGATTTTGCTGTTTAAAGTGGCCTCCAAACGTAGTGCTGAAGTGCTGTCTAGCGTTCCTGAGTGCAAGAAGGCTGTCGTGTGCCTTATGGAGAAAATTTACGTGTTAGCTAAGTTTCAATCAGGTATGGGTTATAGTACTGTTGGCTATGCTAAGGATTCAACCATAATATTAAATAAAATGTCTAAACAGAAACGCACATAAAACAAGGTTATGTATTGGTCACTTGATGAAAATGCTGTGACCAGAAGCCTGTAGGAGCCTAACCCTGTGTTTCCACTATGGGCAATGGTTCAGAATCCAGTAATTCAGTATTCACAGTAACTTCATGGAACATTACTACCACAGATAATGAGAATCGGCAATAAAGGCAAAAACTTAAGTAGCCAGCTCCTTGATAACTGGAGTTGGGTTTATTTTTTATTATTCTACCCTAAGGTATAACAGGAATAATTTTGATTGGATACAAGAGAAAAAAATTTCCCAGTCATGAAATAACTCAGGACTGTGAAAAACTGCAATTAAGTTTTAATTGCTTACTCTAAAACATAAAAATGGAAACTTTTAGTATGTTGCGAAGAGTAGTGTTACTGACGGTATAGCATGATGACTAAGCGTCTCACCTATCTGCCTGGGTTCCAGTCCCTGCTTTACCTCTTGTCCAGTGTGACCTTGAGTAAGTTTCCTGATATTTTTGTGCTTCAATATCGATGTATGCAAAATGGAGATGATAGTAGTATCTACTTCTTTGGTTGTTGTGGAAATTAAATCAGTCAATATACAAAAAGCAGTTAGAATAGTTCCTGGTATACAGTTGGTGATCTTTATATTATTACAGTAATTACACATCCTTGTTTGTCCAGAATAATGTCAGTTTAGGGGAATAATTATTAATTGTCCATTTTCACTCTCAAAAGGTGTTCCAATTTGGAGGATCCATTATGTGGTGATGCCAGCCAGCTGTGAGGGTGACTCTTAGTTACTATCAGCTAATATCTAATCAGTGGCTACTTCTGTAAATATAAGTTGGAGTGATTAATTTATTTTTCTCTTCAAGAGCTAAATTGAAAACTCCCTCCTCCTAGTTTTAGAGGATTTCTCAGAGAACAGGAAATGAAGAGGAACAGGTTGAGTATTCAGATGTGTCATGAAGCAATGTGACTTTTACTCATTTTGTTTCCTACTCTACGAAAAAGAGTAGTATGGAGTCCAGTTCTGGGTATTAGAACAGAGCTCATATCTTTCTCACTGGTCAGTTCTTTCTCCAGTAACCAGGAAAAACTACCGGTCAAAGGGTCTAAGAGATCAGGGTTTTGTCAAGAAAGTTCGCATGAAACTCACCTTTAATTGTAACCTCAGGGTGCCTATGGACTCTTGTTGACATAAGCAAGTATAAACTGGTGGCTGACGTCACTGGTATGGAAGGATGACAAGGACCCTCTCCTGGAGACCATTAGGAAAAGTGTTTCATACCTTTCTAGCTGGGATGCTGTTAATACACACTGATACAGAGCAGTGGAATTGAATGATAATGCTTTTATGTGTTTCTCTTCACTTTGCTCATTTATTGGTGAGATTTTTTTTAAAAAACATACTTCATTTTTTAGAATAGTTTTAGGTTACAGCAAAATTGAGTGGAAAATACAGAGATTTCCCAAAAACTCCACGACCTTTCACATGTACAGCCTCTCACTATTAACATCCCACAATGGAGCAGTACATTCGTTAATAATCGATGAACCTATATTGACATGTTACTATCACCCAAAGTCCTTGTTATATAGCTATGGCTTTTCACAAATGTGGAATGACATGTATCCACCATTATAGTACCATACAGAATAGTTTTGCTGCCCTAAAAATCCTCTGTGTATTATCTGTTTATCCCTCCCACTCCTCAAGGTCTTGGCAACCATTGTTCTTTTTACCGCCTCCATGGTTTTATGTTTAACAGTAGTGTTGAGTTCTTAAGTGGTTATTTGTCCCACATGCTCTGTACCTTTTGAGATGACTATGAGACATCTAGAGGCACTGTTGAACAGGCAGTTAGGTACGTAAGTCTGGATCTGGGCAGCTTGAAGGGTGAAGACATATTTGGGAGTGGTTGGTGTACAGATGGAATTTCAAGCGATTGTGCTGAATGAGGTTACTGGCGAAAGACTGGAGATAGAGAAGAGAGTGCCAAGCACCAAGCCCCTCCAACAGTAAAAGCTCGGGAGGATGGGAGAGGGGCCAGCGAAAGAGTCTCAGAAGGAGCAGTGTGTGGGGGTAGAGGAAACCGAGGAGAATGGTGTGCTCTAGAAGCCAAGTGCCATCTAACTTTTTTCTTTCTACATTTGTAAAGGGAAAAAAAAATTAACATAACTTAAGAATGACTTTAATCTCTTGTGGAATGCTTTTGAGGATCCATATTTTGTAGGGTGGCAATGGGATACACAGATCTGCATGAGAAGCAGTTGCACGAGGATCACTTTGCTGTGGGATCAGTGGATGAATGACACGCCTTCAGAATCCCTGTCTCAGCCTGGCTTTTGTGCCTTTAGAGGATTAGCGGAGTAACTGGCATCAGTTCCAAACAGAAAGGACGGGTAGAGTGCTTCTTTCTAAACTGGCACTGATGTTGCTGTTGAACTTTCGCCGTGACCGTTGGACGTAGATGTTTCTTCCTGGTTTCATTTGTTTTCTGAATGCAGGAAGTACAGATTGTGTTTAAAGACAGGTTGGCTAGAGCAGATACATTCTAATGGGGAGCGTTTCCATCCCAATATTGCTTTTTTTAACAAGATGAACCATCCAAGAGTTTTTTGGTCATTGGTAGTGATTTAATTTACAAAAATTTTGACTTTATAAAAACATCTGTTGCATAAATAAGGTACCCGTTTTTATAACTTTACACTGCTATCGTGTAAGGGATTGGCTGTGTTTTACAACCATTCACTTTGAGGTAAAATGCTTAGAAGAATCACACTTTAGCCTTTGTTTATACCAATTTTCCCATAGTCAGTAGCCAAAATCAACATCTGAGAAGTTGTTAAGGCTTTACTGCGCAGTGTACTTATCATCAGAATGTGGTGTGTTCAGCCAGGTGCTGTTAATACCTTTCTATAACCCTAAATATGCCATTCCAAGAGAATTTATTAGTAAGGTTTCCATGGATTTTTTCCCCCTCTTCCCTGAACCCCTCTAAAAATTCATTATGGTACTGCCTTGGACTTTTGCCAGCATGTTAAAATAATTGGACTTAGTTTCATATCTAGTTTCTTCTGGCTCAGATTATGAATATAAGTTGACAAGACTTTTCTTCTGATTTCAATTCACCAAGTACATACACTATAGAATTTTTTGTTCCTTTATTCTTTCTATAATTGAACTGTAAAAGTTCCCGATTAATTACAGTTCTTACAGAGATACCAGTTATTGCAATTTTCAAACTCCATACATTTGCAAATGTAAGGTTATAAAATGAAAAACATATTTTATAACCATACATTTGTTAAAACTGGGTGCTAATTGCAGCAATTAATTCTTTCTCGCAGTTTAAATAAAATTTTGCAGGTTAATAAAGCTTGTACTTTTTTCTTTTTATATTAACATGAGAAACTTTTCAGGGATAAGGAACAGATTGATGCATGTATAAAACTATTTCTGATGAACTGTGTGTGTGTGTGTGTGTGTGTGTGTGTGTGTGTGTGTGTGTATGCGCACATGGGAATTGAATGAAAACCAGAGTTTGCAGAGGTTTGTTTTTATTTTGTCACACTTGAGGGGTTTGCACTTTGTTTTTATTTTGTCACACTTGAGGGGTTTGCACTTTGTTTTTATTTTGTCACACTTGAGGGGTTTGCACTTGCAGGTTTGTGACAAGTGGAAGCCAACGTTAAATGGGTTCCTAACATCTCACTTTGCTTCTAAATAACACAAACAAAGTTACTTCTAAGTAACTGTGGGTGGTAGAAATAGTGCTTTCAGAAACCTTTTTGACTTGGGTGGGAATTAGCATCTTCTCAAGTATTTCTTGGATGCTTTGTCATTTGATGATGATAATAATAACATCTACCACCATTTATTCAGCCCCATGTGCCATGTGCTGTGCTAAGTCCTTGTTATGTTTTAGGTTATTTAATCCTTTCTATGAACTGTGCAGGAGTAGAATTATATCTTTTTTTTTATTTTTAGCATATGAGAAATAGAGAGATTAAGTAAATTGTACTCAAGTAGTAAATACTCAGATACTAAGTGATAAGCCAGAATTCAGACCCAAATCTAATTCCAGAGCCCTCTCTAGCAGCGGGACAAATTTAAATCTCTGCTTTGGCAGCCAGGTCACAAAGCTCAGTAAAGCAGGGTGGGTGTGAGGTGGTTCCGAGGGGCAGGGCGTCCTAGTAAATGGGGGTGTGAGTGCAGCCCAGCCACTGTGGCTGCTGTGGGAATGTGAGCTCAGGGTCGCGATCTTCTGGTATTTCAAGTAAAGTTTGAAATCTGGATGTGTGTGTGCAGTCTCTTGATTTTTAAGTTTTGAGAGCTAACTCAGATTTTTAAAGTACACATGTTGGCCAGCTTCAACCCGTCTGCCACCTGTCTGAGAGCTTTGGTGCTCGTTGTGTTGGTTGGACCATTTGGTCTCAAGCAGCCTGATAAATTCTGTGGGCCTTGTGTCCATGTACAAAGTCGTATTCCTGAAGTTCTCAGACCCTCTCTACACATTTAGCAAGTTAGAGGACAGAGGAAAGGCAAATATATTTTAACATATTAGAGTCAATGCTCTCACCTGGATTCGGGGAAATGAAATAAAGACTTGTAATACCTTTCTCTCTAATATTATGTAATTTGGGCATTAAGATAATACAGTTGTGCCATTTTCAATAACATGTTCATTTTCGTTCTTCCCCCCTGTTAAGATTAGATGGACACTCAGTTGAATAATACTCATTTGTCAAATTTTATTAGAGCAACTAAAGGATCAGGTAGATTTGCCTTTTTAAAATAGTATTGACATAGAAGTAAAAGTAATGCTCTTTTTAGAAAAAGAACAGGGAAATGTTTTTTACCCTGATTAAAAAGTTAAGAAATTTGAATTGGCTCTCAGGTATTATCTGGCAAGAAGGAAAAGCAACCACAGAAAACTGAGATATGCTTAAAATTGGAATATATATCTATATAGATATAGATTATAGATATAGATATAGATATAGATATAGATATAGATATAGATATAGACATAGATATAGATATAGATATAGATATAGATATATAGATAGTAGAACTATGCCTTGTATAAGTCCAGAGAAAAAAGACAATGAAGGAAGCAATTTTTATGTGGAATCTCTGGAGGTTTTAGTGATCAAGTGCCCTTGGCAGACAAATTGCGATTTACCAGTGAAGGATCTCCTATCTATGCTTTTAGTATCTACTTTTTAAAAAATTGAATTTATTGCTCTGTGTCATAGAGTAGAGAGTAAAGTTCAAGTTTTGAAAGTCTGAGAAACAGTGGTGACATCTCTTTCATCTTGTTTTAAAGGTCTTTATAAAAGGTAATGGTTAGATTTAAAACCTCTATCCCTACACCTGCAACTACATTTAATCAAACTGTTCAAGTCTGATGTGCCCTTTATGTATAGCTTAGAATTTGAAAGCTGCAAGTCATAGGCCATTTTAACTGTTGTGGTAACTAACTCTTTTTATCTAGAACCTCACCTGTCCATTAACTTTCCAAGGAAATAAAATATTTCCCTCTGCTTTTTAAATTTTGTATCTTCAACCTTAAAAAACATACAAACAAAAAAGCATAAGGAATTAATATACAGAAACCTGAAGATTTGTAAAAGAAAAGCAAACTTAACAAAATTGTATTTTTCAAGTCTTTTGTTTTTAAAAAATTCCTAGAGATAACGTAGTAAAGATAAATTCTGCATACTTTTTTATGAAGCTGGCTACTTCTGTTTTTTATATAACACTGATTAATAATAATAATAAAACTTACAACTGATTTTTTGTTTCAGAGACTGCTTCTCATGTAACATTTTTCTAGCTGAATTACTGTTTTTCAGTTATAAAAGAAAAAGAAAAGAAAGAAAGGAAAAAAAAAGGAAAAAGGAATTTAGACTGTATGTTTTGTTTAGTTATGTTTTAGAAGAAGCCAAGGTCTAAACTATGAGGTCTAATAACAGATAATAGTTCCATAGTTGAAATTCATGCTGGCCTTGTTAGCACCGGTGCCAAGGCATTTTCCGTTTCTAATGTGGTACAGAAACTAGAGTAGCTGCTGACAACCTGAGCAGTCACGTGCCTCGCCAGGGCCTGGGCCCTGCAGTCTAGCCATCCAGTAACACGTCCCTTCCCTCCCACAGGTGTAGTCTCCTGCATTCTTTTTAGATTGGAGTTTGTCACCTTGTAAGGGATTCAACTCTCCCTTGAGTAAACTACAACTAGGCAGTTTCTTTAGTGTTCTCAAATTTCTGCAGCTGCCTGGGAGCCAATTCTGCTTCTGTGGCAGAAAATGAGGATGGAGAGTATGGTTGGGAGCTACTCTTTTGTGGAGAAGTGACCAAATGGAAGTGTACGTGTACATTGGCTGAAGTTCAGATTAGCTTTATGCAATACTTTCCACCACAACTATTAAGATGTCAATTAAAAAAAAAAAAGAAAGAAAGAAAGGAAAGCTAGAGAATGATGACCTCACTGCAAACTGTTAAGTGTTCACATCTTTACTATCTAACCACTGTGGATCCTGGCGTATGACATAGTTGTGATGATCTATTGTTACATTTTTAGCAAGCAATAAAAGAGGATTCTGCTAAGATGTCGTCCTTTTGCAGTATGTAGGTGCATGCAGGCTTATAGCTAGCTTTATAAAGTGGCTCAGAGAGCTGGCTAGGAAGGAACCAAGAGGAGGTGTGCATCTGTGGGCTTTTCTTAGAGGGACTTGTGTGGTTAGAGGCCAACAGTTAGGACTGTGGTTTGGACAGCTGGGTCTCATTGATGGTACAGAGGAAAGGGATGAAGGGACCAGAGTTTTTAGAAGGGGTTTTGGTAGGTTCTTTAGAAGTGGATTGTAGTAGGGGTAAAAAGGAGGGATTGAGGGGATACCATGAAGAGCAAAATATTATTACAGAAGATGCGTGTTTTGGGGCCAAGTTTTTGGTAGAGAAATAAGAGAAGGAAGAGGTGCATGTATAAAACAGAACAGAAACATTGGTGAAATGTGGCTGCTCGTAAATTACTGACTGGCAGCAGGAAATGTAGATTTAAGAAGTACATATGCTATAAAATTTTTTCTAAAGGAATAGGTAACGTATTTTATAATTCTAAATTAATTATTAAAGAAAGTTAAAGGCTGCCAGCATCTTGGTTGTGGTCAAATACTAGGTAAGATTTTTTTTGGAACATTTTGCTCCTTTCAGACCCATTGGAGCTCTCTGAAAATCTTATAGGAGGGTGTGAAAACAAACCTTTCTATAAATGAAACCGTTACTCATTCTTGCTTGGGAATCTCGTATGATGAGGAAGCAGAAGGGTGGGTAACAGTTGTTACTTGGGTTAAAGGCCTGAGCCGTGGTATGGACATACTGTCTCCAATCCCATGGTGTGACTAGGGCAATCTTGGCTAGATTCCCTCTTACTGACCCTACAAAGATGCTTAACATTCCCACATCTCTCAGCCCTTTGGATCTGCACAGTGGTTTCAGATTGCGTTCCATGGGGCCCAGAATTCCCTGAAGGCATGTTAGGGTCGGCCAATTTGGGTGTCAGGGAAGCCAGACAACTGGACTCGGTGCCTCCCGACCTTGCCTCACCCAGAACAGTTCTTTTTTATTGTTTAAATCTTGGGATGTTTCATAAGAGTCACTTGAAAAGAGATGATACAGATGCACAATGTCTTTTATGGGAAAATTTTAGAGAAAGAGAGAGCTCTGTACTTGTACAGAATTAGTAGATATCAACTTTTACGCCTCCATTTCTTTCCCAGGTGCTACCCTTTTTATTAAAGAGCTTTATCAAGAGAATAATTCATATACCATATAAATAACCTGTTTAAATTGTATTTGGTGATTTTTAGTATATTCTCAGATTGAGCAAACGTCACCATGATGAATTTTACTGCATTCTCATTATCTCAGAAAGAACACTATATCCTTTAGCACTTACTCCCCATTTCCCCCCAAACTTCCCCAGCTCTGGGCAACCACCCATCTACTTTCTGTTTCTATGGATTTGAGTATTCCGGACATTTCATATTAATGGAATCATACAATATGAGGTCTTTTATGACTAGCTTCTTTCGCCTAGCACATTTTCAGTGTTTATTGATGTAACACCCCAATTTCTATCAGCTAATAAATGGATAAATAAAATGTGGTATGTCCACACAATGAAATATTATTCAGCAATGAAAAGAAAGTAAAAAGTCACTTTTTACTGAATGAGTAGGGGAAGGAGCTGGGTCTGGAACCTCTAGCTCTCTGGAATTGATGAAGCTCTAAAGTCAGACCCATGACTAATCAAGGGGCTGATATACAAATACTAGATATTAGATATTGGGGGAAGAACAGAAGATGGGGAGTGGAGAGAGAGATCAAAATCTAAATTGGATTAAGGGGTTGTATTAGTTTCCTATTGCTGCTGTAACAAATTACTACAAATTTAGTGGTTTAAAAAAACACAGATGTATTCTCTTAGAATTCTGAAGGTCAGATGTCTGAAGTCATTTTCACTGGGCTAAAGTCAAGGTGTTGCCAGGGCTGATTCCTTTGGGAGGCTCTGGAGGATAATTCATTTCCATGCCTGTTCCAGCTTCCAGAGGTCACCTACATTCCTTGTCGTATGAACCTTTCTTTCATCTTGAAAGATGTCATCCCTGTGTGACATCTTTCCTCTCTGATTTTTGCTAGCATCCCTACATCTCTCTGGTTCTGATCCTCCTGCCTCCTGCTTATAAGGACCCTGGGATTACATTGGGTTCACCTGAATAATCCAGGATGACTCCCCCACCTCAAGATCCTTAATCACATTGCATAGTCAATTTTATCATGGAAAGTAACATATTCACAAGATGTGGACATCTCTGAGACCCATTATTTACCCTACCACAGGGGGTTGGGGGGAGGCTGTAAAAATAAGTGTGGTGCCCTTTGTGTTTTTGCCAAATGTGTGTGTGCTTTGCCTGGCTTAAAACCTCTTAATTGTGACATGACTTCTTCCTCACAATAATTAGGAGGCCAAGGCTGAGAACAGTGTTTACATGTAAAGAAATGTTCCATCACTTCTTGGCAGAAAATTGTTAGTTTATACTGGTTCATTGCTTTCCCATCTGTAACTCACTAAGGAGGTTCCAACACATAGGACCTAAAAGGACTAAGCTAGATCCTACTCTAATTTTGTCATTGATAAGTACCTATTAAAATTTTTAAAAATTGATGAGAAAGTATATACTTGTGATTTTGAGGGGCTATGGTATATGGCAGGATTATATCACACCTGACCACCCAGATTTAATTGATGGAAATAGAGGAGCTTGGCTTGCTGTCCTTGAATAGAGTGGACTGAAAAAAGCGAGAAAGCCTACTGACATTCTTTAAAAGGTGTGTGAATTATGTGAATTTATATAGGAGAGAAAAGCATTTTATTGTGCTTTAAATGATAATTAATGTTAATGAGCATGTATTATGTGCCAGACCATGTTCTAAGCACTTAACATTTTTTAATTCATTCAGTTATCATGGGAGCCATATGAGGTCACACTACTATTATTCCCATTTTACAAATGAGGAAATAGGGCATGGAGACATCAAGCAAGTTGCCTAAGGTTTCATGGCTAGTAAAAGAGGGGGCTGGAATTTGAACCAAGGCCATCTGGCTCCAGAGCTTGTACCTATAGCCAATATCCTTTACACATTTTCCAGAGATGTGATGTCATGATACATGATTAGCCTCGCTATAGAAGGTACAGTGCAAAATGGACTTTATATGGAAGTGTATTCATTTGTAATTATTATCCAGTTGTGAGATCACTATGTCTCACAATTAGATAATCGTGTCACATATCACTAAAGTCGAAAGAAAGCAAGAAGGTTTGGAAAGACAAAGTGGGAAGCCTGTGGGAAGTCTTTGGTATCGGGGAGGTGATTGAGAGGCTTAATAATCACCTGTTCTCTCTTTTCACCCTTCATGCATCCCTACCATTGGCCTGCAGGATCATTTTCTCTTCTCAGCGTGTTTCTCTCTCACTGTGCTGTCTTTCTCAAGCTGGTTACTGTGTGTTGCAGGACTGGTTGACCCAGTTTTCTGTACTCGGTTGTTCATTTTTCTTTCTTTCTTTCTTTCTTTCTTTCTTTCTTTCTTTCTTTCTTTCTTTCTTTCTTTCTTTCTTTCTTTCTTTCTTTCTCTTTCTTTCTTTCTTTCTTTCTTTCTTTCTTTCTTTCTTTCTTTCTTTCTTTCTTTCTTTCTTTCTTTCTTTCTTTCTTTCTCTTTCTCTCTCTCTCTCTCTCTCTCTCTCTCTCTCTCTCTCTCTCTCTCTCTCTCTTTCTTTCTTTCTTTTTGAATAAATGAAGAAACAAATTTATCATGATCCCAAATCCATTTAAAGCCAGGATGAGAACTTGTTTACCCGATTGGCCCTATTCTTCTGTACTTTTCTAAAAGCAATATTCATAATCATCCAAAAAGAAAATATTTTAAAAATCCCTGATGCGAGTTGAAAGAGAGGGTTGCAGGAAAAGGGTAGACTGGAGCCAGCTGCTGGGTAAACTGGACCAGGTTTCAAAAATGTGAGCGATGATGTGAAATTCTATTTCTTTCATGTAGACAAGCATCGTTTTTCTTAGAATGTTATGGAAACTGGCCTCTAGAATTTCCAAAATTATGTATCCTAGTTCCTTTTTTTGATAGAACTGATGGGAGCCATGTAAAGCTTTCTCTCTCTCTCTCTCTCTCTCTCTCTCTTTTAGGAAGATAACTTTTGGGGGGCACATTTAATAAAGAAAAACCAAGATGCAAAGTTCAGGGCTTATTTTAAATGTTATTCTTTCTTGTGGATTGAGTTCTGACTTGAAATACCACTGGGGCTACCTTAAAAGGATCTGGAAATAGTGCCCGAAGAGAAACATGTTCTTCCCTGTGCTGATCTTACTCCAGAACGACCAACCCACAATAGGAAATGGAGTTGCAGCACGAAAAGATGTTTTTGTTTGACTTGACTTTGTTCCAATAGTCTATAAATTTATTCTCGGCACTGTTTCCAAGCAGCAACCAAGAATCCACATTTTCCTGGTTTGTTTATAATTTATAATTTATACTCCACTTGCATCCACAAAAAGGCAACTTAACAGTAAATGACATGTGCACAATGAGGCTGTTTAAGTGGGAGATAGAAAACAAGGGAGGGATGAAGAAAGCCAACATGCCTAGCTGCTTCTCCCCGTGGGGTTACTATGAGTGAGAGTTGTACATAGCAATAATTTTTCATGCTGCCAAGTGACAAGATCACAGAATTAGTTATGTAATTAGTATCTAGTAGTTCCTCAGAATTCCTAAACCTTTTATAGGTTTTGAGTTATCAAAGAGTTTTTGCCAGGCAATGGATTAGCAAAACTATTCTTGATGTTATAAGCCCTATATTTTGGATTTCATGTAGAGTATAAACACCCACCTTTTTTTTTTAATCATGTGTATGTCCTTGAAGTTTATTTATTTATTTACTTTTATTAAATTTATTGGGGCGACATTGGTTAATAAAATTATATATATTTCAAGTGTACAATTCAATAATACATCATGTGTATATTACATTGCGTGTTCACCATCCAAAGTTAAATTTCCTTTCCTCACCATGGATTTGACCCCTTTACCCTTATCTACTTCTCCCCCATCCCCATTTCCCTCTGATAACCATTAAACTCTTATCTGTGTCTATGAGTCTCCATCTGTCTGATTTGTTTGTTACTTTCAGTTTTGTATCCCACATATGAGTGAAATCATACAGTTCTCAACTTTTTCTGTTTGACTTCTTTTAATTAGCATGATAATCTCAAGATCCATCCATGTTGTCACAAAATGGCAGTATTTTTTTTTTTATGGCTGAGTAATATTCCATTTGATATATGTACCACATCTTCTCTATCCAGTCCTCTATCGTAGAGCATTTCGGTTGTTTCTATGTCTTGTTTCCTGTGAACACTCACCTTTGATATTTGTCAGCCAGCAGAGCCATTTAGTGCCACCTCAGCCCAGCCTAGCCCCATCATGAGGACCATGATAATTTAATATTGTTATTAAATCAGGCCTGGGAGAAACTTTCTTCATATTATCACTGTTCCTCTTCTTGGAAGGTGGCATTTTAACCATGAGGAAAGGAGGAGCAATAGGTATCTAGTATTGATTCACTGAACACATTTATTGAGTGTTCATTCTTTGCTAGGTCCTGGAGAGTCAGTGGTGAACCAGACATACTTGGTTTTAGCCTTCATGGTCATACACAAAATTGGGTGTAGGAGGTAAATTAGATGTAAATTACTAGTTGTGCTCAAATAAAAAATAATTAAGAACTATAAAACTGTCCATAATAACCCAGAGCATTCCAGGCCCGTGCACACACAGGCTTTCATCTCTTCTGAGGATATTTCGATGAGTACTAGCACTTGATTTCTGGCATTCATTGATGTTATCCTCATTTCTGGGAGAAATTAAAATATGGACGAATGCATGTGAGTATAGCACTGAAACAAAAGAATCAAATATGCAAAGGTTACCATGGGAACAAGCCCCCTTTCCTCCAGTTTATTTTTGCGAAGCTGATTCAGGTGATACTTTAAATTCTCGTTTTTAAGTAAAAACTCAATCTAATGGTCTTAAGATTTCAAAGACTTTTAAAAATATATTGTTTTTTAATTTTTGTATGGTCTTATTTATATTCCTTCTAGCATGTACATTATTAGTGAGCAGGACTAAGGAAGCTGGAGCCCTAGCTGATACAGAAGAGTCTTGGGAGCTTAGTTCTGTAGTCTCTCTTTGCCCCTCTCCTCCTTGGCCCCCAGCTCTGCCTTCCTCTTTTGGGATTTTCCACATGCCTCGAACTGAAGGTATCTGTAGAGAGCTGGGTTTCTAAGCAGGCTCTGTGTTTTCTGATGTTAAGTATAAGAAAACCCTTAGTTTCTTTCTTTCACCTAAGTCTCTTCTACCACATGTCCAGGTTGATCTTAAAGGTTTTAATAGGATGATGAGGATCTTTTAAAAACAACCATCCTAGATATTTTAAAGATCAAGGGGAGCTATCAGAATGCGAATGAGGGCTACCAGATCATTTTTGTTTAGAATGTTTTTTTCTCACATTCTGAACCACTTTTAATTTCACCCTTTATTCTCTTATTATCAATCCAGAGATAAAATTTCAGAAGAAAAAGCTAAAATAGAATGTAAGAAGACATATAGTCTGCTAAAAACAAAAACAAAAACAAAACAAAACAAAACAAAAAAACCTTGTGAGACATTTACCAGATCAGGATGTAGAGTATACTCATTGAGAAAGAACAGTGCTATATTTTTGTCACATTATAGATTTCCTATCAGTGTTAGTCTGGTGAAGGATTCGTAGATGAGCTTCATCTTATTCATCATTACCTTTGACTGATTGATAATGGCTGCCTGAAGTGCACATTCTGCCTCTGGGCAGAGTTCCACAATCAGTGATGCCTGCCGTGGGTTAGCAGTGGTGTTCTTGCCATGTGTTTGCTATCCCTGATCAACTGTATTAAAAGAAATTGATGCTGATCTTTAGTATTAACCTGACACCAAAAAACACCCAGACAAGCCCCAAACCTAACTATCCGCAGCAGAATATAAATTCATTTTGGTAGAGTACAGAATGTTCCATCGGTGTTCTGTTAGGAAAGTATTTCCAGCACCACATAGTTTGTTGCCACTTATCTGGAATATTTCTTTGTTTAGTGAAGATATTTTATTATATAATAGCGACTTAGATATGTGAAACCTGCCGGGTATGTTTCACGTCTCCAGCATAAGTGAATATGACCCTCTTTGGTGAGATACTGCAGCCTCTTAGATTGACAGCTCATTCAAGTGAGGAAGAAGTCCAGGAGTGAGTCGAGTTTGCTGTAGGCAGATGGATATTAATGAAGAGAAAGTACTCTGCACAGATGCCATTTTGAGAAGGGCACAGGACAGCGCTGACTATAACCAGAGCCCTGCTTTCTGTGCTTCCCCAGCTAGAATCACTGAGTGCTGAGGCTCTTAGCCAACCTGGAATCTTTCCTAAATTGGGTAGGGAAGGGCTGGTCTGGCAGGTTTTTTAGTAAGTACAGCTGGCATTGAAGAAACTTGGGCTGGATTTGGTGTCATTTTAGGGACCTTACTTGACAGGATTGTAAAATTTTATGCTGGGAGTTTGTGTCTTCATCAATGGTCCTCACTGCACCTAGCATAGTTCTGGGAACCCAGTTTGTGGTTAGTAAATATATGCTGACTTGATTGACCAGTGAGTAAAGCAAGGTAGAGACTGACCAATTTGTGGGTGTTAACATACTTGGTAGGACAACATTTCTTGAATAGGTTTCGTCTTTATAATTTTTTAATTTAAAACACAAGTTTGATTTGTTCACATCAAATATTTAACTGTCTTCTGTGTTCCAGGCACTATGGCCAGGACCTGGGTATATAGTGTTGTACAAAACAGGCCTGGCCTCTGTCCTCTAGACCTTGCTGAGAGAGGCAAATGTAAACAAAATTATGATACAATTAATTATGATCACAGTAGGGATACCAAAGGATAAGTATAGAGCTTTATAAAGACATTAAATCAGAGAGCTTAACCCAGCCCACAAGGAACAGAGAAAGCTTCCTTTCGTAGATGAAATCTAATCCGAAACTTGAAAGATGAGTGGGGTAAAGAGGAGGGCAGAGGGGAACAGGAAGGACCAAAATGAATGACTCCCAGAGTTTCACAGGGGACCTGTAATCCCATATTTGCTCATATGGTGTTGACCAGGACCAGAACACATCACTGGCCATGACACTCCTGATTGCCCGGAGGATCAGCTTGGGTAGCTGATTATTCTCCTGTCCTGGTGATCTTGCTGCAGCATAAATCCATTCTGAAAAAGTCTTTATTATTATCGATTTGTATGATTTCCATGCTGAAATGATTCAATAGCCGATCTTCTTGGAAAGTAATGAATTTCTCAGTTCAGCTGTTATTGTCTTCTTGCTGGATACTGAGTTTGAGGGCTGGACAGGAGTAACAGACAGGCAAGAGCAGCAGGTACCTGTGAGCAGAGATAGTGGGTGTGATGGTTTGTTCACAGGTTCTGGACTCAGAAAAACTCTGGCTCTGGGTTCAAACTGAGGCTCAGTTGTTTCGAGTTTTGATGTAAGATCTCTTAGCCCTCGTTTTCTTATCTGTAAAATGGATATAATGGCCATCTCATAAAGTAGGCTTGAGGATTAAATTAAATGAGGCAGTGTATGGGAAGCACACAGGTAACACTGGGTCTGGCACAATGAATAGTGTATATAACAATTGATCGTTTGTGCCTTGACATCTACTAAAGCCTGTGCTAGACACATGGAAGGAGATTTTGTTGGTTGACTGATTAAAACAGATTTGTTATCCCTATTAAATAAGTTTTAATCTTCTCCGTAGATTGAAGGATTGATTGTAAAGTCCTCAAGAGCTGTCAGGAACACTCATATGCGGCATGCCAGTTACATTACCAGTCAAATTTTAAGAAGGCTGTTAGTAATGGTATGAGTTATTTATACCTCACATTTATAGGTCTTTTCTACCTACTACCAAAGGGAGGAAGTGCAACTATCAAAAATATATGCACTTAGTGTATCAGACACGGCTACCTCACTGCTGACTTTGTTTTTTCCCACAAAATGCAGGACCACATTTAAGATTGTCACTTGATAAAGCAATCACAAAAAGCCTAAAGAATATATGGTTCTTGGAGTTCTAGGAAATATTAGAGGAGAAGTTACAGGCCATGAGCAAGCTCTTCAAACATGGACTTGTAGTTATCATCTTGAAGTTCAATGTCCTGGGAGGCCACTCTCGTGTTCTTGGTGGTCTGACCATTGTCTACACAGCCAAGGAACTCACCTGGGCAATCATTTGAGGCACACGTTTGAAATATGGGTGTGATTATGCTGGTGATGGTGAGTCAACAGTCAAACTAGGCTAAGTTAGATTTCTGGTTAGGAGGCAGTGTTTTTAGGAAGCCTTTTCTGGTTTATCAGGTTTCTCAAAACCTGGACTTTAGTGATGAGATTAGAATTTTGGTAGAAAAAAAAGAAGAGGGAGAGGTTGCATAACATGGTTGTAAAACATGACCATCTTGGTAATGCTTAGAGGAGATAATCCCAGAAAAAAATTATAGCACTGAAATATATTTCCATTAAAAATATATTGCCCTTCAAATAAGCCAAATGACTTCACAAATTCATTCAGGTTTCATTCAGGGAAACAGAATGCTTTTACTTTTGCTTCATTTTTGATTTGGATCAGCAGTATTCTTGGTTATGGGAATAAAACCTTATTCTTTGTTAATACTTTCTTGGTCTTTTTTGTAGCTCAGTTCACTTAGCGAAATATGCAAATTTGCCAAAATAACCAATAGAAAGCATTAAATTGTGTCTTAATTATGCTAATGTAAAAATAAAAGATGAGCGTGGCTTGGTTTATATTACATTAAAGTAGCACAAACAGATATTTCATTAGTACTTTGTTTTTACTCTTGTACTTTGGCAAGCCTTTTACTGTGATAAATGAATTTTCCTTTTCATTGGGAAAAGCCAAGTTACTGTTGTTTTTGGTTATACAGTTGCATTCCTTCAGATTGTGACAGTTAGCTACAGACAAGAAACTATAAAAGATATTTGCCTCTAAGATATTTATTTCTTAGATTTACATGATAATGACCTAATAAATGGTTTCTTATTTTTTCATTTTTCTTTGAACATTTTTTTAAAAGACACTTGGAATTAAAATATAAATATTTTCAATTTATATGAAAACCAGCTAAAAAGGAACTGCATGCTACCTAGAATTGCTGTGGCTCAGAATTCTCACAGATGTGCATTTTCAGCTGTCCATTTGACATCTCCAAGGCAAAATTAAAGTGCTTCCTTCTTGCTTCTCTTCCCTGCACCCCAAATCCCTGCCTTTGTGAATGGTTAATGACCCACCTTGATGCCAAGGTTAAAACCTTAACTAGAAATCCCAGCATCTTCCTTGACTTTTCCATCTAATGAGTTTCTCCATTCTATTCACTTTCTCTCCAAATTCTTACCCGAATCTTTATCCTCTCTTTTCAATTTCCCAATGCCAGGCTTTGTCATCACTTGGCCAGATTAGCCATCTCACTGGCCTACTTGTGGTCTATCTCTCCCCACTTATAATCCATCCCTCTGCTGTCCCAGTTTTCCCTGTCTGGATGATTTATTGGCTTGAACACCTCCAGTGGATTCACCTCAGCACACAGTCCACACTTTGCGATCAAGCTCTGACCTGCTTTTCAGCCTTCATTCTCTGCCCTTGTTCCTGCTGTGGTCCACACCTCAGCCTCGTTCAGCTACCCACATTTGCTTGAAAGAGATTTATATCTAGGGCCATGCTGCTTCCTCAGCCCACAGTGTTGTGTCCCTCCGCTTCTAGTAATGACATCCTTATCTCTGAAGGTCTGTCTCACACCCTTCCTCACCTGTGTTTACTGGCTGTCAGTCACCCTGCCTTCAGGACTCTATTGTATGCTTGCCTCTGTTACAGATTTTGTAGTTAATTGGTCCTTGCCTCCTATGGGCCACTCAAAAGTGAGTGTCAGGAGAGAAGGCTTATTTCTTACTCAACTTTTACTTAATGAAATAATCTGTTGGCATATAACTCAGCTGCTTCTGTGTTAGTTATCTTTTCTTGATATACACTATTATTGGCACAGAGTCAATGAGGTTGAAATTCTACCTCTAATATATACTTAACCCAAAGATTTGAAAACAGGAACTCAAAAAGATACTTGTATGTGAATGTTTGTAGCAGCATTATTCACAGTGCTTCAAACATAGAAACTACTTGAGTATCTATCAACAAATGAATGGATAAATAGGTTATGGTATATACATACAAAGGAATATTGTTCCGTGATAAAGTGGAATAAAGTTCTGATACATGCCTCAATATGGTTGAACTTAGAAAACATGACACTAAGTGAAATAAGCCAAGCAAAAAGCACAAATATTGGATGATTCCACTTATATGAAATACCTAGAATAGGCAAATTCACAGAGACAAAGGTAGATTAGAGGTTATCAGAGACTGGGGAGAGAGGAAAATGGGGCATAATTGCTTAATGGGGTTAGCTTTTCTGTTTAGGGTGATGAAACATTTTGGAAATAGATAATGGTGATGGTTACACAATATTATGAATGTAATGAATGCATTGAATTGTACACTTAAAAATGGTCAAACTGACAAATTTTGTTATATGTATTTTATCACAATAAAAATATATAGCTCATGTAATTAAAGAAAAGATACTACCACCAGCACCCTAATGCACATATGTTCTAAGCTGTAGTTACATACAGGAATATTATCTTTCTGTATCATCTATGTTTATCATTCTTACTTTCCTAATATATCACAAACGTAAAGTCAGGGAGCAGTCTGTATAGAAATTATTCTTTAAGAAATATGACTTTTGTTTGGGAGTTCAGAGTTGGTTGTTTTTGAGATTACTGAAACTAAGGAGGGGGTTTGACATTTTATTTGAATATTAGTAGACTCAATCCTGACAAAGTGATATGAAGTCATTGACTAAGTTTTGCAACATATTGGTGTGTTTTCTGGCTTACTGTCTAAGAATTGTACATTTTAACCCTGATACCATTGGAAGGAAAGGCAAGTAGTCCAGCAAAGTCTGCTTTGTTTTTCCTCTTGCTGTTTTAAACAAGGGGCTTAGATGAGTGGCCTAGTTATTTGTGGATGTGAATCTTATTGATTATTTTCCCTAAGTCCTTTTCATAAGAAATTAAAATGTAGGTGCTTTCTCAGAGTATAAGTGAAGTTCAAATGTATTTATTTGTCTTTTAAGCTCTTATGGAAACTGTAAGAGCTAAAATTGATAATGATGACAACCTTAATAATACAGTTTATACTAAAATGAGTTTAATGTATGTATAAATATATAAAAACAAAACCTTTTAATGTCCTGATTATGGCCTTAATGTCATGTTTTATTTCTGAGTGCCAGGACTTTTTTTGAAAACAACTGAGATATAAATGTGAGAAAACGTCAGCCTATATGTACTATTGTCTTGTATAAATTTGTTTTGTCTGATTCACTGTCAGCTTTGAATTTTGTATGATGGAGTCCGGCCAGCAAACTGTGTTTAGTGCTAAAGAGCTTATTGAAAACTAAATTTCCCTTGTAATACTGTTCCAGAGTCAGCATTGGAAATTATTGTTGATCTCACCTTTATCACATTTTCAGGAAAAATGCTTTGATCTTTGTAGGATAGTTATTTCTAATAGATTTTCCTGCCACTCCAAACTAGGACAGTAAGTGGGCTCTAGGGCAGTGTTCAAATTTTAGTGTTTGTTCCAAGTCATCTGAAGATCTTGATAAAATGTGGGTTCAGATTGGGGGAGGTGGGCAATGAGATTGTGGATTTCTCATAAGCTCTTGGATGATACCATTGCTGCTGGTCTGTGGGCCACATTTTGAGCAGCAACACTGGGTGGAAACCTATTTTAAATACTCAATTTTGATGTTCTGTTTAAACTGGATGCAGTCTAGGGTTGCCAGAGAAAATATAAGATGCCTGAGATATCCCGTGCAATATTTGGCACATACTTGTACTATAAAAATTTATTCATTGTTTATGAGAAATTTAATTTTAACTGATTAGACACAATATACGTACATATAAGCACTACCTTAAACTGCATTCTAAATAATTTATGAAGATACTTAAATGTCATGGATATTATTAGATTTAAAATAGCATTATTTTTATTTTGGAAGAAAGGACACATAGAATTAGGTTTATTTCAGACTTGCTTTTTAAGAACTTCTTTAGATGTTTTGTTCATATGCTTTTCAATACAATAATATATGTAAACATCAAATTACTCCCCCTCAATATCTAGGGAATTCTTGAAAAATAGTGAAATTTGTATATTCTAAAATATACCTGAAAGCACTGGATTATAAATGTATTAAACTGACTACTTGAAGTTTTAAGGTGTTAATATGATAGATTTAAATTTAGACTTTCTTAAATAGTTTTTTTCCTTCTGTTATTTTGAGTTGGCACTGGTACTGTTGATACTTCCAAACCTTGTATAATAATAGCGTTATGTGAGGAAATCTGTTGTCTATTAAAGCATATGGAAGAAAGTATAAATGATTTTCTTTGTTTTTTTTTTTTTTTTTCAGATTCTTTACAGAGTTGGAAGCAAGACATCAGAATAATATCTTCATAGATGACATAAGTGACATTGTGGAAAAACACACAGCATCCACATTTGACCCGTATGTGAAATACTGTACAAATGAAGTCTATCAACAACGAACACTACAAAAATTGTTGTAAGCTATACCGATGTTACAGTTTCAATTGTCTAACCTTGTTTGAATTAAGTCACATTGATTGAAATTAGTTGAGCTCCTAATTCATCTTTAGAAATGCCTTCTTATGGGCTACTTTCCTGGGAGAAATGTTTAAGAGGATTGCTTTTAGGGTGAGGGTGTTTGAGTAGAAAAATTTTGTCTCTGGAGAATTTTCTCTCTAAAGCAATTGTGAAATTATAGTTTGTTGTTGTGGTTTTCCTTTTTTTTTTTTAAATCGCTATGATCAGCATTTTAAAATCCCCATTTTCTAATCCTTTAACTGACCATAAAGTAGTTTGCCTGAGGCCACCAGAGTTTTTGAGTAAGTTGAGTTAGTGCCTAGGATCCAGGTTTTCTCTAGTATTCTAATCTTCATCCAAATGACGGTTCTATTAAGTTATTTATAGGAGTTGCTGAATTACCCCTCTGGGTAGTCTGAGACAGGTCTAAAAAAAAGCATTTAAAAAAAAAAAATCATACTTAGACTTTAATTGTGAAGCAAAAAAGAATTGAGCTTTAAATGTTCCTCCACACTTTTTCCATCTGTCCTATTTAGGTTAGAGTTTGAACGTGACACATATGCCATCTCTATCCTTAAAAGAGTCAACAGTTGTTCAGTAATGCCTATATTGTTTTATTTTCGGGGGTCTTGTTTATCCACAAGTAGCTGTTTGTTTTACAGTGCCATTGTGCATTGCTGTAAACTCCATTTGGGGGCTTACTTACCGTCTGTTCTCATTCTCAGTCCTGTGATTTGTAGCATTTGTGACCATAGCTTGGAATTCTGGTCAGATTCTCTGCAGTGTGTGGGACCCTGTGGAGAGGATTGATGATGACTACCATTAGCCTTATGGCTGCTTGGAGAGACAGCCCTCTGGTGATGTTAGTGAGAAGGGCTGATTATGCCCCTTCCCCCTCCACATTCTCACGAAGCTTTTATATAGGCAGAGTGGGCAACACCCACAGCTGCCAACCCCAAATGAGGTTTTTCAGTATAAAGCAGGGTTTGTCAACACTGCTGACATTTTGGGCTGGATAGCTCTCTGTTGTGGGGGCTGACCTGCACGTTGTTGTGTGTTTACCAGCATCCCTGGCCTCGGGGGTCGGCCCACTAAAAGCTGGTAGCATCCCCTCACCCCAATTGTGAGAACCAAAAAAGCCTGCAGACATTGCTGAATGGCCCTTGAGGGAAGATCACACCCCTCACTTTCCCTGGGTCCCCTCCCCTCCTGGAAACTGCTGGTATAAAGGTTGCTCTGTCACAGTTAGAAAACAGGCAAGTTACATGTTCCGAAACAAAGCCTTAAATTAGAGCTAAATTTCATATTGTTTTTTCTTTTTTTCTTTCTTTCTTTCTTTCTTTCTTTCTTTCTTTCTTTCTTTCTTTCTTTCTTTCTTTCTTTCTTTTTTCTTTCTTTTCTCTCTCTCTCTCTCTCTCTCTCTCTCTCTCTCTCTCTCTCTCTCTCTTTCTTTCTTTTTTGCAGGATTTAAAAAATGCGAACAGAAACTGCTATACATTATGTAACTCTTAAAAACAAAGGTTTTATTTAAATTAACTTAATGGCCATCATTTGAGCTTTCACCTGGAAGTTAGTAGTTGTGTTTTCAGGAGCTTTGTTGCAGTTGACCTTGAACTTATATTTAGGGACCTGACTTTCAGCCTTTAGCTATAGGCTTTGGAAACCAGAGAATTTGAAAACGAGCAAGTAAACAAAGCGTAGAGGTGGGGGTGGGAAGGGCTGGTACCTAAGTGATTTAAAGAGGTGACTGGTTTAGAGTTTGATTTTTTTTTTTAATTTCCTAAAAAAATCTTTTCAAAATTCACAGGAAAGAAACCTTAAAACTCCTCATGAAATTAAAACATTTTTGTGTAGTTTCTTTTAATTTTCTATTTTGGGTATTTCCTACTTTATTTTTAGCAGACTTGAACCAAATCATCTAATTTTCAAGATCTATTTATTTTTAAAAAGATTACAGTTGCCACAACCCTGCTTCTTGCCCTCCTGCTCGCTCCAACATGGGGTTACAGCATCCAGGACCATCTCTTCCCCACCTCCTCCTTGCAAGTCACAGTGGAACTCCTCACAGCTCCTCTTGGGGTGAAGTGAGGCGAGACAGTGAGAGATGCAGGGGGAGGGCACCCAGTGAACATCAGAAGACCCTGCTTTGACTTTTGCCCTTACCAAATATTAGGTACATTATTTGGCAAGTTGGGGGCCTTTCTGAGGCCTCATTCTTATTGGAATCCCCCCTCAGCCTTCCTTAAAAATTGTATAGGTGGTTCCATGTAAGGTCATGTATGTCGGTATATCATGCTAAATTTTATAAAAATGGTGTGGCAGTATTATTACTGTTCTCATGCCACTGAGAGGGGAGAAATACTCTGGCTGACGTGGTTAGAAGTTTTTCTGTCTTGGAAGCTTCGAAAAAGTCCAAAAGCCTCCGAGTTAGTAAATCAAAACTGATATTTCTTTCTTAGATTATTATCCGTGGCTAGAGAAGGGGCTTAAAACGAATCATTTGTTATTGTTTTAATGGACTGTTTCTAGATTATTAGATATGAGCTCTAGTCTGGATACTAATTTGTAATCGGTATGTTCATCATTATGATACCATTGCCTCTTCATTTGTTTACTTTCCGCTTCTATAAATTTCTAGCTTATGCATTTCCATCTCATTGTTCATACTGTTACCTTAAACTCATATTCAGTCTTAACTATAAAAGGCAGACAGGCCATCTATGTCTGCCTCTATGATTATGTGTTCATGTAGTTCTATATATTTAAAAATCATTGATAATATGTGAATTCAATCATGATGTTTCATAATACATCTTTACTTGCTTCTTAACTTGAGGGGGAAGTGTTCTGATGTTTCTTCTTTCTTTGTTTTTCCTCAGAGCCACCAATCCATCTTTTAAGGAAGTATTGTCACGAATCGAGTCCCATGAAGACTGTAAGAACTTACCCATGATCTCTTTTCTCATTCTCCCCATGCAGAGGGTGACCCGCCTTCCCCTGCTGATGGACGTAAGACATGATCTGCTGGCTCCTTCCTTTTTGGGTAGTTGCACTGCCCAAAATTCGATTAAGAAAATTATTCTTATTCCAGTTAAACTGATACATAACCCCTTTATAAAATCTCCCAGTTGAGCAAGAAGGTGCTCTTCGGTTAGAAAACTTCACTTTTGTCTATCTTCAGAAATTATCTTCAGTTTAGGTTTTGTGTGGTCACTCTGAAGAATTTAGATTACATCACTTACTTACCATTTTTTGAAATGGGAAGAATATTGACTTTTCGAAGTCAAGAGTCCTGAATGCTGGTTCTGGCTGAGCCACGAAGCGTGTGACCTTGGGCAAGTCACTTAATCTCTTTGGGCCTCAGTTTCCTCAGGTTGATTACCAAGATTGCTTCCTGGTGATGTTCCAAGATTCAGCGGTGCTTCCATTCCACGCGGGAATGAGACTTCCCAGCGTTACAAGGCATATACTTACCCCTATTCAGACTTGTGCAGAGTTGGTGAGAAAAGTCCAGCATCCTGCTATCCACATAAATATTGGGAAACTTGCAGAATTTTGAAAATTTAGCTTTCTGGGTTTTTTTTGTTTGTGTTTGTTTGTTTTTTTGAGATCAGTATTTATCACGTTTAAAGAGAGAATGCAGCCAGGTTATCAAAACCAAATTTTGGAAAAGGTTATTTTTAAGTTCCATCCCAACTTGTTCCCTACAGATGCCTTGACTTTCCCACTCTGTATCTTCGTTCACATTGTTCTTGGCTTCCACATCTCAATTTTCCTTTTGCACATGATCAAGAGAAGCACATCTTTCAAACACCAGATCCAATGCTCCTTCTTTTTCATAAAGCTTTACTCAGTTCCCCTCCAACCAGATTTATCTTCCTCTCCATCTGAACACCCACAGCACTTTGAGAGAAGGAACTCTCACGTGTAAACTTGATGTAGTGAAATCCTCTGACTCTGGAATAAGATGGATCTGGCTACAGATTCCAGCCCTGCCACTTACTATATAATCTAGGACAAACTGCTTAACTCCATCTGAAACATAAGTATAATACGTACTTACTTGTAGGGTTGGCATGGAAACAAACAAAATCATAAATGTTAAGTTTGACAATAATAGATGTTTCTTGACTAAGTTAATAAATATAAAGGCTTGTGCTAAGTTATATTAATATTGTAAGGTTTTTTAAAGATTCCTCTGAGAAGCAGTTACTGTGCTTCTTTCCATTAACATTTTATCAGAAGTAAGTCATTTAAAAGAAGTTTATTTCACTTGACTTCTAAGACTTTTATAAAAATATGAAACTTTGGTTTACATAGGGAAATGTTATTTCAAACTTTACTATTTTTTAACATGAAATGGGTGCTTTCTAAATGCAGCATTTCTTGTAATGTTATGAATTTTTGGAGCTCTTTTTCTTCTGAAAATGCATTTTAGCCATGTTTCTTTAGATTCTGTTTATGCTGTGACCTCTCAGCTTTTTGCAGCCTCTCTCTGTTTAATTTTGAGAAATTGCTTGAATAGATTAGGACTCACAAAATCTAACATACCCTTTTGGAGATTTATGCCAAGATTGCCCAGTGGGCTCTATACTTTCTTGTGATTCTAAGTGAAACTGTAGTCATTCTCCCTAGAAAATTCAGTATGCATACAATTTTACATAAAATTGAAGTGACAAAGACACTGTGAACTCAAGATGACTGCTCTCTGGGACATAAACCAGTATTTTTCAAACTGCTTTAGTACTCATTAGTGAGTCATGAAGCTGATTATTGAATCATGAACCATGTTTAAAAAATGAAATAGAATTGAACATGCAGTATATGATATGTACATGTTTCATAAGATGGTTTAATATTTCATAAAAAATTAGTTTCATTTTTGTGTGCACATGTACTGGTTACAGTATAAACGTATTTCTTACAGCAGGTCAAAGTAAAAAAAAAAATTGAGAAATATTAATACAAATCCATAAATGGCACACTCTGTGCTTCTCATATATCCCATGTAACAATCCTGAAATCTGACTGTCAGATTTATAGGCCTAGTACTCATCTACATTTTAGGTACCAGCGGTTTGCAAGGCCCCCTACCTTCTACTTCTGCTTGATGTCTGTTGCCCTAATCTGTTTCCCATGTGTGAGAATCTGGCCACCTAGGCAGAATCTAAATGTGCTTAAAACATTGTCTCTTCAGTTTTACTTCATTTAGAGATTTAGTTGAACTTGTAAATTGAGATGAATATTTTAAACAATTTAAATGGTTCCGATGACTTTGAAAGAGCATAATTTCAAAAGTTATATGTAATCCAGTTTACTTTGAATTAACACTTTGAACTCAATTTTACCATCACAAAAATTGCAGTATAAATGTGTCAAGAGAAAATCCAGCATCCTTTTTTCTTGATCTTTTTATTCAGTTGCATCATTTACAAGTGTAGTTACCTCTAATAATAATGATGGTAAAGTAATTTTATCATTTATTGAGGGCCTACTGTATGCAAGGCACTCATAAAGAACTTAATATGTATTATCGTTTAACACTGCAAGAACCTTGTGATGTAGTTGGCATTATCCGAATTTACAGATGAAGAAACTGAGGCTTATCGAAATAGGGTACATGACTTGCCCAAGGTCAAATAACAAGTAAGAGACAGAACTCAGATTTGAAACCAAGTTCATCTACCTCTGAAGTCTATTCTTGTATTTAACCATTCCCTAGATGTACTTGGATCCTGTGTATTTAAAGATTATTTCCTAATTTTGTAACTGGATTTTAATGTCACCATCATACTCACCCATAATATTGCATTCAGCATTGTTGAGTTTGCTCTGTATAAGAGGATATGTCTGGACATTGGTTTTTTTATACTTAATAAAATAAATCAATTGACTTTTTTTCTTCTTTTACTTCATTGCAGACTATCTGTCAAAAAACACCTAAGGACTCCCCGAAATATGAAGTCTGCAAAAGGGCCTTAAAGGAAGTAAGCAAGGTAAGTGTTGAGTAGCTCATCAGACAGTAAACCATTCAGTTTCTCGGAAGAGAATGTGTCTGGGTTTGATGCTGAAACTTGGTAGATTCTAACAGCCATTTGTACAGCATTCTTTAGGTAGCTGAGAAACAGAATAATGTTTGCTATACTCAAATGAAATGTACATTTTTATTGTTTCAGACAGTCTGGCTTTAAGGGCCTATAGATACCTCATTTTCTTGTGGTGTCTAAAAAGCTGTTTATTCATTCTCACTAAATAAATATTTATTGAGTATCAACTGCTGTGCCAGGCGTAATGCCAGCCATTGAAAACATGGTGTTAAACAAGACAGTTCTGGTTACTGCCCTCCTGGAATGTGCCATGGAAAGGGGAAAGTAGACATTGAATAGGAATTACAATAAAGGATGGTGAGTGACATGATAAGGAAGAACGTAATCATGTTTATCTGAACCTAAAGCAAGAGTAGCTGTAAACCAGGGATTAAGATAAAGAGAAAGTCTCGGATATGTCTAGAGACCCAAAGGCAAGGAAGTATTTGGAAAATCTGAAGTCTGGAATGTTCTTCATGTAACTATAGAGCCTAGTCTGGCAGAGAATACTGGGGAGCTATGTTAGGGAATCGTGGACCTTATCCTAAGATTATGTGGAAGCTATACATTCATGTGCTGTGAAGGTGTTAATGGGAGGTGGGACCGTTATGAGGCTTTTATAGTTGATTAGGCTACAGATGACAGTGACCTATACCAATGTGATACAAAGATGGAGAGAAGTAAACCTTTAATATTGGGGATGTAGGCATGGAGATTGATTGGGTGAGCATATCCGGATCAGAAGTTAAGGAATATAGTCTCTGGCTTGGGCAACTAGATAGATGCTCTTACTTATCTCTGCAATAGAAATAGGGAGAAGATGATGAGTTCCATTTCAGATATGTTGTCATTGAGGTTCCTACAGCACACCCAGGTAGGCTGAATGAACAGGTCAGAGCTCCATGGAGAGACTGAAATTGGAGGCATGAATTTGGGAATCATCAGCATATGGATGATTTTTGAAGCTGGGGAAGTGGCTAAGATTACCCAGAATTAGTGTGTAGAAGAAAAGTAGTGAGTCTGAGATATAACTATGAAGGACACCAGCATTCATCTTGTTTAGGGAGAAGGAGTCAGCAGAGGAGACTTAAGAAACAAAACAGAATATACCAGAGAAGGAGGAAAACCATAATGGCCTGGCACATAGCAGATGGTTTGGTGACAGGAGCCCAGTTGAGTGCTCCTGAAAGATAAAATGAAACAATAAGTGAAGCCTGCATTGAGTTTCTCGTCAGGTAGGTCGTGGCCCTGCAGTGGTGGGGTGAGGAAGGCGGATTGGAGTGTGCTGAGGAATGAGTGGGAGGTATGCATATGCAGCCAGCCAGAGATGTAGCCAGCTGTTTCAATAGTGGGGCCCGGCCGAGTGGAAAGAGAGAGAAAGCCACAGCTGAAAGAGAAGTGAAGGGATGGTCTTTTTTTTTGTTGTTTAAAGATTAGGAAAATGTGGGCCTGTTAAATGTTGATAGGACTATCGAGCTGAGAGAGAGCAATAGAAGGTATAGGAGTCGTGGGGATATTGTATGAGCTAGGCACAGGGAGCAGGGATTACGATGACATCCGATGCTGCCTAAACATGGCAGAGCTGTGTACCACCTTTGAGTTGGGTTTGTCTATATCACCGTGAAGCGCTGCTTAATCAACATTAAGTCGACTCAATTTTACTTATCCTCATCCTTGCCAATAATTACAGAATCGTGGGTTTTATGAGCTAGTTGTTTATTTTTCTGACATATGTTTATGTTAATTATAGTTCAAAATTAAAATGTGGAATTTCACTTGTTTGCTTAATCTGAAATGAGAGAAATTGGGAGTTTCCAATATTTATTTCAGAGAGCGAAATTTGGTATGTGAGGCCCAAGTTTTTACAACCAGACTCCACCTAAGGCCCTTGGGCAAGTCTGTCTACATAGTTACTGCTTCTTGGAAAAAAACCCCAGAAATATCTCTTCGGTAGTTAAAATGCTAATGAAATGCATTTGTTGGGTATGAATAATAATACTTTAATGCAATTGCTCATGCATGTTGCTGAAGGGACTGTGACAACTTACTGAATTTGGAGCCTTGGGAAGACTTACTGACCTAGTCAAATGACTCAAAAACAGAAAAGATATTGTTGCTAAAGGAAAAATGTGTTTCCTTCCTGATTTTCTGTTCCCATGGTGGTGTGGAGCCAGGGGGAAGGAGATTTCTAGGGAATCCGATAGTTCAGCTTGTGCAAAGTGGTGTCTGGTGTTCAGGGAGTGGCGTCCAAGACATGGTTCTTATGTCAATGAAACCTTCCCGCTCTGTTCTATTTACTCTCCCATGGAAAGAGAAAAACTGCTTTAACTCTCCCCTCATAAAAATCCTGCTCATATTTGGAGATAGTGTATTAAGTTATAAACTTCTCTCCCGGTGGCAAAATAACAAAGTCTCTTTAATCTTTTTCTGTAACTTAATTGCTTCAGCTGTTTACAAAGAGGTAGATGTATTAACAGGAAAAGATCTCTCAGCCATATTGTTAAGTGAGGGACATTAAGTTGCAGATTAATACAAATAGTGTAATGACATCTAGATAATAAAGTGTGTTTATATACCTATGTATGTTATTGGTATGTAGAAGTAGTCCCAGAATCATACACATCAAGCTTTCAACCGTCGTTACCTGCGGTAAAAAGAGAGGAGTGTGGAAAGGAGGAATTAAAAAACGTTTCTTTTTTCACTGTGCATACTGCTCTGTGAGAATGTATTCAAGGTTTACAAAGGTGTATTTTGAAAATTAAGTAATAGGTATATATTACAGAAAATTAGGATAACTTTAGAGACAGAAAATAAAATGTTTCAGTAATTTTATCGGAGATAATGACTTTTGTCATTCTACTGTATAGCCGTCCAGTTAGGTTTCTATCCACTACTAGTGTGGATGTAAACATACTTACAAGTGGATTCATATGGTACCCATTTCATTTACTGTTCTAAATGCTACCGCATGGAACATTGTCTTACATAAATGATCACGCTCATTTGATTATTTCTAAAGATAAATTCCTAGTGTGTATTGATTGGGACAAAAATGTAGGTGTTTTAAAGGTCCCCAAGTGCCTTCAAGAAAGATTATTTCTTACTTGGATGGGAGACCACCTAGGAAGACCAGGAGCTGAAGGCGTAAAAAATAAGAAAATAAGGTATTGTAAGATGACAAGGTCCTTGCAATCTGTGAGGTCAACCAAAGTTTGCCTTGCTTAAAAAAAAAAGAAAAAAGAAAAAAGTATATAGGTCGTTCCCATGCCCACAACCGTTTGTGTCTACCTTACTGCACACTTCCAGGCAGCAAATATTCTTTTAATCTTTGAGAATTTGATAGATTAAAAAAAAAATTGTGTTTTAATTTATATTTCTATATTAGATTGAGCTTTTTTTTTTCCTAAATAAATTTGGCCTAAAACAAACAAGTGAACAAAAAAAATCAGCGAGTTTAATTTAATAAAGCTGTGACAGATGCCGACAGAAGGCATGGATTTAATATACTGAGGCAGATTTTAATTAAAAATACCAGACCACACATGTCCAAATTAGAGCTTATCTTTTCAAAATAGTCATTAAATGTAGTCCGCTGATGATACCACTGATTATGACATTTTGGGAGCTCTTTTTTCATTTTTAACATGCTTTCTGAAGCATATTCTCCTGAAGTGGTGTCATTACTATCTTTTGCTGATGGAGACGATATTTGGCAGTTTAGGAAATAAGATGATACTTTAACTTAATAATTCCACTGTCTCCTTTCATTTTAAAATGGGATAACTATAAAGGAATTATTGCTTTTAAAAAAGTGATTTATACATTGTCTTTGAAGGCAGTTCATTTGCGCAGAGGCATTTGCCAAGTGTTTATTGTATGTTAGGTGCTGAGTTGGGCTGGGCACTGGGTTCACGTCTTTGTGGAAATTTTACGGTCTTTGCTCTCTAGCCTTTTTGAAGAGGTAATGGCCAAGTTAAGTCCTGGAAGACAAGTAGAGGGGCATTCAGCTACATTATAATGGGCCAGTGGGACAGTGGGGTGATGGGTGTTCAGGCAGAGGGCAACACGTGTGAAAGTGCACAGGCAGGATAATGTGTGGTGCTGTGGCCAGAAATTTGGTAGGGTCGAGCCCCAAGATAAGAGCAGTGAGAGATTAGGGATCAGCAGATAGGAGCCAAATTGTGGTTATGCTAAGCCTTAATTATGAAAGCTGTGGGGAGACTTTTTAAGGATTTTAAGCCAAGGAGTTTCATGATCAGATTTGAACTTAGAAGTACTGATATGTAAGGGGCGATCAGAAGTGACGTCAGAGAATTAGGAGACCAGTAATCCAGGGGAGAAGGGTTTGAGCCTGAGTTCAGGGAGCAAGGCAAGTGGAGGGATGTGGACAGCAGGACAGAAGCGTTAAGTGGACTTCATGACTCTTCGGAGGTGGAGGGCAAAGGAGAAGGAGGTGTCTGAGAGTGATAAGGACCACAGTTTTTGTCTTAGAGAAGTGAGTGATGCTGAGATCTCTTATCACTGAGAGAGGGAGGTGATGGAGGTGATGTTCAGGTTTGGTCATTCTCATTCTGAGTTTGAGATGGCTCTGGGACATCCAGGAAGAGATGTCATCTAGGTAGTTGAATGTAGAGACTGGGAGCATAGATTGGAAAACTATGAACATATTCCTCCAGAGAAATCATAAAAATGCTCTGAGCAGTGGCTGCCTGATTAGATTGCACTCTGACATGTCTCAATCCTTTCGAAATATTGCAGCTTCAAGTTACCCCTAACCCCGGCCAGGGTATTTTCTGCTCCAAGCTTTGATCATGTTTAGGCATCAGTCTCTGCATCAGTGAACTCTTCAGACTAAACAGACCTTAAGATATACTGTAACTGAAGATAGGTATAGCCTCCAAATCTAGAAATCTGTTAAGCAGTTGGAAATTGTTTAAGCATCCATCAATAGGGAATTGAATAAATACACTGTGGAAAGCCCATAGTATCATAGCATAAGTTGTATCATATGACTTCCCTGCAGGAAGCCTGCTGGTGGCTTCTCTTTGCCCTTAGAATACAATCCAGCCACCTTGAGAACTTGCATGCTTTGACCCTGGCCTGTTTCTCTAGCTTCATTTTGGGTCAACTTCCCAGCGTCAGGATCTTTTACTTTCTCGGGCACACCAGCACTTTCGCATCATTGGCCCTTGACTCATGTGTTTGCTCTGCCTGGACCACTGCTCTCCCTCTTTGCCTTCAACTTTCAGCTTAAACAACCTCTCGGGAGAGGCACCTGGCTCCTTCTCCTCTTTCCTCCTCCCCCACTCCTCCATGTTTTGCCTTCAAGATCTCAGTCCATGATGATCGTCTCTCCCCTCTGCCCTTCCGTGAGCACAGAGATTGTATATACATTCTTAAGTGTTGTAACCCTAGCACCTGACACATACCAGGTACAAAATAAACTTTTTTTCAGTGGATGTTCTCTTTATGAGGGGAAATATTGGTAGTGAAAAAAAATCAAGTCACAGACAAGCGTAGAATGATCCATTTATATGTGTGTTTATACATTCATATAAGCATAGGAGAAAAAGAGAAAGTGTATAAACCAGCCTGTTTCCAGTTACTCTGTGAAGTGGGATTAGGTCAGAACCTTTCAGGGCCTATTTTGTTTATTTGTGTATTATCTTCTTTTTTTTTTATTTATTTATTGTGAACATGTATAACACAATAAAGCAGTAATATTAAAAAGAAATCCAATTAAAATTTCCAGCTTTTATTTTTTTGCGATCACATTCATCTTCATGGCCAGTGATCTTTGTTATGGACGTTTTATACAGACTTTTCAGTTAATAAGAAATTGGACATGCAAAGTTTGTTTTGGTTTAGGCCAATGAACTAATTATGCATATCAAGTACAATGTAAGGAGAAACTCCTGTGTGTTTCCTTTACTCTCAATACTCTCCTCACAGAATACTTCATTTCTGACACTTATGGTCACCAAATGTATGTGTGTGGGGGGTTCTCCTACCAGCTGGGTGTCTTACGATTTAATTCATTTCAAACTCTACTTGTAGATGGTATCAGATCCCACAGGATAAGGGCTTAGTCCCACAGGACTAGTCTCCTCACATTTTAGTTGCCACTTGCAAGACCAGTTTGTCACCTGTGCTTCTGACTGACTGGCTATAAATTGGAGGTTACCACGACCCTTGCTAGAGTACCTCACAGAACACAGGAAAACTGTCTTCTTACCATATTACCAGTTTATTATTGCAAGGGATATGAAAAGATGTGAATGAACAGCCAGATGAAGAGATGAGATGAGGTCTGGAAGGGTCCCAAGAGCAGGAGCTTTTGACCCTGTGGATTTTGGGGTGAGCCACCCTCCCAGCATGTGGACGCATTCTTATTTATCAACCCTGAAGTACAGGGGCATGGGGCCGAAAGTTCAAACCATCTTTCTAATCACTCGGCTGGTTCCTACGATCAGCCCCATCCCATGGTTAGGGGCTTTTCAAAAGTGGCCTCATTAACATAAACTCAGGTGTTGTTGAAAGGAGCTTGTTATGAATAAATGTCATGTTATAACTAAAGATGCCCCTACCGCTCCTATATAGGAAATTAGATGCTATGTCCTGGGAACTGTGGACAAAGCCCGACTATGTATTTCTTATTAAATGTTCAACTCTTCCTGAGAAGTCAGCTCCTCCAGAGCCAGAAGAGGGACAGGCTAATCAATTCTGGAATAGGGGAGCGAAAAACAAGGAAAGGAAAAGAAGGCTGGGATGCAGCTGGCAGAAAGACACTCAGGACCCTTTCTCAAATGTTTAGAGAAGTTCAACCTTGGAGAACAATGAACAACCTTGTGGAGAACAAAGGGTACTTGGGAGTCATTGTTCTGTTGGCCTCTGGCTGAATAAGGTCTCCCTGGGACCTTGGCAGATGCCAGTTTTCTCATAATCTTGCCCTGTCGAGGTGATACCCTCTCTCTGGAACTCTATCATGATTGCTCTTTATATTTATTATAAATCCCAATATCACAGGCACTCATCCAAGGACAGTGAGTGCATTTGGCGTGTAGGTAATTCAGTAGTTCTCATTGCACTGAATTTCCCTCAGCTTGGCCATCCTTGAAAACTCATTGGCCGTCAGGTTCTACCCGGTGAAGGCTTCCCTGTTTCAGCATCCTGTTTACTGGTCATGTGCTTCGCACATACCACTCTGATTAGAATTTGCCTTTGAAGTTGGTAGTTTGTCTTCAGCTGCTAATTAGGAAATGAGGAGAAAGGTGCAGCTGTGGCCTGAAATTGGGTGGGCTTCCCAGGATGAGGGTGAGGAGGAGGGGCAGAGGAAAGGGGCAGAATGGACAGAGACCTGGATTGAGTGAGCGACCTGTGTGCGAAGGGCATTGTGCGATAAGAACACATAAAGGACAAATGTCCCTAAAAATTTTCAAAGTATTTTTTTTCTCTCTGTTTTCACATCCTAATGACACCACTTCTGACTGGATACAATGTCCTAACTGTATAAAACTCTGAGTCCTAATTATTTCCTGTGAGTGATCTGCAATAGCCAAGATATGGAAGCATCCTAAATGCCAATCAATAAACAGATTGGATAAGAAGAGGTAGTATATATATATACAATGGAATATTACTCGGCCATAAAAAAGACAAAACTGTATCATTTATGACAACATGGATGGACCTAGAGGATATTATACTAAGTGAAATAAGTCAGAAAAAGACAAATACCATATGATCTCACCTATGTGTGGAGTTAAAAGAACAAAATAAACGAACAAACAAAACAGAAACAGGCTCACAAAAACAAAGAACAAGCTGATGGTTACCAGGTGGGAGCGGGGTTGAGGGGCTGGGTGAAAAAGGCGAAGGGATTAAGTACAAGTTGGCAGTTACAAAATAGTCGCGGGGATGTAAGGTACAGTGTAGGTGATATAGTCAATAATGTTGTAATAAATCATGTATAGTGCCAGGTGGGTACTAGACTAATTGGTTGGGGGCAGGAATCACTTTGTAAATTATATAAATGTCTAACCACTATGTTGTACACCTGAAACTAACATAAAATAATATTGAATGTCAACTGTAATTGAAAAATTAAAAATTAAATAAACAGACCCTTCCCATGTGCCAGGCACTATATTAAAAAAAAAAGAAAGAAAAGAAAGAATGAAGTGAGGGAGGGAGGGAGGAAGGAAAGGAGGAAGGAAGTCAGGCAGTGAGGTTTCTCTCCTTGACCTCTTAACCCCGCTCATTATTCTGTGTCCCCAGCTGGTTCGACTGTGCAATGAAGGAGCCCGGAAGATGGAAAGGACCGAAATGATGTACACGATTAACTCTCAGCTGGAATTTAAAATTAAGGTATTTTCGTACTTCGTCATAAACAAATTTATTACTACTCTTGCTTAAATCTTATGTAAATAGAGAGACAGTTGAGGGCAACACAGTAGATAGGAATTTACTTTTCAAAGAGGGGCCATAAATTGATTAGAGAGAGGCTGGCAGAGGGAGTAACCAATGCTCAGGGCAATTCTGCTCTAGCTTATACCTGCTAAAGTAACCTTTCTCTGCGCCACAAAGTGAGGTATCATCTAACTAGCACATTTTTTCCCCCAGAAAGACACCAAACTTGGGAAAAGATTAATTAAAGATAATAGAATTTTTTAATGGAGAGGAGATTCCTTCAGTATTCTCAGTGTCCTGGAAAATAGTGGTATCTCGTGAGCTGCACCAGGGTGTGCTCCTGAATCAAATAAGGACTCTCATTTTCGTTTGCAAAAAAGATTCTTAGTGGACTATTCTTTCGAAGTTTGTTTTTCTTCCGTAATTCTTTATTGAACATGTGCTGCCTGTTACTGCTTCTCTGATACTGCTCCACTGTAGATGACAGGGTGAACAAAGAAGAAAATGACAATTAATGGCAAATCTAGGCCATGCTTGGTCCGTTTTTGGTTCATGGCTGAGTTCCTAATGGATGTGAATGCCCACAATTGTGATTGCATTCCATTTTATAACATGTAAATTTAATTAAGCAACTTAAAATGAGTGGTCTTTTTAAAAAGAAAAAAAAACCCACAAAACGGAAGTGTTTGTGAAGTGGAATTAGAGTGATCAGCATTTCATGCCAAGCTGCAGAGGCCAGATTCTCTGCCATGTCATATAGTGTGAAGACCACTGCTAGTGTACAGCTGCACCCTTTTATCTTGCAAATGAGGAAAACAGCGCCCAGGGAATAGTTAATTGTTAACAGGACACTTGGTTCATGATGATTTAATTAGAATTGGGGTCCAGATATCCTGACTTGCAGATCAGTGTAAACTCTTTTACCATAATAGCCTAACTCTTAATGGTTTAATTGCAGAAACATAATTTATAATTCTTAAAACAGAGAATGGTGGTTATTTGTTAAAAACAATACAAACACACACTTCAATATCCTCATACAGAAATTCACAGCAATTTCAAAACCCATCTTTCTCCTGTCTCTCAAAAAGAAACTTGTTCTTCTCTGTTACTTGTTTCTAAGTTTAGAAAATAAATCTGATAATTAGTATAGCTGAGAAACACCATCGACAGCAAAAGTGAAAATAGCCTTTATTTGTAAAATGTCTCCTGGGAAATGCTGGTGGCTCCTGCCTCCAGCAAACAGAATAATGGGCTTGCTGCGAAACCATGCCATCAGCAGCACCTGAATAAAGCCACCAGTCCATCGAACTGGACTGCCAACACATCCACCTTTGCCTGATTCAGCCACACCTGCCTCATCCTAGCCCCACGCCTTCATCAAATCTCACTTCGTAGTCACACAATAGTACAATAGTACTGTTTTTGCCATCAGAACACTCAATTTCTCTGAAAAATTTTGAGTAGCTTAGAGTTGTGGCATATTTCAGCCACCATGAGTCTTTGAGACAATTTTATTCAGTACAGCGACATAGCAAGGAAAACGGAGTCCCAGGGAGAGAAGGTGGTTTGGCCAGTATCACATCTTGATTGGCATCACAGTCAAGTCTAAATTAATTCCTAAAGGGGGCTTTCTCTTTTTGTTAAACCAAGCAAAACTTACTTATTTTACTTCACACCTACTAAGATCTCTTTATTTGGACCTTTTCTCACCCCTTCCCCGGGGAGAAAAAATATATCTGGACATCAGAAGTTTTTTTATCCCCTCCTTTTCAAAGATGACAAATCCTTGACCATTTCCTTTATTAAAGATGAGAAATACCTAACCATTTTTCTTTTTAAAGGTAATAAATCCCTTCCTGAACTATTTTTCTTTTCTTTGCAGAAAATTAAAATTAATTGGTTTAAGATATCTTTAAACTCTATGTTTCTAGAACTCAAAACTAATTTATAATTGAAAGATACTTACCCCAAGGGTCCTTAAAAGTAAGTAACATCAGTGAGTTCATGAGTTTTTGGTTGATTATTCTCTTTTGGTTTAATGATTGCAATATTTGCAAGCTTAAAGGAAGACATTCTATGTTTAGATTTACAATGAAGCACTTAATTTGAACCACTTAGAATTACTAAGAAAATCTTAGGACCGTATTATCAGAAAACTTTATGAATAACAATAGACATTTTTATTCAATTTATTTTCAAGATGAGAGGATAGATGTTCAAAGAAGTTAAGTGATTTGTCCAAGCACATGCATTCTTTCAACAAGTTTAATGAGCACCCATTTTTTTGGAAGGCACTGGGAAGACAGAAAACATGATCCCCACCCTGGGGAAACTTCCAGTCTCACAAGACTTCAGAAATACAAAGGGGTCAGCAGTCTGCTCTCTCTCTGGATGGAAGACTGAGAACACTGGAAATGGAAGGGAGTGGTCAGTCCTAAGAGTGAGGGCTTGAGAGTGGGGAGCTGGTAGCAGTCAGGCAAGACGTCATACTAGAGGTATGAATCTTGAAAACTGAGACTAGAAAGTTCTTCCAGGAGTACCGAGCAGGAAAAAATGCACGGGATATGGTCTCAGCAGCTGTCGCCCAGGAACTGTACACATTCAGTTTGGATAGACGTGTGATGCGAGGGGAGCAGGGCAGAATGGACATAGTAGGCAGAAGCTCATGTGGGGGCCTGGTGTGCCGAGAAGAGGAGCTGAGCAAGGTCACTTGGGAGCCGTTGAAACTGGGAAGTGACACAGTCAGATGTGCATTTAGTAAAGGTGACTTTATGGAAAAGGCCTTTCAAATGTATTCCAAATCCAGAAGTCATTAAAAGAAAAATTGATAATTCATCTCTATGAAAATTTTTAGAAATTTTCTATAGAGGAAAAAAAAATAAAAGCCATTAAAAACAGAAAAAAAGGAAATAGCAAACTAGAAAAAAATTGACAATTCACCTGTAGACAAAAGGTTAATATCCTCAATGTATAAACTCAAATGATAATCAGAAGATAAGAGGAAAACCCATTAGGATATTGCAGGTTAGAAAACCGCTGCTGGAAGAGGAAATACAAATGGCTGCTAAAGATTTGAAAAGATGCTTTACTTCATTCAGAAGATAATTGCTAATTGAAATTAAAATAATGTATTTTGCCTCAGATTTATAAATGATTCAAAGGTTCGATAACACATTTTATCAGTAAGATTGTAAGGAAAGGCACTTTTAAATGTTGTTGGTGAGAAAGATTGTGATAACCCCAGTGGTGGGCAATTTGGCAATAACTATCAAAATTACAAATTACTATGACCCAGCAGCTATTTTACTTCTAAGAATTTATCCTGTAGATATAAATGTATAAAATTATACACATACACATACACACAGACATACAAGACACATATAGTTATTCAGATGGCATTGTTTGTAATTACAAAAGATTAGAAACCACCTAAATATCAATAGGGGGCTGATTAAATAAATTAGAGTACACCCAAATAATGTAATACCATTCAACTTAAAAAAAGAATGAAGGAGAATTTTAGGTACTGATATGGAAAGTCTTCTTCTGTATTATTCAGTGAAAAAAGTAAGATGCAGAACAGTAGGAAAAGGAATATAAAATTTTCTTATCATAAGAAATCTCTGGAAAGTTATTGAAGAAACTTATAACAGTCACTGCCTTGTGGTGGGCAGCAGTCCAAGGGTGGGCACTGGGTGGATGAAGGACAGGGTGGGAAGGACGGTTTTCACTTAGCATTTTTTATAGTACTTATTTTTTTTCCCACCCCACCCTCTCACCCCCCGCACACACCCATGCACCAAATTAAATTTATTACTTAAAAAAGTCTTATGGCAGCTATATGGAGGATGAGTGGGAACATAATGACTGGAGACGGAAAACCAGTTAGGAGACTGGAAACAGATGTGGAGAGACAGGTGGACATCTGGAGGAGGCAGTCGCGATGGTATGGTAGGGGTCTTGTCTGGTTGACTGGATGGAGAGTTATACCTCCCCACTTATCAGGGAATCCACGAAGAGGAACAGCACTGAGGCGAGGTAGCGGGTTCTGCCTTGGCCATATTGGGTTTATGGGACTACTGTAGCTGTTACTGCTATGAAAATATTTATTGACTACTTACTGTTTTCGCAAGTCTCATTTAATTCTCACAGAAACCCCATGAAGTATCCTGTTGTCATTCCGATAGATAGTTGAGGAATCTAAAGCTGGAGATATAAACTAATTTTCTCGAGGTCATACAGCAAGAGGTATTGAAGCTTGGATTCAGACCTGCAGCTGACTCCAGAATCCACACTCTTAACAATGACAGTATAACAGTGCTGGTCTTTTTCTTATTTGAAGGGGGAAAAAACTTGCGTGCGTGCGTGTGTATGTGTGTATGTGTGTGTGTGCATAAACACACTTGCATATGTTTTTTATTTTTATATTTGTAAGTTTCTGGAAGGTGTCATGTGCTACACAGTGGTATGAGAAGAGTAGAAAGATCCCACTTCAGAAGCCAGTAGAAATTAAAATCATGGATTCTGCCTGAGTTCCAGTCATAGCTCCACCACTCCAAGCTCTATGACCTTGGGCATTATTTAACTTTCATGTCTTAGTTTTCCAAACTGTAAAATGGGGCTGATAATAGTACTTTCTCTCATGGAGTTATTGTGAGGATTTACTGAATTAATAATATGTAAATTAATAATATGGTAAAGACCTGATTCATAGTAAATAAATAGTAAATACCGTTCAGATGCTTTGCCAGATAGTTTCACAGGCATGTTGCAGCATGTTAAAGAGTGGGTGGGGTGTGAAACAGTTTAAATAGGTTTGACCTTTTTATTCATAAGCTTGGTGGGCAGAAAGGAAGGTGAGGGTCATATAGAAAAAGTTGGTCATCAAACTAAGATCTGAGACTAGCATTTAGTTTGTGGCTCAGATCCAGTGGTTCTTCTTACTAAATTTCAGCTTTTTCTAAAAGCTGACTACCGAGTTGGGAAGGATTATTTTTGGTCTTATAATGGAACATTTGACCTTATAAATTAGCACTTGAAGAAGCTTTAGATTCTCAGGCTACCCCATAAACCATGAATTAAGTGCGATTGGGTAGGGGGTGGTGTATTGGTTGGTGGATGTGTTTACTGGTTGGTAGATGGGTTTACTAGTTGGTGTTTGGGGGCCTTACTAGCAAGTAGAAGTTCAAGGTAAAACAGACAAAATGAAGAACTCTAAGGTGTTAAAAAGTCTTAGTATTGTAGAAGGCAGTATGATATTTCCTAAGAAAATTAAACGGGATTACTATATGATCTAGTGATTCTACTCCTAGGTATATACCCAAGAGAACTGAAAACAATTGTTCAAATAAAATCTTGTACATGAATGGTCATGGCAGCATTATTCATTATAGCCAAGAAAAAAATGGAAACAACTCAGATATTTATCAACAAAATTAGTTAAATAATAAACAAAATGTATATCTATACAATGAAATAGTATTCAGCCATGAAAAGGAATGAAGTTCTGATACCTGCTACAACATGGATGAACCTTGAAAACGTTATGCTAAGTGAAAGAAATCAGACTCAGAAGGTCACATATATAATTCCATTTATATGAAATGTCCAGAATGGGCAAGTCCATGGAGGTGGAAAGTAGAATAATGGTTGCCAGGGCCTTGCGGAGGGCAGAGTGGAGGGCAGAGTGACTGCTTCATGAATATGAAGTGTCTTTTCAGGGTAATGAAAATGTTCTGGAATTAGATAGTGATGATCATTGCACAACATCGTGAGTGTACTAAAAGCCACTGAATTATAAGTATACTTTTAAATAGTTAAATGATTACATTTACCGCAATTAAAATAAATTGCTGTTCAGCAGCTCTTCCTTGTCTTGCTGGCCCATGAAATTAGTTAAGTTTTATGCTGAGGCGTTTTCTAGGGTGCTAAGTAACACAAAAAGGGTGAAAGTCTTTTCTCCGTTGGAATTATATCAGTACTTTTAAGGATATATTTTTGTTCATGAATTTTTTTCTAGTTTTTGCTTCACATGTAGGTTCTAGTTATAAAGCTGCTAAGTGACTTCTCAGTGACTCCAGGAAGTCACTTATGCCCATTTTGGGTTGTTCTAATTATTTTCTTTTGATCATTTTCACAGTTTCTTTTTTGGAAAAAAGGAAAGGAAAGGAGAGGAGAGGAGAGGAGAGGAGAGGAGAGGAGAGGAGAGACTATCTGAATGAATTTAATCTTCCAACAATAAATTCTGAAACAGAAATTTACAATATCAAATTTTCGTTTTTAAAAGAAGCATAGCCATATCGAAAGCCACTGTCAATTTTAGACATTCATTAGAAAGTTATTTTTGCATGGTGGAGTACGAGGAGTCCATAACAATCAATCTATTTTAAAAACAACAAAAATAACTTTAAAAACTTTCTTCCCCCAACCCCTAACCTAAGAGCAGCTATACAGTGGCATGTGCAGTGGACCTTAATCATAGTACTGCCCTTGGTTCATCCTGTAGGGTTACATGCAGTGGCCAGATAGCGTAGCGTTCCCGGTAATTACAGCCCTCTGGCCAGACCAAACCTGGCACATGATTCTTTGTGGTGGCCTCCTATGTGTGCTGCTCGGGTTCTCCAGAGTTATCTAAGCGATCTGTCTGTCTGCCTTTTAAGTCTCAGCCATCTCTGCTGGATAATCATTGGATTTGAGATCTGGGGGCTAGAAACTATGAACTTCCTTAATAGCAAGTTTCCGAAGTTTGAGGTCAGCCATAATCTTTCATCTTCTTTTTTAAACCTTCGAGAAAATAGTATATCAGTGATGAGCAACCTTCTTATAAATGTCCTTTATAAAGTTAAGAAGAAATGTGAAACCCTTTCTCAGCCTTATTTCCTCAGTTTCTTTTAGCTATTTTTAATCATTATTCCTTGAAAAGGAAGACATTTGCTTGTACTATCATACAACCTAAGTGTGTCTAAGAATTTTTGATTATTTTATGGATATAGTTTTTAAATGAGATTTTTGGCTGTAAGCATTTCTGGTAACTTAAAAAAAAAGCTCTCAAGGGTAAGGATTAGTCTGTGGTTTTGAGAGTTTTCCAGTTGGAAACTGGAAACTGAATTTTAAAAAAAGTATGTAATTTCTTGTGTACAGCCTTTTCTATGAGATTAAGATGGATTATTTTGGAAAAGCTTCATTTTCCCAGCCAGAAAATGGCATGATGTTTTCAGGGATGAACTTCCATGAGGGAAAATTACCATAAACTTAATAACAGGTGTCGTTCGAAGTATGGCTAAGTGGATAATCAGCAGACAAATCATAGGTTTGTGGGGATTTTTTTTTCCTTTTGAATAGTCTTTTTTGTTCATAATGTGAATACATAATGAGAAACATGTTTGTCTCTCATTAACTATAGTTATGTTTTTCTATATGTTTAGATTCTGATTTGTGATATTTAAAATAAGTGCTGTTGATACTGATAGATTTCATTTTGAGGCTTTTCAGTTTTAAGTGACTCCTTATCATTCTACTTTTTCAGTTGAGAGTAATTAGAAGGGTAATTATTTTTGGTTGACCCAATAACATTTTCTCATTGAGTTTTAGTTGTCATATAGGCAAAATTGTATATATATATATATATATATATATATATATTTTATATTTGAAAATAAATTGTTCTTTTTTATTTTCTGTTGGAGCATTGCTGTACTTCTCTAATTATATTTCACTATTATATACCTATAAAATAATAATGTATACCATAACATATATCATTTGTAGGAATGTAAGTTTTTTATTTTATCTTTGATAATCTTAATTTGGCTTTGGGTGCTGAGTTTTTCTCTTTCTGTAGCCTTTCCCTCTAGTGTCCTCTTCCCGGTGGTTGGTAAAGAGAGGTGAGCTGACAGCCTACGTGGAAGACACCGTGCTTTTCTCAAGAAGGACATCCAAACAGCAAGTCTACTTCTTTCTCTTTAACGACGTGCTCATCATCACCAAGAAGAAGAGGTAAGCCTTTACGTGGTATTGCTGCCATGTTTTAAATCATGGCAGTTTTAAATCTCTGTAATCCAAATGTCTTTCACAAGTGATCATCCTTTCAAAGCTTGAGATGTTTCAAAGCTTGAGATGTTTGATGTATAGTTTCTATATGTGGAATCATGGTAGCATCTTTGCTTCATTTTCTTTAAATTACCTGTGCAGTTAAGACTCAAATCATTACCAGAATCATCATTCTAGCCAGCCTCTATGGAGCTCTTACAGTATGCCAGCCATTGTTCCAAGCATTTTACACGTTTATGTCCTTGAATTCTAATGACCGCTGAGGAGGCAACACACTTATTATTCCCAGTCAGCATTTTTCAAACTTCTTTTCCACAGAAAATGTATAAAACAGATAAAAGTTACTTTAGTTGAGAATAAGCTGGGGCACAAGTCTAGTGCTCCTTTTAACTTAATTTAAAATCCCCCGCTCTTAATGACTGTTGGTCTAAATCATTTATTTCCTTGTGACTGGGAGGGTGTCAGCAGTACTCCAGTACTCCCTTCTTAAGGGAATAAAGTAAATCAGTTGGTTGTCAGCGTGTTTATTCCTCTTACCTCAGACTTCTGGTATATATTTGTGTCCAGAGATATCCAGGAAGAATATGGTACAAGCCTTTTTTTTACAGTGTTTGTTATAACTGCCCCCATTCAACAGACACACACACAGACACACACACAGACACACACACACACACCTCAGCTCTGCTTTTCTCTAGGGAACATTATTAATTGTACTCAAATATATGTAAGATTGTGAAATATTTTTCTGCTGATCCTTTATAAATATTTTATTTTTCCTAGAATACGAACTTAGAGAAACAAACATAAATCTGTGTGGTATATTTCCACTTATTAAGACAATGCTGGTGGGATGAATTGCTGGCATATAATAGCAGTAAGGGTACTCCATGGGGTACGAGTGAGAGAAGATGAAGGGAATCATGGAAACAGGCTTCTGTGAATGTGTGAAATCAGTGTCCAAACTTATCATGAGATATTTATTTAAATTCTACTTCTGAGTGGCTGACATTTTAGCTGGAAAATTCAAACTAAATTGAAACAGAGGTTGAGCTTTTCTTTTTGCTCCTTTTAGTCAGACTGTATTATGAATGATTTTAGCTGCTTGGCTGCCTAGCTAAAATGAAAACTTTGGTCTACCCTGAAAAGCCATAATACAACTATAATAAATACATAAAGGTGCTGATGATTATTTTTCATACTTAGGAAAATAATGTTTCCATAACTTTAGGAAGAAATTATTTCTCTTAGTTTTGGCAGTTTAAATTGTTCTAGTAGCTAAGTAGATTTTATAAATAAAGATTGGAGAGGCAATATAATTTTGTACTTTTATGTTTTGTTTGTTTCCTATGAGATAGCATGTTTCTTTGGCTTTCTTTGAGATGTTTTGTTTTTAGGGGAGAGTAATGATATATGACTCTTCAAATGCCAGAACCCTCAGCTTTTAACATCTTCCAGCTGTTGAAATATTTTTTTTTTCTCAGTGGACCAAAAGTTTTACCTAAACCTTCAATTTTAATGATAAAATATACCAAACCAATTTTAAATACAAATGTAGTTTTGATCATGATGTCTTCAGTGACTTGATAAAACCATTAAGGGTATTTAAATCAGTATAGTACAACTTTTATTCTTGAACTTGCATAGACTTTTGAAAGTTAGAATTCGAGTATATGCTATTCTGCTTAGCAGCATACTTTGCCCTCCAGAGATTTGCCATTGCATTTCATATTGCTTTCCTAGCTATTCCCCATTTATTTACTCAGGTATGTTTGAACTTGAATTATATTAAAAGAAAGAGCAAAATATGCAGCTCCAGGGGAAAGGGCCATCTGAGTACCTAATTCTGCCTTTCCCCAACCTGGAATTTTCTTGCCCTTACGGTTAGCTCATGTTTCTGAGATGCTCTTGACTTGGAGAATGGAATTGGAGGCTCAAGTTGTTTATGACCTGAATATGTGGTGAGGGTGACAAGCAGAACACGGAGGCTTGACAAACAGGCTAGGTTAAAAATGTACAGTATGCACAGCCGTATTTACTCTGCAGCTTCAAGGAGGCAACTGCAAATGCTTCACATGCCAGAGGCAGCAGCAAAGGAGATACAGCAGCTTTGAATAAGGCAATAATTTAGGCTTGGCTACCAGGTACAGATTAAGGATAATACTTGTGCCAGTTCTGTAGGACAGATCCAACCACGCACTGCCTAATTGTAATTCCAGGGTTCAGTCGAGGACTTAGCTGCTGGGTCTCCAGCTTTAGGGAGGCTCCCTGGCTGTGGAGAGAGACAGCCTGGGAGAAGACTTACTCTTCCTCAGTGGATGGTTTAGGCTTAGCACGTTCTACCGATGGCTAGGGCGTTTGGCCACCTCAGTTTTGCAGTGTGTGTATTACGGCTAGTGCTTGCAAAGCAGTTGTGACTACAGAACTGTCTCTAGGACAGGACTTTTTACTTTTTTTAAGACTATCAAAAAAGAGTTTAAAGTTTCTATTAGCTTTGGGCTGGTTGTGAGTCACTGTATTAATAGTTTCTTCTAGCACATTTCAAAAAGATACATGATCAGTTTAACTATTTTGGATGAGAAAGTGAATTTTTTGGTAGCTGATGCTTTGATTGCAGGTTACCTGGGTACTTCTAGAGCAGAGTTCTCAATTTTGCACTGACAATTCTTTGTTGCGGGGCTGCCCTGTGCTTTGTAGAATGTTTTAGCAGCATCCTGATCTCTACCCACTATTTTGATGGTAGCACTTTCCTCCCAGTAGTGACAACCAAAAACGTGTCCAGACATTGTGATATGTCCCTGGGGGGCCAAATTGCCTCCAACTGAGAACCACTATAGTAGAGTGATGGCAACCTGCCAACCAGCATGGCCTTGAGTAGCAAAGGTATGCACTTCTATCAGACCTGACATAGCCATAATCGTAATATTGTAATAAAAAAGAAATAGATTGCCATGTTGTACTCAGATTAATGAACAATACATCATTATGATATGCAATCTGTGCCTAAGTAATAACTTATTTATAATTATTCATTGCAGTTTACAGACTATACCCCACGTCCAACCTTAGGGATTGAGTACTGTTGCCCCTAGTTTTGAAATGTGAAAGCTGAAAACAAGATATAAATAGGTTCAGACTCCCAAAATACTTATTTCGTAAGGTAGTTAACTGCCTTATTCTCAGTCAGTGCCTTGTATCTGTCTTACGTCTTCCCTCCCAACTTCTTCTACAGCTAAAAATAGTTTTCCTCCCTGTATTAGTTTCTTACAGCTGCTGTAGCAAAGTACACAAACTAGGTGGTTTAAAACAATAGGAATTTATCACTTCACAGTTCTGGAGGCAGAAGTCTGCTATCAAGATGCTGGCAGGGCCACACTCCCTCTGAAGGCTCTAGGAGAGAATCCTGCCTTGCCTCTTCCAGTGCCTGGTCACTTCTGGGTTCCTTGGTGTGTAGCAGCATAACGCCAACCTCTGCCTCTGTCTTCATGTGGCTTCTTCTCTCTCATGTCTCTGCATCCCTAAAATCATCTTCTTGTAAGAATACCACTTACTTGATTTAGGGCCTGCTCTACTCCTGAATGATCTCATTTTAACTTGATTACCTCTATGAAGACCTTGTTTCCAAATGAGGTCACATGTACATGTACCAGGGGTTAGGACTTCGACATGATTTGTTGGAGGGCACAGTTCAGTCCAATGCCCTCCCCCCGCCCTTTACCCCTACCTCGCTTAAATGTGCTGTAATGTTTTAATCTAGTTCTAGAGCACACTTTTATTTTTTAAACATTTTTCATCATTTCAGAATGTCATTGTGGTCATGTGACTTGAGCACTTCTATTTGGAGGTCTCATAGTTTACCTTCATCCACATCTCCTTCAAATCTGTTTCTTCTCCAGGGTCTATTCCTTCCGTTGTAAAAAGGCACTCCGTTTATCTGGTTGTTCCACAATAAACCTGAAAGACCGCTTTGACTCCCATTTTTCACTGTGCTTCCCTATCGAGCCAATCATCAATCTTCTAGGCAGCCCATGAAATTGCCTCTACTCTCTGACATTGCCACTGCCCCTGTCCCAGCCATCTTGAATTTGCCATATGGCACACCTAACTGTGGAGGTGCCAGAGACAGACAGGGTGAGACTGAATTGTGTAGCTTTATGGTTGCAGATAGCTCCTGTAGATCCAGGCATCATGATTTCATTCAGAGACATAGAAGGGAGGCAAGGATGAGAACCAGAGGCTGACCACAGGGGCTCTTTCCTCAACTGCATTTTCTTTTTTATCAGGAGAGGAAAACTTTTCCCAGACAGGCCTCAGAAAACTTGTATCTGGTAGGTCAGCCTTGGATCCTAAGACTTTTTGGAGAACAGGAGAGCGATAATTGTTGTGGTTTAGCCCTGATGCATCCCCTGGGGCTGGGCGCATTGGGGCTTGATGGACAAGAAGCAGGGGAGGCTGGCAGCTGATTAGATAATAGCCAGTTTCAGCCACAGCTAGGAAACCCTCTTTCCCACAGGACACCGATGAACTTAACGATGAATTTGGGAAACAGGAAGAGCTCTGTAAAAGAACTAATGCCTAACCTTTAGGATAAATGGGAGGGGGAAGCATAGGTTTCAAAGGACACAGAAGTGATTGGAGATTTAGAGCCCATTTCCTTTTGTCTGGCTTTAGTCATCCAGCTGTGGTTCACTGAGCAGCTCCTTAGTAGTTCCTTCTTCCTTCTACCAGGCCAGGTATACCCTTCGGCACATTTGGAGCATACAACTAGATGGGCGTGGTCTGGATGTGGGCACAGTATCAAAAGAATGCTGAAATCTAGTCTAGTCTTGTTATCTATTACAGTAAATGTTATCATGTTCCAATTTGTTTTCTCCTGAGTTCTCCAGATCACAAAGGATCTAGCCATGATGTTTACATGAATAGTAATAGTAATAATGATAATAAGAACCTATAATCTTAAGCATGTACAGTGTGCCATTCACCCACCTCAGAGTGTATGTGCAGCGTATCATTGAGTTATCCCAGCAACCTTGCATTATTTGCATTTTACAGAGGACACTTTTCACGGTCTCTCAGCAAAGCCAGGATTCTAATGCATCTCTGACTTTAGAGCCTCCTCTCTAATTTCTATCTTTAGCTTCCCTAGCGTCAGAGTGTAAGGAAAAGCTTCCCTTTCATAACATTTCCTTCCTACAGACATTTAAGACAGTACATTTCAACTTCCTGATTCCTGTCTTATAAATATTGTATATATTGACATAACTCGAACTTTGTGACGTGTTACAAATCTTCAGGATTTTTTTAAAGGATTTTCTATAATAGAATACTGCCAGATCATTATCCTAAGTTCAGGGATTTAGGTTACAACTTGCATTTTCTCTATCTAGCAGCTTGGATGCCCAGTGGCTTAGAGCTGCGTAAGCTCCGTGGAGTCAGGGCCTGGTTTGGCCCCATGGTGAGTTGTTCGATCTTAAAGTCTTTCCCATGATAGAAAGATGAGGTTGTCCGACATTGTCTCTGTTCCCCTGCAGAATAAACTCCTTCCTCAGGAAATGAACTTTGAGAGCATCTTGGATAAAGGGAAGGCAATAAGACTCTCTGACTCAAATCACTCTTATTCCTGGAACATAAACTTGGTTAATTCTAACCACTGTAGCATCGGGTTCTAAACACGAGATGGTGAGATGGGGTGGGAGAAAAGCGAGAGCCCCATTTCCTCTTTGCTCCTCCGCTGTTTCTACAACCACCCCGTATGCCCTGATTCCTCCGATGTCACGAGCTGTAAGGATATTGTTTCTGCTAGACTCTAAGAGGAGTCGACATTGCCATTCAGCGTTGAAGGCTGAGGTGACTGAGAAGCACAATATCAACGTCTGGAGTCAGAAAGAACTGGGTGCAAACCCTGGCTGTGTGATCTGGGGCAAGTTACTCTTAGTTTCTCAGAGTCTTAGTAGCCTGATCTGTAAAATGGTTATAATAATTGATCTTCTTCATGCAATTTCTGTGAGAATTATATGAGGTAATGCATATGAAGCTCTTAACACAGTGAATAGTCCCTGCCAAGTGACTGATACATACTGAGTATCATTATTATTCCTAGTGTTGTGTTTCTCTTGAAAGATCAAATTATTGCCCGTTTGCTTCTAGAATATTTTGCTATTTAAAAAAAAAAATGATTTGATACCTTTAGCCAGCGTTATGCATCTGAAGGTTGTAGTGCACTCTGGGGTCAGACTTGGATTTATGGCCTCTGAAATGTGGCTTTGGGAATAAATGCATTTAACTCCATGCCTCTCCCTCCCCGTTGTGAACCCATGTCAGATGAAAAGTAAGAAATAACCATTCATCTACTTTTATTTTTTTGTAAGTCGACGTGAATCGTGTACACTTTTGTAGTAGTGATTTTCTTGTGACATCCCTCACAACTGATTAGGAGACACTATGACTTTGTGGCTGAAAAAACATCAATTCAGTATATTTTCCCCTTTCATTCAAAGAAGTTAGTAGAAGTAAACTTAAGTTGGAATGTCGGGATTATGCCAGTAATTTGGAGTAACCTTGTTGCTGATTTAAGAAGGTGCCTACTTGCTCTTCAGACCTTGTTCAGTTCTGGTTATACCAGGGAGAAAGCTTCGGTAAGGTGCTAACAGCCTCTCGTACCCGCCCACCTCGTCTTTGTTAAGGACCATGGGTTCAGGGCATCCGTGGGCAGCCAGGGTGGTCCCAGGCTGTGGAATCTGGAGATCCATGGTAACAGGATGGGCACTTTCTGGATGTGTTGTGAGTCATTAGCCATCTTTTCTGGTGACAGTGAATCACAACAGATCTCTGTCTTCCCAATGAATATGATCCTCATCTCCACTATTTGTTATATTCTTGACAATGAAATAGGAAGCATGTGGCATGTTTGTTAGTCTTCAGAATTATTTTGAGGAACTGAGCAAGTAAGGCTGTTTGAAATCAGTTCTAGATAAATATTATGCCTTGTTTTGCTAGTCAGAGCACTTGCCAAATTATTAATTTCTTGACAGAGGTATTTAGCTCGAAGTATGCTTAGTCCACTTGTCCCTTTGCAAAGCACTTATGATTATCAGGCTTTTTAACAAAATGTCAGGGGATTTAAATGCATGATGTTCTGTCAAGAAAATTAAAAATTATAACTAACATTTACTGGCTGTGAGCCAAGCGTGATTCTAAGAGCTTTACATGCAGTAAGATAACAAATGTATTATGTCATTGAATCCTCACAACAATTCAAGGGGATTAGTATTGTTATCCCCATTTTACAGATGAGAAAACAGAAGGAGAGTGTTAGTAACTTGCTCAAGACCACAGAGTGAATGAGTAATAAAATTGGGATTTTTACAGACATTCTAAATCAAGTCTGTACTCTTACCTGTCATAACGTACTTTTTACTTTAAACACACATGTTATCCCACTAAAAACTTGTTTGCATGATTCTAAAACCAAGCTTTAAAATGGAAATTGCCTTCGGTCATGTGAAAAAGTGTTCAGACCTCTCAACTCAAAATTAGTTCCAGTGTGGTCCACTATTCTCCATCCCAGAAATGTTTGAGTATTTTTATTCCAGTTAAGCACAAGTTCAAATATGGGGATTTAGAAGTCATGTTTTCACATGGGGAAGAGAAACAAGTTGAAATCTGCAGAGGAAGAATTCTCATACATGTCTTGAAGGAGAATAAGAACACGCTCCTTTGATCTTATGCAACCACATGGACTCGTGTGACTCACCCCCCTGGGAGAATGGTGGATCCATTATAAATCCCTGAGAGAAAAGCAGGAGGGTCTAGGAGAGGATCTGGGAGAATGACCCGAAGGAAGGTGGACTTAGAAATGTCACTGAGCCATTAGAAGAGGAAAACAGAGTTTCACGAGGTCACAGGTGCTCAGTATCATCAAATTCTGTAGAAGTGAAGAATAGTGGTGAAATCCAGGTCATTGGATTTGGTAGAGAGTTGGGCCACATGACCATGGGCATGGAGGTACAGGGTCTGAGAACATGAAAACTTAGGCAGCTTCTAGCTGATGAGACATTTTTCTTGGCATCAGCAGATTCAAGCAGACTTTTTTTAAGACAGGGTAACTGCGTGAATATTTAATATGTAGCCTATGGAGTGGGCACTACTGAATAATTAAAAAAAGAAACCACTGTCTTGGTGATACATACAAAATACTGTGTTGCATTTTGGATAATTCTTGATAGCATATTTTCTTTTAAATTTTATTTAACTCTTTTACGAAAGGAAGAATTGGAGGTGCTGGTTGGGTTTCCATCTGTCAGATTTTGGTTCTAAAAGAAAGTTGCAGAACAAAGCCAAGGTGTAATGTGAGACAATTCACAGTGAGGGCTGAGGAGCAGTGGGTTGTGTGGAAGCTGGCCTTTGTAATCTAACCTTTCCCCTCACTTCTCTGTCACCATCTTTCCTTTCATACTCATGGCTCCATCTTGGTCAACTAGCCTATTTCCCATTCCTGGTCATCCTTATTATATACTTAAGATGTTTGCTAATAAGGGTTAAGGAAGAAACTCTCCCTAAGATATTTGCTTATTTAAGAGTCCCCGCCCACCCACCCATCACAGAGCATGCCCTGATGGATCCAAGCTCAGCAGAAAGACCCGCCTTGTCACCGCCTCTACTTTATGACTCTTAAGGACCCAGAGTTTGAGTCCAAGGAGATATCCTGGTTTACAGACTGAGATTGAGATACAAGTTTTTTTTATTTTTCAGACATTTCCCCAGATGTCTCAATATTATTTGTTGACTAGCCCATCAGTTCCCTACAGATTTGAAATGTGACCTATATCGTGTACTAAATTCTCAGATGTGTTTGGGGTCAGTTTGTGAACACATCATTCTGTCAACTCATGCACCAGTCCCAGTCGTTGAATAACTGTGTAGCTTTATGACTTTTTTGGTATGTCATGAGGCCAGTTCATTCTCATTCTTTTTCACCATCCTTCTGTTTTTAGATGTTTATTTTTGTGTGTGTTTTAGAATCAGCTTGATCATTCTCCTTCCTCACTGCCCACCCCCAACCCTGTTTGTATTTTTGTTGGGAATGTGTTAAAATTATATATTAGTTTAGGAATAATCGATACCTCTATAATATCAAAATTTCCTATCTATACAGGCCTTCTTCCAAAGTAAAGTATTTGAAGGCTGTCTTCATAAAGCAGAAACTTGTTAAGTTTAATTCTAAGTATTTTATCTCTTTTGTAGAGATACTTCTTCTGTTATATTTTCTGAGTGTCATTTATATGTAGGAAAACCTTTTTTTAATCCAACCACTTTACCGAATTTATTGTTACCTCATAATATATTTTCAGTCACTGACGTCACCTGCAAATAATTAGTTGTTTATAACAGGGCAAAAAAATTCCATTGTCCAATAGTTAATTCAACTACACACTTAGACATCCAGACACCTGGAATTATGATAGTGTTCACATTTGTGTATTTATTATTTTTAAATTTATTTTTTCCTACAATTGAGATATATTTCACAAGTATGGAAAATTATTAAACACTAACATACATATCATCTAGATTTAACAGATACTAACTTTTTGCCATATTTGTCATATCTCTCCTTTTTATACAAACAACAAAAAAAATCTCATAAAATACTACAGATATACCTTAAGCCTCTCCACTGTTACCCTCTCTTCCTCCTCCTTCTTAGAGTGACTCTTGTGCTGAGGCTGGTGTCTGTATCACCCTACACTCTCCACTGTGTATGTATATGGATAGTTTGGGTATTTTAAAAATGTGTGTTTTATGCAGTTCAAATGTCCTGATTTAAAATCAATAAATATACGCCCCTTATGGAAAATTCTAAGCTTTATAAATATTTATAGGACAGAAAGTTAAAAATGCTCCATAATAATCTCTTTAAGAAAGCTGCTATTCACAATAAGGTGTTTCATTTTTTCAATGCATGCTGTTCGGTTGCTTATAGTAGAACCCAACACTCTCTGAGCTGCTTAACAAAAGAATGCCTTTGCAAGGGAAGACTAATTGGGGTATATATTTACCACCACGTCCTGTTCTCTACTGATAGTTCTTTATCTTGTTTTAAAAAAAAAAAAAAGAAAAGAAAAGAAAAGAAAGGAATCTCAACAAAGGTTACAGGACTTTAAGTGGGTTTCAACAGGGAGACCCTTCATTGTTTATACCGTAGAGCAACAGACGTATATAGATTTGATTGCTGCACCTGATAGGAGCCACTGCTGTACAAAGCAGACAGCCTTAATGAGCAGCTGGTAAACTTGGAGCACATATAAGACAATCAAAGGAAATCTACATATAAACTTCTCCATTCGAGGAAAGGTGGTTTTTCCATTTGCCTTTTTCTGAGCAATTTAACTTCCTAATTACATGATCCAAATTGTTTCGGAGACTATGTAAACCATATGTTTGCTAAATGATAGAGACAAACACGGGGAAGTCTGATTAGCATCAACTTCCCTCAGGAAAGGGGTTTCTTTCCCAGCTCAGCTTTGCCTGCTTTATACTTACTGAACATGGGTGAGTAAGCAGAGGAGGGAAATAGGGTTGGAAATAGTTCATCTGGCTATGGATTCTCCCCTCTTCCTTCTGCTTAAGTACATATTTTAACACATACTTTATCCTTTTGTATCAGCATGAGATAGGTACTGTTTAATACTAGGAGAAGGAATTTCATTTAGTATTTAGCATATTTGGAGAGGGGAAGATATGATTATTTTGAACCTTTATAAGATTAAGTGTGTGAGTGTATATGTGTGAGAGAGCAGGAACAATGAACAGGCTAGCAAGCGTGAGCTACTTTTCAGTTTTTGTTTTACTGGGTTTGAATAATAGCTGATGAGGATAAATAATTTACTATGGTTACATGAAATTAAATTTATTTATATTAAATTCATTGAAAGAGTAGTGAAGTTGTAAACATTATTTTTACGTGATGGAGAAATTTATAGGTCAAGATAAAATAATTATGTTGGGTGATTTCTCTTGAATGAGTTAAAAACATAAAATGGGCAAACATGTTTCCCGAATCCTATTTTGGATTCAGAAATCAAAACAGCAGGAAAATTTCTTGTTTAGATGGATGTGCAGATGTGTAGGAACGGGTACCTGGAATGAACTCACAGAGCTATGAATATGGTGGCTGCAGTTAATCATCCAAACTGGACATTTGAGTGGACAACAAGCATAAAATGGGTCAACGGTTACCCTAGCTCTAATGGCCTTTTAGTTGTTATTGCAAAAGAGAACAATTAAAAACATTCTATTAATTTATCTTACTTCTGTCTCTAATTACTACCAAAGACAAAGATTCAAAGCTTTGAGGAAACACAATAGCTGGTATTGTTTGTATTTAGGCAAACACTGGGGAAAACATGAACTCTGAAAATTAAGAGGGGAAAAAAAAGACTTAAGTAGTTTATTCTTATTACATTAGTTTCCTGTGAACTCCTGGTCTTGAATTTTATTGGGGACTTTGTGCTATGTGAAACCACTTTATGCGGAAGAATTTTTAGAGCTTGAGTCATCTCAAATGATGGTTTTATAGTATAACATTTCTTGGCCTTTTATTTCTTTGAAAATACAACGAATACCTATGCAGTGTCATGGTTTAGGGCACCACCTAAACACCTCATGTGCATAACATTAGGGTCCTCAAATTTCTCTATTTGAAGTCTCTATCCAAAGAATTACTTTTAACCAGAAATGGGTGTCTTTGACTAATAGGTCATCTTTTTTTAACTTGTGAATTGGATCAAGAGTAACCAGAGGTGCAGAGAGAAGACAATAACAAGGAATCTTGTGTTCACCTTGTTTTTTCTCATGTTTTTGATGTTAAGGTTTTGCTTTTGTTTTTGTTTTGTTTCATTTTAGTTTAAGTCCCAGGCTGTTAAATCCATGTCTCAGATATCTAGGAAAACATTATAAACTTATTCTGCTCTGCCAGAAACTAATTGCTTTGTTTCTCGTAAACATGGTCTTTTAAAAATATAACCTTATTTGTTTATAAAGTGTATTATCCTGCTTCCTCTTTTTATAAAATCATGTGAGCTTTGATAAGCTTCATTTTGATGTGAGTAATACTTTGCATATCCTGAGTGTGGCTGTGCTGGTCTGTAGGCAGTTTCAGGAGAGCTTTGGAGATGATCTTGCCTTGTAAACTTTCAATTAATACGGATTATTTCCCAAGCAACAAAAGGCCTGATGAGAAGGCAGTATTTTGCTTTTTTATATGGTAACTGCGTTTGCTGTTTTTTGAAAGGAGAATCTATCAAGCTAAATTTTAGAAAAGACCATGAAGTTTTTCAAGGAGCTTTACACGGGAGTGGTTGACAGGCAGACATCCACTACTGAATGAAGGAAATTCTAAGAAATCTTGAGCAAAATGGCCTATTCTGAAATTCCAAGTATAGTTAACTGGGCACAAGAATTTTTGTTTTCTCTTAGCTCCCCTTAGTTTATACATTTGTGTTTATTATTAAATAGTTGATATTATTTCTAGAATATAGTATGATTTATTGCATAGTCTTCCATTTATTTAATGGTTTATTTAATGGTTATTTATTGAGCTCTCCCGTGTTCAATCGCAATGGTGCAGGTTCACGAGGGAGAGCTGTATCTAAACAGGGCTGAGGTTTTTTTAAGGAGATGAGTATGTATGCAAGGAGTGATTATAACTACATGCCAAGAAATCCATGCTGGGTAATTTAATAAATATGAATGAGAGGACACAAAGGGTTTACGGATGGGAGAAAGGCAGTAGAGTCAGTGTCTTGTAGGAACTTGTAAGAATGGAGGTTGATTGGAAGAGGTGAATTGGAGAGACAGATGGTGCTGCTTAGAGAGAGGATGCAGTCGATAGTAATGACAAGGTCTACAGTATGACGATGGAGGGGTTGCTGAAGTAAGGTAGAGGACCAGACCATTAGAGAAGGGGAAGTCGAGGACCTGAGGGGCCAGGGTAATGGAAGTCTCTCCCACATAGGAAGTCAAGTAGGAAGTAATGTTGGGGAGAGACAGTGAGCCAGCAACTCAGCTCATGAGGGAGGATGAGGAATGATCCAGGGGTCTGTAAATGACTATGATTATGAGATGGAGACTGATGGCTGAGCTTCAAAGCTGAGGATTTCTTGGGAGGAGGAAGTGATCATTGCATAGAAGCAGCCATGAGAAGCAAGCAGGCAGAGAGCCTTCAGGTGAGGTGATGTTCTCTCTAGGGAGGGCCAAGTTTCTATTAAGGCAAGAAAGTAAAGGGAGGCTTTAGAGCAGTGGTCCCCAACCGTTTTGGCACCATGGACAGATGCTCCTATGAATCCAGTGCTGATGATCTGAGGTGGAGCTGAAGCGGTGATGCTAGAGCTGGGGAGCGGCTGCAAATACAGATGAAGCTTCGCTTGCTCTCCCACCGCTCCCCTCCTGCTGTGCAGCCTGGTTCCTAACAGGCCTCGGACTCATACCAAGGTCTGCAGCCTGGGGTTGAGACCCTTGTTTAGAGAAGAGGCTAAGGATTTAGGAGATTTTGCTAGATTCCCTAAATGATGGGCGTTTCCAGGGGATGCACTGGAAGGGGTTCAGGAGCCCAAGAAGGTGGGGCTGGATGAGGCAAGTTCACAGTGCTGGGGGTGAACGTCCAGGCAGATGGTGAATATGGGGGACTTGGGTGTAGGCAGGAGGAGAGGGGTCAGTCCCAGAGGTTACCGAAGCAGGTAGTAAGGCTGTACACTTTGGAGAGAAGAATGCATGGGGTGTCTTGTCAGAAGCAAGCAGACTTTTGGGGTGCTTCTTCCCTCCTGTGTCCGGTTGATTGGAGGCTGGAAGGAAGGCCCTATTACCCAACATATGGGTATGTTTGGGATGCCCTCTCCATTCCAGGAATGGAGTCAGGACTGGGGAAGTGCTATTATTTGAGTATTACTACAATGTGTGCATGTCCCACTTGTTATAACAGTTCCAGAATATTATAAAATGAAACCTAGGTTTTTTATATTTTTTAATATTGCTTGTATATACTTGAGATACTATTTAGTATATTGCAGAAAAATAGTAATTAATAGGTTTAATTTGGGACGTTATATTGATTCGTAATCAGATATACTTCGAATTGTAATTCATACTTTTAAAAAGTCATTCTCTCCTTATTCTCCTCCCCACAAATGTGACTTGAAAGTGACAAGGTCACAGCCTTATCTGCTGAATTATTAACATGTTCTTTTCCCTTTTCCTTATAGTGAAGAAAGTTACAACGTCAACGATTATTCCTTAAGAGATCAGCTGTTGGTGGAATCTTGTGACAATGAAGAGGTTAATTCTTCTCCGGGGAAGAACAGTTCCACAGGGCTTTATTCAAGACAGAGCTCTGCCAGTCACCTCTTCACACTGACTGTCCTTAGTAACCACGCAAATGAGAAAGTGGAAATGCTACTAGGGGCTGAGACGCAGTAAGTCTACCAGGGCAAGGGTTTCAGAACATCCGGTATTGGTCTTCCCTGCCTAGCTGTCCTTGGTCTAAGATTCCCTGGCTGTGGTATCTGGTAGCTGCTAATTCTTTTTGTTGAATACTTATATGTGCCAAGCACTGGGTCTCGCTGCTTTATACAGATGCTTGTCTTTTCATGTCTTGAGGGATGGATATTATCTTTGTTTCCATGAACCCTGATAGGTGCATTGTACAGTGGTCTCCCCTTATCCACAAAGAATATGTTCTAAAATCCCCAGTGGGTGCCTGAAACCTCAGATAGTACCGAACCCTATCTATACTACGTTTTTTCCTATAATGTATACCTATGATAAAGTTTAATTTATAAATTAGACACAGTAAGAGAGTAATAACAATAACTAATAATAAAATAGAACAATTCTAACCATATACTATAATAAATGTGGTCTCTCTCAAAATAACTTACTGTATTGTTTTCACCCTTTTGTGTGTGATTCGTGAGATGATACGATGCCTGCATGATGAGACGAGGTGAGGTGAGTGACAGGCATTGTGACGTGGCGTTAGGCTAACATCAACTTTCTGACAGTACAGCTACTAAGCGACTAGTGGGCGGGTAGTGTGTGCAGCATGGATACGCTGGATGAAGGGATGACTCGTGTCCGGGGTGGGACAGAATAAGAACGGGTTGAAATTTCTTCGTGCTACTGTGAATAGCATGCAATTAAAACTTATAAATTGTTTATTTCTGGAATTTTCTAGTTAATATTTTCAGACCTTGGTTGATCACAGGTAATTGAAACCACAGAAAGCGAAACGGAAAGCAGATAAGGGGGGAATGCAGTGCTTTAGGTGATGTGATTTTATATTCAGAGAGTGGTTTAACAGTTATTGTACTTTGATCATTGATAAAAAGTATGACCCATGAGCCCCAGGACTATGACTTAGCTGGTAGTTTGAGTCTAGGCCATAAGTTTTCTTAGATAATGGAATTGAAGTAATTTCTCAATCACCTACCTTCAGCCAGACAGCAAAAAGCCCAGAGCTTTCTGTCCAAAGAGATCCTAAATTTGGGGAAACGTATTGACGGGTCCTCTCTCCCATCCAGAGTTTAGGCAGAGACTAAACAGTTACCCTGTTGTCCTTCTACCAGTGGTTGCTGCCATCCTCACGCTGGATGAAGGGAAGGGGGCTGAATTTTCAAATCCACCTTTGTGATTTGGTCTAGAGGTATTCGACCCATTTATTTGTGTAAAATGTGGAAACCTGCTCTTGGAACAATTATTACAAGTAGTGATTGTGTTGGGTCAGAGGACGGATCAGTGGAGGGAAAGGAGAAGTTTCCTAAATCTTTTCTTTGTCCCTTGGTGTCCCTACATACATCTCCCACCCATGTCCCATCCCTCCCCCTGCCCCCCGCTGAGGTTCCCACATGGTGTGTTTAAAATGGATCAGCAACTGGTGAATAGTCATCCTAAGAGTGAAGCAAAATCTTAGTGAAAGTAAACCCCAATACCTTTAAGAGTATTTTAAGTGTTCCTGGTTCATTAGAGACATACATAAGAAAAAGGTTAAAATTAGAAAGCATTTATATAAAACGTTAAAAGATTTTAAACCCTTTGGCACTGGAAATAACTTTGCAAAGTCTGGAAAAGACAAGAGATGGGTTGACATAAAGCTATTTGAGGTTTGAAAACAGCTAAAATAGAGTATGCCAAAGGAACTTGAGCTGTAACAGAGGGTATGAATAAGAAATAGAGCCTCATTCTATATGTTCGTTTATAACACAAAGAAATGCCTTTTCCTAAAGGTGCCAGGGTTCCTCCATTGAAACTGTGGAAAAGCCCTGACATTCCCAAGCACGCCCCTCAGTGTTTGCCTCTCTGGGGAGGGGACTTTGGGTGGGTGTGGTGCTTGCAGGTGTGTGCAGGTGATCAGCAGGAGACACAACCACGACCAGGGCTGAAGAAAGCATTTCTTCAACTCTAAATGATTCAACCCCTTGGCCAGTGAAGACAGAGGTAGACTTCCTTTGGTGAAGCCTCTGTTAAAAAGGGAATTTAATATGTCTGAGCTTTGGGTTTCATATGACTTTAAGGACGAACAAATCTTAAACACTTTGGGGGTTACTGCTTGTCCAGATGTTCTACAGAATTCTCAGAAACTAGAGATATTCTTTCATCATTTGGAGTTAGTAATGGTGAAAGTGTTGGTTTTGCTTTGTGTTTTCCTTTTCTCTGTGTTTATAAGGATTGTTTGTTTTTCTTATTCAGGCCTTGCCAACATTTCAGCAGAGCTCTTCCTGACTGTCTCACTCACAATTTCTGTGATCCCCACCCCTTGTTTCTGAGGTTCCTAGAAGAGAGTAGGAAGTAAACCGACATGCCCAGTTCTTTTGACACCAAGGCCTGATCCATTCCTGGGACATTCCGTCGCATTTGTTCCTTCCTTCTGCCTTTTGATCTTGCCGTCGGCTACATGGATATTCATTTCCTCAGTCAGAAATGTTCTCAGAATGTCTGGTTATGTCACCCCTAAACTCATGGGTATGACTCATATTTGTAATTCTTTAATTAATAGTAAGAGAACATTCCAGAAAGGGCAGAAGGGCAGATGTCTCCTTGGGTACAGAAGGAGTGACTCCCTCACTCTCCCCCACCACCGGTTCAATTACAGTGGAAGAGTAAATAACTGGACACATACTTTTAAACACACAAGGGACCAAACAGCATTAGTGTTGAAGGAAATATTATAGTCAAGATGCATTTTCCCTTAAGAAACAATTGGCTGCTTGGAATTGGAAATGTGCATGTCATCTCTGGGCTACCTGGTTTTGAGCAATCAGAGTTTGGGTCTATGCAGAATGTTGTCTTTGCTTCTAAGATTTGCAAAATGTAATGGTGAATATATATTGAATAGGTGTTCTCTCTTTTATATGTGGTTAATATGGTTCATTAGCAATCTCTTTGAGAAAACAAGGTTTTCACCGCCATGCTGGCCTTGAGTTATTGCAAAACTTCAGTCAATGTATATCCTTTGGCTATTCATTTTTTGGTTTGAAAGAGAATAGGGCTCATACCTAAATATTTACCTTCTTTGAAAAACTGTGCTTAGTAGAGGCCACCTGGGGATATATAAAATGTAAAATAAGCAGTAGGAAGGGTGCAGCTGCTTGGCATGGAGACAGTTCAACAGTCACGACAGTGACATTGTGGAAGAACAGATCGATAACTTCGATTACATAAAGAATGCAGAAAAGCTCACCCAAAGGAAATGGGCAGACACTTGGTGAGCATCTTGGATGTCCCAGGCACCAAGCCAGCTCAAGAACATGGAGGGCCACATGGCTGCTTCTAGGGAAGAATAAAACCTCAGAGACGAAGGAAGCATCTGAGTAAGGTGACCATAAATCTCATTTCCCCAGGATTGATATTATGTCTGTTGTTCTGGCAAAATTAAGAATACCGACATCTCTGACTCTCACAGGTATCTTGTTTAGACAATAAAATATGTGGTGACCCTAATCGTAGGTCTGTAGTCCAACTCCTTCCTTTTTCTCCCAAAGGTAAAATGAGACTCACAAAGGTGACGTGATTCGCCTGCAGTCTTACAGGAAGTGCGTGATTGCCAACTCTGGGACTAGACCCTGACCCTCTTGAATCCAGGGTTCTAGTAACCAGGTGCAGTCTTGTTAGTGAGAAGCTGCCAGCCAGTAGACAGTTCCACCCATACCTGGCCACTCAAGCTGTCCTCATTCTGCATCTGGAAGGGAACTAGGAAGCCAGTTGCTATTAAAGTGAGAAACTACTACAATGTGGATTTTTTTTTTTTTTTTGAATCCATAGACTCTAAAAAGGAAAAGATTTGTGGCAAGTTAGGTGGTAAATTTAGCGCATCATATAGTTTTACATATTTTATAATAAAATGCTGAATAGAAATTGTATACTCCAAGATATTTTCCACTTAAAACTACCTTTTTAAAAAAATTTTTTGCCTGTGTTTTTCTCACTTCTCGGAATGCCCTCTTCAGATTTCCTTGAATTACCAGATGTCTCAACTCTCAGGGCCTATGCCAACTTGTTCCTCAGCTAGGAAATCTCTCAGTGCTGATCTTGTCCTCAAGAATTACGACTGCTCGTTGTGTGTGCCATGCTTGTTAGTTCATTTTTCTCTTTGTTTCCTGCTTTGCACACCGTCCACTGTATTACTCCCAACCCCAACCCACCCCTAAATTTCCCCTTCCCATTCCAGCTGAACTTTTTAAGAGAGTAGCCTTCATCTCCCCCTGTTAATCCAGTGATGTTTATTGCGCACCTACATCCTTTCAGGTGCTATTCTAAGTGCTAGTTTGAATAGTACAGAGTGAACGGTACAGAGACCAGATCCCTGCCCTTTGGGGTCTTCTGTTCAAGTGAGCAGCTTATACCTGTGTGCTTCCTGCCCTCAAACAGGGTGGCTGTGGACGGCAGGGAACTTTCGCCAGTCTGCTTGGGCAGATGGCCTCCCGCAAGCTGGGACAGTGGGGAAGCATTTCTTCTTGATCCCGTTAAATATGTAAGTGCAACAAAGACAACAAAGCCAGATGATGAGGACTGCAGTGAATGTTAATTGCTGGGGATGGGGATGTGTACTTGAGTTGGCATTCGAATTGAGCCCCGAGTGACAAGAAGGAGTTAACCCATGGGAAATGCAGGGCCAGTATGTTCCAGGCAAAGGGACAGCTAGTGCAGGCCTCCTGAGGAAACGCGTTTGATATCATCGGACTTGGCTTGGACGTAGTGAGTGTGGCTAAATAAGAACAAACCAGGGACAGGGTGGGTGGTCAAGAGGCTAGCAGAGGCCAGAGCATTTCGGAGCAGAGTTGTTCCCGTGCAGTCTGTGGGCTGTCAGTCTTCAAACCCATTACCGGCCTGGCACACAGGAAGCAGTTAAGAACTTAGAGTAATCTGACATGTGTGCAGCATCAAAGTGTGTGGTTATTTTAACAGTAATTTATTTTTATTGGATTTTGGAGAACACTTGGTTTACAGAGGGTTGAGTGGTGAGGACCACTTCTTCGCCACAGATATTTTGAGCAGCACTGCTGTAGAGCCTTATAAGCCATCGTGGGAGTTCCTTGGAACACTGGACTGCAGGCAGAAGTTTCCATGGGGAGGGCCATTAGGGCCACGTTGGAGTCGTTGAGGGGCGTCCTGGTGGTGGCTGAGGCTGTGGTATACAAAAGGAGATGGGGATGTACGCAGGAGGCAGAGACGACAGGGCCGACTTCTGAATCGGATGAGTCAGATGAGCTGTGGTGGCAGTAAGCGAAGGAGAGGAGTTGAAGATGCTTTGGATTTTGGGCACCGTATATCGAGTGGTTTTTCCTTAACCACCTTCAGCACGGCTTCCTCTGCCGCCCTCTCGAGGCTACTCCCTCGGGAGATTAGTAGTGGCTTGCCAGTTAACCACATCCAGCAGTTCAGCTTTCCTCTGTCTCTACCTCTAATATCATTGTGTGTTGTTGACCATCAGCTCTCTCACACTGTTCCCCCTTTTAAGATTCTTTCTCAGCCTGTTATCTGTTGTCGTCACCACTACCCACTGCTTTCCCCAACACACATTTCTGCAAACGGTACCATTTGCCACCGCTCTGAGTTATTCAGTCCGCAGACTTGGTGTCATTTCTGATGTTTCCAGGTCTGAAGAGATGCATCATCAGCCGGTTCTTCCTGTGCAAAATCCACTGCCACTTTCCTCGAGTTCGCATTCCGCTGCCTGCTTCCTAGCACCGCCCGTATGTCACTTATCTTTCGAACAACCCCGAGAGCCTCCTAACCATTCTCCTCCCCAATCGGTTCTGCACGGTTTTATTACTGATTCCCACGCTCAGCTCTGGTTTTGTTCTTGTCTCATTTTACACATAGCGAGTGACCAGTAAATATTTTTGGAATTGACCCACCACAGACATAGCTTCTCTATGTCCAAGGTGAGGTAGAATAGTGACTGCACGCAGGGAAGTTACCGCCTCTCTATCATTCTCTATTTACTGTTGTTTCTGTGCTGCTGGAACAAGTTTTCTCTAAATTCCATTTGTTTTTTTTTTTTTCAACGTTTGCTATTAAGGATGTGGTAAAACTTTTTTTTAGGATGTACATCTAAGCCACGTATACTCTGTCATTTCTGTTTGCCTGCCTGTTAAAGATCTTAAGTCATTGTATTGTTAATGAGACAGGAGTCTGAGAAAAATACAAAAGCTTACCCTTTATAAAAGGACAAAGGAAGAATGTTTTACCACTGTCATTTCTGTTTCCCTCTGGGCCTTTCAAGAGGAATGTGGGAGCCCAAGAGCCCCCCTTTGTCTGCCTTCATTAAAATGATGCATAGACAGCGCAGCTGGCACAGACCAGAGATCGTGGCAAGCGGCGTCCTTGGCATCCTGAATTCACAGCGGAATTTGGATGGCATTTGGGTCCATTGTACGCAGTGATGGGACATCAGGACATCTTCACCCATAGACTTAGCTATAGGATATAATCACCTTTAAGTGTAATCAAAGATCCTTCTCAAAAGTTCTCTGTCACCAAAAGAACTACAAGCCTGATGATTGTGGTTGGTCCTGTCAGCCATTCAAGGCCTCCTGATAAAGGGGCATTGTTTGCAAGAAGTCTTTTGCACTGTTCCGGCTTCTGTTAATGACTTAATTAACAGCAGGAAGTAAATGGGATGGAATAAATTATGAAATAGTATTTCTGACATACTCTTATACTTCCTCCTTTAAGAAAAATCCACAATATAGAGATGACAATTCATATGGAAAAAATATATCTAATACAAATTGTATTTTTTCCTCTTTGAATCGCATCCATGTCTAATAATGACCTTTTACATTTTATAGTGCCTGTCAAAATATTTGATCTTTTGTGATCCTCATCACTGACTCCAACAAAACAAGAGGACAGGTGATGGTATGGGTCTTTTATTACCAAGGAGACAGATAACTGACCCACTTTAGGTTAACGCTGGGATTCCAGACCAGGCCAGTCTTCATGAACTACTTAATGTGATAAACAAGAAATAATCGATTTAGCTTGATTACACGTCACAAAGTCTAAATTTTAGGACTCTCTTGGTGGGCTAGGATAAGTGTTTTACAAATTATTATTTACAAAATCGGTTAGATTTTGTAAATTATGTAAGCTGAACTGGCATCCAGTATTATCAGGCTTTGTCACGCAGCATTCATAATGACATTTTTTCCCCTATGGGTTTTCTTTCATGGATCAGTTTATTGAATGCATTGAGTTGAATTGAATGTGTGAGAGAATGAACAAAAACAACCTCGCCACAATCCTACTCCTTATGAAGACTTGGGGGACTTTTTTTCTCAAAAAGCCATGAATATAGGAGTTTCAAAAGACATACAGGTAAATTTGTAGGCTGTGAGAAGCAACACAAAAGATATCCAGTCAAATGCCATCATAAGAAAGATAAAAGGAAGGTTAGGCCGCAGCAGCTGACAGATCAGGAGGACACATCAGTGGCCAAGTCCTTGGTGGGTGCTCCATCCCCTTCAGACTCATCACCTGCCTGTTTTGAAGCCTGCATTCTACTTTCTCAGTATGTAGCTCTCTTTTCTAGCAAATGCCCAGTATTCAGCGAGAAGTCCAGCTCTGCTATGTCTTTGACTTTTGTGCAATTAAGTTTAAACCTACTGTGCATAAGTAAAATTATATGAGAGACAGGACAAGGTGTTACCAGTTAACTGCGTAGGGAACTGTAGATGTATCGTTTCATGCCATGCATAATTTGGGGGTTATGGAAAAACTGCATTTACAGATGTTTATGTTAAAAGAATCTCTTCTCAACTCAGTCTTTTTCCTCTCCCTGGTCACACGTGTTTTGTGTAGGGCGCTCTACCCCAGCAATTGCACGCTGCATTTGAGTGTGCGTCTGTGTGTTCTGTTCTGTCTGCTCCTTCACAGAGGGCTGTGAAGAGCCAGAAATCACATTTTATTCACTTTGCAACCCTCAGCCAAGCAAAGAGCCCCCGCACAGGCCACACGGGCCAGCACTCAGTGAATGCTGGAGAAAGGGGTGATCGGTAGAGTCTTAGAAGCCGATATGCCCAGGTCGACAGTAGTGCCACACTGCATATTCTATTGCTTTGTTTGGTCAAAGGGACAAATCTATTAGCTGGGTATGGGGTGGATTGTGACTTCATGTGGATTGTTTCATAAATGTCTCTGGAAAAAATAGCTGTCTGGAGTAGGTCCTGGGCTTGATATCTAAATTTAATCATGGATATGTCTCTGCCCTGTTTTTTTCTTGTTCTTAGAATTCCATGTCATATCAAGTGAGTCTCTTCCCTGCTTTAGAGATGCAGTGCTCATGGGAGGGAGCTCTTTGGCAGGGCTCTTGGAAGCCCCGGGGGAAGTCGTGCGGTTTTGACAGCATCTGACTCAATCGAAGCTATTTCTAGAAGGGGCTCCTTTCAGCGAGGGCAACAAGGACTGTCTTGTTCTGTCTTCTGGAGTCCCTACGAGGGGCTGCTGTGTCTAAGGGAAGTCATTAGCATCCAGGCAGTATGCCACGGGAGTGAAAGATTTCACGTGGACTTCTGGAAACTGACAGCAGGGCGAGGCCACCGCTGAAACTGGCCACTCGATGCCAGAGTGAGGCCATGCCTGGGAAATCTTACATGAAGGATGCAGACAGCAGGACGGGCCCTGTGGATGCATAGTATGCCAAGATGAGTCTGCCTTGATGGCTGTGGCCTATAGAGATACAGGTCCATGACCTGTTAGGAACCGGGCCGCACAGCAGGAGGTGAGCGATGGGCCAGTCAGCAAAGCTTCATCTGTATCTGCATCCGCTCCCCAGTGCCAGCATCACCGCCTCAGCTCCACCTCAGATCATCATCAGGCATTAGATTCTCATAGGAGCACCGGTCCCAGGTGCCAGAAAGGTTAGGGAATGCTGTGCTAGGGAACACCTTAGGACCCCTGACTGCATGGCTTTATATTCTGACTGCACTGTTGCACTTTGCCATTTTACTGTGAGCGGGCACTTAACATCCCAAACTTCAACTTTGTCCTCTGGAGAAATGGAAATTTCTTCCAAGATTGTTGTAAATATTGGATTAGTTATACTCACAAAGTAAAAAAAGTATCATACCTGGCATGTATGTGCTCCATGAAACTTAAAACGAGACCCAGTTCCTGCCCTCTTGGAGTTTATGGGCAAGTAAGAGAAACAAGCAAGTCTATTAACGTTCAGGAGGCAGCATGAGATTAATGATAATTTCATAGGTCAACAAATGTTTACTGAGTCCCTGTTACTTGCCAAGCTGTGTTCTGGAGACAGTGTGGTGAACCTCATAGATGTCTACCTTCATGAGGCTTACAGTTGGCCAGGAGTGTGGTAGATCTGCGCTGTGTGTGGGAACATGTTTATCAGACTAGGATGGGGATGGAAATGTAGGTTCATGCAACAGGGGAGGCTGCCTGGAGGAGGTGAGCCTTATATTTTCAATATGGACTGGATGTGTTGAACAAAAGAAGTCAGTGGAACACACTATAGGATTCCATTTTCATAAAACACCGAATAGGCAAAACTAGTCTGTGGTGATGGAAATCAGAACCGTGGATATCTCTGTGGGAGGCTATTGACTAGAAGGGACAAAAGGGAATCTCCTGGCCATCCGTCTCGGCCTGGCAGCATGTGCGCATGCGTATGCCCAAGCAACCACTCGCGGAGCCGTATGCATGTAAGAGCGGTGCAGTTTTATTTTATGTGTGTTCTTCAACTTAAAAAGTTTAATAACGAGAGGGTATGGCTCAGTAACCAGAAGGAAGGAAGGTTGTGTTTGAGAGTGAGAAGAGCAAATAGGAAATAGGATGTGGAACATCATGACATGTTTCAGTGCTGTAAGACGCCTGCTCTGCCTGGATGGATATAGGTGGCGGGTGAAGATGTAGTGACAGTGAGAAGCATCTTTTAGGTGCAGGCTCTCATGGGAGAAAAAATAATTATCAAGCACGGGGCATAAAGGCATTCCTTCTTAGGAAGGTAGAATGGCCCTGTAGAAATTGACCTTATTTGGAATCACTGATATTGGAACTTGCGTGTAGTATTCTCGTCCTTCTCTCAGGTTTTGGGGAAGATTACATGAAATAATGAAATAATGGATGTCAAGTGCTTATTTCTGCCACATAGTATGGATTTAATAAATGCTTCTTAAGAGATTTCAAAGTGTGCATGTGTGTGTGGTTCATTTAATTGCAATCCTAATATTTGACTTTCCAAATCAAAAGCGGAATGACTGTATTATGGCATAGTGCTTGCTTACCTGAAATATGTGATCCTTTAGTTAAATAATTATTTTTTTCACATAATTATAGCTTAATATTGTAAAATAAGTCTTGGGTTTTTTTCTTAAAGAATTATTTTTAGCTGCAGTCATTAAACCATTTTAAGCATTTGAGAACAGTCTAAAAAAGGTCAAAGAATTTCTATTTCAATAAGGCTCGTATTTGGCAATATTATTTGTATGGGAAACAAAACAACTTTAAATATGTCAAGTTTCTCATCTTTTCCGGAATGGTTTGGTGGGGGGAGGAGAGGGAGTAGAGAGGGACTCAATTACTAGGATTTTTTTCTTTTTAAATGAAATGTACTTTTCTGAAATGTTAAACATCAGATTATGAGTATACTAAACATCTTTCTGAGATTATTATGTTAGTGTGATTAGCTCTTTTTTAAATGTTAAACCGTCATGTGAGAAGTTCTACTTAATAACTAGTCAGGTTCATTCAGAATCTTTTGACAGTGACTAGTTTTCGGCCCATTTTAGATTTCCCAGATTATCATTTTTAAACCCTTACCCTTGTTTTGAACACAGGCTCCATACCCCTATAGAATGTCTTCTCTGTTTGGGGGGAATAGCTCTTGCATTCTAGAACATACTTCATTCTGTGTCTAAACACCTTGAACCTCTCAACTGGATTATGCTCTGTGTTTTAGAAGTGATCGAGCCCGCTGGATAACCGCCCTGGGACACAGTAGCGGGAAGCAGCCTCCTGACCGGACCTGTAAGTACCTCCAGGGCTGTCTGCTCTGGAACGTGGAACATGGAGGGGCTCTGCCCCCTGCTGGACATTGCGGTATTAAACAGTTAACCACGACAATCTACTAGCTGCTTTATAAGTGTCCCCCCCCAGGATTTCCTTCCTGCTGCCCTGCATCAGAACTGGGTGATCCCTGTTTTTGGAAGTCAAGGGGTCTGAATTCAAATTCAAGGTGCAGTTCTCCTTTGTTGTATAAATGTGGTAAACTGTTGCACATCCTTCTTGAGCGTGTTTAACCGTCTGTAAGTCAGGTTCCTCATTATATGTAATACAGGGTTACTGTGAGGATGAAGTTAAATGATATATAGTGAAAGCTCTGCTTGGATTGTTAAGCTCTTAAGTTTTTAAGTGATGTTAATGGTCATCAGTTGCAGCATGTTTAAGCCTTCTCCACACCGATAGTCTGAATCTAAGCTGAAATGTATTTTTAACCTTAATGAAAATTATTTTACTATTGCTTTTGACCTTTATTATTAAAGTAATAACACTAACAACATGTATTTCATCTTTTCTGGAGAACTAGGAACTGGTATAGTACAGGCTGGTGTCATGTGCTTATTCTTTAGCACCTCAACTTTGATGATATGCTTCTCTGGATGATTCTAGCTAGAAGGTCAAAGAATTAGGACAGCAAAACTGTTTATCCTGGAGCACTCAACCGTCATAGCTTTAAGCTTAGAGTCAGAGCTGAAGTGATCAATATGAAAGTTCCTTAGAATCAAGTTTTACATTAAGAAACAAATTAAGTAAGAAGTCATATCAGTCCGTACCAAGTTAATTGTTTTATTACGATTTAGCACTTTGGAGAAACTATAAAAGGTTTTGGTGAGAGATCTTTTTATTTCTAAACTTCTGTGGCAGCTTCTATGTGCTGCTTCTGACGGACTAGGGAAGCACCCCAGCTGGGAGCCTGGAGAACGGGACATATTGCAGATTTTACCATCAGTTTTATGCCCTTGGCACATTACCTACCCTGTCTTGCCTCAGTTTCCCAGTGCACAGTAGCTGTTTTCTGCTCATTATGTGACATGACTAATGACTCCTTGTCAAGGCTATTATTGACAGGATTCATATGTTATAAAAGGCCTCTCTGTTCAGAACTTCTAAAATTCTAAAGCTCTTAGCTAAATATGAGAGTTCTTGGAAAAGATTTTGTGCTTCTTGATAGAAGCCTGACTTGTTTCTATCAATGCCAGCCCTGCATTGCACAGAAAGACTGAGTAAATATACACTTATCGATTTGTACCTGTTTTGTTTTTCTTCTGCTCCCGAAAGCTCAATATGTCCCCTTGCCTCCGCAGCACTAACGCAGGTGGAAATCATTAGATCGTTTACTGCCAAGCAGCCAGATGAACTCTCCCTGCAGGTGGCAGATGTGGTCCTCATTTATCAGCGGGTCAGTGATGGTGAGTGGAAGTGTTTTTACAGGACACTGGTGGTCCAGCATTGAGGGTACAAAGAACCAAGGAGTCTCCTTTTTGTTATTAACGCTCATATTCCATATAGGTTTTCTCATATGCACTTGCCTGTCCTTTATCTACACTTTATTGCTTTTACATGTTTTTGAATGGGGATGTGGTCACGTGGTTTGTTATTCTGAAAGGAACCATGAAAAGTTTTCCTTCCTTCCCAGTCCCCCAGTGACCTCGTTTTTATCTCCAGAGGTTCTTCCTTCCTTACTTACAAAAAAATAAATATGTAGGTATATTTTAAAAATATGTATATTTATATATAAAATTACATGTGTGTATATACTTATCTCTGCTTCCCCTACCCAAAGCATCGCCCTCCAGAACTCAGCCCAAGCTCACATACTCTCAGCTGCCTCACTTCAGGGTTTACGATCATGCTCTGCCCCTGGTATGCCATTCATTCCCCCCTTGAAACTTTTCCTTCCGTTCCACCTCTCTCCTCACCTTTTGTCATCTTTGGTACCCAACATCCTCCTTGGAGCTGAGCACAGTCAAGAGTCATCCAAATGCTTCATGAGGGCTCTGTCTTTCCTTGCAGGCTGGTATGAAGGAGAAAGACTGCGAGATGGAGAGAGGGGCTGGTTTCCTATGGAATGTGCCAAGGAGATAACATGTCAAGCTACAATTGATAAGAACGTGGAGAGAATGGGACGTTTGCTAGGACTGGAGACCAATGTGTAGCCTCTGATGGCCCTTCGTTACCGCGAGATTTGCACTTCATCATGGTGGGCTGGTTGGTTCTGGGCTGGTTTTCTTGTTAATTTAACACAGCCTATTTAATTAAAAGAATGAAAACACTTGCCTTTAAGCTTGCCAGGTGGTAATGCTCTCTCAGGAGAACAGCAACTGGATACAGTTAATCACGCAGCTCAGTTTGTACATGACCCTCTTGCAAAACTCTAAACAGAATAGCTGAGCAGTTCACTTCAGGGATCAGGTGGCCTCAGCTCCTACTATTTGCACCTTTTATGGCATTAAAAAAAGGTATAATAGATGCTGTATCCTGATTTTCTCTATCCTCATGCAACCAAGAACATGCTATCTTCTTTAAACATCTCCCATATATGGGTCTCCTAGTATTAGCAAGATTTTATATCTTTAAGAAATGCCCAGTTTTGTAAATATTTTTTTTTTTGCCTCTTGTATTTTAGATCTGATTATAATGTTATGTTGACTTCAAAAGGAACTGGTAGAATTCTGAAAGTGAGCTAAGTTTTTCTAAACCTCTTCCCAGAAAAGGGAAATTGACACTTGAATTTGTGCCACCTCTTTTCCTATTACAAGGGAAAATAAGGAGCCTTACCTTAAAGATTAAAAAAAAAAAATCCATCTCACCCAATATTGGTCTTAGATAAGTATAGCCAAATAAAACCTAAGCTGCTCTAACAACATAGAATTTAGAAGGTTCACGTGTGAGAAAATCTTAAATATAGGACAGGGGTCTTACCTTTAAAAATAATCCAAAATGAGTTGAGAAGCTGACGTGAGGCTGCTTTGCCTTCAATAATGCATTTTTTAAAACTCTTTCTACTCCCATTTCCAAAGAGGTAATGGGTTGAGACACATTTTAACTATTTCAAGGAAGAGACAGACCTTAAAAGGTATCAAGAAGCCAGCATGGTACTTAATCGAAAAGTAACATTTTGACTTTAATGGGAACCCCTTTTATTTGCACTGAAGGCCTCGCTTGCTGGGTTTGGAGTCTCTCTTTACTGCAGGTGTCTGCAGAACTTTATTTATTCCTATGGTGCAAGGAGAGAGAGAGGTCATGTTAAAAGCAATGTTTCGTAAGGAGGAAATTGTTGGTTTGGGACACTGAGAGGGGAGAAGTGATTTTTACCGGAAGCTGTGTTCCCTCTCTATTCTCTTCCACAAAGAGATAAAACCTGGCAAAGGATATATTATTCAAGGACTCAGATCAGTGTGTGCCATGTCCCAGATACTGTCTGCTGACAGGTTACTAAATTGTGAGTAAAGTTGCAGAAGCCCAGTGCAGAGGTAAGTATGCTTGGCTTACATGCCCCGCGCTCTGCCACCTTGGTGAGTCAGGGTGGGCCTTCTCACCTCTGAATGGCTCTTCTTTCTCTCTACATCCATTTTTTGGCTGTAAAATACATGCCAGGTCCTGAGTTCCCTAAGGTCCGGGCCAGTCTGTCAATGAAGTAATAGCAGTGAGCCACAGGGAGAATGTATCGAGATTGGTAAAATAAGTCTGTCTCCTCTATAATGCCACAAACTTTTTAGAGGAGAGGCTAACAAGTTGGAATCTAATCTAATGTGATGTTTTCTATTTAGGAAGGAAGGTAAATTTGTTGCTTTACAAAGGGGTCATTTTGTACTATTTTTGCTAATACCCAGTTGAAGCTAAAAAGCAGCCATACAAATTCTGTGAATTAATTTATAAGCAGAGATGTTAAAGTTTTGGAAGTCTGCACATCTTATAAATCAAAGCCTTATTTAGCAAGCAGGTTAATCCTGTTACTAGGCAAAGTGTTGTTTTATGGCAGGTATTTAACACATTCACAATGTTTTAAGTTTAATCATGAATTGTCCTTTTTACATACCACAGTATTGTTTTCCAAACTAGTTTAGTTTCTGTGAATAGCTTCTCTGAATTGTACCATGATTTCATTCAGTGACCTGTGGAGAAAAATATTCATATTTGTCCCCATGAATAGAGACTGCTAGTACACTTTTTGTGAAATATGTGAATTTATAAAGGTTTTGTACATACTTGTTCTTTTGTGCTGATGTGATTTAATTTGTTGTAGGATGCATGCATTTAAGTATACAGTTTGCTGACTTCTCGGCCAAATCAGAGTTCTACTTGAAAGGTATCTGTAGCTAACGTTGACAGGGACTGATCTTTCCTCTTTGGATACCTGTTGGCATCAGCTGCCCCGGAAGGCTGGAGCATTTTTCAGATCACTTAAGATCTGGGCCATGCTGTTTTTTTTTTTCTCATAGTTTCCACAAAACTGCACGACTGAATAGTTTCCTAAATAATTCATAGTTCTGTAATTGCTGCTGACCCTTGGAGCATGTCTTATTGATCATTTTGGCCACTCAATATCTGCACCTTTGTGTTTGTGAAACTTCACCACCTTGTGAATCTTGGTGGAAGGCAAAGAATGGTTTCTTCTATATTAGTTTTCTTTTTCCATAAAACAATACTCATCTGTTATCTTGCACTTCTGTAGTTAGAAATCCAGGACGGCATGGCTGGGTTTTCTGCTTAGAGTCTCACAGACTGAAATCAAAGTGTTGGTTGGCTGCTTTCTCAGCTGGAGCTTGATGTCTTCTCTCGAGCTCATGCTTGTTATTCATAGAATTTAATTCCTTGTTATTATAAGGCTGAGGTCCCTGTTTCTTTGCTAGCTGCCAGTGGGAGTGAGGGATGGTACTCACAGCTTCCAGTGACTGTTCATATTCCTCACCATGTGGTGTCTTCCATCTTTAAGGCAGCAGTGGCACGTTGAATCTTTCTTACACGTGGAATGTCGCAGACTCCCATCTTATGCTACCAGCTGGGGGAAAAAAAATCTCTGCTTTTAAAGAACTAATGTATTAGGCCCACGGGATAATCTCCCTAATGATTAACTCAAAATCAGCTAGTTTGGGACCTCTATTAGACCTGCAAAATTCTTTTGTCATGCAACGTAACATAACTACAAATGCAATATCAAGGGAACAGAGATCATGGGGTCATCTTAGAATTCTGCCTACGGTACCCACTGTAAAACCTTAAAATGCTAGATACTTGGAGTTTCCTAGCATCCCTTGCAGCTAAAGTACAGCCACATGATAAGACACACTGATCAAAGGCACCTCTGTTGGATTTTCACTCTCAAGCTGGTGGATGGAAGAGTACCATCCCTGAAAGTAGTAGGACGCGTCCCCCTCTTTGCTCCATCCTCTATCCCAAAGCATTGGTGCCTCTTCCCTGGACTTTGGAAAGTAGCAGAGAGGCAGAAGTACCTGGTGGACTTGCAGAGCTAAATACAGGTCAGAATTTAGTGCTTACCTTCATCTCCCTTGTTGTGCATTGAGTCCCCAGAGGGCTTACTCTGGAGTGAAGATGTAAATCTGGAGGACCTCCAGCTTCGCTCTTTGGAATTCTAGAATACTAAGGTCCTGACAGAAGGAAACAAAACCTCATTCTGGAGGAATCTAGCATCATCTTAGTTCTCAATTACTTCCAAAAACAAATTCACAGGGACTCTAGATACTGAAATCATTAAAGGCAAAACAAAATAATAAAAATAAAAAATAGTAGCTATGTTTATAGAGATAAGGTGAAACTTGAAAATGTAATACAGAACAACTACAAGTGACAGAAAAAAACTAGAAATGATGGAACTAGGTTAACACTAGATTAAATTGTTAAAAGAGATACTGGTGAACTACTTAAGAGGCTAGAAGAAACCTACAAGGAAGCACGGAGAGAAGAGATATGGAGAACGCAAGAATTTAATTGGATTCCCAGAAGAGAAGGGAGAAGGAGCTCTAGCAAGGGGATTGTGCCTTTATAACCCTGCTCTGACCAGTTACAGGATATGGACTCCCAGAAAGAGGAAATGGCCTTGGATAAGATGACTCCCTTCAGCTGAGGACGATTCCTGTAGAGGGCTGAGTGGTGAAAGCTGCCATCTGGTAGCACTTCCAGCAGCTAAGGGAGTAAGTCCATCAGTTCTGGCAGAGGATCTGGGCCATCACAACATTCACAACACGTAGTTATGTCAATATAAAAGATAAAATTGTCTTTCAGATAGAAGGTATGAGTAGGAATAGTGAGCCTACATAATGATGAAAGGTTCATTTAACCAGAAAGATATAACGATTCTAAATATATATTCTCCCAATAACGATCAATATGCATAAAGCAAAAATTGGCAGAAATATGAAATAAATCCAAAATCATGAGATTTTAACATACACATCTCACTCGATAGGAAAAATAGATTTAAAAAAAAAGTGCAGTAGATGAAAATCAATGAAAGTAGAAGATTTGAATAGCAACATAATAGCCATATATAGGGCACTGCAACAATTTCAGCATACATATTTTTCTTTTTAAGGACACATAGAATATTCACAAAATTTCCTGGGTACTAAAAGTTTCAACAAATTTTAGAGGATTGAAGTTGTATAGTGAGTTCTCTTGATTATAACATAGTTTAGAAATCAGTAACAAAAATAAATATCTTTTTGGAAATTTGGACCTAAATGCAAAATGAAAAACTATAAAACTAGAAGATACAGTAGGAGAAAATACAGGTGATCTTGGGTTTGGAGATGATATCACCAAAAGCATGATCAATGAAAAAAAAATTGGTAAGCTGAACTTCATTAAAAGACAGAATGAAAAGATGATCCACAGAGAGGAGAAAATCTTGCAAAACATGATAAAGGATTGTCATACAAAATATACAAAGAACCCTTAAAACAACAATTAGGAAACAATCCAATTTAAAAATGGGCAGTTTTGGAAAACTGACAATAGATATACAGATGTCAAATAGCATGTAAAAACATGCTCAAGATCATACATCATTATGGAACTGAACATTAAAACAATGAGATTACCATTATACACCTATTAGAATGGCTAAAATCCAACCCCCTGACAACACCAAATACCGGTGAGGATGTGGAACACAGACTCATATTCATTGCCAATGGGAATGCAAAAGCCAGTGGGAGGACAGTTTGGCATTTTCTTACAGGACTAAATGCTTACCATATGATGCGGCAATCACACTGCCTCGTATTTACCCAAATGAGTTGAAAACTATGTCCCCACAAAGATCTGCACACAAATATTTATAGCAGCTTTATTCATGATGGCCAAAGCTTGGATATTCAAATTCAATGACTTAAGATAAAATGGGCCAATTCATTGGAAACCACAAACTACCAAAACCCTAAATATTCTCGTAACAAATTAATTTAAACTTCTGAAAAAGAAATAACCAGGTACACATGGTTTCACTGAAATCTTCCAAACATTTAAAGAATTAACACCAATTTTATACAATGTCTTCCAGAAACCAGAAAGAGAGGCAACAGTTCCCAGTTCATTTTATGAGGCCAGCATTGTCTCACAGAAAGAAAACTATAGATTGGTATCTCATAAACAGGAACAAAAATCTTAAAATATATCCAGCAATATGTAATCATATCCAGGAATATATAAAAATAATTACATACTGCAACCAAGTGGGGTTTATTCCAAGAATGCAAGACTGGTCCAATGTTTGAAAATAAATCAGTCTACCATTTTAACAGGTTTAAGAAGAAAAAAACGTGGTTATATCAGTCAATGTAAAAAGCATGTTTACAAAAATACCTGGGAAAACTCTCAGCAAACTAGGGCCATCTTCAATATTTTGTTGGCCTTCACTTGCAGAAAAAACATGGTTTTATGCCATTTATTATTTTGTCATTCTGAATGTGTCAAGTTAGGATAGAACATATTTCATCCAAGTTTGTTGAACTGATTTAAATTTTAAAAGTATTTAGACTTCTGGTATGTTGGCCTCCATTTGTATTCTTATTCCAGACCACACAAAAATGTTCAACCATCTTTGCCTTAAAATAAAAAATTGGCTTCCAAGAACAATGAAAAATAATTTAATGAAATACCTGTTAAAATAAAATGGGTTGAATGGAAGCCTATGGCAGAAGCACAGAAATACCTAAAAGGTGTACAGCTGAAAGGCCTAGAAAAAGAGAAATCACCAAGGATGAAAGCTTTGCTAAAATGAATTTTTTCCCCACCAAGTTGCCTTCATTGTGTGAAAGTAACATAATATACTCTACAGACTCAGAAATAGATGTCTTCTTGAAAATAAAAATTAAAGAATTCACATCAGACCATTAAAAATCAAAACTATGAACTAGAAAAAGGGTTGTCACTATTTAAAAGTGCCCTAACTCACTCGGGATGGGTGGGATTCTATCATCTGGGGTAAAGGCTGGCTCTGTGATGCTTCCACATCATGTGTTCCTTCAGCTCCCATGCCTTTTCCACATCAGGAAATGTCTCATGCCGTATCTTTGACCTCAAGGTGAATATACAACCACTTGACATCACAGTCTCCTAAAAGTGGTGCTATTCTCTTCTGGCACATGACTAACAGTGGCTTAGCTCAACATCTACCAAACAACTGAAGAGTGGCACATTTTGCCATTTTCAATGTCAATGAAATTTTCTGCATCTCTAAAATCCATAAAGAATCCTCCTCCCTCTTCCTGGTCAGCTATATCACTAAATCTCCGTTATTTAACGTATGAAGTGGAAAATCAAAAGACATATATAGAAGAAGAATGTAAGAAAACTAAGGAAGACAGCAAATAAGCACATGAAATGTTCATCACTAATCGTTACAGAAATAGAAAATAAAACCACAATGAGCTGATTCCACATCCACTAAAAGCTGAAAACCAAAGCAACAACAAATTACTAAAAATACTAATACTGGCAAGTATTTGAGACACGGGGAATCATCGCATATTGCTGGTGGGTGTGTAAAATGGTACACCCACTTCGGAAATCAGTTTGGCAGTTTCTTATAAATGCACTTACCATATGACACAACAGTCCTGATCATAGGTATTTACCCATGAGAAATGAAAACATTGACACACAGACTTGTATACACATGTTCATAGCAGCTTTATTTATAATAGCAAACTCAAAGGTCCATCAACTGCTGAATGAATAAACAAACTGGTACAACCACTCAATGCAATAATACTAAACAATAAAAAGAACTACTGATACATGCAACAACATAAATTTCTCAAAAACACTATGTTCTTCTGGGAAAGCCAGAAGGCTACATATGGTAACATTTATTTGAAATTCTACTAATGGCAATGATGACCAAAAGCAGATCTGGTTGCCAGTGGACAGAGTGAGAGCAGGGGACTGACTACAAAGGGAAATGAGAAATTTTCAGATGGTGGGAATGTTTTATATCAAAATTCTAGTGGTAGCAATTACATGACTTTATACATTTGACAAAATTCACAGAATTATACACTCAAATTGGCTAATTTTATTATATATTCAATAATACCTTAAACGTTAAAAGAGTATGGAAATATATCAAAATGGGTAACATGCTTTTTTAAGATATTTCTAAATATTCTATGAGGATGTATTTTAAAATAAAAAATGTATTTAAAAACAATTAGCATGTTATAAATATATGATTATAACACATGATCACAATTTCATAAAAATAAATATACACAAACTCAGAGCTAAAAAGTGGAAAGGAAATTACCATTTACTTTCAGTAAGAGAGCACTAAAATAAATTCTTTCTAAAGCTTTTCTATAATTTCTAACTTTTAGGGTGAACTTTGTTTAAAAAATGCAGTAGATCACTTGTAATAATTGGTATAAATGTATCTAGAGCTTTTGCCCTACTTAAAGAATTAAGAAGGAGTCATATGGACTCACATTTCCAAGGCATCTTAAAGATCATTCAGTGATTTCTTTATTTCTTTTGTTTTTTTTCCATAAGTTTCTGTTTCAGGGTTATTTATTCAAATATCCTTGAATATCCTCACTATTACACAGAATGGTGAGGCAAATCGTTTTTCTTCTTAATTTAATGTCTTATTCTTTAAAACTACTAAATGACAAAGAGTTCTCAGACCTGGAATACATTTTCAACTCAACAATACCCTATTTTGTAAACAAAAGAGAACATAAATAGCACCTTCAATTAAAATTCCCATCCTGATCAGCTGTAGAGGAGACATAAATTGGGAGTGACAATAACTACTTTACTTCTTTGACTAGTTCATTTATTAAACAACTCTTCAGGAACATTTCTCCATTTATAAAGAGACTAAATATTGGTTTGCAAACATGGAACCAATTAACTAGTAATCTATTTTTACATATTTTTATAAATGCTTTCTGCCAAGGCCATTTTGGCCAACTGACTGTATAATAAAAGAAAAAAAAGAAAAAGAAAAAGTCATGCTCTTTAGAACAAATAGGACCTCGTGGTCACCTTGAATTAAGGGATAAAATATGCTACAATACTGTGATACGACTCAATGCAAGATTTCAGTGAGACAGGTCACTGCTGGGAGTCTAGCTAAGAGAAAGGACTTAGAACACATAGTACAATCAAAACCTTGGAAGACAATGATAGGTTGACACATAGTCCCAGAAATGAAGCAGTACCTAAACCAGTGCTGTTAACAGATCATCGTAGCATTATAAGTAAATCCAGCCATTGTACAATATTCTTTTCCTTTGGTTTCTTTGCATTTATTGGAAGGCACAATAAAATATATGTAGTTTTTAGGGTGCAGCAGAATGTTCTCCTGTTTCTTTTTGCACAATGTCCAGTACTACCACTTTTATTTATTTTGTCGGACATACGGGTCAAACTCTAAGATCACAAAATAAATGGTAAAAAGAGGCCTCAGCAAAGGATGCTCAATGACAAATGTGTTTCAGCTAATACACTTCTTGCCAAGTTACACAAAAGACCCTACTAAAAGTGGCTAAAACAATGAAAGGTGTATTATATCAAAATAAGTCATAGGTGGGGGGTGGGGCAGTTTGAGTTGAGTAATTCAGCAGCTCACTAGCATGATCAAGGACTCCGATGATTTTCTCCTTCCCACTGAGGTAACCTTTTGACCATAAAATGGCTGTAGCAGTTCTGAGTGCCAGATTCGAGATAAGACAATCTCCAAAGAAGGAAGCAGAATTTCCTCCTCTAAGTCTGTGAGGAAACTCATTCTCAGATGCCCCTTACAGATCTCAGTTGCCACTGGCCAGGACAGGTTCACACATTCATGGCTGATCGGTTACTTATGAGAGGAATTAGACTGCAGGGCCCAACATCCTCAGACACAAGAATGCACAGGGTATTGAACAAGGAAATGAAAAAGGAAGGACGAGACAGCTGATGGGTAGTAACCGACAGTATCTGTCACAACTGGACAGGGCTAAAAACAACACACAGTACATACCACACAAACTTCCATTGGCTGAGAGGATAAAATAGCACCACAGTATGGGGAAAAAGTGTAATATAAGTGGTTGTCAAGAAATTTTTCAAGGACAAATAATAAGATTTAGGGAGTACACTTTACGTGCCAGACACTAGTCTACATCCTTTACATATATAAAAAAATATCTGAACTTAGGTAATCAGGCTCCAAACTCAACTGCTACATTATGCTGCATAAGGTGATGTAAAAGGAGTACAAATATAATCTAAAAAGATAAAAAACATCAAACCAAGAGAGATGGAGATGTAGAAACCAAGCCAAAAAGTTAGCTGAACTTTACATACTATACATTTTATTAAATACTGGGTTTTATTACAACAAATTAACTTCCGATAGATGTTTCATTTATCTGAAAAACATGGCTGTTTTGTCAGATTTCTACTTGACAATGTTCTTTGGCTAACCATTCTGTTTTATTGGTTCTATATTCAGTAATTAAGCAGAAAGATCAATTTTTTTTTTTTATAACAAGGGAATTTCTCAAGTACTCCCAAAGTGTGGACATGACCACAACAGAGTATGTGATCAGAGAACATATTGTTTTTTATGATATATTTATAATTGCTACAGATAACATCGTTAACTCGTGCACAGTAAGTCTTACTGCCTACTGATGGTTTCTACCTTACACTTGGAAATTATTCATATTCCAGGGTTTGGCATCTAGTCCAAAATTAAACTATGATGGAAAATGGCCATCAGACTGGCTTTTCAGACCATCATGGAAAGCTGTCAACTATAATACCCATCCTGGAATCGTGGCGGGAGGTTCCTGGGAGTCGCTTTCTCCTGTGTTTTGATCAAGTCTATAATAGCTGAGAGTACTGCACAGTCTCTGGATTTTGTGTCCTTCCAGTCTACAGGATTAGGACTCTCGATCTTCTCTTGCAGAAGGATATCTAGTTCCTTTCTTAATTCCTAAGGTTGGAAAAATTATACAAGTTCAACAAAGGCAGATGTACCACCCATACAATTTAATAAATAAAAGTGACTTTATCAGATATAAGGAACTTCATAAGTTATTATACAAAAGACAAATACTGAGTGAACAACTAATAAGTAGCCATCTTAGGCACTGTAAAATTAGAAAATTCAAACTTCCATCACACTCAAGACATTTACTGGCTGGTAACTACCTCAATAAACAATTTGGAAAAGCAATGCATCAATTTCTCAACACTATTTGCTTTGCTGAAATATATTAAGAAACATTTACTATAAGATATTTAATACCTGGAACAAACCCAGAAGACCACATACTAAATTGCATGCAGATTCAAAGACAATCATGTAAAGACAGTCACCTTAACAAGATGGGCAATTCTTGCTGGAGACTGAAAGACAATCCATTCATCTACGGCAATAGTTTCCTGATCGTTATCTTTCTGGATGGAAATGTCACCTCCAAAGAATAAGAGACAGTATGGGGAAACTTCTGTGCAGTCGTACAAGTATATCTATAATGAGAATTAAAACAAATTAATACAGTAAGGAGTCTGAATTACTGCCACATTAATTCAATAATAACGCCAGTATCAATCCTTTTACAATAGGTATTATACTATTAGTGTAATTATAGACTAATTTTGAAGAAATGTTTTAAATGAGATATTCTTCATTAATTCAGAGGACAGTTTTTTGTTTGAAGTCAAACAATAGTATTAGTCTTTAAATATTGAGTGATAGATAATATCAAAACACTAATATAGCTGAAATTATTTCCATCTATATATAAACTGAACATTCTGACCAATATTTATAAGGTATATAACCATATAGCCAACAAAATTCTTTGTATAGTGTAAACTCCTGTAATAACAAAAAAAATGCCAGTATTTCTTGAAAGCAGACTCTGAAGAAAAATTATGCAAATCAAATAATAGTACCAATTAATTAAAATACAAAAATCAAACATGACAGACCTGCACATTAAAAGTATAGGTTATTAGCTTAAGGAAGTTATAATTCATGTCAGAAAAAAATGTTTAAAGAGAGCAAATTTTGTTTATAATAACTGTACAATTATAAAAATACACGACTGATATTCAGATCCATGACCACTTTGAATATTGACTTACACTACTTGTTCTCATCTTCAGGTGATAGATAAGCCAGTTGTAGTGAAACTCTGTTTGCTCCACATTAACGGATTTAGGATGAATAGCAACTAGTCCATCGGATTTTGTGTAAACCTTCACCCTTTAAAAAAGTTAAAATGTAGACTTAAAAAAAAAATCTGGGAGATTCCAAACCAACTCTAGAATCTAAAAAAGCTCCACAGATGATTTCAGTTTAATTTTGCAATTTACATTTACAAATTTATATTTGAGGAAAGAAAATTTTTATTTTAATAAAACATGAAAAAATATCAGCTACATACTTTATAAATCACACAACAAATCTTCTTCTTGAAGGTAAAATTACTCGATATATTAGAAAGGTAAAATATTCCTTAATTATCTTTACACTATACCACTAGAGGACAAAGAATGAAATAGCTGAAATACTTTCAAAGTGATTCAGACCAAGAGAATAGTCTATCCATTTTACTGTCAATCATGATACTAATACATAGCTCTCAATTTACAGAATAACTTTGTGAAATGATCAATTAAAAAAATTTCACAGGTTATGCACCCAGATAAATATAAAAAATTAAGAATTTTGTGTAGAAGGGTATTTAGCTACAACCAATTTTTAAAAACCTACTCTATATGTTTTAAATGGTCTCATGTTCACTCAAATAAATCCTCCATTTCAAAACAGGACAACTTGGAATAATTTAATTGTAGTCTGACACAGCTCTACTTCATTCTCTTCATTCCTAGGGGTCTTTTCTTATTTGATAGTCAAAAAATTTTTACCACAATTTGTAGGAGTTTTTAACTAGTATTATTTAACAGAGAGATGTTTGTTGGTTTTAAGTAATCAGTGATAATTAGACAACAACATAAAAGCTGATAATCCTTGAATCCTTCCTATTTGTTTTTAAGAGTATCCTTTTTGTGTTTCTAGGAAGTGATAATACTTCTATCACAGTCATGATTTATTCAGAATAAAATCAGAAATTATTTTTCCTCACTGCACAATAAATTTAACCAATGCCATCCTGCAACCCTACATCATTAGAGCACCAGAGTTTGGCAGACTTTTTCTGTATGGGACCAGAGAGAAAACATTTTAGGTTTTGTGGGCCCTATGGCCTCTGTCACAACTACCCAACTCTGCTCGAGTAGGAGGAAACCAGATACAGACATGTGAACAAACAGGTGTGGCTGTGTTCCAATAAAAATGTACACAAACAAGCTTTTGGCCATTATTGTGAAATCTGCTGAGCCCTGGTCTAGAGCAAAACAAAGCACCAATCCAAAGAGAATGGCTTTTTTTTTTTTTTTTGTAAAGCCTTCCCAGGATGGCAGAAGGATATATAAAATGTTTACATTCAAAGTGTCTTTCTGTTAAGCCACTTGTCAAATTGGGGACAGATATAGAGAAGAATTTGGCAAAGTATGAATGTCAAAAAACACTTGGATCACTTAAAATGTACATAATCCAGCCACAAGGATTAAAATTCATGTTACACATAAGCTTATACCTGAGAACGGGGTTTCCCAACATCAACATTTTTGACATTTAATTCTTTGTTATGGGGGGCTGTCCCCTGCAATGTAGAACAGCACCCTGGCCTCTACCTAGTAGATGCTCATAGTACTCCCTCAGTTACAACAATCACAACTGTATGCATATACCATCAAATGTCCCAAGGGGCAAAATCACCCGGGTTGAGAACTCATGCCCTAGAACAATGTCTGCACTTTATCTTTGAGGTCTATATATTTTATGTTTACAATCATAGAGTATATAACTTTTCACTTACTATCAGTTTAAATATTTTATACATTACCACACAATGGCTATTTTATATTCCCACCTAACAGAAATGCGATATAATATGGTATTTTAAAACCATAATTGTCCCACTGCTACTACACATCTATTTGCCAAACAGCTTTAAAAAAAATTAGAATTACTTGCTTAGGGCATATGCCTCAAATTAAAATATTCACTTATGAATCTACTGGGCCAGTGACTATTTTAATGACTTAATATATAATTCTCATCGACAGTGCCCTCCAAAAAGGTGGTAACAATTCATATACTACTAGTCATTTGCAACTTTTGATTTGTTTCTTCACTAGCTCATTTACTAGGCAAAATATGCCTTGTTATTACTGAGGCTGACTCTGTTTGTACATATATTTAAAAGTTACATTTTATTTTTCAAAATAGTGAAAAAAATAATTTTATTCAAAGAAATCAATTATAAAATTATCTGTTTTTGAAGAGGAGAAAAAATAACCTGAACAAAATATATTCTAAGTAATGTCCATCCAAGCACTGGATTTTAATAGTGGCCTTACTTTTCTCGTATTTACACTGCTATTATATTTTACTAACGTTCTCTGTGAATAATGGGTGATGGAGAGCTAACTCCAGAGTTGCGCTGTAAGGAAAAGTGATGCCTCTGTTAAACGGCTTGCCTCCTCTCAAATGATCATAAGTAAAGAACAAGAATGTGGCCCAAGAAGGAACAAAAACAAATGTAAATAAAAGCCTTGTTGCATTAAAGGATTCAAAAAGTTTACGGAATTACAAATAATGCATAATAATCTTCAATGCTTACATTTTTCTTTTTTTACCCAAATTTAGTCGGATTTTAGCAACTTTGGGATATAAACCAGCACAGATGACAGCTTTAATTATCTTCTCATTATCTATTAGGGGTGGGAAGGTAGAGGAAAAAAAAGTAAAATACTGATACAACGGACAACAGCAGCAAGTTGTTGACACTGTATTCTCTGCTTTACCTGAATTTATATTAGACTTTGGATCTTTAGGATTTCTGCTGCTTACAAATCCAGCTCCAAGAAGATGCTCAGCAAACTGTCCTTTCATGTTATGCAGCATCTAGGGAGCAATGTTAACAAATAGAACTGGAGTACCTTTCACAGATTTATGGGGATTATAAAGCTTATACTCATAAATTTAGCTGTGAGTATTCCCTGCTTTATGAAATACTTTTTCAAAAATGTGACATGTTAAGAGCAGGGGTTGGTAAACCACAAGTTTATAAAAACCTGTTTTTGTCAATAAAATTTTACTGCAACACAGCCATGCCCATCTACATGTTATCTATGGTTGCTCTGCACTATAATGGCAGAGGCTGAGTGGTTGCAACAAAGGCCTGTAAGCTTATGATACTATCATCTGTTCTTTTATAGAAAAAGTTTGCCTATTGTAGGAAATAACCACTTATGTTTTAGGATCACTCCATTTTATAAAAAGACTAATATAATTTTCAAAACTGCTCTCCACCCCATATTTTAAAAGAAATATAGAAAAACACAAAGAAAATAACCAACGTCCATATTTCTGCTACTGAGAATGAACTACTGTTGTGAACTGACACAAAAATGAAAGGCCTGTTTTTTGTTTTGTTTTGATTTTTTAAGAAAAATCACTACTTGGGTAAAAATGATATATGACTTATTAATATAGAACAAATAAACGCCCTTAAATATTGTCAGAAAAATCATTAACTAAGATATAATACCACAGACACTTAGTATGCTGACAGAATTAAGACAGAAATGCTACCCTAACAATGAGATAACAATACAGAAGCTGTTTTATAAAAGTATTAACACTAATTCTAGTTCAATTTAAGTTAGAAATGAAACTGAACTAGATGAATCCTCTTCATAATCACAAGAAATGTGTTTCCTTGTTATCTTAAAATGAGAATGTGGAACATAAAGTTGGTCATAGTGTATCTTCCTTTTTTGAATTGTGTGACTTTAGTTTTCCCTACCTCATTTCTATTATAACTGACTCTCTAGGCCATCTCCTGGTTTTTATTATCATTATTTTTAATTTTCAGGATAATAACCTTTATATTTTGTATCCATAATTCATGTTTTGTATTTGTTCTCTATTTAAATAATTTCAGTATACACCACCAATTGATTTAGCATGCACTCTCCATTCCTGAATTCTTTTTGATTCAATTCTTAATAGGCAGTATTTCACTGTCAGTGAATTTTTCAAGAACAGCTCATGAATGCAGTATTTCAAGTATTTTCTTGAATGCCTGTCCTTTGTCTTTATACTTGAATATGCTGACTGAATACAGTATTCTCAAATGACACTTGGATTCTGTGATCTTTTCATTCTTTTGGTTCATTTCATTTTTTTCTTTTTCAGGAAAATGTTCTTATACTTCTCCCTGAATACATATTCAATCACACTTGAATTTTCTATGTATAGACACCTATTATCTTCAGGATGGATCAGTCCTGTCTTCCTGTCTACAAGCTTTTTACTTATTGCTATAATAGTTTTCTTTTGCATCTGCATCTATAAACTTCAAGCCTTTCTTCTATGGCAATAATTTGCTTTAAAGGTGTATCCATTTTGTTCCTTATAATCCTTTTGGTCTTTAATTTTTTTTCTTGGTTCAGCAGTCTTTTCATTCATTCTATTGGTTTATTATTTTTATTTTACTGAATTCATAGTTCCTACTATGAAGCAGTTGTAAGATATTTTTGGTTGAGATATTCTGTGTTCCATTCCTTTTTTCCTTTGGCTATCGTCTTTCAGAGATGTCATAACCCTTATTTTTATTTTGTTAATGTTTGGGCACTTTTGATGAAACATGCCAGATTCTTGATTCTTTTAACCCCTTGTAGATCTGTTAAATGTCCAGTACTAGGGTTTATGCCACATGTGTGTAATGTGAAAGGTGAGGATATTCCTATTCCCACTGGCTTGAAATCACTTCTCTAATTCAGTGCATCCACCCTATGTATTGTTGACTTTCTTCCATTTCACAAATGCCTCCCATCCAGTGTTTTCTCACTACATTATATCAGTTAAATATAAAGGTACCTACCCAAAAGTTAAAGTGAAGATACTCACCCTACTTGATATTTAAAAATAGGTTTTAGGAGTATTAGTGAAAATTTTCAGGTTGAATCAGCGAAATGCCAACTAGAGGGTGGGTACAGGAACAGTAACTGAGCCTCACTGTGTTTTCCTGCTATACTCTGATTTGTGTCTTTTCTTAGCCATTATTTTTGTTTACTGTATCATACATCTTTTCCTGTTTTGTTGCAATTGATTTAATAAAGATTACTTCTCTTTTGTAGAATCATTAACTTCATAAGACAAATTCATAACTTTTTGCTACAGATCTATCTACCTGTACAAAATTGATACATTATTATCTGATCTAACATATACGAAAATCACTTCAAAACATTCATCATTACCTGCAGTGTGTTTGAAGACAGAAAATATTCCCAGCAATAGTCTTTTTCATATCTGAAACCACGTCGTCTAGCTTCTTCCCAGCCCTACTGGGCAAAGACATGAAGAAAAATATTTACCATTGTTCCTCAAAGCAGAGACCATTTACTTCTTTGTTTTGGGTAATAATTTAATCTTCTACAGACATTTTTGTAAAAAAGATAAAAAAATTTTGAAATGTACAAACTAATACAAAAACAACAAAAAAACTCCACATGATACTAGTTAAGAGATAATCACCACTGATTTTCCAGGTCTTTTCACAAATAAGTACTAGTGTATTTTAGACATTGTGTATTTTAGACAAAATGACATCATACTATACATAATATATTGTTCAAAAAGAACATTGTTGAACAATTTTCAATGTCATATTTCTCAACCTCACGAATATGATTTTTTTCTTTTTAGCTAGAAAAGGGAGATGGGGAAAAAGAAAAAATAATACTGAATGAATTTAAGGAGAAAATAAATTTTCTCATAATATGTAGTACCAAACTGAGTCTAGAATACAGTGAAAAGATGTTGTCTCTATAAACCAAATAAATTACATTTAGATTTTGCAAATATGAGTGATAAATTTTTATCCCCAGATAAGCCTGGCTCTTGGAAGCAGATAATCTCTCTCTATTCTAAATAACATATATGATTATGATACTTTATCAAAATGTTAAATCTGAATATAGGTATAGTTTATTAATGAAAAGAGGCCTTCTGTCATGAATGTCAAGATATAAGTGAATAATATTAAATAAAATTTTAAAATAAATTGTTTACTTGTTCTAGTGTCATCAAAATAAACATTGCCTTATTTCCCAAAAGGGTAAATGTAATGAGTAAAGGTAATAAGCTATTACAAAACTTAAAAGTAATGTTGCTTTTTTTTCAAATGTTCACCTAATTGTAAACATTCTCACATAGCAATTACTGATACCTATGATAATATAGATTTTTTAAAAAGTTAAATATGTTCCTATTCTATTATCAGCTTTGCACTTGAATAAACTGTCACAATCTGGAACAAGTTATTTTTTACCTCAAATGCATTCACAACTGTCAGGTGGTCACTTTTAGAATCCTTTGCCAATTCCTTTCTTCTTGAATCTGCGACCTTTTCTTTCCCCTTAAAAAAATACAGAAAAAGGCAACTTAAATTGCTCTGATGGTATATACGAGAGCATTCTAATAATAAAAAGCTAATGAAAAATGTATCTAAGCAACAACTACTTTGTGTATTTAAAAATGCCTAGCCTTTCCTTTGTATCTTTCTTACCAATGGAATGACAAAGGGATCTTTGAAGCTGAGACTAGCAGCAATGGTGAGTACTGGGTCTAAGCAACAGAACAGAGCTCCAAAAAGAATCATTTTTCCAATGTGTGGTTCAACTGGTAATCGTGCTAAATGGACTCCAAGAGGGGTCAAATCTTCTTGTTTATCCAAAGCATTCTGTAAAGTAAGAGTTTATGTTTAAAACAAACATAGTAAAGCGTCACATTTAAAGCTAATTTTAGTTCACTAAAAAAAAGCCCAAATGTCCAAATATTGTTCTTTAGTTTTAGTTTTCTTCAATAAAACACAAATTTTGAGAACATCGAAGGTTAAATTTATATAAACAAAAACTAGATTAATCTACATCTCAGTTTTAATGTAAGTGTTAGGAGAGAAATAAGAGAAATAACACATTAAGAAACCTTCAATTGAATAAAGAAAATCACCCATGGTAAGAGTGATGGAAAAAATAAAACAAAATAAGCCCTCAGGAAATATTATATATTTGGAATTTACAATGCAAAAGCCCTTGATTCTAGTATGTTAGAAAACATAAGGCAGGAAAGCAAGATAGGGAATCTAACTAGAACCCTGAAAAAGAGGGGTGACCTCTGCTCCGATTACCTAAGTAATTTGGTCCAATTATCCCAATGAGCACAGCTAGCAAAGCTGCTTGAAGACACAGTAAAAAGAATTAAAAGAACTCCAAGTCTAGGATTTGGGGAATGATGGAAGTCTAGGGAAGTGAGCCCAACATTGGGGCTTCCCCCCGCTGCTCACTGCCCTGGCAAAAGCAACATAAATCCTCCCTCCCTGGAGGAAAGAGCATCACCTCAACCTTTAAATTTTATCTACAATGAACTTTATAGACAGAATGTCCAGTACACAATTAAGATAACTAGGCATACAAGAAAATATGAAAAGTAAAATAAAAATTAAAAAATACCCTATGTATCTCATCAGACACAAGCTTCTAAACATTTATGGAGGAAATAACCTTGATCTTACAAAAACTCTTTCAGAGAATAAAAAAAGAAAAAGTATATAATACTACCAAGTTGTTTTCTGAAATTAGCATAATCTTGGTACCTAAACTTGATAGGACAATTTGAAAAAAGAAAACTAATGAATAATCTTAGGCATGAGAAACACAAAACAGCATCATAGCAAATTGAATCCTGGCAAGTTAGGTTTACTTTCAGGAATGAAAGGTAGTTGACCTTTGAAAAATCACATTAATTCAAAACATTACAAATTAAATAGGAAAATCATATCATAATCTCATTCATGAGGCAGAAAAGGTGTTTGATGAAATCAATTACCCCTGAATGATAAAACACTCTAAGTAAACTAAGAATAGAAATTTTCTTAACTTGATAGTTTCTACAAAAAAAATCTTTAACAGACATGCTCAATGAATTGTTGGCAGCTTTCCCTTTGGGAACAAGAACACAAGAATGCACATTATCATATCACTTCTGCTTAACATTGTACTAGGGGGTCCTAGAAGATTGGAAACAAATAAAATTGCAATTATTTATAGATGTGACTGTTTATAAATCTACATATAACTATTAGAATAAGCAGGTTTCATAGCATTGATGGATACAAGGTCAATATTCAAAAACCAACTTCATTTCTGTATATTGGACTCACAAGAAAATGAGAAAATGAAAAATTAAAAAGGGTAGAATCCCAAAGTACAACTAACCAAAAAATAAATCTTTATAAAAGTTGTAGGAAACCCCTACATAGAAATAAAACACTGAGAGATTAAATACCTAATTAAATAGGATAGCTAATGTTCTGGTTGATAAGACCCAAAACTGTAATTAAGGTAGTGTAACACCTGCTCAAGATAAAAATACAGACTAACAGAGAACAGAATCTACAGACACAAATCCAGACACTAAATACATCAATGGCAAAGGATGCAGAACAAAGAGGAAAGGACAAATTTTTCTACAGTGTTTGGTTAACCGGACCTACGTGTGTAAAAACTCTGACTCCTATCTCACCATACACAGACACACACATCAGCTTCAGATAAATTATATATCTAAGTGTGAAAAACAAAACAAAAAAATTAAAATATTATCTCTGTGACGCCAAGGTAGATAAAGGACAAGGAAAAATAACATAAAACTGATATACTTGACTATATTAAAATTAGAAATTTTTATTTACCAAAACACTATTTAAAAGTGAAAAGGTAAATATATAGACATGTGCAATACACAGCTGACAAAAGGCTCATATCAAGAGTAAATAAAAGTATATGATTTCTTCCAATTTAAGAGAAAAACAGGTATCAACAATTTATATAAGAGGCTATTCAAATAGGCAATAAACATATAAAACCATAAATTAATACCATAGAACTACTACATACCTACCAGTATGCTTAGTATAAAAGATTTTCAAGGGCTGGTGACACTAGAGCAATGTGAACTCTCACCTACCAGTGGCATAGATCGGAGTATAAAGTGATTTGACAACTTTGGAAAACTATTAGGGGTTATCTACCAAAGTTGACCATATATATACCTTATGACCCAGAGAATTCACTCCTAAGTATATATGCGTAAGAAATACTTAAACATGTGCCAAGAAACACTAAGTATTAAAGAATATTCCTATCGGCATTATCTGTAATATCCTCAAATTGGAAATAACCAAATGTCTTTCAGTCATCATACAATATGGTAAAGAAATGAAAATGAATGAACGATAGCTAAAAGCAATAACACAGATCAATTTCACAATGTTAAGTGAAAGAATCCAGAGCAGAGAATCCTGTTCCCCACACCTCCTACATCTGTACTGTGTGAGTTTGCGTAAAGTTCACGTAATAGGCCAAGTTAAACTGAGCTCTTTATGGAGATGTGTACCTCACCAAGGAAAACAAGCAGCTATTACCATTAAAGTCACGAGAGAGGTTATCCTAGGGACTGAGGGGCAGTGAAGTGATTGCGGGAGTAGGAGCCAGGCTTTTTTAAGATACCGGGAATGATGCTCTTGACAGGAGTAATGATTACACAGTGCTCTCTTTGTAATAAATCATTCCTGGATGTTTTTGTTTTGCTTATTTGTTCTCTATTTCACAATAATAAGTTTTTCTTTTTTAAGTGTGGGTTGCAGACCCTACTGCTGGCCAGACTGTGCTGGCCTTTTCACAATTTGGTTGCCTAAAAAGGGCTAAAACTAGCTCTTAAATTCAGTTAGGAAAGGTGAAGTCATCCCACTTAGGCTTGCATCAAGCTGCCTGGTCATCCATCTCTATCATAAATATTAAGTTGATTCTCAGTACCACCTAGCTCTCTTCACAGCAATATTCTATTACATAAAAAGCCTAGAGGGTAGAGAGATCATTAGTGAAACTATTACTTGCTAAAATACCAGTAACCTCATTAAATCTAATCTATATTCCAACAAAAATGGTTAGGTAATATACAATGCTTTTTCATTTAAATACCTTATTACTCACATTAAAAGCTATTCCAATGTTCTGATATAGGCCAAATTCTCAAAGTAATCTGCATGGATGGCTCAAATAAAACTGAAATATGTAAAATATATCTTTGGCATCCTCTAACCAGCACTAATCAACAGAACTTGTAGCGATGACAGAAATGTTCTATTTCTGTGCTGTCCAATATGGTAGCCACTAGCCACATGTGCCTATTGAACATATGAAACACGAGTGTGACTGAAATAGTGAATTTCTAATTTAATTCAAATTTTAAACAGTCACATGTAGCTAGTGGCTAGAGAAGACAGCACTGCTCTAAGCTCCTTCCCCCCACTCTGGGCACTAACTCGCAGCTTGTTCTACCTCTGCCTCTTCTCAACATGGTCTTGGGCAGGGATGGATGGCCACCAATGAAGTGGCAAAACACTGTAACTCATTTCTCAAAACACTGACTTCATAAAAAAGAACTAAAAAAAAAAAAAAAGCTATAAGAATAAAACGGCACGTAGGGAAACATGATATTTTGGAGAATAATCACCTGTTAGTATTCTTTCAAAATATAAGAGTTACCTTAATCATATGTCCATACTTCTGTAAGTTTCTTAAATTTGACAAAAGCTCTAACAACATAATGGTAATCATAAAGAGTAGAATACACCAACCAAAGTTATTTCAGGAATACAAATGAAGACAAAGACCAATAGGCCAAAGATTTCAAAATTTTATGTAATTTTAATCAGGCCTACAATGAAAAAAATTGTGTGGAGAGGGTCCAGTATTGTAAGAACATCACAAAGATATCATTTTATAATTTCCTAATTTATAACTCATATACTAAGCTGAAAAGCCAATAGTGTATCAAATTTGGCACTGAGCATTCATTATTCATTGTCTACCTTGCAGTAATGAGAGTAAATATTTTAATTAGCTGGCTTACATGCTCTAACACTCTATATCTAAGTTAGACTTTTAAAAAAATCAAGTTTACCAGTTCCATCAGATGTTTTATGGAGAGTGACACTGCTTCATTTGATGGTGGATCCATTAACCTACTCAGAAAATGAGCAATTCCTCCTAGTCTTAAAATCTGGGGGGAGACAAATATAATTAAACATGTATCATATACTGACATAATAGCTTAGCCTTGCCTGTGTCATTCACTCGAGTAAAGCGTCAAACCTATACATGATTTTCAAGTTAGTTATTTTAAGTTAAAATTATATTTGTGATTCTATAAAAACATGTTTAATGGCTGATATACTACCTTCCACCACCCAACAAACTTATGAGAAAAGTAGTTGGTTAAAATCTCAACAAAGTTGATTACCAATTATTTTTAAAATAAGTTAGGGTAATTATATCAAAATATATAACATACTTAAAAAAGCTGAACACTGCCTATATGACAGTATGATTTTATATGAGGTTAATTTAAATAACTTGCCCAATGTAACAAAACTAGCTTCTCAGGGGAGGAGCTGGGATTCAAACAGGCAATCTGGCTCCAGAGCAGTATGTGATCAAAAACTTTCAAACAAACATTTGAAGGAAGTTTAAAAACATAGTTTTCTAAAACACACAGAAGACAAATGCATGGTAAAAATGAGAAACCCATCCCTATTTAGTTTCTTAACACCCCCATCTAATTTACCTTTATCTGTAAACAAAGTTCTTCCAAAGGAGTTCTCAAGATTTCTGGCAGTTGATAGTCATCTAGAAGGCTCGCTCTAAGACCATTATACAGATGATAGCAATGACCAGGTTGAACTCTTGAAAAAAAAAAGGGGGGTGGGGTGGGGTGAGTTGGTGGAGCATATCAGTTATCTTTTAGAACTTCAGAGAAGAGTAGGCAGAGAAAGTAGCCAATATCTATTTCTTTAAGCCACATCACAATTTACTTATTTCATTTTTATTAATCATATATTCTTTCTCCCCAAATGTTTTGAAGAGCCTTAAATCCATTACCTCTATGCCCTAGTTTTAAGAAACAGAAGATTCCCTCCCCCACCAATAATTTGATTCCCTATTTCTATCTTCTAGAATCCAAACTGCTGTGCTCAGTAACAGTAGTCTACTTAGGTTAATCTCTATATGCCTTGTGAGCATTTTATGTAACAAATCCTGACATATGTTGACCTGTTCATGTTACTTAAAAATTTAGTAAGCTCTCAGACAAATGTTGGAAACTTTTTCTCTTGTTGTTGGCATCTAGTGACATGAATATTCTTTGGACAATATTAAGGATAGATGTGAAGAGGTGAGGGTATTCATCTCATGTATTTTCAAGCAAAACAATATTTTTATGGGCTCCTTTAACTATAAAAGGAGGAAGCCCTTTTCCTATAGAAATAAATTCTAAAAATTTTAGCTATTTCTGTCACATGTCTACAACGACTTATCATCTATTATACAACATGCCTGCAGAAACTAAGAGTGCCTCCCTCCACTGAGGACGACATAATATAGTTTGCTCTGACCTTCGAAATTATTACCACTCTAATCAGGCTTTGCTAAAGGAATCTATATCTATGGAGCCTACAAGAGACTATTTTCCATTTGGATTAAAACATTGTAATTCCACAGTTAACTTCTACCAGGATAGTGGAGTGGAAGTTAGATAAATGTAATACTTCATTTATTTAATTTCCATAATTATTTCATGAATTAAATTCTAAGGCCTCATGTGTGTGCTATTCATATACAAAAGTGTGCCAAACCCGTTCACTATGGTAAATACTTTTAAAATCAGTATCTAAGGTGACAGGTCTGTATGGGAAAGCCCCAGTCTTGCTGAGTCCCCAGTCAAGTTATCCCCTAATACCTACTGGAAGAGTACTTTTTGTAGGTGAAGTCATGACTTTGGCTCAATGGCATCAATTGAATAATCTAATAAACTACCTGGAGGTTAAGCTCTATTGATATTCTGCAAATATAGCAAATGAGTTGGAGCTTTACAGATACACTACAAACTTAAATAAAATGGTCTGTAAAGTTTCTTGTAAACTCTCCTTTCCTTAGTTAAGTCAGAATCTGAAGACTAATGGGAATCTTTTTATTCTACCCATAAGAAGCAAAAGAAAAACTCTTCTACAACTCCAGATATGATTCTACCATTCTCATGAATAAGGGTGTAAAAATATGTGAAGTATCCATGAAAATGAATAAGTGTAATTATTTGTGTTAAATGCAAATCATTTCCCTAACAGATATTATTTCTAATTCTACCATTATATCAATGGAAAAAAGGTACTTTACTCATGTTTTTGTCGGTAATACTAAAAAACCAGTACAATGGTATTGTACAGGAATTAGGAGGCCAGACTGTTGAACCAGACACTGCTACTGACAAAGCTGTGTGACTTTAAACAGATAACTTAATTTCTTTGTACCTTCATTTCTTTACTCTTAAAATACAGATAATAACCTGTCTCACAGCACTGTGGTGAGGATCAAGCTAGTTAACACATATAAAGTGTTATGAGAGAATCTGACATTCAAATAGGATTAGTAGTTATCATTATCATTAGTAATGTGCTTTTAAAAAAAGAAACAAAATTAAGGTAATTTTGGTAATATAACAAAATTAAGGTAATATAACTCATTAGGATTAAGAAAAAAGAATATTAATTTTAATTAACTGGACTGAATAAGAAGTAGAAAAATTATATAAAACAATTCCAAAGAAATTATGATTAAAACAACTTTCCATTAAAAATGTGCCACAGTAAGTTTTTAAAAATATGAAACTCTTAACAAATAATACTCTTTTAAATGCCGGCAACACAGGTTAAGTAAGACATAAAATCTCTGAGTCCTCTTCAGAAGAAGGCCCCTCTCACCTTCCAGCGCGACCTTTCCTTTGCTTGGCATTAGCTTGACTAACCCATTCAGCAGACATTGTGCTGATGTTGTTCTGTGTGTCAAAGTGTGTCTCCTTTATTTTTCCTCCATCAATCACAAAAACTACATCATCTATGGTAATGCTGTTTGGAGACAAATAAATGAAATATTAAAAACACATCAAAAGCACATTAATCTATAACAGGTCTACAGAGAGGGATTTTAGAGCATTTTTCTTGGCTCAAACTGATTTCAACACTTCAGGATTTTCACCATTCCTTCCACATTTACCAGTGCTAGGCAATCACGCACCTCAATGCAGGCAGCCTCAGCAGCTGTAGCGTACCAGTGCCAATTCTGCAGATCACGTGCTGAATTCTAATTTGTCCAAAGCCAAACTTCATAGCTTGCCTAATGACCTTTGTACCTAGCTTTGTGGGCCCCCGCCCCCGCAGTGCCACAGTTTAATATGAGCTTCCACAGAACAATCTGTTTTAGTGTTGTACTGGTATATTAGTGCCTCCAAGAGATGCAATACATTTTAAAGGCTGGGTATAATTAGCTGCCAAATTAGCAAATGATTCCATTCCCAGCAACAAAAGGCAAATAGAACAAAACTGGCATCAGCTCCCATAGTTCTTTAGATAAGGTTTTAGAAAAATATTTAGAAGGCTGTTTCTACAGAGGGCTAAAGTGTTAGTATAGGTTAGCTAATATAAATAAATAAATCTAAACAAACCTATGCTCACTACCATGACTAAGTTAAAACAGATTTATCATTAAGAAATTACAAAGTAACTAAAGAGAAAAAAAAATTATGGTATGTTAATAAGTTATCAGGCTCAAAACTAATATAATCACTAGGTTTATATTTAAAACAATTTTTACCTAGTCTCTGCAATGTTGGTAGCAATTACTATTTTCCGAACACCAGGAGGGGTTCTTTTAAATACCTGTAAGAATAATACATATCAAACTCCAAAAGTACACTAATTTCTGATACATCATTCTCACGATTAGAGGAATTACTTCAGATATTGCTTATTTTTAGTATTCTGTGTCCATCTGTTGACATATGTATGCACCTAATATTTACAGATGTATTTATAAGGTATACCACAATTTTCAATACTAAAAAATTCTCTTTTGGTAAACGGAACTAAATCTCCCACAGAGGTCAGAATCTTATCACAAACAAGATTTTAAATAAAATATGATTTAAATTTATACAATTTTTTAAACAAAAACTGGATGAGTATAAACATCTTACTGCATAGTCAAACGTTTGAGGAAGGGAAATTTAAAGATAAGAATTATGGATCACCCAAAAGTATATGGGTAAGGACACCAAACACCAGGCAGATACCCAACTCAGAATAATGTTAGCTGCCTATCCAACCATATATTAGCTTTTGAGATAAACTGGATTAAAAAAAAAATCCTCTTAAAATGCTGAATCCTGCAAACAATACCACCCTTGACAAAGCCATCCAAATAGATAAAAACACATGTACCAAGCACCACTTGGCTGCAAAGCAAAAAAAAAAAAAAAAAATGCATAATTATATCTCCTTATGTATAAAAATAGTAATGAATAGAAAAAAATGGCATTTCCTACATTATCTAGCAAAGGAATAAATAACTGTTACAGTGTCAGAACCAGAAATGCCTTCAGCGTTTGATACTCTAGTGCACAGTCTCTGGGATCAAGAGTTCTCTCTTCTTCTCTTCCCTCAGGTATGCACTCTATATCTAATTCAGTTGGCTGAGCCTTACTCAGGACTAAGGTACCAGCGGAAAGGGTCTCAATAAAAAATGTCTTGATATTTTCTTACAAAAAGAGTGGAAAAACTAGAAAGGTAGAGAGGTAGATTTTCTGATCTATCTCATTCCACCAGGGTCTGCAAATACTGCAGTCCAGAAAATCATCTTGCCTTTGAGAATGTAGTTTTTATTCTAACTCAGGAAAACCCTAAATCTGCACAGAGCCAAAATACTCAGACCATAATAATACGTTGACAAAATAGAAAATCTCACACCTGCAAATATACTAATTCTGTTAAATCAAAACTTCAAATATCAAGCTGTAGTATGTCATAGGTATTTAATTTCGAGGTTGAGTTTTATTGGTACTCACATACCCTTTTTCTTTTATTCAGGAAACACAAACAAGTTATTGGTGAAACCAATCTTTAAACTTTTCTCTACTATTGATAGAACTAATTTGATTTGTGGATAAGTTTACAAAAACTCATTAAAGTTTTTGTAAAATCATCCCCTGAAGACTCATTTGCTAAGTATATGGATTACTATTTGAAAATATGCCTTCACACACACACACACACACACACACACACACACACACACACACACACACACACAAATATAAGCAGTCCTTTAACTTTGTCTTGGTTTAAAAGACAGAATGAATTAATTTAACAAGGTACCTGTGTCTGGTTAACTGTAGGCATCAGTGAATGTAAAGGTATAATAAGAAACTTGTCTGAAAATTGAACAGAAAATTAAACTTTAAGACAGTTGCAGAAAAGCTCCATCAGACATACATGGAAAAATGAATTCAGATGCTAAGCCATATAATTCTGAATTTTTATTCCTCTATATAATCAGATCAACTTTATTGCTATGGTCTTGTTTTCTGAGTGTCCCAACAAGTTATTGTCAATATTTTATTTTGTTAATTTTTCATACTAATGATTAGCATAGTCCACAAATTCTTAAAAGAATGCTTAAAAGTTGGAAGCAATCTTTTTAGAGTAGAAAAACATCATTAACTCCATTTCCGCCACTTAATTGAAGACCAAAGAATTCTGCTTAACATGGATATAAGTTTGCACACTTTGGATGATCCTCGCTATTTTAATCATACACAGAATGTCTGAATTTTTAAGGTAAATTACTTATTAAATTGTCATGTCCTACTTAAAAATAAATAGCCCTGGTTAAATAAATGTAATACATTCCAAAAGTGACCCACATTTTTTAACATAATTTTGTTAGAAATATAAATTATAGTCATATGTTTTTAAGCTTCAAAACAAAATAGCTCAAGCCCATTCATGATTATTAGTTAATAGAAAGTCTGGTATAGTACAGTGATGGGAAGGAGGGTGAGTGTTAAAATAATGGTAAATTTCACGATTATCTGTGGTTACAAAAATTGCAATTTGACTTAAATCTCTAGCAACAATGACCAAATGACTCAAGATAGCTGTATTTCCCCAGAAAACAACTGTTATTAAAGGATATATAATGCTCCCTACAGACTCTCCATGACCATTCTAAATTTAAAAATAAAACGCTGTCAAGCAACTGGTATTGCTAAAAAAGAATGCTCCGAATTACTCGTCTCTGTGACACAACATAAAATATATCAACTCAATCAAAACTCAAGCCAAAAACACTTAACTCAAATGGAATCAAGCCTTCAGATATAACTTCCAGTTAATAAAATATAGGTAAGACAGGGTTAAATGAAATGATACCATGAGGATTCAGACAAATAAAGCAAGTTCTGTAAGTCATTACCATGAGGGAAAGTAAGGAGAAGATAAAAGTGATGATCTAGAACTGGAGTCAAAGATTTAGCTGGTTTGACTTTTTCTATCGTTTGAACATGCTACTTGAGAAAGACATTTTGGGGGAAAAATGGAAAAAACTGATTACAGACTGTTATTAGATGATGTTAAAAATTAGGTATGATAATGGCTTTGTGGTTATATAAGGAATTGCCTTTATTTTAGAAATACATACTTATATATTTAGAGATAACAGGTGATAGCTACAGTTTACTTTAAAAAGAAAAAAATTAGACAATAAAAATAATTGTTGCATTGAAGTCACTGCTTTATGGTATTTATTATATAATTCCTCTAGTTTTCTCTAAGTTTAAAAAGTTTCATTCAAAGTTAAAAAAAGTAAAAGCAGTCAGAGATAACGAAAGTACAAACAACTTTCCTGAAGACAATATAAGAATTAAAAGTTTATATTCCTGATGTTATACAACCAGTCAACAGGAATAAAGTCTACTCTCATATGAGAATAAGAATGTATTGATAAGTATTCAATAAACTGAGTTTTAAGATTTATTTTTCAATCAGTATAGAGTTTGACCAATTTTCCCCCCTTCTACACTTACAACTAATTATTAAGGCTAAGTTTTTAAAAAATTTACATGAGAAAAAACATTCTTGTTAAATTTTTGAAACTCTCTTTAAAAGAAATTGAGCTGTTAATTATTCTCCATTCTTAATAATTAACTGAAATTAGTCATTCTAATGAATTATTAATGAAGTCATTCTAATAATCCAGAATATCACATCCTTTATAAAACATCCCTAGAAATGATAATATTGCATTTTGGTAAATATCTTCCCTGTATTTTTCTTGGTAAATAAATATACACTCACATTTTTTAAAATTGGAAGTAGATCATACAGTAGTGTTGTTTATGACGGGGAAATAGACCGAAGTTGAAAGGTTCAGCCAAAAAAAAAAAAAAAAAAAAATTCCGGTGTTTAAGAAAATCATTCAGTGTAGAGTTTAATGATAACTATACTTTTTCTATCAGAAAGGTTATCACTTAGAAGAAAAAGCAGTGTTTCATTATAGACAAATCAAGGTGATGAGATAAAAATATTTTTCTAGCTTGAGAACAGTAAATAATTTTAATTATATAGAATGCTTTGAGGGCACTACCATTAGGGGATTTAAATAAAAAATACAGCTTTTACTATTTTAACCAATATAATTAGGTCAAAATATTTTTCAGTTTTATAAAATTAAAATGTATCAAAAGTATTTCAACAAAGAAAATATATACTCAGAATGATGAAACACTAAATAAAATTTACTTTGTATTTTGATTTGAAGTTAAAAACGATACCTGGAAATGCTTTAACTGAACTTTATAGGAGAAAAATGTATCCATTTATTTCTCTAAGACAGTAAGAATTTTTTAAACTTTTTAGATGTTTAGGTCACAAGTCTTAGTTTTGGGGTGAAGATGGGTCAGGTACCTGAATTAAAAAATGCCATGGGTGACCCTTTTGTGTGATCAGAATTGAGAATTACTGGGCTGAGGGATAAATTCAAACTTCTTTTCTGCCCAACAAAATGCAGCGGTGAGTGTAAAAAAACAAAAATCCTCAAGTGTCAACATCTTAACTTTAAGGGCTCAATTTTATTAGTTGAATTTAGAAAAAGAAGGAAAATATTCTCACCATAATACTAAATGAAGAACTTCACTACATTACCACCATCTTCATCTATGACTTAGAACTTCATAGGGAAAAAAAATCCAACTTTTGTAAAAAAACAAACTGAGCTAAGATCACCATGTTCTTACACTGAGGTAGCCTTAGAAATAATATTCCTTCAAATGAAGATAAAAATCAGGCTACGTATGACTCAAGAACCACTCTGAGAATTGCAATAAAATACATTTTTATAATACCTGATTTAAACATCACTTGTGACATCAAGAGGTCATGTAAAGTGCTGATATTGTCCCAGCCTGGCAGAAAAACCAATATCGCACCATCCTGTAAGGAGGAGAAATAATCATTACAAAGGATCACAAAACAAAATACACTAAGAGTAAAAATCTGTGCCCACTTAAGTCTTCATTAAAATTACACTAGCTCACGATAGTACTGGTTACTGATTATAACTGAAGACTCATTTTTCATTTGTTCAGTCTCTTCTTCAAATAGGTCCAATGTCTAAATCTTTTGGTATTTTGAGATTTCTGGTGTCAAAAGTGATTTCTCCCATAGGCTATTTTTAAAAAGCATTTATTTTTTTTCATGGCCTTAATATATAAAATTAAAATTGTTTTTTGAAGAAAAACAAAACTAACCTCTTCTTCCAAAACAATGTGTCGAATAAGGGCGGCAATCAAATTCAGATCAACTTTATCATCATCCATCATTTTCATAACATCTACAGTACTTGCAGAATACCTATCGAAGTTAGAAAATCATGAAATATTTGATGTTTCTTAAGGTCTAACTTTCTATAAAACTTAAAAATTAAACTGCAAATGAAACAATCAGTAGATAGGAGAAAATTACTGGAATAACAGTGTTTACAAGTCGAATCAGGACAGTATTTAGCTGGAACATGAGACTTGAGAAGGTCTCCTACTAAATATATACAAATTCAAGAAGATAATCCTTGCTTTTTGTTTTAGTCATTTAGTCACTGTGTTCTCACTTTTAAGTAAAAGAAACTTACCTTTTCCCCAGTTCTCTTACATAATCTGGCCAACGTTCTTTATAGATTGCTTCTTTTTCTTCTTTTTCTTGTCTATTTACATGCCCTTGCATGAAACCCCTCTTTGACTGGGATCTGTGTTCTTTTTGTTCTGGAACATATCTAAAATAAAAACATTTTTAAATAGCCTCACTTTTTTGAAACTCTTTGTTTTCAGCTAATATCTTGATTTTTACATTTAGGATTAATAAAAAAAATTTTAAAGAACATTTTCACTATAATTTGTAGTGAACACCAATTAAATATCAATTAATTTGCAAGTTTTCCTTAACATAAAATCTGACATTGTGGTTGAAAATCGTTCTTCTCTATAGAAGTATATATACCTCTAGATCATCTTTAGCAAGCGATTAAAAAAAAAAAAACTAGAGTAACTTTCACCTTCAATTTTAAGTTTGCTCTAAAAAAAAAAAAGTTACCATTAAGTCCAAAATAATACCTAATGGTTGCCTTGCAGAAGACTCAGATTTTATATATAGGTTTCCAAACCTGAGTACACATAAGACTCCCCTGGAGTTTTTAAAATATAGATTCCTAAATTCTATACTTATGATATGGATTCAAGTATGGCTGGGGTCTATTAATCCAGGAATTTTAATTAATGCTCCAGGAGATTCAGATAATGTATCTACAGGCCTAGAGACCCATGACTGAGAACTATTTAATTCTGTTCAGAGCACACACATAGCTAACGGCAGAGCCAGAATCAGCATCCAAATCTCTTATGTGTCTGTCCAGTGCTATACTATGACTTCCTATGCTCCCTATAGGCAGAGTGCATCTGACCCCAAATCCCACCTACAATAAGTAGGTTCTGAGAAGCATGGGAATGGAGAGAGACAAAGAAAAATGAACCTAAACTTGAACTCCAAAGCCCCTCAGAGTTCACCTAGAGGACAGCATCTAGATGGAATGAGGGGTTTGGAGCTTGAACTTTACGATTCAGAATATGGGAATTGATGTCTTTGCTCTGCCACTGACTAGCTGCATGAATCTCTGGCCTTTAGTTTCCTTGTTTGAGAGATTAATACTCCTATAACAGTATTGACAAAAGAATAAAAACAAGAAAGTGATGAGTAAAGAAAGCACAGTGCCTGACAGAGCAGACACCCCAAAAGTGTTAATCCCCTTCCTTATTCAGTACCTGTAACCCAGGATTCCCCTAAGTCTTCGATACATATAGAGTCGCCAACTTGAGGTAGGGCAACCTGGGACAGAGATCAGTCCTAGTCAGCAGGATGGACCCAGTGGTTGGCTCCCTTCCCAGCAATTCCAACAACAGAGGTAACCTTCAACTCCCCCCGTCCACCAAGGGCCTAATCATAACTCTCCATACCACCTGGCCCTACTTTCTTCCCTCCCTACATCCCTATAGTGCAGCTCTTTTGAAAGGAGATAGCTGGGAGTTTCTCCTAAAAACTTCTATCCAAGGACCACCCTCCTGCGACTACCCTTAGGGCTGGCTACCAAATGGCAAGTGCAGAGATACTATCTTTTTCCTCAAGAGACCCCTTTAGCCAGTTCCTGGTACATAACTTGCCTTCTACAGAGCTTAAGAAAGCCATTTGACTTTATGTAATGCTATACTAGTGATCCCTGAAACTTCTGTTTTCATTACTGTCAAGCTGTTGACTTCCCTAGAACAGGCCAGTCATACTTATATTAACAGCGTACATGTCGCTGTCTAGACATTCATTAGGAGGGTACGTACCTTGTCTTTCCTTGTTTTATGTTCAGATCCTAGTGCACAATGCAAGGTATAAAGTTTAAATTATTTGTTAAATAAATATCTATTTAAAATTCAACTGACTTTTCTCCATGTAAATTACGTAGCAGGATCTTTCTTCTCACATTCTCAATACTTCATGTTCTCGTTTAACAAGCAAGCTGTGGAGTCTCAAAAAAATCTCATCGCAAGTATTTCTTTATCTACCACATACTTAATTCAGACATTTGCTATAGGCCAGCACTATACTATGCACTAGTTATAAAGATGAACAAGACAAAATCCTTAAACTTGAAAAATTTGAAATCTAGTGCAAAAGGCAAATATAAGGAGATACATTATGTGGCAATTAGGGAGGTAAAGGACATGGTAAAAGTGCTATGAGAGCCTGAATGAGAAATCAGCTCATTCTGTGAAAGGTATTAGAGAAGACTTAACAGGCAATAAAGCTGGGGTTTATTTTTATATCATCTATAGTTTAAAGATGAAAGAATAGAGAAAGTGGTACATGTACGTCTTAAAGCAGGCAATAATATGTACAAAGCACAAAGTCATGAATGAAAGGGAGTGGCATAGTAGAGAATGGTGCATTTAGGATGGCAGGCCGTGGGATGTGTGAGGCTAGAACACAATGAGGAGACTGTAATAAGATGACTAGTTGTGGAATTGAAACCTGATAACATGGGGCTGTGCTTTCCCAACCCCTTTCTCATCAAAATACAAATATAATCTTTTATAACCCTTTGGAAAAGGCTGGTTGTAGCTAATGGCCAGTTTTGAGGGGAATAATAACTTGGGCATATCAGTGAGGTGCTCTGCTATAGGCTCTAACAAACCAATAAAGGTTCTTAAGTTTTTAAAGAGAAGTCTCAGAAGTCTTACCTAGGGGAAGAAAGCTCACATGACCAGATTTTTAAGGAAAATATATGGAAGCAGTGGTGAGAGTGAAGACCACCGTGCCAAAAGAGAAACTATTCTATTAATGCAGGAGAGATAACAAGGTTCTTACCCAGAAAAAATAAAAATGAGAAGATACATTCAAGGTGAAAAGTTCTTAGGGTTTGTGTTGGGGGTGGGGGCGGAGAATTACAGAATTACTTATAGTAATTTGGTTACTAAACATGTAAGCCAGTAAACATATCCTAGAATATAGCTGATAAATATTAGCTTTTTCAATTTATAGCTTAGACAACTGGATGGAGGACAGAACCAATAACCATTATAAGGCATACTGAACATATTGTTTTATTTGGTGGAAGCATGGTGAGAATGGAGCATAAGATAATAATTTTAGTTTTAAAAATGGGAAGTCCAAGGTATCTGTGGTAATGAAATGCTGCTGAGTTAGTACAGTGTTAGATAACAAATTTAGCATTCAGGAAGAGCTTCAATTTTGAAGCTATAGTTCAGAGAGCTGTGAAAATACAGAAGTATGGTCATGAAACAGGACTGCACAGTGAAATCACAACAGACTGAGAAAAGGCAAATTAACTGAAAACCCTAGGAGAAAATCATGTTTAAAGGGTGGGGAATGGAAGCCCTGAAAGGAGAAAAAAAGCAGGCGGGAGAACCAGAAGAGAAGTTCAAGAACTTAAAGACAGAGAGAGTCCCAAACTTTGCTGCCCAGGGATTTTTTTTTTTTTTGACATCCAAAATTATTTTATATCAGTTTCAAGTATACAGCACAGGAGTCAGATATCCACATAATCTATGAAGTCATCCCCCCATCAGTCCAGTACCCACCTGGCACTATACGTAGTTATTACAATATTGACTCCGTTCCCTATGCTGTACTTTACATCCCCATGACTGTTTTGTAACTACCAGTGTGTACTTCTTAATCCCTTCACCTTTTTCACTCAGCCTCCCAACCCCCACCCATCTGGCATCCACCAATTTGTTCTTTGTATGCCCAGGGATCTTTAAAGAAACACTGATGCCTGGCTACCACCCCAAACTTTGTAGTGTAATTAAGGTATGAAGTATGAATGCAGCATCTCGATTTTAAAAGGCTCCAAGTGATTTTAATGAGCAACCAAGTTTGGGAATCCCTGATTTAAGGAAAAAAAAAAGTTTTAGAAAAAAGTGGTCAAGGGTAAGTTTCTGAGGTGAAAGTTTGACAGGAAAGCTGGCATATTACTATTTTTAAATCTCGTTTACTTCCTAATACTTACTTACCTTATTTTTTCAATTATATCTTCCAAAAGGTACTCCACAACCGGAAAAGTAAAACCAGGTATATGCATCATTGGACAGTTACCTATTATGGTAGACAAAACATAAGTCTGTACTCAAATGTTCAAAATAAAAATAAACACTATAAATAGAACAATGCGTCTAGTACTTTAACTTCAGAAAATGAACTTGAACTTTTAAAGCTCTACCCTATTTTTCCATCCCTAGTTCAATAAAAAGCAGCAGTCTAGTTTTCACTAAATACCATTTTAGTGCTACCAAACTGTACACACATCTCACAGTTCTACAAAGTAACCGGAATACCAAAGAATAGAAAAGTTTATATTGGACTCAAAACCTGTTAATTAGAAGTCTATTTACTCTTCATCATTAGTCAAGATGGTGCCATAGGAATCTAAGTTTTATTGAAATCTACATAAGCAGCATTCCTTGTGTGGCACCCAAAATTAGGGACAGAAAAAAGTAATTAAAACTAGACTGAATCAAATATTAAATTGTTACTAATTGGAATCACCAGTTAAAAAAAAATAAGGTTCTTAGTACTGTTTTTTAAATGTTATTCATATTTTAAACCAAACCAAACAAACAGTACACACTGTAAACAAAGGTCAACATTGAAGCAGAGGTCAAAATATCTGAAGTGGTAGCACAGATTTGCCTCTGACTTGAGTAAATTTAGTCAGTTACTCAATGTTAGTTCTGGATACCTCAACAACAACAACAACAACAACAACAACAAAGAATATAATATACTCAACTAATCTCACAAGGCTTTAAGAATCAACTAGACTGAATATAAGAATATGCATTAAATTAAGCTGAATATAAGAACAAGTATTAAATATAGCTCTATTCCATTTTAATTCCCTTTCCCCCTTTCCCTAATTATAAGCAAGAGAAACAGTGAGGCATAATTTCAAAAGAATGTACTCTGCAGTTAGTCAAATTTAGTTTCAAATCTTCTTGACCCTCTGTTAATTATGCAACCTTGCTTAAGCTACTGAATTGCTCTGAGGCTGTTTTCTCATCTGTAAAAACAGAAATAATAGCCTCTACCTGACAAGGAAGTATGAGAATTAATAAAGACACAGTACCAAAAATACTAGCTGGCACACTGGAGGTATTCCGTAAGTAGTTGCATTACTGTTATTACTGTTATTAGCAAACTGCCACTCTAGACTGTGATAGTACATAAATGCCACAGAAGAATCACCAAAAAAAAGTTTATAAAATTATTCAAATCTGTGGTCCGACTTCATTGATGCCACTTTAATTATCTGACACAGCACCAATAAACAGTATGTCTTCACTGGAAGAGGAGAGATGATGCCATCGTTCAAAAAATTAGGCCCAATTCTCTAATCTATGAAACTAAAGGGTATGAGAATATTAAATGAGTTGCTAAACATTTATTTAGACTACTCTACCTAGCACTGTATTAGTTTTTTTTTTTTTAATTAACTCTAAATTCAATGGCTTTGTGGTAACTTTCTAAAGTAACAATCGTAAATTTTACTCACCAAAATATTCTGAAAATTTCTCAGCATTCAATGTTGCACTCATCAATACTACTTTCAGGTCACGTCGAATACTGAGAAGATCTTTAATAACAGTCATTAAAACATCTGACTGCAGATTTCTCTCATGGATTTCATCAAGCACGATGTGACTAACACTGGACAAATGCCTAAAGCAGAGTGTGGTAAAGTATGTAACTCAGTACGAAATTTTAAAACGGAACCGCTTTACTTCAACAATTTGTAACATTCAATTTTATAATGACATCTTTTGATAATATTTAGCTAAATGCCCTTAACTGAAACATACTCACGGGTCTGACTGAAGCCATTGAAGGATGATTCCTGTAGTACAGTATAAGATAGAACCCTGTTTTCTTGGCAACCGACTGTGAATGAAAGACACACATTAACAATTCTTGGTTTACTTTACCAGTAAATTTTCTAAGTATCACAAAAGTTTAAAAGTAAGTCTTCAATTTAAAAGTTTTAATGGATATCTTCACACTTAATTTTTTAGTTATACGAATGCCTACCACAATAATGCCTATACATTATTTTTGTTGTCATGATGCAATGTTAATGACTTCTTTTTGAAGGCATAACTATTAACATGTGGAAAACCATCCATTACTTAATGGCCTTAACTGTTCAGTGATTGCAAAGTCAGTTGATTTAAACAGATAAATGGAAAAAGGTAAAGAAATACAGTGGAGTGGGAAAGGAGGTTAAAGATAGCAAAATAAGTAAAGTCAATCAGTGGCTGCGGCCTGTGTACCAAAAGGTACAAGACACTGACTCCTTTTAAGGAGGTGGGGGCAGGTGGTCTACTAATGCCTACCCAGGAAACAAGTTATTTCTCTAATCATTCCATAATGTAAAATATATTAAAACTGAAATCTAAATCTGAATTGGGGTTAAAAAATGACTTCGTTGGTTGAAAGCCTTCTATGATCCAGTCACCTCAAACGTTAATAGTAATAATCAGCAAAAAATGAGGAAAATCTTTCTTTTGAATTTCCAGCTTCAAATTTTCACTAAAATCTACCTGCAAACAAGAAGTGAATGTTCTTTACCTCTGGAGACGAATTTGGTATCCAGTACTATTACCATTGCCACAAGGTTCTGCCCTTTCTGCAGCCACTCTCTCCGCAACCTTTAATTGAAATAAAATACAAACAAAATAGTATTTCCTTTAGTACAAATATCCAGAACATCCATGAAAACCCACAATTGTTGAAAAATTGTTCATCAGACTTTTATAAGTTAAATTCTGAGGTATCTGACGCTACGTGTGCACCAAGAGCTGCAGGCCCCATGCTTATGTTTACTTTTAATTTTCTCCTACAAAGCTCTCAAAGGGCAAATTCTCTTTTGTCACTATTTTCAAAGTGCCTTTCTATATATATAGCATCCTCTCATTATTTTCTCCCTTTTTTGTCTTTTCTAAACTATTTAGAAATCATGGTATCAACTTGTAAAACTTGCATGTAATTTAAGGGTAAATACATGTTGATTTTTTGTTTCTTTCTTTTTGTTAGAGATTGGTGTTTCTTAATTTTTAGTTTTTGATAACGTTCTGAAAGTTATGGTTACCAGAGGTAAGCTCTGGATAGATGAAACATAATAATCAATACTGATTTAACTCGAAGTAACCAAATCATCTTGTGACAGAACAGTGATTAATGAGGTTAGAAACAGAAAATGACATGATAATTTTTAAGAAACACTTCAGCAGTAAAATTTCCTAATCAGTATATTCTGTACACACTGACTTAAGACCATTATTTTACTTTTTATTACTTATTAAACTGCCCATTCAAAACCAACAGATCTTGAAAAAAGGAATGAAAACAATACTAGCAAGACTACCTAAAGAAAGTGGGCAATTTTAAAAAGTGAGAGATAACTTACTGAAATGGCACTAATTCTTCTTGGCTGAGTACAAACTATCCTGCATACAGATCCTTTTCCTCTTTCGATGTAATTATCCAAAATGAACTGAGTAACTTGAGTGGTTTTTCCACAACCAGTTTCACCACTTACTACTGTCACTGGATGATTATCGATCATATTTACCAATTCCTATTTCAAAATGAAAAAAAAAAAAAAAAGTGAAGGACATCACATGTTGACTAAGTCTGAACAGACAGTTATCAAAATTCTACCAAACTGAAGGTAACTGCTTCTAATGAACACTGATGCTTTTTAAATTTTGTTACATGCAATGCTGGAAGATTGGATATATGGATCTACCAAATTACAGTGCTAAGGCACCGTTAAAGAAAAAAACAATGGTAAGAACAAAAAGACAGTGCATAAAGTTGTGTGCATAAGAAATAACAATAAAGAAGAATGCTGATGACAATGTGGGGCTGTTGGGTCCAAGGGCACTCCTAATACCCAAGCAACTACTGAGGACATTAAGGATATATATCATAATTCACAAAAATAGCTTTGTCTGCAGGATAAGTTTTATATACTGCTTTAAAGAATAAGAAACAGTGTAATTTATATTAAGATTATCTCCTTCTAAATAATTAAAGACAAGTTTTAAAAACCTAAGTTACCAAAATAACTTCTTGTGAAAATTCTCTTTTTTAAACTCTAATGATTTCAATTATGGACATAAATATGAGCAAACTTCAGGAAAATTGTTTCATGACCATTTTTATTTTTTTTCGCCACAATTCAAAATAAAAAATGAACGTCCAATAATATCCTTTAGAGAAAGGTTCATTAATTCATATTTTTCTTGATATAGACATTAAAAAAATTGTAACTTTCGCAAATCAAATAGTGCATATTCATTTTACCTTTTGCATTCCAAATGAAGGTAGCTTTTCCCTGAAATGCTGAAATTAAAAAAAAAAAATTAACTTTCACCAAAAAAAAAAAATGTAATGAAATTATAATTTTGGTAATCAGAATATACCACTGATAAACAACCTAGAATACAAAAGTATTTTTATTACTTTACAGCTTATGTAAAGTATTAAAACAATAATTTTTATAAGAATTAACTTAGCGATCCCTTTTATTTCTGAAACACTGAAAAACAGAATTCTATTACACTCAACAAAATGGAGACATGTAAGAGTTAGTGGCAATAAAATATAATGTGATCTATCATCTAAGAGCATTTTTGTAATCCCTAAATTACCTTTTTTTTGTGTTTTATATATTCATCTTAGATTTGCTATCTACATCACATTCTCTTTTCTACCCATAAATCCACTATTTACTAATGTATTAGGCAGACTGAAAAATGATTTCTAGGCACTTGCCTTTGAGTATGAAAGAAAACTTAAAACAAGTAATATCTGTAGTAAGAAAATTCGGTACTGCTATTTAAGAACTGTGATATTAGTTAAGTCTCAGAGCTGCCAAAGATCTGAATAAAAAAACCTTTATATAAAAAAAACAGGTTGCAGTTTCTGACACATGTAAGGTATTCAATACACTTTTTGTGAATTACAATTGTAATATTAAAGAGGGAATTGACTAATTCTTTCTTGTATCTTTTATGTAATAATTTCTTTCCGGTATTGAAAACTTTTATGAACCCCATACCCACACTACATAAAAGTGACATACACTAAGAAGCAGCACTATGGTTTACACTGAACTAAATACACTATATAACATTAAAAAAAAAAAAAAAAAACCTTCAATAATAAAAAAATAAACCACAGCTTTAACAAGCTCCCTTTATTGAAAAGGAAAATATGTAAAATTATAACTGTCTTAAGTAATACCATATATTATTGCCATGCTTTTTTTTTTTTTTAATTTCTTAAAACACCTGATTTGTCAAGACAGAGGTTATGTTAGTTCCCTAAGTATTTTTACTGAGATATCATCAGCATGTAACATTAGCCTCAGGTGTATAACAATGATTTTCAATCTGTATGTATTGGGAAATGATCACATTGTATAGTTAGTATCTATCACCACACAGTTAAGATTTTTTTTTTTCTTGTGATAAGAACTTTTTAAGATCTACTCTTAGCAATTTTCGAACACACAATATAGTATTATTAACTACTGTCAGCATGCTGCACATGCCATGCTTGTTACAGTCGGGTAATTTGTACCAGTGCCATAAAATGAGTCAATGTGGTAACTTAAATGAATTCTAATGCTCTGAAATAACAAGTCGCCACAGTTTTCTTTGTAATTTTTTAGTGTAATTTTAAAATGATCTAAAAACCATTTATTTCTAAAAATATTAATATCCCATGTAATTAAATACAACCATTTTAATATGTTAAAAAAAAATTCTCCCATTAAATTGGAAAATAGCATTAACCATATCTGCCTTCTATATATGTAAATGCTGCTGAAGGGAGTTACAACCCAATAGTCTTCCACAAGGCAGACAAACCTTTTACTTCCTAATTTCTGGCTGTAACCCTGAGATGAGATGAGATTATAAACTATCTGAAGAACGTCTTATTAGTCTTCAGAAAACAGCACAATGACAGACATCTAGTCTGTGGAAAATTGTTTATTAAATAAATTATATGAAAAAATATGACATATCATCAAGAATAATTAAAGAGTTGAGCTCTTAAACATATCGGAATTTTAGAACTGGTTCTGTTACTAGTTATGCAACCTCAGGGTATTTAACCAAAGATTCTTTTTCATCTATCATCTCTTATAAAGGGTTGTTGGGAGGTTTAAATGACATAGTACATTAGAAGCATTTACAATAGTGTCTAGCCAATAGGAAAACCACCAATTGTTTTTAGGTTTTGCACATCACTTCTCTTAACTTTCTCTAAACTATGTGAACCACTCATGTTTAATAATGTGAGTTGTTTTCCATATAAAAACAGAGACAGTAGCTAATTCTCCTTGTTCCTAAAGTGATAAAAGCTCTGCTCTCAACCACAACATTCTGAATTAATTCATCTCAAAACCTCCCCTTCCTTATATTTTCACTTAACAACCATCAAAAAGCTTCACAATTTGGCCCCTGGACAACCTCAGCTCATTTATACTAATCAGGATATCGAATCTTAATCAGCAAATCAATGCATCCTTTCTTTCCCACATGAGAGATGATATTCTGCCTTTCCCCAAAATGGCAGTATTTCATATTAAAGATAGGGTCTTCAGAATTCCTTCAGTATTCTCACCTTAAAAAAAAAAAAAAAATAAGCGAACATTTTATTACATCTATCTCTAGAATGTCCTCAAAGTATACAATTTTGTTTTACTAGGAAGGGACTTCACAATATCTTGCCTAGCAGGAAAAGAAAATATTGAAAAAACTCAAGAAAATTTCAGCTCTTGTCACACACAGTGTTGTCTTTAAAATGTTGAACATAAGTACAGATATAACTTGGGATTTAACTTCATCATCTGCAAAAGGAAGAAGTTGGATTAAAATGGTCTAGAAGAATATATGATTCTAACCACTCTCTCTCTCTAAACTGGCCTAGAAAAGTTAAGCTTAAGAGTGATTTTTTTCATTTGCATTACCATTTTTAAATATTTCTTTTCCTCACCATATAAACTGCTGTAGATGAGACAGGCTACTATAGGTTATGTGTAACTCCATTCCTAATGCTTTTCTCTACGGGGATAAAGAATTCCCACAGAGGAAGGCCTGTTGAGGAATCTCAATACATACTGATCTATATACCATGTAACTACCTCTGGTTATAAATACATTTTTATCAAGTTTGAAAAGAGATGACAAATAAAAATTTTTCCCAGATCTTTTTTTCCCATTACCTGCATTTCAATATATCGAAGGTCCGATTTTTTCTTTTGTAAATCTTCCAATAATTGTTGGTCTAAAGTTACATCTGGTTCATTCTCTTGCAAGAGATACTCAGAATCCCGGTCCATATATTTGTCTCTAATTCTAAACGGCCTCTTCTCTTGATATATTGATTTCCTTCCCTGGTTCTCAAATTTCTTCTCTCGACTTGATTTGTTCTCAGCAGGAGCTTCAGTACCATATCTATTTAGACAAAATAAAAAAAAAACGATAAAGGGTTAAATGAAGAACTACTCTATCCCTGAAGTAATACACTGTTTAATTATTTCAATATCAAGAGATTTTATTCTTTTCTCTTAGTAATCATGAAAATTCTTAGATTCCTATAATGAATTAAAATTTTTCTTTTCTACAAATAGATAATGCCAGGTAAACTATTCTTTATGGTAGTTATGAAAAAATCCAGGAGGAAATAGGCATCCCTCCATTGTAATGACTTAGTGTTTTTCTTTTCCTGAGCCTTGTTCTATTTCATTTCATAAGTTCATTTTCTCCTTCCACCCTTTCTGAGCTATAAATGGGATGCTACACTACACAGTCCCAGAAAAACTTCAACTAATTTTTTCTCTAAATGATGCAGTTCCTTTGATTTTCCTAAAACACCAGACCAGCAATTTTAACTTCTTGTGGATCTCCCTGACACGAGAAATTTGGAAATCCAAAGATGATGGTTAGGAAGAACAATAAATAGCAACTTAATAAATCTCAAATGTAGATAAATTACTCCTACCATTTAGCTTTCCTGGAGGAATGAATATGCCATCTAGGTTTTTTTTTTTTTTTTTTAAAACTCTTCACCAAATCTGCTCAATCCACATTTAAAAAAAAAAAAAATCATCTCAAGGCTAAATTTCACTTACTGAAGAGTCTAAAGATGTTATTAGTATTAGCATTTTTTTTCTAGCCATGCTATGACAGGAGTATCACTCTTAGCAGGCATTTTAAAAGAATACTTTTTGTTTTACCCATGATCTTCAGGAGCAAACCAGGATATCTGTGCTTCCGAATCTTTATCGTTCTTAGCTTGGACAGAATGTAGCAGCTGCACAATTTGTTCTTCTCGGTGTTCATCCATGTGTACGACAGCTCTCTATTTTGTGCAAAGAAAAAGTATCCTTATCAACATGAGAAACCATTTGCAAAATTATTTGGTAAAAAAAGGCAATGTATGTTCAACAAACATACATAAAAGCAAGTAAAGTTACCCCACACTTGTGCTCTTACCCAGTTCCACTTCCTAGACCCAATTAAGATTTTTCTGTATACATTCTTCTAGACTTTTTTCTACTACATATGTATAAAATTAGCACTAATACAAATGGCAAAAAAAAAAAAAAAGCACATTTATGTCCCTTACTAAAACTTTGGTTCCTTACCCTCTACCCGTACATATTATTATGATTTTTTCCCTATCTTAAAGTTTCAAAGATACCCACAATTAAAGTTAATAAAACCCAAATGTTCTGTTAAAAAAAGTTAAAAACTGGAAATACTATACTGGTTGTAGTGAGCATTTTAAGAGCATTTTAAAGCTCTTACACTAAAAAGAGAAATAAATTGAGAAGTAAGAAGGCTGAGCTCAGAGAAAATAAAATGATTAGCACTTATGAAGATGATCCAATGTGGCAAATGATGCAGCTGCCTCATAGGATGAGAATTAAAAAAACACACCAGAGAAAATATGCGTTACACTGTTTTACTGGGATAGAATACATGGAAGAGAAGATATGAGTTATAATGTACAGTGTTAAAAGAACTTTTAAAAATTGTTCTTTTATAACTGGAAATTATAATTAGTTGAATTTTAATAAACTCAGTAGTTATAAGAGTGGGCAGTTTTTTTCTCTAAGTGTACAGACAGGATGGCCAAGGTATAAAATGAAAAAAGCCAAGAGAAAATATGTGCAGAAGGATCTGGTTTTCATTACTATTAATTTTAAAAAAGGTTATTCACTTTACATTCCACAATTTTTGCAGTGTTTCTTCCCAGATATATTTCTGGCACATGGTAGATGCTCCAGAGAAGTCTGCCAAATGAATGAATAAATGAATGGTTCAAACTATCTTTTACAATGAGTAAGACATTTGTGTTAAAACCATTTTTCTCTTTAAGAAAATACACTGCACAAAAAGAATACAATGAGATCTTTGAAGAATTCCAGAAGACTGGTGCTGCTAACTGATTTAAGGGTTTACTACAAGCATAATTGTGCTCATACAATTAAAAAAGTCTAATACAGCAAAACTCAGGCTAGTAGAAAACTCTCAGGAAATGTTCAACTGTGGCAACACCTAATCACTGAAAGACAGACACTAAGGCCTCAAATTTTGTTTGTTTTTCTTAAATGCAGAGCACAGAAATCTTTTAAAGATGGTTTATATATTAGACTACTGTATCTTTTCTTCATAGCATAGGGTACATCTTCTCCAACAGGACTGGAAGTTAGCACCTGGTTTCTCCTGGATTCTGTGTCCAATGTATCTTTCACCTTTGCTGATTTTAATCTGAAATAATTTGCTGTAAAAACCAAAATCAAAAAACCATCCTGTGAGTATACCAGCTTTTCAGTTTAGTGAATCCTCCTAGTAAATCATGGAGCCTGAGAGTGGTCTTGGGGAACCCTGACATAGAGGATCATTATTAGGACATTTTTGCCCTACGTTTTAAGTTATGGTATATCTTTGGCACATAGTAACATTTACTGCTCTGTGTTTCTACATGTAATGGTTATTGATTACTATGCTTCTTCTTGGCAATTAGAAATATAAGAATCTATAGCAATACTCTGATTAAAGACTACTCTGGGAAGGAAGCCCCAAGACATAAAGTCATTCTCAAGCAAAGCTTCTTTAATTTTTATACTCTTTCCAATGACCACAAGGGCTCAAAGCCACTCTTTCATTCACTTTCAAAATGGCAAAGAAGTTAAGCAGTATTTACCAAAAGAATTTCCTTCCAACTGAAACTCATTCACATTAAAGCATTTCTTAAACTAGAATTTAACATTTTGAAGCTTCTGCCTCTAGCAGGCTGCTTCCCTTCTAACCTTCTTCCATTTCCACCATCCTTTATTTTACCTCACCTATTGTATGAAAAAATCTCACATATTTTCTATTTCATGACTATTTTATGTGAATTTTTAAAATTACCCCCCCCCTCCCATTTAGACATGCTCAAATATTCTTTCTGCTTCTAGTCAAAGATCCCTGGCAAAGGAGACCCTCAATGATGTCCAGCAAATTGTCTACGCCTATCTAATCAGCTGCTAATTATCTGCAACTATTTCAAATTTTCTCCATTCTGACACACGAATATCATCTTCCTGTTCACCGTTTCCACACCCAGTATTCACAAAGAAAACAAAAACCAAAGGAAAAATCCTTAGTCATTTGCCACCAAACCTAAACCCACCTGTATTAGAACCCCAAATCCTTTGCTCTTTTCCTTCCTGTTAAATGGAAGAGGAGTCCATTGTCCTGCTTAACGTTAATTCCTCCACCTGAACCCTGCAGCTCCAATCCTTTCACCTCCTCGAGACTATGTCCTTCTATTGAGATTTATCTTCCTTTTCTAAATCAATCAATCAATCTCAACCTCAATCTCTCTCTCTCTAGTAGTCATCAGGCTGTTGATCAATATTCCGGTTTGTTTCTTTCTAGATAGAAATAACAGCATTTTCCACCCGAGTTAAGCATGACCATAGCTTACTGGTCAGAGAAATGTGAATGGGCAGTTTCTAAGAATCAGGGGTTCCCTCCCAGCTGCCACCAAAACCAGATATGCTCTAGATGCGTGGAGGCTGAGAGCCTCATTCTCATGATGAGACAACTCAACTGAACTGCCATGATCAAGTAATTTGAGTAGAAAAACAAACCTTTGTTGTTATAAGATTCGGGGGCTATTTCCTCATGCAGCATAATCTGGTCTACTATATTAGACTGTTCCTCTCCACTAGCTCCTTACCATCATCAGTACATGAACACTGTCAAGTTTCTTTCACTTTTGAAAAAACAAAAACAAAAAATCCTCTTGAATTCTCCCACCCCTATCAGCTATTGCCTGATTTTTCCTTCTTCCTCTTCACAGTAAAACTGCTTGAAATAGCTCCATTTCTCCACCTTTCTTTCACTAGCCACCCCACCAAAATCTGGTTTTTATTTCCACCACTCACCTGACAGGGCTGTCATCAAGGTTACCAATGACACTGGTGCTAAATCCAAATAAACATTCTGAGCTCTCACCTTGACATGTGTGCAGTGTTTGCCACTACTCATTACTTTCTCTATTTTATATACCCTTTTATCCATTAAACATTCCTGGATTCCAAAACAACACTTATTTCATTTTCCTCCTCTCTGGCTGCTCCTTCCTACATTCTTTGGCAAGCTTCTCTTCCTCTGCTTGTCCCTTAAATTTTCTTGTTCCACATTGTACACAGCAGCCTGAGTGATCTGTAGACCAGCAGCACTGACATCATTTGGGAGCCTGTTAGAAAAGTTAAATCTCTGACCCCAGCCTAGTTCTACAGTCTAACAAGATGCCAGGTGATTCCTATGTATATTCAACTTTGAGAAGCAACGATCTATAGAATTCAGGCCTGCACCCACTGCTAAATGTCCAAGAACTATCCATAGGCCCATGAACTGCCAAATGTTCACCTGCAGACTAGATTTCTAGGCATCAGATCCACACATAGCGTTCTACCTCCTTGAAATCACCGCTCATATGCCCTATAACAATATCAAACTCACTGTCATTCAGCTGAGCCATCATCTTCCTCCACCAAGTCTGTTCCTTATAGTTTTAAGTGTCACTTCCCTTTCCAGATAAAATCATTTTGAATCTACCTCCTAAATCACTTTAATCTGTACACTACCCCCCTTTTCTCCACTGTCAATGTCCTAATTTAAGCTATCATTTCTCACCTTAATTACTGAAAAGGCTACTTAACCCTGTCCCAGGGTTGCCTCTTTTTAATAAATTCTCTATACTGCTACCAGAGTGCATTTAAACACAAACCCAAACATATGTTTCTTTGCTTTTTTTCTTTCTTTTTTTCTTTTTTTGCTTAAAATGCTTTAATAGTTTGTTGGAGTCTTTAGGGAAATGTCAATTAATTTCAAAGCCCTGCTTATTTTTCTAACCCAGGGATTTTCATACTGCTGTTTGTAAAATTAAAGGATCATGATCAGTATTAATAAAAAAAAGAACAGAAAGGTACAAACAACAAGACAATGTACAGGTAAGTATCATTTTATGAAACTCTCTGTTCAGTTATATGTATGTGTGTACTGGGTTACAGTTTAAAATATATTTCTTTTTGTGATAAGAGGTCAGCAAGTTTGAAAGCCACTGCTCTAACCTCATCGCACCACACACATCCACACTCTTACTTTCAGCTTCCTAAACGAGTCCTTCCTGACATGTAGGTTATAGCACATGCTGCTGCCTCTGTCTGAAAATCCTTTTCAAAATCCCCAAATTTCAAACATATACACACTTTGCTAACTTTCAAGTTTCAGCTTAAGGGTTACTTCTGGAAGATCTTCCAGAATCATCCTAATTTGAGTTGAATAGTGACCCACATTCTCCTTATAATACTTAACATTGCATTTTAACCTCTCAAGCCCCTAATACATCACAATCTCTGTAAGGTAGGAACTTTATCGTATTAACACAGTACCTAAGATACTATCTCGAACATATTAGATCCTCAATAAATATTTATGTAAGAGAGCATCATTAGAACACATTCACTTTGTAAAAACAGAGATTATGAAAGAAGGAAAAATTATGGAAATTCTGACTAGGAAGCAATCATATATAGCTGAAGGTAGTCTAAGGAAGAGGCAGGATGAGCCAATGATTTAAAAATGCTTATATTTAGATAGAGAAAATGGAAAGACATTTTAGAGAGAATGGTATAAGAACTATAATAAAAAGCAAAAAATATGTTTATGAAAGCTATAATTACATCAGATTGAGGACATTAGCTCAGAAAGACACATAGAGGAAAATCATTTACGTTGAAGTTAGATTATCAAGATTCCTGGAAAACATGTTAGGATGCCACTGAAATGTACTACACTGACACAGAAGTGACATAGAAGTGATCTGGCTTCTAATTTCAAGTTCTGAGTTAGAGAATGAGATGATCTAATATTTTAAAAGATCACCAGGAGTGGCTCTACAAAAGACAACTGGTGGAAGCTAGAAGACCAGTTAGGAGGCCAGAACAGAAAACAAAATAGTGGCTTGACCTATGGTAATTGCTGTGGAGATAAGTGATTTGGGACATATTAAGAAGGCAGAACAGATAGATTTACGGAAATGAAAGCGAGGACTCAGATAAATCTCATTTAGGCCTTGGCAAGTGAATAAATAAATGATTGTAACATTTACTAAAATGGAAATGGTTTGGAGAGGTTGGAAATCAAGAGTGCTATTCATAATGATTCAGCGCACAACTATCCTCAGGTGGAAATAATAACAAACGATTATGCTGATTTAACTTTCCATCTGTTAGGTCTTACTTTTCCCAACTAGACTGTAACCTCCTTGAATATATTTCTTCAGATCTCCACAGTTCTTAGAAAGTTATTGTGTATACTCTTATAGTAATCAATTACCTTTTCCAACTAGACTGTAACCTACTTGAATACATTTCTTCAGATCTCCACAGTTCTTAGAAAGTTATTGCGCAACTCTCTTATAGTAATCACTCAATTATCTTTCAATTTCAAGATAACTTAGGTGTGCTTCCCTTAATTAAAAAAAAGTTGGCTCAACAAGTCAATTTTGGCTGACAAAGAAACATGTTTTGTCTTAATGAGGAGGCTGTCATAAGTTGTGAAGATAAATGGATAATGCCCAAAATGATTTCAATGAAAATGACAGGAATAAAAGAAAAATAAAGAATGATTTAAAAACAGAAGCTTAAATGATAACTTAATTACTCTGTATAAAATATAAAGGGTGTTTTTAAAGAATCACTAAAAAGCTGTTCTACGGCTTATATTCAGAAAGTTACTGTTTATTCATTTTTTTTAATTAGAATAGGCTGCTCAAGAAACTTCAATGTTTCCTTTACTACAAATCTTCAAGAAAATCAAATGCACAATCACCAACCATAAGGGACTAAAATGAAATATCTCTTGAAATTTCTTCTTACTTTCTTCTAGAATCCTAAGTTCTTTTTCCCAAAGAGGAGCTGCTAAGTTGAAATCTCCCCAACCCAACATGAAAACAAGAAGCCTGGGTTTGTGGCTGTTTTAATACTAAAAATGAAAGCTGGACTATCCTGAACGATCTACATTCAAAATAGTACTTGGCAGCTTCTGTTCCCCGCAAACCTCTATCTAATGTAGAAGATCACTATTTTAGAGTTCATCGGGCAAAAATCTTAAAAATGACCATAATTATTCTAAGCGAAGGTGCGGACGGCCAGAGAGATACTATGACAGTGACACCCCAATAAAGTTAATTTCAGTTGGAACCTGAAATTACCATTTCTATTGTCCACAATTCTCACGTCCTTTAGGCAAAGTAAATACTAAGCCTACAAAAATCCCGACTGCTTCAGATCAGGCTAACGTTATGCCATATAACATCCGCTATCGGAAGCTTTAACATAATCTTTGCAGTTCACATTGCTCATCACAAAGCGCATATACCAGTTAAGGAACAAAGTTAAGAAACAAAAAAGCAAAGAAAAAGTTAGGGACAGCGGCGAGAGATAAAATGAAACATGTCCTGCCGCGTGTCGTCCCACTCTCGAGTCTCAGTTTACCTCCTGCCTCTCCGCTTCCTTGTTCTTCTGTCCCTGTTTCTTCGCGTACCACAAGCCGATTTCGCGGCCTTTCAGATGCCCGGGATGTCGGCCCCGGCCGCCTCGACCACCCCCGCCGCCGCCACCCCCACCGCCGCCTCCGGAGCTTCTGTTCCCTCCATGGCCCCCTCCGTGGCTCCCCCCATATCCCCCACCGGAACCGCGGGGCCCACCATCGCGGCCCCAGTTCTGATGGTAGTCAGAGCTCATTGTCCCAGCGGACTACTACGCGTGAGAAGGTGCAACCGCTGCAAATGGCGACAAGGCCCGGAAGCGGGTGCACATCCACTTCCACTTGGCTTCCGGCGCCCAGCGCGAGAGGGAGGGCCCTTGAGCGTCACAAGCAACCATTTCCGGTGACTTCACGGGCCCACAGACGCGGCGGTCCGGCGGCTGCTCTTGCGAAGTCCAATTTGAGGTTCCCACAGTCGTTTACCTATGTGCATCTGGAGGGACAGCGAGCGAAGGCTCGTAGGTTTTCTTTCCCTACACCCAACATGTAAGGAAATGGATTTTACTTTCTTATTCCTCGTGGTAAAATTTGGAGTTTGCGTCCAATTAGGCCCTGAATAGTAAATATCGATTGACAAAAAAAGCTGTGGGACGATGCATTCTCTCTCAAAAGTCCCTAAAGAAGTGAAATGAGTTCGTTGCATCTCTTTTTCCCCCTAGTGCTACGTCTTGGAAACAACCTGGCACATGTTTCAAATATGAAGAATAAAATACCTGCCTCTATTAAAGGATTGTCATTATTTACTACCTCTTTATCCAACAGCGTAGGATGAGCGTGTCTACCCAAATTCAGTGCAGAGCAGTTAGGCAAGTTAAATAAAACCAGTTGAAGATGCGTATGTTCATATGCAATCATCTATTGTTGGTTGACCAGGCCAATGAATGTCTAGCACAAGCTGTTCTTTAATAATCAATGGACTGGGCCACACAGTATTGGTTGTTCACCAGGGGATATCCAGTTTATTTACACATTTAACTGATTTAAAGGTGCTGGAGATACTCAACAAGACAGGTAGGGCATCAGCTTTCATTTGCTTGTAGTCTTGAGGAGAAGGTAAAGGCTAAAGAAATCAGTGTGCAGTGAGTTAAGAAAGGAAAAGGCTGCATACCGTGAAAGGGTCCAGAATACTACCTGTGCCATATTTTGAGTAGAGACATTTTATTTCCTGAAATTGCTTATCTGCCTAAAAGCAGAGCCTCCCAAAAGAGGTCCATTGTCATAAATCCCCTCCCTAGAGGGTTAGAACCGGGAAAGACTGACTCTTACCAGTGGAAATTAGGAATCAGCTCCACACCTAAACAGACATTGTCACAAAACTATCATCTCTTCCATCTATTCTCATAAGAGCTCATTTATCTTTCCTAAAAGTCCTTTGTTTTCCTGTAAGTACTTTTCCCTCTGTTTAATGGCATAAATCCCAGGTTCTAACTGCCTTCTTGAGTTACATTTTTCTGGGAACTCCTTTAGGTGTGTGACTAAATCTGTCATTTCTCTTGGTTATCTGTCTTTTGTCAGTTTAATTTGCAGACCCCAGGAACCTAGGGGAGTAGAAGAAAAGTTTTTCCTCCCCAACAGCCATGAGGTGTTACAGCAAAAAAAAAAAAAAAAAAAAAAAAGAAAAGAAAAAAAATATGTGTAGGTGTATATGTGTGTGTGTGTGTGTGTGTGTGTGTGTGTGTGTGTGTGTGTATATGAAGCGGCAAAAGGAGATGTAGAGAGACTAGTTAACAGGCTGTGATATAGGAGAGGCAAGCTGGGATGACAGAGCAAGATAGGATATGAGAAGGCTAGAGATTAAGAGATATTAGGAGATAAAATTGTTAAGATTTGATGACTCATTGAATATGGAAAATTAAAGAAAAGAGATGACTTTTGAGTTTAAGATTTGAAAGACTATCAAATGAGTTAGTACCATATCCTAAGATGAAGAACAAAGGATGAGAATTTTTTTGCCAGGAGGAGGGTTGAGTTTAATTAATGTGTTTAATTAATGAATATAGAATTTGAGGAGCCTATGAAACATAAAAAGTGAGATGTCTAGAAAGCTGTTGGTTATATGAGTTAAAAGTGCAGGGAGAGCAGACTGAGATTATACATTTTGGGAGTTCTTGGCAGTAATTAAAACCATTTGATCAAATGGTTCCAATTAAAATACCCATTGGGCATTCCTGATGTGACAAGATATGAATTATTCAGTAGATAAGATTAGGTAGTGTATTGGAGATGGTGGGGAGTGAAAATAGTGTGGATTTTTAGGTGAGAGATTGTTATGGACTGAACGAGTCCCCTCAAAATTCATATGTTGAAGCTCTAAGTGTGACTGTATTTGGAGATGTGACTTCTAAGGAAGTAATTAAATTACAACATAAAGGTGGGACCCCAATCCAATAGGATTAGTGTCCTTATAAAAAAAGAGACCAGAGAGCTTATTCTCTCTTTCCTCAGAAGAAAGGTCGTTTGAGGACAAAGAGGCTGACTCCAAGCCAGAAAGAGAGCTCTCACCAGGAACTGAAAACCCTGGCACCTTGGTCTTAGACTTCCCAGCCTCCAGAACTGTGAGAAGTAAGTTTCTGTTCTTTGTCACTGACGCTTAAACCTGTGGTATTTTGTTATGGCAGCCTGTGCAGACAAACACAGATAGTAGGTGGAGAAGATAACTAGCATTTATTTGTCACTTGTCATTTGCTACGTAGCAGGCTAGGTGATTCACATTTGTGATCAGTAGAATAATTACGCCCAAAGATGCCTGCACCCTAATTCCTTGAACCTGTGAATATGTTACATTGCATGGCCAAGGGAAATTAAGGTTGCTAATTAGCTGACCTTAAAATGGGGATATTATCCTGAATTATCTGGATGAGCTCTACATAATTACAAGGGTCTTTCAGAGTGTGTGATATGAGATCTCAATGAGGTGTTGATGGCTTTGAAAATGGAGGAAGGGGGTTATTAGCCCAGAAATGCAGATATCCTCTAGAACTGAAAAAGGAAATAAATTCTCCCCCAGGACCTCCAGAAAGGAATACTGTGCCAATACCAGTAAGGACCCTTGTCAAAACGTCTATGCTATGTAATTGTAAGGTAGTAAATTTGTGTTAGTTAAGACTCTGAGTTTCTGGTAATTTATTCTGGCAGCAATAGGAAAGTAATGACATTTGCTATTCACACAATCATCATATTAACCCCAGAAAAAGAGGTAGTGTTATTTCTGTTTTCCAATAAATGACTTTATTTCTCTTCATCTCATGTTTGTCGATCCTAAGTGAATCTTAGTTATAAATTTAAAATTATTAATTTTTCCTGACATCTTCAGTGTGAAGTAGTATGGTATTGATTGAAGCTGTTGCTTTAGGCAGACACTTAGAACAAATGTCATTATAGTAAAAATCCGCATGAAAGGGAGATTTTAAAGGAAAGACCAGAAAGATAATGGTCAAAAGAAATACGTCATTTGTTAATTGGGGTTTTTTGTCTGTTTGTTTGTTTTTTTCCTTTATTAGTTGGAACCACAAGAATTCTTGGGTTACCTAATGCCAGGAAACAAAATGAGTGATTGGTTCATTATAATTGCCGTTGTTTCTCTTACTGATACTCTGCCAGCTTCTGCGCTCTGAATAAGCTAAACAATGTCTCTCTCAAATGTCCTCTCCACTAATCATTTGGTTTCAAACCCACAGTATTTGATATCTAACTTCTGAGGCATCCACCTCCCAGTTCAGTCACCTCTGAAATGCAGGAAGGTAGAGCCACACAAGACCACACCACTGTGGGACACTATCACAATCTCCCAGTCTCAGAGAATCTCTTATTCTCCATCTCTTTTACCTCATCAGTCTAATATTCATGAAGGCCTGGGTGGGGATTATTTTTATTTTATTTTTTTTTTAGTGTTCCCCTTGGAAAATGGAACTTTAGTGATTTTTACCTCCTTTTGGGTTGGGAGGAGGGAACATACTGATAAAAGTCATCCTAGACCTCTAGAGAAAATGAATATCTGGCTGTTTGAGAATGGAAAAGGGGAGAAAATGGAGAAAATGTTTCTTTCTCTCATATATCAAGAAGAAGATGGAAGAACTTATTAAATAACTCAATAAAATATTTTGTATAAAATTCTTGAACTCAATTTGGGAAATTTTAGTTACACTGAAAATGTGCTTGTAGGGAAAGACTCTTCTTGACTATAACTTACAGTAAAATCACAAATGTAGTTAAAATACAACTCAGACAGCCAAAAAAAATCTAGTGTTTTTTTTTTTTTTGGTTTGTTTGTTTACCACTGATCTAATCTCTAAATTCCCTCCTTGCTAGGCAACAAGGAAACAGTAGGAACATCTTAAAATTGCCGGCTTGTTTTTTGTTTGTTTCAGGTAATTATGAAGTTCTACTCTCTTTTAGGTCTTTTTCACTCTTCCCTTTCTCTAATGGGAAGAATTGATAGCTGGGGGCAGGAATCATTTGGAGACATCTGCACTCAAATATCTGGTAGTTGATACTGGTTTGGGGCTGGAACCTTGCCTGGCTATGGGCTGGAACATCTACACCTAGTCTCTCCAGTTGGTTTCTTTGTGTAGCCTAGTTTCAGCCCCCTGACAGAATAGCCGCTGGATTTTCTAAGAGCAAGTGTCACAGAGCAAGGTGGAAGTACATGATATTTTTATTAACTAGCCTCAGAAGTCACGTAGTATCACGTCCACTATACTTTATTAGTCAAGTCAGTTACAGATGTCCACCAAGGCTTAAGGCAAGTTAGGCCTCACCACACTATGGGAGGCAAGCCAGGGTCACATTATAAGAATGGCATGTGGAATGGGAGATACTGTGCCCATCTTTGGAAGATAGAATCTGCTATAAGTGTTATATATATGTATATATATATATATATATATATATATATATATACATATATATATATATATGTAATATCTAATGTATATAGTATATCTAATGTTTGTGCTTAAGAGAAAAATTATTGATTTAAGCCTTGCATTCCTCTGGAATTCTGGAAGGTTTTACTTTTTTATTATCTCAAATTGATCTGTCTTCCTATATGCCAATTTTGTCAGTTCCTACTACCAGCTTTCCTTTATTTCTATTAAAATTTTAATTTATTATTAGTTTCAATTATACAGGACATTGGTTAGACATTTATATAGTTTATGAAATGATCTGCCTGATTACTCTTTCTCGCCTCTAGCTCTACACCTAGCCATTACATTACTGCGGACTGCATTTCCTATGCTGTGCTCCCCATCCCCAGGCATCCATTAACTAATAATTTGTATTTCTTTAACCCTTCACCCATTTCTCCCAGTTCCCCAACCCTCCACCCCTCTGGCTGTCACCAGATTGTATATTTGTGAATCCCACCAGCTTTTCTTACCACACTTGCTTTTCTGGCATCTTTTAAGTGAATCAGGGTTTTTCCTGATCTTCATTATAAAATTGGTGAACACTGAGGTCTCTTGATCCAAGAATACCAAACCTTTTCTCTTACAGAAATTTATTAAGGATATTCTTCTTGAATGAAGAGAATTATGTAACCAATGTAGGTTTTCATATAACACAGGAGGTGCTGAAGATTTATAGTCTTCATTTAGTATGTTAGAATGTAAAAGGTTTTAGAGATAATCTGCCTGGGCTCACCTCATTTCTAATCTGTAAAATCCACTCTAGAATAAACTGAGTCCTGAAGAGTTTAAGTGTAGTTTGAAGTGGTAGAGTCAGAATTAGAATCAGAGATTAAAATTAAGCCTTATGATTCCTAACCCACTGTTATTTCTACTGTATAACTAAAATAGTTACATGCTAGGGAAAGGTTATTGATTGTGGATATATCAGTTAGAGTCCTTATAGAAAGTAGATGGCAAACTTAAAAGAAAATAATTCAGGAGCATTTATATAGCTATATGCTTATTAAAACTATGCACTCAGGTAAAAATGCAGAGACTATAAAAGTTTTCAATAAATTGGATTTAGAAGCAGCAGAGATGTTACTGTCTCTAGGTCCAAATGGATGAAGAAAGGGAGCATGTACTGGCATCCTGAAAGAAAGCTGCATAGAGTTAGCTGCGTACAGAAAGCAGCGACCATTGGTAAAGGGGTAAATCCAGTTTAAGGTGATTTTTCTGGGAAAGAGGGTAATAAATACCCTGAACTCACTCTCCTCATTTTCTTTGATCTCTTCCAGGAAGTCTACATTGCCTAAAACCAATGGGAAGTAGCAGGTATTTACTTCTGTCTGTTGAGGTAGTTGGTGCAGGTCAGTCTCTTGGTGCAGAGTAGGGTGAAGAAGAGTTGAAGGATCTGCAGGAGAAAAGGTAACCAACTCTCTGATCCAGAGCATATTTTGATACTTTTAGTTGCAATGAATTGTAAATATCCCACTAAGAGGCAGAGATCAATCAGAGAATTTCTTGTTCCATTTCTTATTCTCTATCGAATGTAAATATTAATTGGCTTCCAGCCTCCTGTTTGAATTTAATTGGCCAAACATTCAATGGCTCTGGATGGCATTGCTTTCTTTGTGATTTGGGTCATTGTACAGTTAGGAATGGGAGTGGAGGTGTCCTCACCTTTCAGCTAAGTTCTGAAAGCGTGACAGACTTGTCTTCCTTTCATTATCTCCTCTCAGGATAGGTTGTTGATGATGTCCTATTGTAATTTTCTTATTTCACTCAAAATACTGAACGGGAAATTTCTTTTTATTTTCTAATAGAAGCATAAAAAGCAAACAAGAGATACCATTAACAGGAAATTTGCAGTTATTACACAGCCTCCTTTTTAGTTACAGTAGATATCCTATGTTTTGGGGAAAAGAGTATATAGATTAGTAATAATACAGAGTAACCAGATAACTTACTATTCAAGCTGGGACACTTTTAATAATGTAATGGGATACAATTATTATGCCAGGAAGACAATTGTAAACTGAGACTATCCCAGACAAGCCAAACATTTTGTCATTCTAACTGTTTTGCCACTCTGTTAATACTGTTTCTAAGGAAAAGGAAAAAAATTGTTACCTGAGGTCAGAGGATTCAAGAATCCATGTTAAAGACCTTCTTGAGTGTTTTCATACGGACTTTCCCTTGAAAACTACACAGTCTAATTAAATTAGTGAATTTTTCTCTGCTCAATTTAGGCACACAATCTTGGAATTTAGGAAAAAAATATTATGAATAAGTGCTAAGAAAAAAAATTTAATCAAAAATATTTTAATCTAAATTTTAAAAAAGATAATGAAAATACAAGGTTTTAAGGCTTCTGTTAGCATGGTAATATGTATCTTTACTATTGCAACCAGGTGACCATGGATTTGTCTAAACCCTATGACCCTGACATTTTAAAGTTTTTGGGAGTTGTGTTTCTGCAAAGCAGTGGAGACTAAAATATACTTCTGAACCATTTTTTCCCCTTTTTCCTGGAAAAATTCCTCAGTGAGACTATGCTTATGTAAAAGTACAGCGGCAATTATCTTCTGTAATAAAGTATTTTAAGACAATATGGCTTAGGAATCTAAATTCTTCTAAATAATATTGCAAAAGATTATTATTATGGTCACTTTATATTTGAATTTTGACTGTCCAAGGCCAGCAAATTACTGCTTAATCTTGAGAATAATATGTGTTTTTGTATATGTGAATGTTTGAGTATGTATTCCTTATGCATTTGAAGTTGAGATCTCAAGACTGTAGGAAGGATATACAAGTATGATTTTCTTTGTATGTAAGCTGCAGAAGAAATGGTATAAACAAATTGACCTAGGTTTAGAGCACTATACATTAAGTACACACTTAACATCATGGATAGGTTCTTGGAACTGCAGCAACTGTCACCAGTGACCAGCTTCTTGTCAACATCTTGAGAAAGAATTCATAGATAGACAACGAAGGCAACAAAGCAACAGCTCAAGTTTATTGAAAACAAAAGTACACTCTTAAAAGTGAAAGTACACTCTCAGGAGAGGGGGCAAACTCAGAGGGAGCTCCCCGCCTTTTCATGGGTTGGGGTGGGTATATCTGTTGATCTAATTAAAGAGTAGAATATTCATGATCTTGGCTGTTCTCTTCATAGAAAGAAGGTGGTTTCTTTTGGAATTAGGGAGATAATGCTTTTCTTGTCATATGTGGTGTTTACGGAACTGTCATAGCATCAGATGCATAATGGGTACAGTATTAACCACAATGTTAATTTATTATAATAGCTGTATAATGAGGGAGGAACTAGGCCAGAAATGAATGGGCCTGATCTGTGCATGAGCCTTAGTGGCAAAGACCACCTGTTTCTCTGGGTCAGGATGTTGTGGGCTTTGAGCTTCTTCTAATTCTTTCTGTGATAATATCTGTACCTGTCCAGTATTTCCTCCCTGACAACAGATAGTGATTTTGAAATCACATATATCACTCCTTTGCTTATTTAGAATAAGATTTTTGCATACCTGATGCAAGACACTAATGATTTAGCTCTTGCTGCCCTTGTCTGTTTGTCTTTATCTCCCACCACTTTTTTTCCCTCTCAGTTATTGCATTCACATTGACCTCCCTTATGGTTTCACAGAATACAGAAGGCACACTCTCACTTCTGGAACCTTGCTGTTCCCTTTTCTGAGACTGTGATTTCCCAGATAATCACACAACATGTTCCTCACTTTATTTGAATCTCTGATAAAATGTTACCTTGTCAGTGAAGGCTTTCCTGACTCAAGTATTTGAAAAAGCACTCTTTCCATCATTGTTCCTTTATTATAAATTTTCTTCTTAACATTTTTATTACCTCTGGTACCCATTTCCTGTCAATGTACATATGCATGTATACATTATACATTTATATACACACATGTATGTATATGTATATATAAATGTGTAGTAAAGAACTTAACCTTATTAAGAGAGATCTGGCCTTTGCCTTTCTGAGAAAGTAATTTCTAAGCCCTTAGAATGTCATGCCTGATAGGAGTGACTTTGACTGTCTGGGGGCCTCAGACTAGTCAGACAGTTATTTAGGGTAGAGGCTTTGAGTCTTCTCATATTAGTTAGACTTCCTGAGGAGCAAGAAACTGAGATCAGTCATGTGAGTGGACAACCATGCATGATCCCTACTCCTACCATGATGGAGCCCCAATTAAGATTCTGGACACCGAGATTCAGATGAGCTTTTCTTGTCTGCAACATTTCTATGTGTTGTCACACACTGATGTCAGGAAAGTAATGCTGTCCATGACTCCACGGGGAGAGGACAACAGAAGCTCCACATTGAGATGTTTTCTGGATTCTGCTATATCTGCTTCTCCTCTTTGTTGATTTTAATCTGTGTTCTTTCACTGTTATACCGCATAACTGTGAATATATAGTTCTCAGTGAGTTCTGAATCCTTCTAGTGAATTATTGAAACTAATAATGGCTTTGGGAACTTTCTGAACTTGCAGTTGGTATCAGAAGTGAGGGAAGCCTTGTGTGGACTGTCTTCTCTTAATTTATAGTTGCCTCAAACACACACACACACACACACACACACACACACACACACACACACTATATGTTAATTAAAAATTAAAGACAATCTTTATGAAATTTAATACAACAGAACCATGGGGAGAAAAGCTTCCAAATAATGCATAACTGGGTCTCTTTTTTTATTATATTCTGAGCAATACTCTAATGTTTTCTGTTTTCAGAATGGTTACCTTCTTCAGTCACAACTCTTGGAAGTCTCTGGGATTACATATATGTGTTTTTATTATTAGAGAGTTTTAGGGGTTACGTCTTTTCACTTTATAAGAGTCACCACCAGATGGTGATATTTTTATTAGGTAACAAGTAGTTTTTGTCTTCAAATACATAATTTATAGAGACAAGAGGTAAACTGTATGAAATAAAATATTTATTAATAATAATAATAATGTAACAATGCAAGGGTAAGATATTTAAATATAGCACAAGATATCCATAGGCGTATTATACTAGAAACACATTTTTACGATCACAGTCACATTAAAGAGTAAGGAAACTTCATACTGGTGTAGCTTAAATTTCTTTTCTCTTACAAGGCTTGGAAGGAGGAACCATTCATGTTTAGGCACAGCTTCTGTGAAGGTTTCTTGTAGATTCATCTACTGTTGGTTTGGAGTTTGAAGAGTTACAGGTTAATAGTTTGATTCTGATTGGCCTTTTAAACTGTGGCTTTGGGCTAAATTATCCTGGTATGATGTCAATACAACAGACCTTTTAAGTGTTATCCATTGTATAGTTAATTCAACAACCAAAGGCGATGAAATGGGAACATCCTATTTTTTTCAGTTGCCCCAGCATTACCCCAAAATGGTGGGGGGAGGGGAAGGGAAAGACTGGAACACAGGAGGGAAAAGAAGTGTTACTGTCTTCCAATCTGATTCTTGTGTTCTTTAAATCTTGATTTTCACTAATCTTGAAATATATACCTTACAATCATTTAATAAAGTATATCAAATTGTTTCTTTGCTTGAGATACACATATCTTTGGAAAAGAAACGAAAAAGCACCTAAACTTGGAATAATATTTGAAATAAAATTTTCTATGCTTCAAGAATGGCTAAGAAAGTCTGCCAGATCTGCAGCTTTAGAAACTGACACTCTTTTTGAACTTATAGGCTTTTCTTCTGCTTTACTCAGAAGTTTGTTACTCCAGTGGGCACACCTCATAAACTTAGACTGACAGTGTTTTCCCCAATTTCCATTTAAATAAACAAAACAATTTTTAAAATGATGACGTGTACATTTTCAACCTTTTCCAATAGTGTTTCAGTTAAGGTCTACTTCTAATTCCACTTGTAACACACGACATATTTGTTTAAAGAACAATCTTGATATTCCGAAAAGATGAAAGTAAAACAGTGTTACATTTAAGAAAGAAAGAAAAGAAAACATTCAATAAACAATTTGTATTTTATAGAAATGAAGGCAACAGCTATTTACAGACTAGGAACATGCATGGTTTGAAGTTGGAAGCTAATTTGCTGTTTTACACAAGAATGTATTTCCTAGACATCAGTGTAAAGCTAGAGTTGTAACTGTAATAAGCTTGCTTTGCCAGCTACATTTTGGCAAGCCTGTTCAAATACAACTCAGAGTTTTGCTACATTTCTTCCATTTCTCAAATGTCTTTTTCCCCCATCAGTTTAAAGGCCAACATATGTGTAGAAACATGTGCATGGGAACATTATACTTATTGAGTTTATACAATTTGTTGTTTACTCTGAGGTTGACAAACATAGGCAAAAAACATTAGTAAACTAGACTAAGATTTGATTTAGAAAGTATTTTTAGAAATTGGATAAGAAACAAATCTTTTAATTACCACAGTGTGTGATCTATAGCTCTAGTTCCAGCTGTTTGCACTAGAAATAATTAACTAGTAAATCTGTAAAGCTTATGTAAATCAACAAATAAAAAAGGAAATCAAATAGCCTTAGAACAGAGGTGTTAGTGTAGCAATTTAAAGTTACACATCCATTTTTGCCTTTATTAAACCAAATGATCACTAGGTACCCTTGCCTTCTTCCTCTCTTTTCCTGTACGCTTTATTTAACAACTGGATTTCCTCCTGGTAGCCATCCCTCTCTTGATGCTGCCTTTTACTGTTCTGCCTGTGTGCTTCAACAGTGTCTGGAATTGAGATGTTAATATCACCATCAGGATTACTTGTGGGTAAAAAGAGAGAGTATGAGGCTGTTTCCCCTAAATCACATGAAACGAATCTGTTTTCTTTCCGTGAGTAGCGTAGGGATGGAGATCTGACCTGTGTGGAGGACTGGCTGATGTTGCTAATGATTGACACAGTGTCCAAGGCCTCTTCATTATCACAAATTTCAAGAACCTCCAAGTGTATTTTCACACTGGTGTCTGCAAATGTGGAGGGAGAATCTTCTGAGTTTGGTTCATGGCCAACACTTTTGGATCGGTAGACTTCTATTTTCTTAGAGGCTGGGGTTATTTTTTGTCCTTCTGCGCTTACCTCATAGGTAGAAAGAGATAGGGTTTTCCCTGTAGGAGCTTGAAGAGACACAGTCCCCTGAAATGCACACAAGGGAATCGCAAGGGCACCACCAGCACGCTGGGGACAAAAACAAAATGGTTATTATTGAAAACTAGTTTCTGAGATTAGGCCATTTAGAAAGTCATTTTAGTCATAAAAATGGTAACGTTTTTCTATTCCAGAACTATTTCCCTGGAAACCTTTTACACTAAAGGATTTAAATTCTGCCATCAAGGTGCCATCATAGTTTAATTTCTTCTAGGTCAAATATAACATCTAAATGAAGGCAGTCAGAAACATTTTCTTGAATATATGAGACATATTTCCACCATCGAAGGCAAAATTTGGGAATTGATGGGCAGCAGTAGATGTTTCCAAGAGCAGAATATGAGCATAAAATTGTATGCATATTTCTAGTACAGAATTGCTTTTCTGTTTTTGTTATGTATTCAGTTACATTAAGAAGTTTGCATAGGTTGAAAGAAATGCAGACTTTGTTATCAAAATGCACTTTTTTTCCTGCTTAGTATGCCAGAGAGAATGATAATTATGAAACTGTGATTCAGGTTAAGTACAAAAAAATACTTCAACTGTGAGGTTCGAGCATACACAAGAAGAACCAAATGTCACTAGAACTGTGCTACAGTGTGCTTTCCCCAGAGAAACCAAGGTCATCAAAGTAAACCTAGTAAGAGAAGTCCCCCATATCTCTGCAAAGACCTGCCTTAAAATTTAGACCTTTTTTATTATATTTAAAACTTTGTGTATTACAGTTTTTTAATTGTTCTCATCACTGAGAAATACTTAAGAAATGAAGAAAATAAGACCAATTTTTATAATAGTCTGTACTTTATATTGTTGATTCATGCCTTCTTACTTTCATTTAACTCCTTTTTTGATTACATGTTTGTCTCAGAAGAAGGTAGTAATGTGCCAGTCTTCTAGAGCAGTGGTTCTTAAACGTAGGTCCCTCGACCAGCATCATTAGTGTCACCTTCTAACTTACAAGAAATGGGATTTTTGAGCTCTACCCAGGCCTACTGAATCAGAAACTCTGGGAGTGGGGTCCAGCATTCTGTATTTCAAACAAGACTTCCAGGTGATTCTGTTGCATAGTAAGGTTTGAGTTCCATTGCTGTAACTAAAGAAGTGGTGTCACCCAAAAAAAGAAGGGGATGGGGACTGATTAACAGACTCTTTTTATACATGTGCCTACCACCTGTAATGCCTGGAGTTACTAACTGAATTGGCTTAAGAGTGTTTTTCTACCAGGGGAATCAGCATGAGGGCTCATGGTATTTTGCCAACTTAGGATGATTAACCTTCCCAGTTTGCCTGTGACTGCTCCAGTTTTAGCATCAGTATTCTTGCATCCCAGGAAACCTCTCAGGCCCAGGGAAACCAGAATGGTTAGTCACCCTTTTAGCCATGGGCATTTTGGATATTGATTTAGGTAGGAGTGGCTAGAAGAAGCCCAGAACCAGGGTTCTACCATTGGAGAATGTTTAAATTCTCATCTACTTGGAGAAATTTTTATGCATCATGAACTTCACTTGGGGTACCATCATGCCTAACTCCTTGAATTTATGGACCACAAAAAATACAGTCTAGGATGTGTGAAACATGTCACCAGGCTTTCCCAGTTATTTCCTATGGAGAAGTCTTGAACTCTGTTTATCCATTAGGGGACGTGGGAACCTAACTTTAAGGTCTTACGCCCTAAAATACCATAAACTTTGAAAACTTACATTATAAAGTTCGGTTTACTCTTCTGCTGAGGCAAAGAACTTCATTCATCAACCTCACATGTGTGATGTTGACTTAAGCAGGAGAGACAGAGGGACAACATAGGTTCATTATTGTACCAGAGCATTGTTTGAATGATGGCAATTTTTGGCAAAGGAGAAGTGACTTTTATTTATTTTTTATTCATTCATTAATTAGACATTTGCTGAATACCTATTGCATGCAAGAGTCTGAGCTTACATTGGATATACAGATATACTGTACACTGTATATATAATATATGTAAAATATAATATATGTAAGATATTCTATACTTGGTTCAAAGCTTCACAGATAATTGGGTGAGAAAGATGTGAAGAAACAATTAAAATTTCATCTCTAACTTATATAGAGATAGGAACTAAGTTCTGTGGGGTTCAGGGAATGACCACCTCTGATAGAAAAGTTGCATATAGGAGTAGTATTTGAAATTGATCTTAAGGCTCAAGATGTTAAGAACCAAGAATAAAGAAACCATTTACAGTTTTAAATTTACAATTTTAAAAGCCTTGCTTTCTGAGTAATAAGTTGTGAGTTAAAAGGCAAACCTAAAAACATTACATCCTGTGAAAATATTTCTTGTTATCAAAGTCAGAAACTTCTGTTTCTTTTTTAAATCAAACAGATTGAGACATTATGTAATCAGGAAGTTTGACGGTCACTTAATAATGTGAATTATAAATACAGCCTTTATTCTGGAATATAATTAACCTGAATGCTGAACTTTCTTATATTACACTTTATTACAAGAAAAACAAATCTACATTGGTACTTAAAAAATTAGTTTTCTTTTCTCTTTAATACGGTACACTGTATAAGCAAAGTTTTATGGAGTAGACAAGTTTAAAAAAGAAAAATGTGTTGAGAAAACTGAGTTATCAGTGTCCATCACCATTGACATGTCAACTTTCAAGGAACCTTCACTAGAGCATCAAGAGTGAACGTGTTTATAAACACCAACTAGCATCACTGATGAGCAGTTAATATAAAAGCAAATGTGATAAAGAATATTTTTCATCTGGTTTTATACATCCACATAGTGCAGATTTTAGTAACTCCCCCCTTGCTAACCTTATCTTTAAATAAACAAACAAGCTTTACTTAGTTATCAAATGACAGCTCCTTAAAATTGGCATTTGAGAGTTGCATAGTATGAGAGTTTAGCTAAGTATGAAGTTGTTTTATTCTGAGATGACACACAATGTCTTGAGTTATCAAAATTATTTTGTCAAACATTCTTTTTATTTCATGCATGTTTGTAGTAGCTGCATATATGTGCTAAAAAGTTTTATGTATACATATACACATATAATACATTAATATATATTCTCTGAAAGTATTGAAATATTCTTATTCAAAAGGGTGGTCTACATTTGAGAGTCATAGAAGTAGAAACACAAAGACAGATTTTATAGAAAAAAATCTGAGTATGCATCTCTATACTATTAATTGAAAATTAGCAAGTTCATTTCAGCAAAACAGTACTTTAACTTTAGGCTAATTCAGCAGCTTTAATTTTACTGGTTATGAAAGTATTTAATGTATATGTTGTTTGGTTTTATATTTGTGTAAGTACTATAAGTGTATGGAGTTTATATGAAATTTTGTTTGTATGTCTTTAAACAAAATCATAGAAATTTGATTTGACAATGAAGTTCATAGATTTTTTTTCTTTTAAAGGGGCTTGTCTATTATTAAGTTAGAGAAACATTACTCTAGGTGGAAGAAAATAGGAGCTTGAACCAAGGGAGCAGTGATAGGGATAGAGATTCAAGGAGGGAGTTGACAGAATAAGTAAAATAAACAGACTTTTCCACTTTTAGGATATGGAAGGAGGACTAAAATGGAGAGAGATTAGAAGCTATGAGAATAGATGAATTGAACCACTATTATGTACTAGGACTAGATTAGCTGGTAGGTCTATAACACTAATGAAGAGACTGTCATATTGTAAGATATCATAGACTATAGAAATAACAAAGCTCATAAACAATTGCATTTGCATGTGATTCATGTGTGCTACAGTAGGCCCGGGCTGGAGAACTATGAGAATTTGGAATAAGAGCCCCTAACCTAGGTGGAGTGAGGAATAAGAGGGCATGAGGATCCTTCCCGGAGCAGAGCTCAGTTTTTACAGTTGAGTAGAAATACCTGATATTAATACTACTATTTAACATTGTTCTAGAGGTCTTAGCTAGACAACTATAAAAAGAAAAGAAATATAAATAGAAAGAAGATTCAAAATTATCATAATTTACAGATGAATTTGTCTACCTATAGATTATAGAGAAGCATATCTGAAAAAGAAATAATTCTGTTTAATAAGGTAGCTGAATTCTAGGTAAATATTAAGGAATCATAGCAGTTACCAATCAAAAAATATATTTTAAAAAGGTCTCATTCAAAATATCAACAAAACTAAAAATATATGAGAGCTATATGAGAAAAACACTAATAAAAAAAGGAATCCTGAATAAATAAGAGACAAAAGAAATAATGTATCCACATGGGAAAACTCTGTATTGTAAACATGACAGTTTTCTTTTACTTTATTGATTTAATGTAATTTTAATAAAAATTCTAATGGAATACCATAGAATTTGATTTTGTAATTTGTAAAGTTCCTTCTATCATATATATTGCAAGAGTAAATGCTCGTGGATAAAGGAGAAAATTTAGAAACAGACTAATGAGGTGGATTTACAAAGATAATATGAAGCTACAGTAATACAGGGTGTTAATGGGAAGATTCAATAAACTAAGCAGTCAAGAAACCAAATATATCATATCACAAAGATGACATATCAAAATAAAGATTCAATTGAGCTTTTACATGTTATGTTATTGGCTATCCATCACAAAATTAAATTAGACCTCTTTCATGTTATATGCAAAAATAATTTCTTGAGTCTTAATTCCTGGGGCAAGAAGATCTTTCCAAATCTGGAATGAAAGTAAAAAAAGAAAAAAATAGTAAAAAGAATAAAATCTGTAAAAAAGTAAAAGATAGACATTTGATTGAAGGAAAATTTAAAATGTCTGTGTAGAAACATATGCTAAAGGTAAAGGTAAAAGACAAATGGCAGCCCAAGAGAAAATATTTGTAGCACACGAGACAAAAGTTAATAGTTGTAATATAGAGAGTTACTCCAAATCAGTGAGATGAATATCTAAGCAGAAAAATTGAAACAGAAAGTAGGCAAAAGCAATTAAAAGAAGAAATACAAATGAAATATAAACAAATGAAAATATATTCAATTTCATCAATAATCCAAAAAAAGTAAATACAAACAATGGACCATTTTTAGCATCTCAGATTACTGTGCACACACACAAAAAGAAATAAAATGATGGATGCTGTCTTTGGAGTGCCTCTTGATTGTATTTGATAATAAAATAAAAGATGTATATATTTATCAACCAGCAATCTTATTTCTGGGAGTCAATTCCAACAACAAATATCAACATGTAATAATGTTTATTACAGCACTTTTGTAAGCCCTCATGTTAGAGATAACCTAAATATATATCATTCAGAATACTTGAATAAATTATGGTACAGTTATGTACTAGAAAACTTTCTTATAAGAAAGTTAAAACTATAAGGTCTGCCTGAGTAAAATTATTTCAGTACATTTTAAGTTATAAACATAAATTGCAAAATAATATGTATAGTCTGATCCAGTTTTCACGTAGAAAAACACCCACCAGAAATAAACCCAGCAAATTTTATGTCTATAGGAATAAGAAATAGATACACAGACATACCAACACACACACATATATATTCTAGGTATAGAAAAAGGTTTAAAAGGCTACATATCAAACAGTTTTTTTGGGAACTGGATGGGGGATGGATTTCAACCTTAATGTTTTATATTTCTAAATTATTTTATGATGATGATGATGATTTTGCTCATGAAAGTTGAATTAGGAAATAGAGGAGGCAGAGAGGTAAAATATTAATAGAAGGACATCAAAGATGTAGAGATGCCTGTGACGGTGTCATCCTTAGAGTTCGGTTTGGCAGTCAGTTTGGTATTTGTGCTGCTTTGGGGGTTTGTGCTGGATTTGGGGTTTATTTGGCATTTGGAATTTGTACTATTTTTAGGTTAGGAGATAGGAGACAAGCTGGATACACAGGGTGCTGTCTCAAAATTCTACCCTAATGGTTTGGTTGATTAGAATGAGGGTTTCAACTAGGGTATAACTTAGGTTCCATTCACATTTTAAAAGCATAGAGAGTGGCACTTACAACAAGAAAACTTTAAAAATTTAATTATCAGAAAGAGGATCCTTTGGTCCTATGAAAACAAAAGTTTATAGTGCTCTCAAAGTGGCCAAGGTGTGTAATGAGTCAGATTCTCCTCATTAATTTTATTGGAAAAAGTGTTACAAACATATGAGTCCAACAAGCTGTCAAAATAAAAATTAAGTTCAAATGAAGAATTCCACTTAAGAAAAATACTGTAGGACTTGAGTCACAAATTACCATGTAGCCTACTGGTTTGCAAACCATTGAAAGAGTTCAAGAACAATTAAAAAAAAAAAAAAAAGACAAAGTAAAACACAATAAAACCTGAAGAGAAAATTAACATTAATAATAAGAAGGAGATAATATAAAAGACTGTTAACATTGCTTTAATTTATCTTAACCTTTGTGCTAGTTACATAGTCTCACCTCCAAAGTTTATATCCACCCGTAACCTGTGAATATGACCTTATTTGGAAATAGGGTCTTTACAGATATAATCAAGTTAAGATAAAGTCATACTGTGTTAGGATGAACACTAATTCCAATGACTGATGTTTTTTTAAGAATAGGGGAGTTGGACATGGACTTATATAGAGAAGATGGCATGGGAAGGAGATAGCAGTTGGAGTTACACTGTTGTAAACCAAGAAGAGAGGATCTTTCACTAGAGCCTCAGAGAAATGTAGCGCAGCCTATTCTTTGACTTTGGATTTCTGGCCTCCAGAAATGTGTCAGTAGATTTTGGTTTTTTAAAGCTTTCCAGGTTTGTGGTAATTTGTTACAGCTGCCTTAGGAAACTCATATAATGTTTTATATAAACAGGTACTAAAACACATATGGAAATAAACATTTTGCACAGTTCGACAGCTGCCCATTTCTTTTTTATTTTATTTTATTTTTTTAAATTAAATGTATTGGGGTGATATTGGTTAATAAAATTATATAGGTTATGAGTATACAATTCGATAGTACATTATCTGTATGTATATAAGACTGTTAAAATATTTAAAAATTTAAACAGCAACCTTTAAAAAAGTTGATCTTATTTTTTATACTTTAGAAAGTTAAAATATGGAATCTAAAAATTTCTTCTAGAGATTAGAATTACATGGCATTTCTGTCAGATTCACATAGAATATAATCTCGAGGGAAGGGAACGTTATCTTGTTGATCTTCATTTTCTCTGCCATCTATAATAGTGGCTGGCATGTGACAACCCTCAAAAAATATTTGTTGGATGAATAAACGTGTATGTGTGAATGAATCTGAAACATACTTTATATAGGATTTTTAGATTCCAAATTTAACTTTTTAAGGCATAAAAAACAAGATCACCTTTTAAAATGTTGCTGTTTAAATTTGTAAAAATATTTTCATAGCCCTATATCATAAATTATGATAGTAGCAAGCGTATCAGAACATTATTAGAACATTTTTATAAAAATAAAATAGAATATTAGGGAACTAGATATTAGGGAATTAAATGTGAAAGTTTAGTACGTATTAAAAATGACAGATTCAGAGAACATGAAACTACTCATTTAGTAGTTGCTCCTTTCTTTCCATTTAAAAGTCAACGAATTAGCATATGCTGTCAGGAATAATGATAATCCATTATTGCTGTATTCCTCCTGAGTGTAGGTGGCTGGGAGCTTTTTTGTTTGGAAATGAAAAGTACTCTCTAAACCTCAGAAATGCTTTAGGAGGAAGAGAGCATGCCATGTAAACACATTAGCACAAATAATCTGCTGTGATAATTGATTCAAACTTACTGACCTTGAACATATGAAATTTTTTTATTTCTTACTATAAGCCTCTAGGTGAATTCAGGGTAAAATTACAATATAAAAGAATTACTACAAATTTTTCTCCTAACAAGATTAAGTATTCTGTTGATTATCTGATCTCTCAGCTTAAGAAAGATATATAGCATATAGGATCATAACACTCACCAGAGATCATGGAGTTCTAATTTCTCATTTTATAAAGAGAGAACTGACAGCTAGAGAGGTGAAACTACTTGCCCAGGGTCACATAGGTAATAATAGTAGGACTTGGCACCAGGTTTCTTAACTCCCAGTTAAGTGCTCCTTCCACTGCACCATGTTGTCCCTTTACAAGAAATTTGCCTTAGCCAGGAGCAGATTATGTCATTAACTCATGAGTAAACCAAGTGACTGACAGTGTTAATCTAAATTAAAACCGTATAGATTATATTTAGGTGATTTGGGTGACTTTTAGGCATCTAAAGGTACTGACACTGGGGAATTAAGTCAAGCAGATCATTTAAGATGATTTGGGGGAAAAGAGGTAGGAACACCTAAACTAGCAGGGAGAGCAAGAACTTTGGTACGAAAAACAATAAACTAGATTTTTAATCATTTACTTTTGGAGTCTTACTTAAAACTGTGTGATTGCTATATTTTCATATATTCAAATCTCAAAATATTCCTTGTGTCCAAGAAAATACAGGCCTTTGTAAAAGGCCTACTATGTGGCATGAAAGTCCTGGATATTTTAATATATTTCCAATTTAATCCTCACAGACTTTTGAGCTATAAATTGAGCGTTTCTTTTTTAATGATGAAAACAGATTTAGGATTGATAGTCATCATAACAAATATTTACTGATACTGCTGAACACAAGCCACATTCAACTTCTTACTAAGCTCTTTATATACATTTTCTTAATTTTTGCATCAACCTTGTAAAATAGAGACACTTATTATCCCCATTTGATAGATGACGTAATTGAGTCATGGGGAGATAACACAAGTTAGCAAATGGCATAGTCAAATCCAAATCCAGAATAATCTGTATAAACCCTCTGCTCTTAGCTGTTCTGCTACTTCAATGCATAGTGTTAGCAGATACAGTATGAGTAACACCTCACTCTCCTCATCCAGCTGGAACCCACAGTGTCCTGTGGAAACACAGGAGAGGAGGAATTTATTCACATTAGGAAGTAAAGGGAGTAGTAAGAGAAGATACTTAAGACAATAGTTTCTAAATAGGGCCCTAAAAGATAATTTCTATAAGGCAAAAAAGTAGGAAATATGTATACCAAGATGAGGGAACAGTAAGAGCAAAGACAAAAGGAATTTTGGGGGGATGACACTGTAGAGGGAATGAGACTACAAACAGAGGTTGGGTCCAGGGCTTAGAGCCCCATACACCAGGATAACAAGAGGGACAATTTTCGTTTTCACATTCACAGAAAGGAAGGAAATTAAGATATGTGGAGTGTCAACTGCACTTGACCCTTTACATGTGAAATCTAATTTAATATAATTTATAAGGAAGGTAAAATTATTTCCATTTTACAGATAAGTAAATTGAGGTGTGAAGAGGTTAAGTAACTTGCTTAAGTTACAAAGGAAGTTAAGTTTTAAATTGTGATCTAAATTCAGCTCAGATTCTAAATACTGTCTTTCCACTACTTCACATACAGTCTAAGAAGATAATTGGGGATCCAGTGAAAGACAGATTGGAGCAAGGAGAGTGTGGCACCAGAGAGACCAGTTAGATGATTAAAATCATTGTGTGCAAAAGAAAAGTGGCTATGAACTTCAATACCAGTAGTAGAAACTGCAGATGTGGAATGGACTGTAGGGTAATTGCAAAGATAAAATTCTTGAGACTGTGGAAGGTCACTGTGAAGTACTGCTGTGGAGTCACATACACTTACCTGCCTTTGAACTTGGCTAGGTCACTATCTCTGTAATCCTTACCCTCTAGGCCTCAGTTATCTCATTTGCAAAATGAGAGAATAAATGAGTTAATCCACATAAAATGATTAGGTGAGTGCCTCACACAAAGTAAATGCTCCATAAGTATTAGCTAATATTGGCAGGTGAGTAAGAGAGATCCGGATCCATGATGTTTTTAAGATTTCTATTGCTAGTGTCTTTTCAAATCTTTTAAAATTTTTACCTTCTATTGTATTCTAATGGTCTAAATATACTAAATAAAAAGTAGTGATTATTGGAGTGGATTAAAAACATGACTCAGCACTATACTGTCTACAAAGAACTCACTTCAAATATAATGATATGAACAGACTGAAAGTAAAAGGATGGAAAAATATATAGCATGCAAACATCAATTGAACGAAAGCAAAAATTGTATTAATATCAGATAAAATAGACTTCAGAGCAAAGAAAATTACTAGAGACAAGGATGATTATTATATAATGATAAAAGGATCAATTTATAACTGTGTATATACCAAACAACAGGACTGCAAACATGTAAAGCAAACTGCTAGAAGTGAAAGAAGTAGTCAAATTCAGTTATAGCTGTAGACTTAACCACCCTTCTCTCAATGGTTGATAGAACAGCTACATAGAAATTCAGCAAGAATGTAGAAGAGTACCATCAACCAACAGGATCTAATCAACATTTATTGAAAATTTTATAGAAAGAAAAAAATTTTATTTATAGAAAATTCCATTCAACAAGAGCAGAATACATATCATTTTCAATTTCTATGGAACATATGCCAAAATAGACAGTATTTAGGCCATAAAATTAACCTCAATCAATTTAAAAGAATTATACAAAGTGTGTTTTCCAGCTACAAATGGATTTAAAGTAGAAACAAATAACAGAAAGATAACAGGAAAATCTGTAAATTCTTGGAAACTAAACAAAACACTTCTAAATGATCCATGCATCAAAGAGAAAGTCTCAAAGGAAACAAAGTACATTGTACTGAATGAAAATGAAAATACAATGTATCAAAGTTTGTGAGACACACATAAAGCAGTGCGGAGAGAGAAATCTAAGGCGTTAAATGCGTACATTAGAAAAGAGGAATAATCAGTAATGTAAGCTCCTACCTTCCTTAATAATCTAGAAAAAAGAAGAGTAAAAAAAATTCCAAGCATGTATAAGGAAGGAAATAATAAAGTTGACAGCAAAAGTCAATGAAATTAGAAAATAAATCAATAGAGAAAAAAACTTTTTTAAGCAATTGATAAAATTGGCAACCCTCTAGCAACACTAGTAAAGAAAAAAAGACACAAATTATAAATATTAGGAATGAAATGGGCTGTCACTACTGACTGTGCAGACATCATAAGGAAATGAAGGAACACTACAAACAAGTTTACACATTTAAATTTGACAACTTAGATGAAATGGACCATATCCTTTAAAAACACAAACTACAATAGTGCACCCAATATTAATAGGAAATTGAAATAATAATTTTTAAAACTCTTAAAGAAATCTCCAGGACTGAATAGTTTAACTGGATGAATCTACCAAACATTTAAAGGGTAATTAATATAAATTCTACACAATCACTTCCTGAAAATAGAAGAGGGAACATCTCGATTCATTTTATGAAGACAGTTTGCCGTGATAATAAAACTAGACAGAAATATTACAAAACAAACAAACAAACAAACAAACAAACCAAAACAAAACAAAAACAAAAAATCTTCAGATGGATATTGCTCAAGAGAGATGCAAACATACTTAACAAATATTAACAAGAGGAATTCAGCAGTAAATACAAAGAGTTGTATTCTCTACTAAGTGAGCTTTATTCCAGAAATTCAAAGCTAGTTTTAATATTCAGAAATAAATTGACGTGATCCACAGTTTTAATAGGCTGAAGAAGAAAAAAAATGCGATTCTATGAATTGATGTAGGAAAACGATTTGAAAAAATTCAACGTTCGTTCAAAGTAAGAATAGGGCATTATAAGGAACCCACAGCTAATATTATGCATAATGGAAAGAGACTCCTTTCCCTTAAGATCAAGAACAAGGCAAGGATATCTGTTCTTACCACTCCTATTCAACATAATGCTGAAAGTTCTTGCCCATGCAGTAAGTCAAGAAGGGGAAATCAAAGGAGTACAGACTAGAAAGGAAGAACTAAAACTGTCAATCCTGTGTCTGACATGGTTGGTCTAGGTAGAAAATCTCAAGGAATCTACAAACTCCTAGAACTAATAAGCTAGTCAAGGTTCCCTGTAAGTTAAACATGTAAAATCATCTGTATTTATATATACTAGCAACGAACATGTAGATATCAAAATTGAAAATGCAGTACCATTTACAATTGCTCAAAAAGTGAAATATGTAGGTGTTAGTCTATTAAAACCTGTATAGGACTTATATACTGGAAACTACATGATTAATAAATCAATCAAAGAAAACCTAAATAAATGGAGTGACATATCACGTGCATGGACTGGAAGACTCAACATAGTAACAATGTCAGTTCTCCCCAAATTGATATATGGGTTTAATGTAATTCCTATTAAAATTCCATCAAGATTGTTTTTTTTTTTTTTTTTTTTTTTTGCAGGCATAGACATGATTATTCTGAAATTTCTATGGAAAGGCAAATGACCTAGAATAATTAATTTATTTTGAAAAAATAAATAGTGGGAATAATCAGTCTACTTAACTTCAATATACTACAATAATCGAGATTGTGTTATTGGTGGAGGGATAGACACACAGATCAATAGAATAGACTAGAGAACTCAGGAGTAGTAGACCCATACAAATATGCACAACTGCTTTTTAACAAAGGTGCAAAAACAATTCAACAGAGGAAGGATAGCCTCTTTAACAAATGGTGCTGGAGCAATTGGACATTCATACACAAAAAAAATTAACCTAGAACTAAGTTTTATACTTTATTCAAAAAGTGACTCAAAATAGATCACAGACTTAAATATAAAATGTAAAACTATAAAACTTTTTATTCAAAGCACAAGAGAAGATCTTTGAGATCTAAGAGTAGGCAAGAGTTCTTAGAGTTGGTATCAAAAACATGATCCATAAAAGGAAAACTGGTAGATTAGACTTCATCAAAATTGAAAACTTTGGTTCTGTGCAGTCTGAGATTCAGTAGGTCTGTGGCATTCTAAGATTCTGCACTTACTAAAACCTCTAAGATGTTATTGAAGCTGCTGGTCCATGGGCCACACTTTGAGTAGCAAAGGACATACAATCTGTAAGGCTCCTTACAGTTCTAAAATTACGTTATTTCATGGGTAAATAGATTTTATTTTATAGTGTTAGCAATTTAGAAAAGTAGAGAAGACAATTCAGTTTCAGTTGAATAATAGAAACTCCTCCAAAGCCAGCTTTGTAACTAAATAGAATTAAAAACAAAATCTTATCTTTTCAAATGCCTTTAATATATTCTAATGCATTAGTCAAATGACACATATTGGAAATAATGGACTAATGAAAAATGATCAAGTTTCAGCTCGAATCTTTATTTTACGTTGATCTAATACACAAAATATAAGTTTCTGAAATGAATATAGCATTGCTTTATTTTATTACTTTATTTTTATTTATGGAAATTGGTATTTTCATATTTTCAATTCATATGTATTTGGCTTTATATGAGCCCATGAGCACAGTGATCAAGGCTACAAGAAATCCTGTGGGAATTTTAAATTTAAGTGTGTCGTTGCTCTTAGGATTATTGAATAAGTTTTTCCATTCTCTAATAGAAGCTAAATCTCTTGTCTTATCTCTAATAATTACATTCCAACTCAGATATGATGTATATCCAAATTTATTTTCATATATTACCAATTTTTTTCTGGTTTTCCTAACAAAATAGAGAATAAACTGTAATATAAAAGGAAGAATGCATTGATTTTACTTGGAAAAAATAAGATTTTAACAGGAATAAATGAATCCTAAGAAATGAAAAGAGGGAGGTAGATAAGAGTAAAGGGGGTCAAATATATGGTGACGGAAGGAAATTTAACTTTGAGTGGTGAACACAATATACATATGACATTATTGAATCATACACTTGAAACCTATCTAATTTTATTAACCATTGTCACCCCAACAAATTTAATAAAAAAATAAATGGAACAGTTTTTCCTAATAAGCACTCATTCAATTGAGTGTTATACCAGTAATATCCTACTAAAAAATTTTCTCATACCTTGTTGACCAAAATTAGGCCAGGAAAAAAGGTGTATTTTTATTTGTAAGACAGTTTCAAAAGATAAATATGGTGTTTTTGGTAAGATTACTATTACTGTAAAAGAGATGTTAAAATTATGTTGATGATATTTGTACAACTATAGAAGGCAAAAATGTTTTTATCAGATAGTATAATATAGTCAAAAGATCAAACCAAAAAAAATAAATCTATGGAGACAGATAGTTGTACCCTGAGACAGGGCATAGTGATGGGTTAAGAGTAAATGGGCACATGTGCTCTAATTGGTATGATAAAAAAAAAAGTTCTAAAATGGATTTATGGTGATGATTGAGCAACTTGGTGAATTTACTAGAAATCATTGAATTATATATTTGAAATGGGAGAATTATATATGTAAAATATTCCTCAATAAAATATTTTTTTAAAGAGCATTTGATTGATATTCAGAAATCTCTGAAATACAGTACTTATTCTGCCACTAAATAAATAGCTGTATTGACCTCTAGTCAAGTAGTATACTCACTATAGACAATTTTTATTATCTATATAAAGAGGGTTTGGGGCAGATGAACCTCACAGTATCTCTTTTCTCTCCCCATTTCAATATTATATGGCTGTATTTTGGCAAAGTTAGCCTCAAAGAAAGCACTTTTATTTCTTGAAAAATATCTAAGTAAGATACTCTTCTGAAAGAAATTAAAAACAAAATTTCCATTAAAAACTTGCCAAAAAATTATGGATTTAAGATCCTTCAAAGACTCCCCCCTTTTTTAAATTAATGAAGCATTGTTGCTGATGGAAACTTTTTTATGCTTTCAAAATACATGAAATCTAAACTACCATGCACTCTGTACAATGAAAATGTCTTTGGTAGCAGGATAAAATAACAAGAAAAAAGTGAAGCCGATTATAAACCAATGTTTAGAAAGAAACCTGTAAGGAGAATTTAATAATTTATAGTTCTAATTTAAATTATCAATCATAGGAAACATTTGTTGAACATTATGTATAAGAGATCATGTAGAATCATGCTTATATGAGTATAAATGATGTGTGTATTATATATGCATGTATATAATTTATAGTTGCAGTTTCCTGCTTCTGTCTTGCAGTCATCTTATAGTGGTAAGCACGATGCAATATACAAATGATGTGTTATTGAATTGTACACTTGAAACCTATATCATTTTATTAACTAATGTTACCTCAATAAATTTAATAAAAAGAAATAATAATTTATAGTTAACTTTTTCCTGATGATAAAAACAATACATCACTGCTTAATTTTACAATTAAAATACCATCTGAAGAATATGCACCAAGCAGTCCTTAGGTTATAGCAATTTAAGGATGATTTCCATGTGAATATAATTTTAAGATTTTATTCTCTTTGAAAAAAAAGTATCATTCAACTCTATAATAGCCTATATGGGTATTATAAGTTATCTAAATGAATAGGATTTTCTTCTAATTTTTTTGTAATTTTTTTTTTTTTGCAAAATAGGGACAGAATTCTCTAGCTTTCTTTTATACTTCTTATATAGAAAATTATTTGACAAGTCTAATATTTGTATCTTTAAAAAAAGGCCATCAGATTGGTGGTTTGTCTGTGTAGCTAAGCTGGGAATTACATTCTCCAGAATCAGCTTCCTTGTATGCTTCCAGGTCAGAGCTGATGAAGACAGGGGCTTGCTCAATATTTGAAAGGTAAAAATGCAGTGGCTATGACCATCTCAAGCTCTTTTCAAAGGTAGATTCAGAGACAGACAAAGAGGTGTCTGGCAGGTGCCAGCTTGTCATCTCCCTCTCCTGCTCCACATCTAGCATTTCCTTCTAACCACTGGCATTGTTGACCAACAGTGGCCTTGATCTATACCCAGATGCTCAGATATGGACCCAAAGAGGTTGCAGTTTATTCAGAGGTAACAGGTTTTCATAGACAACTACACAAATCTCCCCTTCATATTCCCACTTTGGTGGCTAGAGATACTTGGCTTCTCACATTCACTGATTAACTTCATCTCTGACTCTCTACCTTCTCATCCCTACACATCCCCAGCTTTCCCCACAATTCTAAATGAGTCTCTTATAACATTCACAGTTGTTTCTTTCTTTTTGATACTTTTCTTTATTGCTTAATTTTTAAAAATAGTAGGCATTTATGTTATTTTTATAAAAACAATAAAGTCATTCTGAGGACAAGACCTAATGCAACTCGTTTCTCTTTTGAAGAAAATACAAAGTAAAATTTCAAATCTTAAACTCAAAGAAGTATGAACAGTCTGCTTTGTGCTTTCTTCTCACAAAATTTCTTTCTTCTCACTACTTACAAAGCAGTAGAATGTGACATGTGGGAATTGTTTTCTAAGATTGATTTAGAATGCAAGGTCTCCCAAATCTTCCCATCCCACACAGCAAATACTAAAGCAGTTCTTTTTAAAAACATTATTACAAAGGTTCTTTAGAAAAAATAAAAAATCTTAGTGATATTATTAGATCTAAAAAAAAGAAGAATGCTAATGATGCAGTTGTACGTAGGACATCACCTGTATGCACACTCTTTGGAAATTAACCACTTCCTTCCTGTGAAAATGAAAATGGTATATCTAACTAGTCTTCTTATTCCTGGAGAGAGAATAATATATACATATAAAAAATATCAGGAATAGATGAAAATTCTTGTCCTAATAAAATTTACATATTTGTAACATGCCTGATAGTGTTTTTTTTTTTTAAATTGATGGAATTACTAAAAGTATTGACATTTAAATTTTTTCTGGATTTTGGTTTTAATTCATATTAATTATTTATGTAGTGGATAGGACAGCCATATGCACAAATACATGTTTTAACTTCACAGGGTGAAAATTAGTGATGCTCCAAAGTCATTTTTTAAAATATGAGCCAGTGTTTTCTTCTATCCCCTATCAATAATTAATAAGGTTTTAGAATAAATTGGCCATCTTAATGTGGCAGTCCTGGGAATCTGCAATAGAGGACATCTCAGTTGTCAGAATCAGTGATTCTCTGTATAATAAAAGTGTTTGAAGAAAATTAAATCCACAGATCGAGACTGTTCTGTAGTGAGTCAAGCCTACAACCTGGCTTCTTCAGTTCTTTAGACCAGTTGTTTGCAAACGTGACAGATACCCAGGAAGAAAGGATGTTACAGATGCAAACCAGGCTTGGTCAAAATGCACAAAAAATGAATATCCTAATTTTTTAATAGAAAAGGAGAGGAACACAGACATGTCAAATTTGTTTGGATTAAGGAACATAGCCCAGGGGCATGTTTTAGTAGCAGCAACAATTCTTAGCAAACCTCAGGAAGCAAGGAAGGACTGAAAAGCAGTTGACTGTGGGCCTGTCTCTTGCTTTTGTGATGCCATCATTGGGAATGCAGCTTCAGTCCTCAGAGAAACTCTTGGAATGGGCTGAACAAACTTACAGGCGTTTCTCACATAACACACGCATTCTTTCTAACAGACTGCTGTTGCAGAGGTCCTTGGTAGTCTGTTCTCTCTGGCTAGACTTCTGAGTCTTATGTGGTACAATTTGAGCAAAGAGAAATATTTAGAATTAGCTATGTAGTAGCTTTTCACAGAGGTTTATTTCTGGAGATTCTAATATCCTATGCTCCTTGGAAAATATTCAATATGAAATTTTAATCCAAATGTTCACCCACGAGTCACTTTTAATATTGCTTGCTTCCTTTCCTTTTCCTAGTAGAGATACATTATCTGTGTTAATATTCAATTTTGTTTGTGTTATGTAGGAAACATTACCTTATTCAATAAATGATTTGAGAACATTTTGTCTTCATAGTTCCATGCCAAAATATTACATTGTGTAAATATTGTATTTTTTTAAATGACTTTCATCTTTTAAAACTTTTTTCTCCCCATTGAACTCTATTCAGTACTATCATCAAAGCTCACCATAGAGCATCTTTGTAAATATTAAATCTGTGTAAATTCCTGTCTAGGATACCGGTTGGCTATTTTGTCATCTTGAAAGTAGGACATTATTTTCACCGGAGGACTAGATGTGCCAGAATGTTAATTTTTAGCATGCCGAATGGATCCTAATACTGAAAATTATCATGAATCAAATTATATTTTCTCATAACTCGTAGACAAGACAGGATGAAGCATGTGTACAAAGATTTTAAACTCAAAGTTCTACCAGAAAGTCAAATAAACAATGTTTAAGTTAAGTGTGTGTTTGCATGTTTATATTGTATATATGTGGTTTTATAGCTCTTCCCAATTATTAATACTGAACAAACGTTATTTTGGAGGAATGGATAGCAAATTCATATAATGTGTCCACATATTTCTTGGTTAGTCTTATGGAAGCTAGAGGGAAGGAGCAATATGTACTTAACAGGGCATTCCTGTTTGGGAGAGATTTATCTGAAATACACAAGGCAGTAAGGTTATTGCAATAGAAATGGAAGATATAGCATGCAAAACACTCCCTTTCTTACAGTGTTTCTGAGAGGCTATTACAGCTTGGTGGTTAGAAAGTTGGGCCCAGGAGTCATATTTTGGCTGTACCATCTTAGATATGGGTGACCTTAGGCAACTTCTCTGTGCCTCAGTTTTCTTTAACATAATGTAGGGATAACAATAATGCCCACTTCCTAGGATTATTTTGAGATATAAATGAACTAAGGTGAGAAGTAAAACAGATGTGTAAAGTATTTAGAAGAGTGTATGTTTCAAGAAATGTTAGTTATTATTATAAGCTCTAAGCACTAATAGTTCTGAACCTAAAAAATAAATAATCCAATGAAGATAACAATCTATGTATGTAAAATACATAGGGTAGATGGGGGTAGTGAATCGTGGCAGAAAGTAAGATGTGAACTGGCATGGAACACAAAGTGAGTGGAAAGATAATATGCATTATTGCTTAATGAATGTTTGAGAATATGATCCTTAAACAAGAATAAAGTATTTTTAAAAAGAGGTTTTAGGTAAAGTGTGTTTTGGTTTTAAATTTATAAAGCATACACCAGTGTAAGCCAATATGAACAGTGTGCTCTGGGCTAGAACATATTTGTGCTCTGCTCTGCAATTAGTTTTTATTTTTACAAATAATTTTATTAAAGTAAATTTACATACTGCTAAACTCATCAACTGTAAATGCAGTGACTTCCAGTAAATTCATAGAGCTGTGCAGCCATCACCACAATTCAGTTTTAGAACATTTCCATCATCACCCTTACCCCCTCAACCCCTGCCAAAAAAAAAAAAAGAGAGAGAGAGAGAGAGAGAGAGAGAGAGAGAGAAAGTTTTCTCATGCTCATTTGCAGCTAATCCCTCTCTGGCTCCCAACCCCTGGAAACCACTAATCTGTTTTGTGTCTGTGTGGATTTAAATCTTACAAATTCTCTATATAAATGGAACCATAGAATATGTATTCTTTTAGGTCTGACTTCTCTCACTTTGCGTAATGTGTTTGAAGTTTTTCCATATGGTAATATGTATTGGTAGTTCATTCCTTTTCCTTGCTGAATAGAATCCCATTGTACAGGCATATCACATCTTTTATCCATTTTCTACTTGATAGACCTTTGGACTGTTTGTAGTTTTTGGCTATTATCAATAGTGTTGCTATAGTGTTCATGCACAGGTCTTTGTATGAACATGTGTTTTCATTTCTCTTGGGTGTGATCCTAGGAGTGGAATTGCTGGGCTGTATACATTTATGTTTAACACTTTTGGAAACCACCAGATTTTATTCCAAATTGGGCGTACAATTTCACATCCCACCTGCAATATTCCAATGTCTTTATATCCTTGCCAACATTTATTGCTGTCTGTCCTTTTGATTGCAGCCATTTTAGTGGGTGTGTGGTGGTATCTCATTGTGGTTTTAATTTGTATTTCTCTAATGATGTTGAGGATATATCCATGTGCTTTTTCTTGAGTGCCAGCAAAATAGGGTTTTGTTGTTTGAATTGCTTATTTTAAAATTAATACAGTTCTGCTGGTCTCCAAATACTTAGGCTTTAGATTTTCTTATAACCAGTAATTATTTTGAAATACTCCCTACCATACCAGAAGTGCCTAATTGCTTTCACATATTTAATTCAAATTTGTCATATTGGTGGTGGGGGCAGGGGCTGAGGAACCACAGGATAAAATAGACTTTCCAATATATGGTGTGGAACTAATGTAGTAAGTCACTAAGACCTAATCGGAGAACTAAAGGCAATGATCTGGAGCCCATTTATGCAAGAACAAGGAAGATCGTTGTAAAGTCATAGCATTCAAAATTAAATTTGGTGACATGCACTATTTTTCTTAAAAGATATGGTTACTTCCTAGCATAAATTCTTTAGGAATATGCGTTTGTCTTTACAAGGGAGTAAGGAGATATATTACTCTCAACCTAAATGAATCAAATTGATGCTAAAATTGCCTGTTTTGCTACCCAAGTTCCTTTATCATACTGCAAACAGTAAGAAATCTTCCAACACAGGTTCTGCTAAAAGCCAGAAAGATATTTTCCAACATAGGAAGTTATTATATTCCTTATGGTCTTTGAAGTTTTTTTATTAGCAGAAACTATGAAAAATGTGAAAACTGAGTGTTTGAAAGAAGAAGAGGACATCGGCATTGTTGTATCTTGAGATTTTTCAGGGAGGCTGAGCAGGAGGGGCAGGGAGGGGGAGTTGAGCCTCAGCCCTAAAATGGCTCCATCTGGGTAAGACAAGATAGCTAGCAACGGCATTTCAGTCATATAGGTAAGACCTTACTACTTTACAAAGTGACATTCCTCAGTCAACATTGGGGGCCAGATGTAACAGAGCTCAGACAGGGGTGGTGACGTGGGAACTACTTAGAAACCCAGGAAGGCTGACCATTGGTATAAGAGGTCTGTCCACAGAAGCACAGACATAGCACCTGTCGGACTATAGATCCATTTGCCAAATATTATTTTGCACAAAACTAGTTGATTGAAAGATCAGTTTGTCAAGTGACCATTTGATCAAATTTAACATTTAGCAAAAGCTTATACTGAGAAATAGTCCTCTTGAATTTTTTCAATTAATATATTTTACTCTCGTTATATTTTAAATAATGTTCAATTAATTTAAATGCTGAGGGTCATTAGGGTCATTAAATTTTCCTATGAATATGTTCATGGCCAATGGGTTCATATTTAATATATTCTTGATCATATTCAAGAAAAATAAATTCTTGAATATATTCTCAATAAGAATATATCCAAATTAATTTACTACATTCAAAAAGAATGTTTCTTAAATTGTTGTTATATTGATAAGTTTATTAAATTCAGTGAATTAATAATTCAGGGATTTGCTTTTTCAGGAGATTGATTTTTGGTGAATTGCTGTCTTCTGTGTGAGCTATGTGGTTGGGGGTGGGGTTAGGACTGAGATGGGAATGTTGAGATCTGGAGAATAGAAGACGGCTCTAGTTTAGATCATAGTGAGGGCAACCCAGGGCACAGTGCCCGTATCTAGTGCCAGCCTGCAGGAAAAGGGATGCTATAATAAGCCTCAATGAATGGGGGCATTGGACCTGAGGTTACTTATTTATAGCCTACTAAAACCCGATTGCTATGAAAATAAATAGTGAGTCTGGATCTGTAGAAGATTAAATGAGTTGACTCAGCTCTGGAAGAACTGGGGAAAGTGGAAGCTCTAAAAATGTGCACGGGTCTGAGAAGTTCCACCGAGCTAGCCACACTTAAATCATCCCAGACCACACACTATCATCCCTGCTTCCTTTTAAGTCATGGATGATCCCAAGATGAGAAACAATTCAAGTAGGGTTTGGCCGAGGCTATGAGCAACCTGCTTCTATACAGATTTCTTTCCTTGGAAGGAAGCGACATTTTCCATTGCTATTTTGTTTCAGTCCCTGCCAGTGAATATGGAGCACAGTACTGGGCACACTTAAGTAGGTTACAGAGTACTTGCTGACTCGATATATTTGTAGATGGACTCTTGAAAACTTGTCATTTATGGCCTTTTCCATGACAAAGTTCTAATTTATATTTTGTATGGTAAATTCCCCAGTATTCAGAGTCCTGGATTCTATAGGTATATGCTTGAGAAACAGAAGTGCTATAGTCATACCTTGACCTTTGAGGAGGAAAAACATTTACATACAATAAATATCAACTGAGGCAATTATGTAGCTTAGGCCATGGGAGCCTAAAAATGGGACTTACATACCTGGGATAGAGAAAACCCTAGCGCTCTGGAGAGAGAAGCTTTTTGAAGTCAATTTTGGGGACAGTACAGTGTGTGAAAGAATTATGGACCATCATATGTTAAGACTGGAAAAGACCTGAGGGTTACTTAGTTCTACACTTCCCGTTTTTCTTAAATGTTTCATTTTTCAAATGTGAAAACGAAGGCAAAGAGCCTGACCAGTGTCACATAATCAGTCACAGAGCCAGGGCTAGAGTCTAAATTCGGCCCAGCAACAGGAAAGCCATCCAATGTTCTGGGGCATATGTGCTTTTATCTATAATTTCTCCTTTGTGTCAGGATATCTAACTTAGATGGTTGGAAGTCTATCATCAGAATGACTACTGTATTTAGCTATAGAATACTATAGAGTAGTAATTTGTGCTTCTCCTAGGAGGAAGAGGGGTAATTATCTGAGTAACTGCTGACTCTCCTTCATCTCACTTACCAGCATCTCTTATACACTTATCCCAAATGGGCATGTAAATAAACTATAGCCTCAAATGCATATTATTTGTTTTGTGAAAGTGGTTGTATACATGCCTGTGTTTTAAGAAATACTATTTCTTAAAAGATATGAGTGTGTTTCTTAAAAGATATAGTGCGTATTGAAGCTTATGGGTTGTATATGGGTCAGTCTGTGTCTAAGGACTTGATGTTTAGATGTTGTTATGTAGGGAAGTTATTTGCTGAAAAGAAACTCAAAGTATGTCTGCTATAGGGCAGGGCAAGGATGAGTTTTGAGATTATTCTACCTGGTTATCATCCCCAGTCCCTGGGGATCCTTCCAAGATGGGAAATCCAGAGTAGTCATTCATATTTTTTTGTACTGGTGGTGAATAGTAAGAAGCTTAAAATTCAGAAGAGGAACTCTTACCATAGACATGAGGTCCCTGGGTACAAACTCATAAAGTTTCAATAAACCAACAATTTGTCCTTTTTATAAAATTTCAATAAACCAATCATTGTCCTTTTTCGATGACTCCCTACTCCTACCATATCTACTGAGGAGAGTGAGTAGGGAATGAAGAGAGGTAAAAGAGAACCCTGGAGTCTGACGCTCTGGGGTAAAATCCTGACCAGGCTATTTACCAGCTGTGTGACTTTAGGGAAGCTCCTTTTTGATTTCTTTGTTTAGCATCAAGTCTACACATGAACTACACCCTTAGGAACTGGTTGAGGGACAGACATAAATCCAGAGATCTCCAGTGCAGTAACTTTCACAAGTATCTCCAACTCTCTGACTTTTTGGTGCAGGTATGGGGAATGACAAATACTAGTTGAATAAATACATGAATAAATACATATTTAATGATCAGTGAGCACCTAGTATGTGAAAGATAAGTCGTATTTTTAGTTGCTTTACCTCAATACCCTGTGAGGTATTTTTATTTTCTTTCTTTGTTGAGAAAATTGAGGGTCAAAGAGAGGTTGAACGATAGTCATAGATCAGAACTAGAAAGTGCTAGCTTTTAAGTATCTGGTTCAGACTCCAGAGACCCACAGTTACAATTTACACAACTGTGAAGAGCTAGACATAGTTCATGAAGACCCAAGAATACCTATCTACTTTTATTTGCAACCATATAGGCTCAGCCTGACAAGTTTCCACCCGAAAGATACAGACCTGACCTCAATAGGAATATACTAAAGAGGGAGGAGATGAGTGCTGTCTCAGGTGCAAAGCTGTGATCACAGGAACGGGCTGTTTATACAGATGTTTTAAAAGAGATCAGAATTCCACAGTTGAACCTGTATTTGTCTCCTTTGACTACATAGGGAAGGAAGTCCTGTGTAGTGTAAACCAATTCCTTAAGGTACCACTCATCGTCCCCTCAGGAGAGACCACCTTTCTTTCCTCTTTGAATCCACCTAGGACTTGCCTTAAAGGGACTGTGCATTCTATATGAGTAAGTTACCCCTCTGAAAGATGTTGCTGAAGAAAACACAGGATTAGGGACAAAAAAAGGAACACAGCCAGTGAAGATTAATCATCATGGAGCTGGGAAGATTTGGTCATCTAAAATTGTTCTTGCAAAGTCGTTTCCAATTTAAAAACTTAGGAATTTCTGAATAGGAGAGTCTGTAATTTAAAAATATTATAATAATCAGTATATTTTCCTCCTATTTGTCCGGGATAAATTCAGCATTTCTCTTTTGGAGGAAGGGTTAAGGGTATTTTTCTTCTCTTTTTTCCTTTAAAAGAAATATCTAAGGGAATCTCCAGATTATGTTCACTATATGTTCAATTTTAAAATCTGTAACTGAATGTATATAAATAATACCTATTCCTGCAATTTTTGAACAGAAATTTTATGCCAAAATGAAATGTGGAAAGTACCTGGAAAGAGTTGGGACATGCTTTCTTCCTCCTAACCTTTCTGCAGGGTGAACTATTATTCCTTTTAAGGCTCACAGTGAAAGCTGTGATGATTTCAGTTCTCACTTTGGCAGAATTAGCTATGCCTATAGCACTTTTGCACAAATCACGGTAATTAATTAACTTGAGATATTATTCTTATCTGTGACCTCTCACCTTTCCTGATCTTTGAGTTACTTGAGAGCAAAAGCTTACTCTCATTGCCTCTAAATATTAGTATCTAAGTCCTGAACTCAATGAATATTTGTTAGTGAATAATATAGGCCTAGTCAGAAGTACCCACACATTCCCCCCGATACTACCCAACGTCAAGATGCAGTGACCTATCATACACTCAAACCTGACTGGATCCAAGCATAGATCAGATTTCATGCCTCCTTCAATTTCAGTGGAGTAGGAATCAGCCAAATGATTTCCCTGGTTCAATCATCTACTACCTCTGGATGTTTTATAGACTTTAAAAAACTGTCTCTTGTCCCCCATCATGGGAATGGTGAAAAACAAATGGGACCGCATCTGAAGAACCAGAGCATCTTATAAGAGAGTGCAGTATTATCATCACATCAAGCAAACTCCCGGCATTCTCTAAAGTGCTGAAAAATCGATCCTGAGAAGAAAAAACAACCTGAAAATATTTTCACTCTACCAGTACACATCTTACGAACCCCTGTAACATGCCTCTAGAAAAATAAAGTGAAAGATAAGACAAACAATGAGAAAAATAACCCTGAGCTCTGATTTTTTGTAATTTATCTCCAGGTGCAGAAGTATTTAAAATAAAGAAATGATATTTTCCCCCTGTTTTGAATTGAGTGGAGGAAAACATACTACTGTTTTGAAGGGTTGTTTTGGAAAATTATATTTTAGTCAATTTATCCGGAAAATCCCAATAATTCTATGTCACCTTACATTTAAAGTACATTTATGTTTAGTTTTTCTCATCTATACAATTAGTTGTAGAAAATTAACTGTAAATTGCTGAGTAAATAGCAATATTCCAAAGTATATGTACTCATGAACTGTAATTTGTGGGAAAAGTATCAATTTGGAATTCAATTTTCCTCTTTTGTATCAGGAGAATTTCAAACAATTTATCTTTGTTTCTGTCTCTTTCTAGTTTTCCACTGCATTTCAAGCCCTTATTTCTGAAATTTCTGAGTTTCTAAATACTCAGGCCTCAGATTATTCTTTTATCTAGAACTAATTTAGGAATAACTTTCTGTACTCACTTTGGAAGCACATATGCTAAAATAGGAATAACTTTCTGGTACCTTGGAAGCAGCATTCAAAAAACATAGCCCTTGATTCTCCCCCTTTGCCCCCACCTGACCACAAAGCATGTGGAGCTGACAAGCAGAAACAGGGGCAAGCAGATCATAATTTATTACTTACCATCCCCTGACTCTATTCTACCCAACTGCATTGCCCTGAACTTGACTCCAATCCACCGGTGTGACCTGGAGGTTGACTATACTAGCACAGAACTGTATTATTCATGGCACAGATGGAGGAAGAGCAGAATCCTTCCTGATGAATTGACCACTATCAGGAAAACCAGGATCACTGTTAAGCTGAGAGAGTGGTCAATACCAAGATCATTCATTCATTTATCATTATAGAATATTAAGTTCACACCAGGCACCATACAAAACTCTGAGAAATACAAAGACTAAAAAGAGTCAATCATAGTCTAAATGTGGTGACAGACACATAATTACAAAAGCACACACTTCAAAGCAAGTTAGAGAAATGCATTTAAAAAGGAATAGATGAAAGAACAATTACTTATGCTAGAGTGCATCCAAACTTATTGAAGTTACCTGGGAAATGGGTCGAAATCATCTTTGGAAATTACCTTATCTCCTATTAGTCCTCCCAGTTAGAGATAAGCAAAGGAAACACATAGTCTACTGGGATAATTATTTATAAAAGCAAATATTTTGTAGATCTTTTAGTGGAGACTTGGGTTGGATTGGCATTAACCTTGAATTGGGAGTGGGTAGGATGGTATTTGAGTCGTTACTCTCTCTGATTTCTTCTTTAAAATAACCTGATTTTGGCAGTAACAGGTGAGAAGAAAGAAAATGCATCTCAGCTATTTAAATAAACTTTAAAACATAGAAGCTATAGAGCAGCTCTACCTAATAGCACTTTCTGCAATGATAGAAATATTCTGTGACTTCACTTCTAATGAAGTGACCAGTAGACACATGCATTCTTGAGCTCTTGAAATATGGCTAGTGATACTGAGAAAGTGATTTTTTAAATTTTACTTAAATTTAATTAAGTCATTTAATGTGGCTAGTGCTATATTATTGGACAGTGAATCTTTAGAACATAGAAGACCTGGTCCCAGAAAATGAGATAAAATGACCAATTTAGATTAACAACTAAATTAACAAGTGTGAGTTATTCTAGAATACAATTGAAAGAAAGGGCTGAAACCCAAGCCTAAATGTTATAGATATGTAGATGTTTATTGACTAGCATTAACCAAACAGTTGCCAGAAGCCTTATGATAATTGTCTTCTAACTAGCATTTCAACTCTTCAATGGGTAGTTTCTGTCTACTAGTTATCCTTCAAGCTGACTCCTCCCTTCTTTGCTTTGTAAAAAGAGTAGTTGCTTTATTACAGATTTCAAGTCTGAAATATATTTTCTGATTAGTAAGTCTATACTTCATATATGTAAAAAACTATAATGAGAAAGAAATTTTAAAAATTGGAAGAGTTTAGAAGAAAAGGTGAGTGCTGGGATACTAACCTACTAGGAAGCTAAAACAGACTTGAATATTGAGATACTGACCTAAAAAAGCAAGTAAATAATACTCTTAAGAAATGACTTATTCTTAGGATATGAACAGAAGGTAAAGAAATAGTAGGTTTGGGGAAATATATTTAAAATCAGGTTGTTTAGTAATTTCTAGAACAAAACTAAAATCTACCTAAAAAATCATGTACTTTGTCAAGTAAAGATAATGTTGTTCAAACCTTGCTGTATACAACCAAAAGAAAGAAAAAGAAAAGAAAAAAAGAAAAGATGTGGGAAAGCAGGAAATCATGTAAAGGTAATTTCTTGACAGGAAAACACAGCCAAAACCTTCAAAACATTTATTTAATATTTGAAAGTTATATGTATCTTGACTGTTAATACTTTTCCTGATTCCTTAGGCTCAAACAGGGGCAGCTGCTATCAAGAATTATAAATGTGCCACTATTATGTATCTAGTTTTGAACCTAAGTTTAAAGAGTCCTGAGGTGCTTAAAATTCTGTAAGATTCTTACTGAACATTTCATTCCAAGTAGATTTTTACTTTATGTTGCCCAGAGGAGTTTCAACTTATACATTATATTTAAAATTTTCATTCAGATCAACCTCCATTTCTTATTAGAGAATCTTTGTGTGAAAACAATGTAACTTGTCATTTTATAAGACAAGTAACTTAGACACTAACAAAGTCAGGCAGCCAATTAATTGTCGAGGCATAGTAGAAGTCACATGTTATTAGTTTCTATTATTAAAGAATTTATATATTTTAAGATAAAACTAAAGAAATAGTATTCTTAATTATAAATATATCTGCTCAAATATATATAACATACATACATATATATGTGTGTGTTTATGTGTGTGTGTATATATGTACGTATTTATACAAAATGTTCTTTTGAGGATTATAACTTACCCCACATGGGAGGCTTAAAAATGTTTCTGTCCATAATAAGTTGACTTTATTACTCTCATTGCTTCAAAGTCTCCCTAAATTTAAAACTTACTGTGAGTCAGTTTAGGAGGTATTTATCTAAATGAAACATTATATAATTTGATAGGGTATCATATTCAGAAGTTTTAAAAATTGAAATTATATCTGAAAGTAAACAAAATATCATGATTCTAAAAACAGTTTCAAATAAAGCTTGATATTGATAAATATTTTTAAGAATGTAAATTTTAAGATCAGATTTTTTTATGTATATAAGGACCACATAGGGATGAGAGATTCTTTCTCTCTTTCTTTTGCCTTTGTTAACCCCTGAAGTCTTCATCAAACATTTCCACTAGCCTCAGGCAGGGAAGGAGGCAGGTGAAAAAATGAGAATGATTTATCTGTCAGTTCCTTCTTATTTTAAAGAATATGATTTTTAAAAAGATCACTAAACATTGAACTAGAAGATAAGATCTTGAGTTTAAAGCTTATAACACTAGAGATGTAACTTGGGCGTCTGAATCCTTCCTGCTGTTCTATATGTCCACTGGGAGTGGTGGGGTTAGGGAAGGAAGTTAAGGTTCATTAACTAGAGATTGCATTTGAAATGGAAGCAAATTCAATCTCCATTGTTTGGGAAAAGTGGAGAGTCAAGCTAGGAAGACCAATCACATAAACCAATTTTATGGTAAGGTATCTGATAAAGGACAGACACATATGTGAAAAAACAGAAAGAATCAGATTCTAAGACAGAGTCTGAAATGTTCATGCCAAGAGAAAGCTGGCAGGAAAGGAAGGATTAAGGCTCATGTGATCAGACACTGGATGTTACTGCATGTGTTTTATGTTGAATCCTCTTAAAGAATGGAGTGTATCTGTGATGAGTCAGAATTGGCTATACTGACTGGTAAAATTTTCAGCAATCTTGAGAGCCAGTTGTTAAAAAATTAAATTATATAAACTTACAGTAAACTAAATTATATTAGAGACAAAGATAATACTTAAAACTCACCACTTCCTGTTTAATTATATTTTGTTATTATATATGCTCTTGAAATTATTTACATCTATTGTATCTATATTTTGGAAATACTACATAATGTGCTACTGCACGTCTCTGCCTAACTCTCTATTTGGTGATGTTACATTGGTAGCTTGAAGTCAGCCATGGTAGGAGTATTTATATCAGGGAAGTCAGCAAATGCTAAAAATTAGTACTTAGTTTTTTTTGTTCTTTGGTTTGTTTTATTATTGCCTAGACTTAAGAAAGTAATGGAGAAAATATTAATACTACACATTAGAATTAGAAGTGTTTCTACCTATAGCCATTAAATTGTAAAGAGCACAGAAAATTAAAAACTATTATCTGATTTAATAAAAAGGATTTGCTTATATCATTGGCAAACAGAAGAGAACATATGTGTTTGTTACACTTTCATCTTGCTCATTAATGTATGAAAATATTATCAACATTCATATTGGAACTACATGCAATTTGCCAATTTGCAACTGTATACGTTGGCTATGGTTTTAACATTTTAATTAAAATCAATGAAAGCATTCTATGAGAATTAAGTGGCTATGTGGAATATATAGTAAAGAGTAATGTCTATCTTAATATTTTTAAATTGTGTTCTACATATATTTTATATCAGTAAAATTTATAGGAAACTTATGTAGGGGTGTGTGTGTGTATACCTAGGTGTATATATTTCACACCAGTGAAATGTTCATCTCATTTCATTTTACTTATGTCTCAAAGCAGATAAAAACATCTTCTGTGATTGTCTAGAGGGAAGATGAGATTAAGGCTCATATGTGACAGTTCTTTATACCTGGTTAAGTGCTATACAAATAACAATATGACTAGGGAAATTAAAGAACCTTTTTCCTTCTGATCCAGACTTTTTAAAAGGTTTTAAAAGGAAAGAATCTTTACTCTTTGAAATAAAGACTCACTGAGAGGAAAGTTGCTTGTGGGAGTAGGAAAATTGTGTAAATTTTATCAATCTCTAATATTTTTCTTGCTTTTTTTTTAGCCTTTTATCTTAAACTAAAAAAATTGCTCATTTAGAATGGTTATTTCTATTTGTATCTTAATTAAAACCATTATGGTTTCCCAAAATCCATAGCAGTGAACAGAAAGCTTGAATGTAATTTAAAAAAAAAAGAAAAGAAAGAAAGACAACTCTTAAAAGAAAGAAAGAAAACATCATAGGGTAATGAGGTAAGCACACTCTTAAATACTAAAATTGAAATTTGGCTGAAATGACAAGTTCAAAAGCCCAACTATTTCCATATGTGCTCTTGGATCTTAAATTATTAAAAGTAGCCATTACTCATTAATGTAAAAACTGACACAAGGAAGCTATACCATTTGTTCAATGATGCTCACAGTTACTGCCACTTGATTGATTTGACAGGTGGAAGAATGACTAGATCAAATCACCCTTGCTTGGTTTTCACCATTTGTTCAGATTAAAGTATAAAATGATGTCTTATCCTGTTCATAGAGCGGGGCATGACTCTAGTAAAAATAGAAGTGGAGGAAGGAATCTACAACTGAGGCAATTTTTCTTATTATCTTATAACTTTGGTTAATGTAATATAGATTAGTGGTACTCAACCTAGGCTTCTCATTGGAATCATTGGTTTAAAAAATATTGATTACTAGAGACAACCAGGTGAGACCCTCATTTGGTTACTCTGAAGTGGGGCCTGCCTATTGGTATTTCTTAAAAAAAAAAAAAAAAACACCTCACACAATTGTAATGTTCATAAGGGTAGAGAATCACTGACAGGACTTATGATGTTTTCTTTACTGGGTACTTCTCCAGAAATAAGGCTCATTAAACATAAGTCAAAACTTGTATCTGTAATATGAATATCTTGTCAAAGACTCAGGCTGCAACAATTTTTTTCTCACCGTTTTACAAAACTATATATCTCATGTAAAAAATGAGCTTAAGTAGCATTGAAAAGTGAATGAATTCTAATATAAACTTAATATTTTTAAGATAAGAAAACCAGTTTTAACCTATCTTTTACCTCAAATATTTAAAAATTGCCAGTCGTCATTAGTATAATAAATACCACCTTTGTCCTTAGATTACTAGTATTGGACTCCTTTCTAAGAATTCTGTATCCTATCTTGAACCCATATGCCTCCTGGAACTTATCTCTCCACACTGGCATCCAAATTCCTGTAGAGTGTTTGTGGAGTTGTTGGCAGCTTTCCTCTGGCCCAGAGATAAATAGTCCATTTACCCAGGTATGACTGTTAGAAGTATTTAAAGTGTGGCCTGAGGTATCTTGGTGGCACTATTTGAAAGTCCTTGCCATTTGACAGCTGAGTTATTTTTACCAGAGAGCAGGAAAATAACTATTATAAACACCTAAGTCACCTCCACACACCAATTTGAAACACAATTACTTTTACTGACATTAATTCAACACTATATTAGAGTTCTTACTATATGATATACATACATATCTAAAGCTTTCTCTGCTTGATGCTTCTATATTATTATAATCATGTACATGTGTGAATGGTTTTACATAATTGAAATTATTTATATCACAATATTGAATTCTCATAGCAGTCTTATGAGCCTACTAAGGGCCAGAGAGGTTGCATTACTTGCCTTAGATGATATGTCACGTGATAAGTAGTGATTGTGCCAATGGACAATCTAGAGGAAGAGAGTCTTTTTATCCTTTGCAATACTTTTCATTGGTGCTTCCAAAGCCACTTCAATCTGCTCTCCAATAGAAGCCAGTGGGCTTAACATCACTTAACATAACCAGTGAGTTAAATACCACTTTCTTTAATAAGTCCTCTTGATGGCCCTTCTACAAGATTGTCATTCTGATGCTCCTGTATAAAAATCCTGGAGCCTCCCTTGATGACGCAGTACTGCATTCTGTTGAATCAGGTGACCTCATTTCTGAGCGATTCCTGCCTGGGTGATTACTACAATGAATCAGAAATTGTAAAACTACCTCCCTAAGGTCATGGAATTAAGTGAAATTCAGTTAAGTGTTTTACACATAATTTTAAATATCTTTAAGAGAAATGTAAAGCTACTCAGTAGACTTGAGGAAATATATCTGGGATATCTATCTTCCTTCTTTTTTTATTATAAGATTGTAGAGATGAAGAAATTACATTAAGAAGATAGACTTTGGAGTCTGACAGATCTTTTCCTGGATGTATTCTCTTCCCATTTTGTGTGACTAAATCTTGCTTGTCCTTCAGGTATCAATTTAAATACCTGATACTCTGCAAAGCCTTTTTTTTTTTTTTTTTTTTTAGAATTCCAGTAATGCACTCTTATTTTACTCTACTTGTTAAATACTCATTTATTTAATTTTTCTGTTCCATGTTAGGAATTAACTCTATGAAGGCAGAATGTCTGTTTTGTTAACTGCACTATCACTAGTACCAAGTATAGTGCCTGGCAGCTAGTATGCATTTAAAGAACAGCTGCTGAATGAATGAATGAATAACAATGAATGAATGAATAACAATCATCTCAAGTGTGTTATTCATTATGCATTATATACTGAAATAAGTATTGATAAACATTATCTTATCGAATCTTCAAAACATCAGTTTTATTATGTCCCTATATTACCAGTGAAAATACAAGGATACAAAAAGAGGCAAGACCGAACCCAGGCCTGCCTGTTTCCAAAGCCAAAGCTCCACCAACAACATTGTGTAAAAGCCTAAAGTGAAAATACATTATAACCTATGATTTTAACAAAGGATATTAAATATCATAATGAATGGATGCTGGTAAGATACCGAATGGACTTTTTACACTAAAATACTATGGATAAATGTGTTTGAGTCCTGGTTTTACCACTTATAGCTGCATGATTCATGGGGGAATGGGGCTGGTTCAAAAATTATCTTTCTTCGAAGGATGAAATAAAAAACACGATGTCATTTTCTGAAATTCTTAAAAGTTTTTTTCCCTTTTATTATTATAATTGCTTAGAATTGCTGACTAGCATAAATTGGTGACTTGTTAGTAAGTGGTACTTACTGGCTGTTTCAAAACTATTATGACTTTACAGATAGTGTCAGTGAACTGAATTTAGATTTCTAAATCATGACTTAAGATATAGGAAAGGGCTCTTAAATAGACATATAGTCATAAATGCAGAGTCCATGTTTGCCCAGTGACAAGGCAGTTTTTTTTTCCCAGTGATTCTGCTTGAAGTCATATTTAACTATAAATAAATTGTCTAGCGTATTTCTGCCTTGCTTTGCTGACACTTTGATCTCACAGAATAAATGAGGCAACAAGGACCAATAAGGGGAAATGATTGGCAAAATTGCAAGAATTGGACCATAGGAGAAAACTAATGATTTATCGCTAGAATCCATGCTGTCTGGAAGGGAAAGTTTGGACAGAGTAAACTGTTTTACTTTTAAACTTTCAGAAGGCAGATTTGAAAAAAAAATGTATATGACTGTCAAGACCATAATTCTAGCTATATAATCATAAGTGATCAAGTTAAGGAAGAAGATTGTACCTTATAATTCCATATAGGTCAGGTCAGGCTTAAGGGGAACCTATAGAACAAATGACTCATCGAAAAAGATGGAATGATTGGTTTAGGAAGGCTAAATTAAGAAAATTATCTGTGGCTTATGAAAATAGTTAAGGGCATCATAGAGGGCCTTTGGAAACATGTTCATATCAGAAGATCAAAGAAAGGGATAGGTCCTCTTCTTACAGCCAATGCCGTTAAGTCAAGGAATGATGCAGAAAAGCAGAAATCCTCAGTCCTAATTTCTTTATGCATTCTCCGTAAAGGAATTTTAAAACATAAACAATTTGTGAGGGTAAAGGAAGTACAATTTAAAAGAAGACACAATAGGAGAGAACCTTGGTGCGAGATTTCTCTTTCAAAAGAATTGCACTCAAAGTTGCTAAGAAAAGTTGCTTTATAAACATGGCTGATGACCTTTAAACAAATGGGAAATCGAACAGTAGAAATGTGCAAATGTTCTTCATTTTTCACATGTGAAGAAGTGAAATCAATAAACTAGACAAGTGACATTTATATCTATTCCTGGAAAGTTTCTAAGATCTAGTGATGAAAGTTTGAAAGCCAAGAAAAGTAAGTTATAAGACAATGACACATTATGAGTTCACTAAGATTGTCTTATTAGACCAATTCCTTTCTTCCTGGTGGCTGCTGGACTTATTACTCTATCCTCTGTGGTCTAAAAGTGGATCGTCTGTTCTCTGCCCACTCTTTTCTCACTAAGTGTAGCCCTCAATGAAAGTATACCCTTCCACAGGTGTCCTTGAATGTCTACTTTCTACACTTGGCTATGAAGGCAAGGAGCTTATATCTTTATATCCATATTATTTCTATATTTATTGAATAAACAAACTAACAGCAGATAAAAAGTGCATTAGGAAATTTTATATTAGTATTTCATTAAAGTATCTCATAATATCCTAATGATATCCATATGAATAAGAGGGAGGAAAAATATATTGATTGCAAGAGCAACTAAGGAGAGTAATAACTATTGGAAAGGTGTTTTTTAAGTAAACCAAAATAAATAAGGGGATTTATTTCAAGTAGTGTACATAAGGCCTCTGTCTTTGGCCCTGTCTCGCTCCACATTTTTAATTGGATAAAAATATGAAGAGTGACAAATCATGGGTAATATAAATTTGGGGATGACATTATAGAAATCAGGTCTTAGAAAGAATTAGCATCCAAAACAATTTCCAGTAGCTTTGGAAAAGGCTATTGAAAATAATGAAAGAGTAAGCTAAATGGAAGAAGAGAAATTGAACAGAGATAGAATTGGGTCCAAACAATAGACTAAAAATGTACAGAATGGCTAAGCAGCAGCATGAACAAAGGGCTAAAGGGTGATAGCTGATGTTAAACACCCCAGTAGTGAGATATTGGCTACAAAGTAAATGGATCTGATCTTAAGATGTATTAACAGTATAGTTCATAGAGTAAAGGAGAAAAGACAGCTTGGATATTCATTTGATTCTGGGTTTTACGTAATTAAAGGGCCATGGGTTACTATGAGTTTATCATGAGGAAGGTTGAGGTAAGTAACAGTATTTAGAATCGATGAGAAAAGAATGTAGTGTGAAAAATTGGATAATCATTTTCCACTGATGTAACAGCAAGTGGAAGAGGTAACGAATGGTTCTGGATGGGCCCAATAGGCAGAGCAGGATGTGGCAAGAGGCCTGGTGGCGATGGATGCCTATCAGAACCATCTGGGCTAACTTTGTTTACTTTTAACTTCTTTAAATTGGTGAAATATAATACACACTCAAGAGCATTAAGGATAACTACTCCCTAAAATGAAAAATAGACTATTGCCAGCATCCAGTGACTCCACATGTACGTTCTTGCTTACTCTCTTTCTAAAGGCAGACACTGCTCAGACTTCCGTGATAATCACCGCCCAGCTCTTCCTTGTGGTTTTAACATTTTTGTATGTATTCCTAAACCATTTAATTTAGTTGTGCCTGCTTCCTATTTATGTATTATTAAATACAACCATAGAGTCTGTGCTCCTTTTCTGTTGTTATTTTTTTAAATTATATTTGCAAAACTCTTTCACATTTTGTGTAGCTTTAGTTTGTTAAATTTCATTGTTTTTTGGTTAGCGATTGAACCAGATTTTGAGGGGCTTGAAGCTTGAAGCTTATATTACTTATGTTGGAAAATATGCTTCTGTACATGGTATTTCTTATGAAGATATCCAATAATTTATTTTAATGTTGATGGCCTTTTGATTTATCCTTCAATGTTGAGGCTTGCAAAAACATAAACATGTTCTGGGATAGCATAGTCCAATAGAACTGCAGTGATGAAAATGCTTTATATATGTGCTTTCCAATGCAGTATCCACTAGCCACCTTTGGGTACTGAGCACTTGATTTGCAGATAATACAACTGAGGGACTGAATTTTAAATTTATAAAACTAATTGATTTCAATTTAAATAGCTACATACAACTCATGGCTACTGTACTGAATAGTGCAATTCTAGAGTATATACCCAAGAATGGAAATGCTGGAAAGTGAGTCATATATATATTTAACTTTTTTAGATATTGCCAAACTGTTTTCCAAAGTGCTTTTAAGAATTTACTCCACCAGTAGTTTATATGAGTTCCTATTGTTCCATATTCTCATCAATTCTTGATGTTGTCAGATATTAATTTTAGCTGTTCTTGTGTGTGTGTGGTGGTCTCTTATTGCTATTTTAATTGAGATTTCCAGATTATTAAGGATGTGGTAGACCTTAATGTATGTTTATCTCTATTTGGATTTGCTCTCATGTGAAGTACCAGTTTAAATCTTTTGCTATATACTATTGGATTGTCTGTTATTTTCTTATTGGTTTATTGGTGTTTATAAATTACATGTTCTAAATACAAGTCCTATGTTGATTATATGTTTTTCAAATACCCACACACAGGTAGTTTTTTAAAAAAAAATAGTGAAACCCTGCTCTAACCCCAGACTAATTAAATCAAAATGTCTGTGGGTGGGGCCAGGGCATTTTTAAAGGTTCCCTAGGTAATAGTAGTCTTCCCATGTGAGGTGAATAGATTAGAATTTAGTGTAAGAAAATATTTGCTAACCATAAACTAGTCTCTGAAGCAGTTACGGTAGTGGATGTGTGGACTTTCTCTGGCATCAGATGATCTGGGTTTGCTCCCAGACTGATGGAGATTGACGACACATTACAACAAATGCAATATGAGATCAGAGATTAGATTCCGGACCACAAAGAGGACACCAACAGGACAACTGAGAAAATTGAAATAAGATTTATAAATGAGTCATTAATTACCTGATAATTACTTTATGCTCCTGTAACATTTTAACATTAGTGGGAGCTGGATGAAGGATATATTAGAACTTTCTGTACCATTTTTAAAACTACTTTGTAAATCTAAAATTAGTTCAAAATAAAAAGTTTTTAAAATGTAGTGAGTTTCCAGGCACTTGAGCTCAAGTAAGGGGTAACCACTCAATATGAAGTTGTAGAAGAGATTCAAGCCATAACCAGGTGGTTCCAATACATAGCTTTTAAGATTTCCTTAAACTATGAGGTCTTTTAAAAAAGAATGTTATCAGAGTTCTTAGTTTAAAAGATGAATTATAGCATCCCATCTAAGCTTTGATCCAAGGCTAATCCCCTTGAATTTGAAGAAAGTGAACTGTTAGACGGCTCAATTTTACTTCATTTCAGCAAATAACGCTGTGAGCACCACAAAAATGTGTTATGAAATATTTGAATTAGTTTACATTTCATTTCACTTAGCTTTAACTTCCAAGACTTTAAATACTTGTGAATAAATTTATATTCATGGATGAGCTTTCAGCCATACTCCAAATAGCCCTTCTAAACTATACCATATATTTACACAAAGTGCTCAAACATTCAAATCAGATGAAAATTATATTCTTAAGTGAAGAAAAACAGATTTCAAAACAGTACATGCAATATGATTTATTTATTTTTTAAGTAAAAATATGTGTATGGGAAAAAGCCTAAAGTTTTATATGATAAAATGTAAAGAGTGGTTAATTCCAGGTGATTGGAAATGAATGTTTTTTCTTTGTTAATCATAAATTTCTAAATTTTCTAAATAATTATATTACTTTAATAATCATAAAACAATAAATGTTTTAAAAAAGAAAGCAACATAACAATTTTCCAGGTCTCCAAACAATTAATAATGAATGAACTGATCCAGACAAATGGTTGTAGCCAAATATAAAATACCTATACTCCTGACAGTCATTTGTGCTTGGATGACTGCCTTATCTGCAAATGAGATGAATGAATTTTTCTCCTATGGTCAGGTCACTTCAGTTAAACATGTCAAAAATTACCCAGCGAAAAAGTTTAATAACTTGCCATTATTAAGCTAACAAAGTCACAGGAAACACTAACATCTTATGCCTGAGTTAATTTTCTAAAAGTTTCTTTTTTTTAAATGATATAGAAGATGCATTTTTTTTAGGGAGAGGAAAGAGATACATGTATTGTTTTGTTTTGTTTTGTTTCCCCCCTAGAATTATTTCACTTTATGGGGCATACATTAAAGGGTTAATTTAGCCCTGCTCTTTAAACTAGTATCCATCCTCAGTGATTAGACACTGAGGCTGTACTCCTTAAATTTGCATCTGAACCAACTGGGGGATTCTGATTCTGTAGGTCTGGTATGGGACTTTGATTTTGCATTGGGGCTTTGTTAGAAATGCAGAATCTTGGACCCTACCTCAGATCTACTCAGTCACAATCTACATTTTGACAAGATCCCCATTTGACTTATTTGCGCATTGGGTTCTAAAGAACTCAACATAGGCTAGTTCAATTTTTAGTTTCTATGATTTTCTATGAAAATTACTTAAAGAAGTAATATTTTTAAAAAATTATAGAAATCAATGTTGCTGCTAAACTGTTAGCAAACAACACAACTTTGATTTGTAAAACTATTTTTAGATAGTTAAAATATTTTCCTTAAAATCAAAATAAAATTTCTTTGATTCTCAGGTGACTTTACAGTTAGTTCTTGTTGACTTATTCCACCTTATGCTAAGTGGTTTGTGTAGCTAATCAGATGTATTTACTTCCCCTTGCTTTGTCTCTCATTTGAGAAGGGTTGTTTCAGAATCTGTTTTTCTACACTCTACTGATACAGAGGAGAACCTTTCACCTTTTAGATGCTATTAATGATAAGAATATAAATGGGATTAAGTGGCATAGTTACAGCATATCTTTGTTTCTGATTTATAATAATAAACAAGTTTCTCGAGCTCTAAGACAATACGTTAAAAGAAAAGCAAATGGAACCCATGGGTAATTTGATGAACTTAGTATTAGAGAAAATTAGAGTGGTCACCCACAAGCCACTAAATTATTTTATAAATCCAATTTTCTTTATAAATGACAGAACTTTTGGATTCTAGAGAATCATTGTTTCATTTGAGCAACAGGCACACCATGGCTGCCATATCAAAACTTTGTAACTGAACAACTCTGACATTGCTGACTATTTTTCTGAACATTTTAATAGTGAACTGCTTAGCATTCTACCTATTAGGGGTCCAAAAATAAGTGATCATGTGGCTAAGTTTAATACTGAATTTCAGTCTACTAAACATGGTCAACTCTGATAAATTTTATTGGATCACATATAAACCTGGTGAAGTCATTCTACTACTGTCATCATTACACTTGAACCTTGATCTGACACTCTCACTCCAACCAAAATTTCCAACAAGATATATTAAGAAATTGTTTACAAACTCTAATATAAAAAAATTAAGCAATGCATGTTATAAAAATAAAGGGTCCACTAAATATATTTTAAATCAAACTACTTTTTTTTTAAGCCTAAGAACAAAGAACACACTATTCAGTGTAGTCCCATTAGATGTGATTGATAAATTGAGCCTGCACATTTGAAAATACAACCATAGAAAATGAAAAGAGAAAGTTGTGTTCATAGAGTTACTGCAGTGTCTGCTGCAGTTTAATGTATCACTATAAGATGCATAAATTACCATTGCTTTCAGAACAAAGAAGGACTTGGAAGAAAAGGGTGAGATGAAAGTACTTTTCAAGTCACCATCTACTCCCATGAAATAGCTGCTGATGAAGAACAGAGTGAGACCTAAATCTTGTCTTTGGTCATAGAAAAAGTACTCATAAATTTTTCAAGCCTAAAAGTATTTTGGTTATAATGTTAACCTTAAAGGAAAAGTCATACCAATAACATCAGCCTGTGGCCTAAAGATTTCTTACTATCATTTTTAAATTTATAATAGTATTTTATTTAATTTCAATTAGTCTCTGAAAGTAAAAATTTTACCTTCCCTAAATATTGTATTATCTAATCTACCACTAATCATTTTTTCATAACCACCATTTTAGATCAGTTTCCTGAACTACTTGCTCTTCATAGACGTTAAAATATTAATATTTAATAAGAAAATTTTTGTAGTGAAAAGATATCTGGATTGATAAAAGTTTTGTGCTTTTCATATATCATTTTATTTTTTGGTTTACAGAGGTTTGTGAATAAATTGTGCTTCTTCATTTTTATAGGACTATATACTTATGGTTAATTGTTTATGCTCTCTAAACTGCAACTAAAACTTTTACATGAGGGCTATAAGTTGTGATATTTTAGGTAATAATTTCCAATGTTTTAACAAAATACATAAGGAAACAGAGTCATTCCTTTCTATTCAAAATAATGTTGAGTGGAAAAAAAACAAGTCCCAGAAGACTAGGTGTACAGTAAGATACCATCTTTAGAAAGCTCAAAATAAGCAAAACTAAACAGTATATTGTGTTAGAAATATGTTCATCTGTGATAAAACAAACACACAAAAAAACATGAGCAAGATTCAAGATAGCTATAATCCCCAAGGGGTAAGCATGAGGATGGGATAGGGCAGTAGCACACAAGGTAGTTAGTTGCAAGTTATTGAGATGTACACACACACACACATGCATACATGCACACACACATGCAGATGTTTCATCATAAATATTACTTAATTTTTAAGTGCAAGAAAACCAAGATGTTTGAACTATTCAGGCACAAACTGATGAAATTTTAGGGATTCCCCTCTTAAGTGTGGTTGTAAAAATACTGAGCATTGTGTCACTGTATTTTATAATTTATGGCAAAAATTTAGTGATGTTCTGAGCTACCTAATCATTTGGCAATATTAATAATTATTTTAATAATATAATTTTGTACATTTTATTATTCAACTCATTATTAAATGATGATATAGAGAAAGACTAGTAGTATTAATTAATCAATAAGAATAAAAGAAATCTGAGATTATTCTGATCATATTCATAGTTGGTGTTATATGGTCATTCATTGTTGGTATTATATGGTCATCCAATGAATGCATTATTTCTAGTAGATATTTCTAGAATTATGATTTTGATTCCAGAGACTAGGTGCAAGTGGTCTTTGATTTCCATTAAAACTGGTAGAAAAGGCTTCTATTCCTAGTAAATCAATAGTGTGGAAAGCAAGGGCTAATTATTAGATATGAGAGTTTAGAGGAAAGAATAATCTCATTAATATTATACTATAATTTCAATAAAATTCTAGGCAGGCTGAAATCTAGGAGAGAGTGAGATGAGATTAAGGTGCACATTCTTTCATGTTAATAAAACATTATAAAACCATTCTTTGATCTTTCAAGAGATGGAATATTCAGCAGGGCTAGCAAAGGCTCACTTGGGTATATTATAAAACAGCTCTTTTTTTTTTCTTACTGAGTACTAGAGGGACTAGTTGTAGCAAGATTAACAGGGAAGCTGTCTAGGGTAGTTGCAGCAGGACTATGCTCCTCACCACTAGTTGTATAAATAGTTGTCATTGCATTAAAAAAAAAGAAAACTTCTCTTTGGGACTTGCAGGATACTTTTTGAGTGAAGAAAAAAAAATAAAGCCTACAAGTTAACTAATTTGAAAGAAGTTCTGAGGGTTTAGTCTGAGGGTTTAGAGAGATTACTTGAGTTGAAAATAGAATTCTCTCCCCTTCTCAAAGAGTCTGTTTAACTCAGCCAGTCTCAGCCCATAAAGATTTTAAACGAAAATGCAGCACTAATTAAAAAAAAATAAAAAAGTCCTTCAAAAGACACCTTGAAATTCTTTGAAATAAAGTTTAGCATCATGGAAGTTATTTGAGAAAAGCATAATTAGCCTTGGACTTAATTTAATGAAATAATCAACTGAACTTTTTCATATTTGGTCTCACTCTTAATTTCACAGGAAGAACAATCTTTACAGTACCTGACGAGGGGTTCTTTCTGATTTACTCCTGCACCATTCCCAGTCTGAAAGGTCTGGTTTCTGACTCTCTTCATGAGAAAGTCTTCTTTCTGGCCCTTCCAAAAATGTGGTTTCTTCATACTGAATCTCACCTTCTGTTTCTTTAAGGAGCAGTGGATCAATGCCCTTTTCATTGTAGGAATCCCGTTTAGCCTCTGTAATATCAGTATTAGTGCATTTGTTGATGCCTTTTAATGTGGAGCTGTCTAGAGAGGGCGTAGTGCTGATTTCCACTTTTATGGTATTGAAGATTTTATGCGTATCTCTCTGAGAGTCTTTTGTAGTTTTGCATTCATAGTTCATGAGATTGAGATAGGAAGTAGAATTTTCTTCGTCATCATAATAATCTTCATGTGCTATTTTATAAATTCCATAACTTCGTTCGAATGATAGATTGAATTCAAAGCCTCTCCTCCTGACTAAATAAAAACAAAAACAAAAGTCCATGGTTGGGAAGGTAGATATGAACAACAGTTAAACGTACATTGTAAGTAAAATTAGGAAAGTGCACTTAACTGATTACTATGACTATCAAAACTATATTTACTTCTTGTCAATTGTGCAAAGCAACTATACAAACTCAAGTCATCTCTTCACTCTAGGCCTAATTTTTCTCAGTTATACAATGAAGGGCTTTAACTTCTTGCAATTCCAAGAACTCTGCTGTCTTTAAAGCAGTTTTATGTAACAAAAATTTAATCATAAATTATAAAACTCTCATAGCTTTTTCAGTCTTCAAATTATCTTTACATTTTTTATTTTGGAATAGAATATATTGTTTATAAATTTTATTTTGCTAGAAATTAATTATTAAGTAGTTTTTAATATCATGTGAGTTATTCAGCTGGCAGTACTGCCAAAAGATATAACTGCTTTAAATATTTTAATGTATAATATTCCTGATATATGTTTATAAATACATACATTAAAAATTAGACACTGCTTCAGTACAGTTTTTAAATTTTAAAAAAATAACAGGTTCATTTTTGCTACAAATAAATTTGGAATGAATTATTTTAAAAATCAATAGATTTATATTTCTGTGAACTGAAGCATTTTGCAACATATGTAAACCTGGTTAATTACAAGATAAATTTAGCAGGAGTGCATAAAACTTTTTATGCTTTTTAATTTTTTTTTTTAATTTTTTTTTAGGCGAGGCAACCCTTGGTTGACCTTGTCAGCTTACAATCCTTAATTTTTTATTTTTTTACACCTACAGGACTTGGTCTTCCTAGGTGGTCTCCCATCCAAGTACTAACCAGGCCTGACCCTGCTTAGCTTCAGAGATCAGACAGGATTGGGCTTGTTCAGGGTGAAATGGCTGTAGACAAAACTTTTTATGGTGTAAGTCAGGTGAGATACGATGGTATTCTAAATATAGCACTGCTAGTTGGTGGCTGTAGTACAAAGTTTTATTAAAATAATCAGTGAGAATGTTAATAGAAAGTGATATGATTTTTTAATGTAAATGTCATTAAATACTAGATGATTTTCATGTAGTAAGTTATATCCAGATGGTAAACAAAATACAATTAAGTGTTTGATTTTCATCTTTCAAAACATTGCTCATTAAAAAAAAGTTCTACTTGGATAGTTATGTGTTTTGTAGAAGATACTGAGCTATCCTAGTGTTATTCACATGCTGATTTTATTACTGAAATTTTCCCAGAACTGAAGATTTACAAACCAGTTCTGCTGACTGAGAAATGGAATTTATAGATATACTTAATTATTGAGCCAAAACGTTTATTGTCTGAGCTAGAACATGAGAATTTCCATTCAAAGAAAATAGAAAAGTAGAAGCAGATGTTAATATTTTATACACTGTCTCACTTATACATCTACTTACTTTTTTCTAGTAATATAGTCCAGTAAAATTAAATTAGGAGTTTTGACTTTTAACATTGTAAAAGCTGAAGGAACTAAAAGGATGTTTTAGTTATTGGTGCATTTCTATTTTCTCTAAAAAAGATATAAAGTGACAGATTGTCAATTTAGGGGCATTAAGTAAACAAAAAACTGTTATAAAATCCCAGTTTTTTCATATAACAATAAAATTGATGTTTGTGGCTATATATTTTATTGGCTGAATATTATAGCTATGAAATTACAAAGCAAAAATGAGTAATGTTTTTGAAGGAGTTTTCAGAATGTGTTGATTGAGAATCTGTCTCCATGTCGTGAGGTACAAGAGGCAGTCTGAAACAGGTTATGAGAAAAAAATGGGATTGTGATAGAGTCCATGGAGAAATAGAGCTTCCTAGGGCCAAATTAGGCACCTAAGTCATTTCGTTTAACACAGCAATAACACTACATAATAAAAAGCTTATTGGTCCTACTTTATAGTTGAGAAAACTGAGGCCGATAGAGAAAACCAACCTAAGATTACTTACCTGGTAAAGAGATATGAATTTAAAGCTAATTGATTCCACATTTGTAGTTATTGGTCTTTATGTGAAATTGCTTTACTGCTACTCAGACACATGAGAGAAATATGTTAATAGAAGCAGAATGTCTCAGATGTGCTGTCTTTAAATTAGAGGAAGTACTTTAATTATGAAGTATAACCAATAGAAACATATCTTGTTAGTGACTTTAACTAACACTAAAGATAAATTCTGACTGAGATAACTGATGTAAACAATGGGTTTTAACAATATAACATAGTTGACAGTGTTTGACTAAGAACTTACAAAAAATCTAAAGACCATCAGAATGTAGTTAGGATATTTTGAAGTCTGTATTACACTTACAAAAAAGAAATAGAATGCTGTATTTATTCTGAAAAGGAAACCCCTAGATGATTAGCTTTAGTCTTTTGCTTTAAGTACATCTTGATAATTACAGTTATAGACATAAGTAATTATATCAGCTTATGAAAATAATTCCTTTGAGTAATATATCATCAGACTCATTCTGTCAAAAAATGAAAACTGAAAATCTGATTTCATATTAAATATTTAACTATTTAAAAAAGGAAACATCATGTCATGCAAACAAAATGAGTCAGAAGCCATATCCAATACATATGTCTGCCACTTGAGATCTCTCTGTTAAAACCATTTTTAACACTTTTGTTCTGAGACATTAGTAATAAAGATTATTGTTGGAAATAGGAATTAGTATTTCTGCAAATTATTTTTCATCACTGACATTAATTTTCTGGTTGAATGTCTCAGTTTCTGTTCAGTGAGGCTGAGATGTAGAATTATATTTATATCTGCAAAATGAACTTGTGGTAAACATGAGTTAGGAAAAATATTTTCCTTTTCTTGCTTCTGGAGTTCACTGATAAAGAATGCAAAGAGGGCATGGATCTTGGTTTGTTAAAGGAGAAAAAGCTAAAATGTGAAACTGGAGCCATACTCCCAAAGAATCAAAGTACTATAAGTGATTAAGCACCTGTCTGCCTGAGGATGAGCCATCTCTGGAGTTTCAAATTTCTGTTGTTGTGTAATCCTAGCAATAGGAAAATTTATGGGGTGGAGGGGATCCTCAGACAATGAAAACATATTCTTCTTATTAAAGGATGTTCTTATATCAAAAGCTCAGATCATAAAAGAGAATGGAGTCATTTGAACTAGAAGCATTTAAACTAATGTTTCATGCAGTGTTTTATTTTTGAAGCCCTGCCTCTTTCTGTATGCCTACATATTTCAGTGCTTTCCCTGAATTTTAAAATAAATACAAATAAGAGAAATGGTAATTTTAGGGGAAATATATTATTTGAAATTGAAAGGCATGGCTTTAATTTCAAACATGAGATATTAACTTGATTGTTGATTCTGCTAACCTGCACCAGGCTATTCAGTCTTAGCAATACAGGATAGAATACTTCCTAGACCATTTGCTGTGATAAGTCTGTTGCATTGCTTTTTTTCCAGCTGATGTGAGTGTCCTTAACTTCTTAAAATTACTGCTCTAAACCACTTCAGTAAGACTTTTCATTTTTGCTGACGTTAGACTCTTTTTGTCTCTTTCTGAATCTTAAATACCATAATACGGGGCTGGTTCACTAATTTAGTGGCAAAAGGTTGTTTAATAGAATGTAATAGAATGTCAGAACTTTTAGGCTCATAAATGATTTTTATATGCTATATATTCTATATGGCCATACAAATATTTATTATTAATTTTCTCTGTCACTGTTGCTCTGGATATTAATCTCCATAAGTATATAATTATTTTGAGTTCTATAGTTATTTTATTTAAGGCATAAATGAACTTGGCATTTATTAACAGTAAAACTTTATGGCATCCTTACCACTAAGAAAATCTTCTGGTCATTTGAAAATATTTAGACATACTAAATTTTAAATGTTAATAATATGTGGAAAGTGACCAGTTCCTGATTATTCGTAAATGGTTATAAAATGTTTATAAAATAATGCTGTTTCAGAATCAATTGCAGAATATATTTTAATGTTCTCCAGTTTACATTCCTAAAATAGTCTGTTATGAAGTATTTTCATTTACCCTTCTCTGGTAAAGAATAATATACTTGCTTATGCTGAACAACAGATAATAAATAGAACAGTTAATTCAACATACAGTAATGCATTCGTGAATTTATTAGATGGTAGAGCATAATGTCTTTTTTTCTGGAATGACAAAATAATATTCTTTTTCTTCCTGGCCGAGTTAAAATATAGAGGCCATTCCTCAACTTTTCCTGTCTCAGTATGGGAACAATCACGCTCTAGTGAGTTTTGTAATTGGCGCACTCCCATTCTACATATACTCACTAGAACATACCTTGTTTTTTTTTTTTTTTTTTAAGTAAATAGCATGGCTAGATTCATACATAACATACATCAACAAACTGCCATCTTTGTCCTTTCTTAAAGCTCAGATGTGGGGGGGGGCACATTTTGTGTGTATACATGTGTGTTTTTTAAAAGTAGAGGTATACACTTAAAATTTGGAAACTGTTTTCAGGTACTTGTATTGCTTACTCTGAAAACTTTTCAAAACTCTGGAAGAATACAAGCAGCAAAATAATGAAAATGCTTTTCTTTACTGTTCCATTAAATAATAATGCACTATAATATAATGAGTTTTTAACTCTTCTGAGAGTGCATCTTTTTTCAGATGCAGGCTTCTTAATGTAGACTTGGAAGATGGATTTATTTTCTACTCTGAACTAAGAGATGTGGTGGATATAACACCTAAGGGCCTTTGTTGACTCAAGCTGTTTTGAATAAATTCTTTCTCTTCCTTTTTTACCTAAAATAATTATCCAATGTACAAGCATTTCACAGAGTTGTTTTAAACCTGCCTCATTTAAAATGTCTTACACTGAGCTAAGAATTGTTTCACATTATAATTTTTACCCTCTATTTACCATTTACATTTGTCCTTGGACTCTACATTCCCTACTCAGGCAACTTCTCAGTAGACCACTTTTCTGTATTTGACCGTATGCAAATTGCTCCCAACTCCTGCTACATTGTTGAGGACTTACTTTTTTTCCCATCTGATGCCGTTGCATATGCATCCTGCTTGCAGTTGATGATACAGCCACAGGGCAAGTGGGTCCAGCGTTTGGACAAGACAAACACAGGGGTTACAGTGGTAGCCAGCAGGGTTAGTAGAAAGCTGAGTGTCTCAAAGGGAAGGCTCTGAAGCCCCACCATGTGCTGGACCGCCATGTTGATCTGCAAAGGCAGAGAACTTCAGACATATTCCACCATCACATTTTCCACTTCCCTGGGCCTTTCCCCCAAGCGTGCTGCCCCAGCCCCTTTCACTAGGCCCCTTTGCTGCCTGAGAGCCAGAAGCTCTGCTTCTGGGCTGGTGACCTCGGCTTTGCTGGTGAACAACTGGGATTCCCTGGAAGGAGGCCTGCTGCTCCAGGCAGCACAGGGCTCGAGGGTTTTCACTCTGAGTGCCTGGTCTGTGCCTGCTGCCAGCTCAGGCCTCCACCAGTCCCCAGTGCAGAGGACACTACCAGGAAAACAGGCAGGTGTCTGTGAAACCTGAACCTGGTACTCCAGATGGCCCTTTGTCGCATCCCCAGACCCTCTCTTCTGTCTGGGTGTGTTTGTCCATAGCAAGGTGCCACCCCCACCACCTCTTACCTGGGATCCTTCATGGAGATGGAGGCTTGAACAAAAGCCTGTTTTTTTCTGCTATTTCTCTCTCTCTCTCTCTCTCTCTCTCTCTCTCTCTCTCTCTCTCTCTCTCTCTCTCTCTCTCTGCTAGGGATGGGCGTTGCATCCTTACCAAACAGGAATGGAGCCCAGACAAGGGACGACAGAACAGCGGTGTAGGGGAACACCTTTTTATAACTATCGCCTTACTTGAATACCCCCAGATACTGCTATGAAAGAAGACAACACTCTTGGCCAAGACAGCGCTAGGAAAACTAAGTCTCTAACTCCTGAAAGCACTCCCCATCCTCTCCCCAGTTTTGAAAGAAGCACTTAGCAGCAAAGCCTTCTCTGAGATTTAACTGCCTTCCTACAAGTGCGTCTCTAAAGCCGCGGGGCACACTTGGAAGCGGACTTAACTGCACGTCTTTTGGTGACTCCAAACCAGGGACGCTGGTCCCAACACACTCACACTGTCCGGCACACACACCCGCGCACTGTGAGCGACTGCACTTTTACCATCATGGGCAGCCAAAGGGTGACTTTTGTCAGCGCTAGGATCAAAGAGAAGCGCTTCTGAGCCACGCTCACGGCGAAGCTCCTGGTGCCACAGAGAGAGCCCCGGTTCTCACTCCTGCAGGCTGCGGCCCCGTTGGCACCGCGCCCCAGCCCTTGCCCCAGCCTGGTCCTCGGGGGAGGACCCGGTCCAAACACAGTGTCCGAGCTCGGGGAGCATCCCGCAGAGCAACGCAGGGCAGGACCCAGAGCATCTTCTGGGGACAGGGAGAGCACTCTCTCCCCAGTTGGAGGGGTCCCAGGAGTGGAAGCTGCACGGGAAATTTCCTGGTAGTTGGCGTAGAGTCTCAGTGGCTCCTCCGAACACAGCAGTTGGTGAGTAAGCGGGACTGAGAGGCCAGCGAGGAGTCCAAAAGCCGAAATGTACACAGCGAAGAGGAGCAGCACGTAGGAGCTGGAGCAGTCTGCCAGGCAGCCCCAAGGCGTGCGCACAAAGGCGCCCCAGCCACACAGCGGGAGCGCGGAGAGCAGCAGACTGACTGCCCACAGGGTCAGCGCCACGCCGAGCACCTGCCGGGATCTTCCGGAGGCTGCCTGGCTCCCTACAGTCCTGTGCATCGTGTAAAAGTTGTATGAAACTAGGAGAGTCGCCTTCAAGTTGCTTGAGAGGCCCTGCCATAAATACAGTAAGGCAGAGGTGGTACACAGAGATTGGAAGTAGCCAGGGACCTCGGTTAGCCACTGCAGAAACAGGAAGATGGTCACCGACAGGACGCTCATGAGATCATCCCCAGACCAGGAAGCCACAAGCATGGACACTACAGTTCTGTTCTGCATTTTCAGCAAGGAAACTAGTGAATAAATGCTGCCTGCCAGGGCTGCAAGAGTCATTAAGCATGTCAGGCAAAAAAGGTAGATATTCAGAGTTCCTGGCGGATTTAAAAGGTCTGTCGAATTATGATTTTCTTTCCATAGGCTAGAGTCATTTGTTAAGTTACTGAGAAATGCAGACATTGTCCTAGGTCAATATTTAATTTCCCTTTCAGTGAGTCTGTAAATATTCTCAAAATAAAGCAAGGCTATTAGTTGCAAGTCAGATCTCATTTCTCCTTCCAAGTTTCCCTCTAGATATTCCCCCATCAGTCGAGCAGAAAATGGTCAGGCATGTCTCCTTTAGATCTGACTCAACCCATATTTTAAAATGGGGTTCCATTGAAAGCATCTGCAAGAAACTTTTCAACATTCCAGTTAAAAACAAGCCAAAAGCTCCTTCCCAAAACCATCAAGTTTCAGGCATGAAAGCAAAAGCTCCTCAGGTAGATTGAAAAAACAATGATGTCTGGATCCTTTGGGTCCTTCTTATGGAGCAAAGCAGCTTGTAGCTTGAGGTAATCAAACTATATTCACTTTTTAAGAGCAGTAAAATGATGCATTTGTTTCCAGAGCTGGATTCAAAGGCAGAAAGATTATCAGGTAGGTTTCAGCTTTGCCGGCGTTGGGGCGGGGAGGTAGAGGGAAGAGAGAGAGAGAGAGAGAGAGAGAGAGAGAGAGAGAGAGAGAGAGAGAGAGAGAGAGAAGAGGAGAGAAGAGAGAGAGAAATGAGAATGAATGAGAAAGGAACAGCCAGCACAGCTCCTGTCTGAATCGCTGTCCTCTTCAGTCAGCCCGTGATCCTCAAAGCTGCAGGAAGGAGGAGTCAGCTCCAAGCAAGAGAGAAGCAGGAACAAAAGGGAGGGGAGTTTAGAGTGTGAGCGAAATGATATACATCTTCTCAGCCTGCCTTGTTCGAAATAAGAAATAAGGTCCTTGCTAAGCCTTCCCCTTTGTTTTGGACATATAAAACTAGCCCAAATACTTTCTCAGGTTTGATGTAAATGATAAATATCATGTTTGAGAGATCCAACCTACTCCACTAAGGGGCTGCTTTAATTCATATCCAGACCTCTCTGATTCGTAATCCACTGGACGAAGAATATTATCATTTTTAAAAAAGAATAGGATGTATTTGCTATGCTATATAATGTATATAATTTATATATATACATATATATATATAACTGTGTGTATATATATCACTTAATAATAAGCATGCCAATTATGATCCTCATTACAACTAAAAAAGATTTTGCAGAATCTTTGGGTAGAACCATACTAGCTTTAGGAATGTAACTATTTTCTGTCAATGTCATCAAGTCAGCAAGGTACCATTTGAATAAATATTCCTCATTGTTAAAGTCAGATGACATTGTATAGGGCCTAAAAGGGAGGTTACCCCACAAAAACATTTTTTAGCCAGAGTATCTGGGGTGTTGCATAGAATAACTGCATCTCCGAACTCATTTTAAAAAATGTCAGTTTTGCCAGATGAATGGCTTAGCAAAGATGTAACTGACAGCAGTAGTTCTGGTCAGCCATTTCCCAGGATGCTTTGGCTCCCCTAAAGCATTCCTCCTTAGCTCAGCCTCATGACTATGGGTTGCCCGCCCCATACACACAGAGTATTGTGGTCTAAATGGAAGCAGGGGAAGGGAAAGGAGAAAGTTGATTTGGTAATGATCTAAATGAATGGAAATGGTAATAAAACTCTGACCATTCCTTTCATTTTAGAGGTAACTGAAGCTACATTTTAGAGGTAACTGAACCTGAATCTGTTCAAGTGGAAAGTGATTGTATTAGTCATTGCCAGCCATACCCTTTAATAAACTACAGTGGGCGCTTTGCTTATCTTGACATGTTGTTCAATTTCCCCTTCACTCAGCAAATGGAAACAAAACCACCTGTGACAGCTAGCTCAGCACTCTAGCTCTCCCTACTGATAGTAATAGACCTTGCTGTGTGGTGAGAGTAAGCAGGGTCTGGGGGTAAGTTCATCTTAAAATAACTTTGCTACAGAAAGCACAGAATAATAAACAGACTTTATTTTTGATCATTTTTGAAGTTTTGACATGCTATTCTGTCTTTTCTCTCAGATCTTATTCTTCCCTGCCCACAAGCAAAAATATTATTCTTCAATATGGTATTTAATTCTGGATTTTCAGTTGAGTTGAACAATAAGTATCACATTATTAAAATACAATGCGTAAAAACTAATAATAGTTGTTATAATACCATTTGAGATTTTGGGGCATTCCCTCTATAATTACTATCATTTCTGAATTTTCCATTAAATACAAATTTGGAAAAAGGACATCTAACCACCGTGTTGCACTAGTCTCTAGGATATGACAGGAGGGGCAAGAGTATTAGCACACATCCAAAGATTAGAAGTGGAATCGCAGCCAGTCGGGAGCTAGGAGAGAGATCTGAATTTGACTCTAGACTCTGCTATTGCTGACTGTGTAACTTTGGGCAAAAATTATACTTTCTCTGAGTGTTCGTTTCTACATCTGTAAGATAAGGGGGTTTGATTGGATTGTTTTTAGGTCCATTCATGTACTAAACTTGGATGTTATAATTTTTAAATGTTTCTGGTTAACTTTATCTTAATTTTCTTATCTGCCTACTACACAATCAATATGTTCATCAAATTAAAGGTGGAAGCCTGTAAGAGTTGATGCTTCCCATGCTTTCTTTTTCTCTGTGACTGCATGGAGATCCTTATCAATATGAAGATGGTGTAAGATTTAAGCAGCCTGGAATTGGAATGTTAGAACAGTTGAAGCATCATGGTTGCCCTGCAGGTCTATGTGAACCTATAGTGGCTTTATATGATTGAGAATTGAAAGTAAGTCACTGAGTATGGGGGATTGATTATTCCTGGTGGGAACCTAGTAATCTTATATGGTTAGGTATGCTGTTGCCCTCACATAGGTTGGAAGTGGTAGACCAGATTTTAAAATTATAGTCCTTCTTTGCATTCTTAATCACAATGAACATACATTTTCTAGTAACCCTTCCTAGCACCTCACACTTGGGGATGCTTCCAATGGACGTTGACAATTATTTTGTTTCTGCTTTCCTTTCTCAGAAAACATATTTGAATGTCTCATTTTTCAAAATTTTAATTTAAAAACAACTTTGATAAGCTTTATATTTTATGATATATATTTACAAATATGTATATATAGAGAATATATATATATATATATATATGAGTTTCTTGAAAGTAATAAGCCCTTCCCATAGCCATAATCTCATTTTCTTTGCAATATCATCCTAAACTAATAATAATTTTAAAAAATTATTTTAGATGGCTTTCAAATAACCAGGATAACTAGTAGAAGACAAGGAAGAGAGATTTGTATGAAGCCCCTTTGTACCTTAAAAAATTTTACTTGGCTCTAGTGAGCAAGCCTCATTCCTCTGTCTCACTTATAAAGCTTCAATTATTATGTCTTCAATTATTTAAAATCAGTCTCCAAATTCTTTAGTCATACAAATTTATATCAATTTCAATTGAAATTATGATAATGCCAGAACAGCTTACGTGAATATTTATTGTTGTCTTACTGCCGCTTTGGTTATTTTAAAACATATACTAAATGCAGCATTACAGACTATAAAACAACCCACAGAGAATTACATGGCAATAATTTCATTAGGCTTTTAGTTTATGAAGTCCTTGATGTAATTATACCTTTGCAAAGCACTGCAGGCAATTCATTTCTCTAAAAGTCTACATTATATCTGAAAATCCTCAGAGTAGGAAACGGCATAAGAAAATGGCAAAATAACATCCCTGGCAATGTGAGACTTTGGCAATCAGAAAGTAAACACAGGGCCAAATGGAAACATTTAGTCTTGTTTTATAAAAATAAAAAAGCATCATAGATGAAATTAATCATGTAGATATATTTCTCTGTTTCTAGAAATATAGTGTTATGCAGCCAAAACAGTTTAAAGGGTTAGTAAAAGTATAAGTCTTATACTTTTACTAACTAATCATCAAAGTTGAAGTGAAATAGCTTATATATTATCCAACATATATTTGTAAACACACATATATAATGAATATATGCATTTATAATATATATTACTTTATATATAATATCTAGGTGGTATAAAACACATGCATACTCTGCTTTAGCTGATGGTTTTCCAAAAAAAAGTGACTAAGAATTTTACATCATAGGAGAACCCAAATGCTATGATTGCCTTCTTTTTCAATGTCTCATCAGAAACCCACAATATTTAATACTACCTAATAGCTATGAGAGAACACAATTTAACTTGGCTTCAAGTCAAAGAGACCAACTTCATGAATCTGCTCTTTAGAAATCTGCTTAAATACATTGTCATCCCAAAGATGTCTCATGGGGATTGTTTCAGAGGCTCTCTCAAATGGAAAATTCTGTGATTTTTTAAACATTGTTTTCTGGATGAGACAAAAATTTGGAGGTATTTATGCATGTATGTAGAATAGCTACAGAGAGAAGAAGATTTGTTATTAATGACTACTGTGTATTCAATTTTACTCATTCTGAGCAAGGATCTTGACAGTGGTAGTTATGTAAAGTCCATGTAGCCATATAATAAAGATAATATCTGGAAGAGAGTTTTTATATCTACTTCCTGCCCTGGCAAAGCTTATGGTCTAGTCATCTTCCATACTGTCTTCCTACTTAAATTCCTCTTTGGAAATAACTTTTTATCTCAGGGAATTCAATGCAAAAAACATTTAATGCTTAGGATAAGAATGTCTTGATACACAACAAATTGACCAAGCCTTAAATTGATAATGAGGTAATGTAGGATTCCCCCTGTACCTTATTTTCTCAAGGTCCAGTTGAGCTACAAGATTTCAAAGAAATTATTTCAATATCTCAATGATAGAATAATACCCTGAGCTAAGTACTATCACTGTACGTGACATACAAAGGAGTTTTGCTATTAATTTTTAAATTTCTTTTCACTAAGGAGCTGGTGAATACTTTTAAGTATCTGTGAGACTAGTTCTTGGTTCTGGTCTAGTCCAGCTTTCTCTTCATCTTGCATGGTCCATGTTATGCTGATCCTTAATTATTATGCTCCCCCGCAACACACACACACACATCATTCCTGTCCCATACCGGTGTGCACTGGGAATTGCTTCCTTTAAATAAAGCCTTTCTTCGTATTTTCAGAAACTTCTCAGTCTCTCCATCTACAAATGGTCAATGTTTGCTTTAAGTACCAAAACTGCATCAGCCATGTTCTCAGAGATGGTTGGTCTTTCCAATCCTTTGCAAAATGAATGCCGCTCATTGTCCTGGAAGTGGCTTCTCTTTCTGTGCTCAGTGCTATGGCCTTGCTTTCCAGTCTGAGCACTCTTTCCTGTAGAGGCATCTTCATCTTGTCTCGAAGTAATATCTGGGGCATGGTAATGGATAATATGTTGTATATCATGTCTTTTGACAGGAAGCTTATTTCCTTATTAAGGTCCCAGTTTACTTAAGTAAAAAGAGTGACTTTGAAACATTTCCTGGATTATGTTAGCGGTTGGCAAACTATGGTCACATGGCCACACCCATTTTTTTAAGTCTTTTTATGATTGCTTTCAAGCTACAACAGAGTTGAACCCTGAATAGTTGTGACAAAGACTGTGTGACCCACAAAACAAAAATATTTACTATCTGGCTCTTTACAGAAAAAAAATTGTTCATCTTCGATTTATCTAAAAGAGGATCATTTCAATGCAAAGTAATCTTCCATTGGTAGAATATTTTGGTCATTTGTGAGATTTAGCCACATCTGTATATGTATTCTAACACATGTAATAATATGTATTATATATAAATTATGTATAGTTAATATCAATAACACAGTTATAATGATGGCTAACATTTAGTTCTTATAATGCACTGGACATTTTTCTAAGTTATTATGTGTGTTAACTAATTTAATTCCACAATCTTATGATGTAGGTATTAGTTTTAGTTCCCTTTTTCAGATAAAGAAACTGAGGCACTGAGAGTAAATAACCCACCTAAAGTTACACTGCTGGTAAGTGAATAGGTTAGGATTTGAACCCAGGTTATCCAAAGACAGGATGCTGGTTTATAGAGGTAGGATTGTATCTACTTTATTTTTCTGCCCTGTTCTGTTAATTTCTTGCCTTTGTAAACGTACTGTGAGCATCAATAAATCAGAGGGATTGCTGGAGAACAGAACTTCCTGAGGCAAGACAAATTTCTGAGGTCCTAACTCAGTAATAGAATAATAGAATGATATAGATGGCTGCCTGTTCTTTCATTTCATTTAGTACCATTGAGCTCCAAGGATTTTAAAGAAATTATCTCAGAAGCTCTTACTTCCCTAAGGGAAGTGAAGTTTTATCCAAACTCTACAGCTGAGAAGTTAGTACATGCAAGCAAAATCAATTGTTCAAGATGCACTGTAATTTAGTGACTGAAGTGGAAATTAAATCAACCTTCCTCCTTTTATTCATTCGTTGTCTGCTTGCAGGGGCAGAGATGTCTCTGGGCTGTGTAGTGAGAAATACCCCAGGGTTTGGGGTGTATTTGAAATGAAAAGGTTACTTATTTATGGACTTTTAAAATCTTGAATGAAATAGAGACATGGTAAGGGATTAGAAATAATAGCCTTGTAGAGGTGAAAAGTGATATTGATTCCCTGGGCACTGTGATAGAAAAGCCGAAATCTGACAATGTGAATGTGATTTCTGGTTCGCACTGGGCTTGCTTCAGATCCTTCAGCAAGACACTCAATTTTGTCTCTGGCTCAGTTCCTCTGTCTTCATAGACAGGATAATAATAACTATGTTGAAAAACTTTAAAAGCTTGAATAAAAAGCATCATAAGAGCTTAGAATAATTAATGATGAGTTTCTGGTATAGTTACCTCTATAACTGGCAATTTCCTTCAAAGTGAAGCACTTCACCATCACCAGCTCTGGGATTTCTGGTAAATGACAATAAAGGGGAAATAGTCTCATTTCAGAATCACAAAAGCCTTGTACACATTATGCCATTTCCCATTTGATTTAGGAAAGGATTTGCTTGATTTTTATTTCTCAATTATCTATCCAGTTGCTCCAACATAATTTTGTGTAATCTATCTTTTCTCGATTGATTTGATATGATCCCTTTAATATACAGGTATATTTTTCTATATGAATTGTGTCTTTTTCTGATTCTCTATTCTATTTCAAAGATTATTTTCTGTTAGTTCCTTTCTAATGAATTTTTTAATATAAATTGTATTAGAGTGTGACATGCATACAGAAATGTGCATGAATGATAAATGTGTACATCAGTAAATTTTCACAAAGTGAGCTCACCTGTGTAAATAGCACTTAGATGAAGAAGCATATTACCAAGAAGCCAGAAGCCCCATGTGCCCTTCCAGTTATCACCTCTCTATCACCCACATATACCACACCCCAAGGGTAACCAGTATC
>CM053507.1:17736675-17826853 GCA_028627145.1 Eidolon dupreanum
AAGATCTTATTAATTAAAACCAAAACATACAAATCATAAGGCAAAATTTTTGAGGAAGCTTTTTACATCAAAATCAAGAATTTCTGCTAAAAATGGATGTTTGTGGAGAGAGAAAAGAAAAAAAAATATTTTTACAATTGCTAAAACCAAATAAAAAGAGATGATTAATATCTGTTAAAAAGAATAGCTCCATTTATAACTGGCTTATTTCACTTAGCATAATGTCCTTAAAATTCATCCATATTGTTACATATTGCAAAATTTCCTTACTGTATGTATATACCATATTTTCTTTACCCATTCATCTACCAATGGACATTTATGTTGTTTCCACATCTTGGCTATTGTGAATAGTGCTTCGATAAACATGGGGGTTCTAATACCTCTTTGAAATAGTGAACAATACTGTATTATACACCATAAAAATTTGATAAGAGGGTAGATTTCATGTTGTGTTCTTACAACAATAAAATTAAATTAAAAAAAAAAAAGAGCAGGAAAGGAATAACTCTAAATCAACAATTCAGAAGACAGCCATATCAATGGAAAAAAGGGAATGAACAGGAAATTCATCAAAGAGGCGATCCTAAAGACCAAGAAACATAAGAGATGTAAAATATAAAGAAATACAAATTAAAACAATGTTGATACATTATTTCACACCTATTGAAGTGACAAAAAATAAGAAAGCTAAATAATGCTAAAGTTTAGCAGGGACATGGAAATATAAAAGCATTTTTCACACAGCTGCTGGGAACCACTGGTGAATGGGTCAACCAGTCTGCGAAGGCACTCCTCAGAGAGATTAAGGAAATTCATACCTATATCCTGGTAAACTTGGTATGTATGTAAACTTTTCATACATATTAATAAGTGAACATGCAACAGTGTGTTCAGTATAGTCTTAGTTGTGTGGGTGGTGAGTTGCAAGTAACCTGGTTGCTCATAACTAGACGAGAGGAAATGTAAAATGTGGTGGGTGCTCACATGCAGCAATGAAAAGTACTGGTGAGTTGTACACAGAGCAATACGTATGGATCTTAAAACTTTGGTGCTTAAAAAAGAACACTTAAGAAACAGAAGGGAAATTTATGGTACAATACTATTTACATATGTTAGAAATAAATGCACATAAAACATTGACTCACATTTTGTAAGGACATATATAAACAAAAATGTAAATATCAAACACAATTGATTGGATCCCTCAGTGGTAAGGGAAATAGGAATTGGATATAGAAATAAAAGGGAAAAAAAAGTGAAATCATCTATTTAATCTGGGTTTTTAAACATTTTCATAGAGTTGAGCAACTCATTCTCTAATAATTCTTACAGTTTTTCTATATCTTGGCTATTTCTCTTCTTCTAAGTTCCATTTTGAATATTAGTATTTTGGCACTTTTCTTTCTTGATTAGATTGTAGTGGGTAATCTGTTGATAAGAGAGTAGATTTCATTTTTTCAAAGCACCAGCTCTGAATTTATTTACCAATTCACTTTTTTTTTCTTTAACTCATTAAATTAAAAAATCAGTTTATTTTTATTTTTTAACTTCTTGGATTGCATAATTAATTATTTAACTTTATTCTTGTTTAGTAACATGAATGCTTCACACACACACACACACACACACACACACACACACACACACACTCTGTTATAGCTAAATCCCATAGGTTCTGATTAAGAGTGAAAACAGAAGTGCTGGAACCAGATGGTATTTTCCAAATGTTGAATATACTGTTATTTGTTGGAGAATGGTCCTGCAGTAAAGTAGCATCTTCCCTTTTGAGCGTAAATGAATCTTGCTCCTTCATTTTCAACTGTGTGGATGTGTTTATTTTATTGAATGATTGACCATCAAATTAAAACTTTATTCTAATCTCAGTGACAAACCCTGCAGTCACGATAGGTTTTGTCCGCTGCTTGAAATGGATAACTTTCTGTTTTTGGTTATGATTCTTTCCCTGGGTGTTTCCCTGGGCTTTTCCCTGGCTGTGGTGCCAGAGTCTTCCTAGATGCCTCCTTGTAAAACAGGCAGCAGATTGTCACAGAGAACAGGAGAGGCAATGAAGGAGAATGTAAGATTTTTTTATTAATTTCATCATTTTTTTCAATTATATGCAATTTAGGATGTTTTTCACTTTGATCCAAAATTATTTCAAAGAGTTTTCATTTTGATTTCCAGGTGGGAAGATATTTTTTCATATTTTTTACATATTTTCTAGTTTTATTATGTTGGGTGAGAGGAAATCAACCCATATTATTTCTAAAGTTTTGAATGAATTTAGGTTTTCTTAATGGTCTAATATTTGGTTCTTTTTTTGTGTAAGATATATGGGCACTTAAAAAGGAGATATATTTTCTATTTTAAGATACAGCATTTGACAGAATTTTATATAACTCTGCTCTGGGTTACAGTGTTAAAATATAAAATGAAGCATATTAAAAATTTTAAGAGTTTATTTGAGCAAAAAATTGGTTCAAATTGGCAGACCCAAACCAGAAGTGGTAAGGAATGCTTCACTGATTGGAGCTAGGGGAACTACTTATATAAGGGAGATACTGAAGCAAAGAAAGAAAATTTTGATTGGGTTAGCTTAGAGCCTAGTTGCCTGTTTGTGATTGGTTGTTTTAGGTTTCCATTTCCTAACCTTGAGGCATTTAAAGGCTTAGACTTTTGTTTGCTTGTGTAGGTCACCATGGCATTAGAGTCACTTTTTTCTAATGACCTCCTTGTTTAATTAGCAATAGAAACGTGTTCACTCTTGTCATCCTCTGACTACCTTCAATATAAAACTTACTGCATTAAACCCCTTTATTAAATATGGAGTTTTATTCTCTATTTTTTATTCTTTTTGGGGGGACAGAGAGGTGATTAATTTTGTAGAAGAGAGTTGAATAAAAATACCTTTTCACCACTGATTTTGATTGGAAATTCCCCTAATAAATACCTTAAAATACAATTTGGAGATAATAATGCTAATGAAGCCTAAGTTAAATATATAGACCTCAATAATTTATTTGTTTCAAATGAAAGCCAAGAGTGTATGTTGTATTTATGTTCTGTAGTAAAAATTCTTTAAAATTCTTTACAGGACTTTCCCAATTCTCTCTTTATACTGGAATTTTATTTCCATGAAGATTCTCAGATTTTTGGACTCTCCTTGGGGGATTGTTAGAATGCAGCCTGAAATATTTTTTGTAGAGTTTGGTTGTAATGAGATTTAGCTTATTAAAAAACTGGCATGTGTATTTTATAAATATTTACAATATAATATTATTAATATTATAGTCAAGTTTTCTTAAAGCTAATGAATAGTATCAGTTGATAAAAGAACCAATTAATGTTAAGCATAAAAATGGATTTCAATATATATCAGTAATGAGTGAATCATTCTATAAATAATGATTATGAAAGAGCAAAGGAAAACCTGCATGATAATTTTCTCTTCTCTCAGAACCACCTGTAAGGAAGAGTTCAGATTATATTGTGACATTCATAGAGTAGACACTCAATAAATATTTGTTTTATTTGAGTTGAACTAAGCTGTCTTTGTAAACAAAAAAAATGGTGAATAATAAAGATGAAGATAGAGTCATAGCACCTTGTCACATTAGATCAGTTTCTCAACCTCTTGTGAAAACAATTTGAGTGTCCTGAACATGGCTTGAAATTGAGGTTGAGAGGCAACTTTAAAGCATTATAAATAAGAGGACATTGAAGAAACTAGATATGGACAAGATAAGAAAAAAAATTTAAGAGATTTAGTGGTAAAAATAATAGCTTGCATTTATTGAGTGGTTATAATATGCTAGTCTCTTTCAAGGGCTTTACTTATGATAGCCATTTCTGAACATTAATGGGGTTTTCATATGAAAGTGGGACTAGATTTATTCTTTGCTTCTCCAAATGGAGAGATTAGGATTAAACTGTGTAGATCAGAAAGAAGTAGATTTAAAGTGAATGTATGAATTTAAAAAGTACCTACCAGAACACTTTGAAATTTAAATGGAAATCTACTGAAGCAGTGATTTTCCCTACTATGGGAAATGTTTCAAAGAGTACTTGGGTTCCCTCTGTCTTGGGACATATTAGAGAGATTTCATAATTTCGATTGAAGGTGATACTGAGTGACATACAAAACTCTTCTAGTTCTGAAAATCTTTGATTCTAGAATCCACTTCTTGTATGTCATTAAAGAAAGTAATGCATCTTTAGGAATAAAAATATAGGCTTTTGATATCAATATGTTGAAATTATCAGTAGATTTAAACTTATTGTACAAGATTTTGGGACAGATATTAAAGTAATAAAATTGCAAGCTAGTTAATATTTGACTAATAAACCCAATAAAGCACACTTTTTAAAAAAACATATCTCTAGAAGAGAGTTTTACTTTACTGTTAACATAGCCAATAACCAACATACAACTAATACCACTTTATTGAAAAGACAACAACCATGCTATGAGACTATAAAGTATTCTTTTTACAGTTCTACTTTTCCACAATTAAATTATACAAATCTTTCAGCTCTTTAGTTTAGATTATCTCTTTCTCCTTCCCTCACTCTCTATCTCTCTTCATCTCTTTTTTGTTTCTAACGTAGTTCTTACAAACATAAAATTCCCTTTTTTTTGAAACATGAAAATATAAATAGCATAGAGGCAAAATATATATAACTAGAACATTTTGTTTTCTCAGAAGTATTACAGAAGTGGTCTCTTTTATCACACTCCAGCACCCTTAAATAATGATGCATCTTAGTATTTTTTTCTACATAACTCTTAATATTTTTTCTCTAAAGTTACTTACATTTTACTAGGCAACTTCACCTATATTGTGACCTTATTTACTCTTACTGCAATATAGTTGATTTAACAAATAGCAGTGTTCCCTATCATTTACCTTTTTCATATAATGACAGACCTTTAACATTTGCAATAGCTACATTTCAAAATTTTCAGTATGTACAGTACAATAATTTATTATGCCATATAATCCCCCCCCCCAATTTTTCTGGTCAGAAATTATCTTTTTTTTGGTAAAAAGCTTATGAGTCTCTGCATTTTAATCACCATTATGAACAATTTGACTCTCTTGCAGAGAGTATTTTTAATAAAGGTCAACGTTTTTATGATTACAAGAAGATAACAAAACTTGTAGAGTTTGAGATGCTGTATGTTCAGCTAGATTTACTCACTAGCTGAATGTCTCACTCCTACTGAAAAACTTCTCATGTACAAATTAGGGAAAACTATTGATAAATTAATACAAGGCATGAACTTTCTGGATTGGTTAGAAATATTCAACATGATGAATGTTGCATTGGGAATGACAAGCTATATGTCAAAGAAATAACTGACTTTCAGTTGCTGGTGACTACTTTCATGTTTCGAGTGTTTATCTGAAGTTGATATTGATAGGAACATAATATTTTTATAGGGTTTTAGAGATCTTGATAACATGGAAAGTACTCCTCATGGAAGTAGCAGAATAAAGAACTCATTTCTATCTTAACTCTGTGGTTCTGAGACTATGCCTTTTATGGCCCCAATAGTAACTGGACTATGAGTAATTTCGAAGGCAACTCTGGAGGTTTGCCTGTACTTTGGAGGTATGGTTTGAGTACTTTAGAATCTAGCAAAGTGTTTCCTTGAAGCTGTCAAGATCTCTAGTATAGTGAACTTTTCTGAGAGTTTATTTAAGAATAATCAGAGATAGCACATCGAGGACATAGTAGAGTTTGTGGTAAAAATCTCAAATAATATGTTTTTCTGCAAAAAGTTAGATTGATTGCCTAGAGGCCCTGAGCCTTTGTGAAGCAAGTAAATAGATAAATCAGTTTTCACCATTTAAACCTGAGTGTGACACAAATCCCTAGATATGCTGTGTGCAATTTGCATCTAAACACAAAAGTCATAGAATTGTGACTTATTATTCTTCCCTACCCACTTTAGAATTAGAGATTTTTTGTAAGTCTAGAGAGCAGCTATAACCTGGATTATGGGTGTTGCCTTTTAAGTTTTACTAATTAATTGTTCAAGAACTAAATAGATATCATAATATTTTCAAGCTAGTTTTTACAAAGACTCTTTAGAGACTTAGTGTTTTCATAGGACTTTATTATTACAGAGTTCTGATGGTTTACTAAAAATAAATTTGGTATAGTGCATTAAGCTCTGTTTTCTGGAAATGTCTACAAAAGTTTGCTGCCACCATCTAATGTCAACCAAAATCTCAAATCTGGGATGTGGAAAGAAGAGAAACTTTATTCAAAAGAACAGTTTTCCATCTGGGAAAACACAGCCTCCAGAGGCAATGGAAAGTGTGCTAGTTGAGTATAAAGGGGAGGCCACTTTTCATAGAGAAAGTTCCTGCCCTGGTTCCCAAATGGCCCATTTTTATGCAAATGAGGAATCCAAATTTACATGATCTGATTGGTCTAGGTAGCATTGTCCTGATTGGTTGTCCTTGCACATTCTGATTGGTCATGATGGAGCCTCTCTGATTGGTCAATAAAAATGAAACGAGGATATAGCTGTGCAGTTCTGATTGGACAGGGTAAACTCCAAAAGATGATACCAGGAATTCTTTTATAAGGGTTGACTCAGATGGCAGGAGTGCAGTACAGATGATTGAAGGTTCAGTAGCTTTTCCCAGAAATGCAGTGTGCATGAGAGGCCTTTGTCGGCAAAGGCTGCTAGACTCTATTGATTAATGCCCAGTTAACCACAACGAGTCCTTGATGGATAGCTTCCTTCTCAAGGTCCACAGTAATTATTCTAAACTGGGTGTCAGTCCATATCATTATAAGTAAAAGTCTAAAATGCAATGAATTTTAAGAGTTGACAGTATTATTATACACAAACAGGAGATAAAGGGTTCTTGAAGTAGTTCCATGAATTAAAAATAATATATTTTATTTTTCCTTGAAAGACCTTAAATTCTCGATCTGTTATTAAAATCAAAGAACTGTAGAGGTGCGAAGAACCTTTGAGATCGTTAGTCAATTCCTTATTTTGGAGAGGCAAAAACTGTGGCTTAGAGAGGCTAGATGACCTACTCATGGTTAGGAGCTAGCTAATGGCAGAGCTGGCCCTAATTCCAAGTTTATCAAGTCATTCATATGCTTTAATTTCTTTGGCAGCATTTTTGAGATTATGAAATTTTTCTATTTTTCTGCTAGTCTAATGGAAACTGCTTCAGAAATGACTTTTAGGGCCTCTAAGTCTTTTTTTTTAACCTCCAGTCCTAGTGTCAGTCCTAACCTCATTTCCTTACCTCCTAGCAGCTCTGATAGACCCTTCTGCAGGCTCAGATCCACCTGATTTTCTGGTTAGACCTGCATGAGGAAAGATGTGTGATATAGTCCTATTTATTTTCTACCTCCATCTAGGACGGTTTAAATCACCGTCCCCCAAGTGTTTATTACTCCTTCGAAGATATCATATGAAATCTTATTTTCTATATAGAATAAAAACCAATGAATGGATGCATAATCCATCATTAGTTTGTTTAACAAATATTTATTGAGCAACTACCATGGGCCAGACATTGTGTTAGGAAGTGGGGATACAAAGAAAAATAGCCATGACTCATGTCTTCAAGGACTTAGAAGTCTTGTTAAAGGAGTTATAATGTTTTGTGTCTCCTGGAGGCATAAGTGAGGCTCCCCTGATGTAAATTAACTCCCTTATACTAACAAGACTTTGAATGGCCTCTTGGTTCACACCAAATGTTCCACACTAATTTTTTTATTATTATTTTTATTTAATAAGCACTTACATGGCATTTACCATGTGCCAGGCACTGTTCTAAAGACTTTACAATGACAATTTTCAGTCTTTGGTCAACCCTAAGAAGTAAGTTCTATTGTTATTCCTCCTTAAAGCTAAGGAAACTAAGGCACAGAGAATTTAAGCAAATGGTCTAAGCACACAGAGCTAGTAAGTGGTGAAGCAAGGTAGCTTGTGTGCTTAACCACTATATTAACAATGCATACTAAAGGAAGAGGGAACATTGATGAATTCTGTTTTTAGTAAAAAAGGGGAGAGGAGAGCAGAAGGACATTAGAACTTCTGGAGATTAGTTTTAAAAAAAATATTCAGTGAATGAAAGGGTGTTATGAGAACTTTTGAAGATTTGATGTTCTTGTAACGTGCTCATATTTTGATACTTCTGTTAATTTTTTTGTCTGTTTGCCTACAGTAAACTATAGAAAAGTTAGTTAAATAAAAGTCTAGTGTGCTCATTTTGGGATTCAACAGGGAATAGTTTGCCTGGGAGGATGGCATCAGATTTTTCTCTTAAACCTTCCCCCTCTCCTTGGTGAGTATCAGCCCTATCTACTTAGCCTCCTCAACCAGAACCAATTCTCTACTACAATTGGGCACACATTGAAATTCCCTGGGGGAACTGTTTAAAAACTCAGGTGGCCACACAATAGAGTATACAGATGTCATATTATGAAGATATACATCTGAAACTTACATTGTTAGCCAGTCATGCCAATAGATTTAATTTAAAAATGAAAATAAATAAATAAAATAAATAAATAGGAAAGAATTAGTTTTAAAAAATCCTGATGTCTGGATTGTAGTCTTGCCCAACTAAGCCAGAATCTCTGGGGTGGGAATTTTCTTTTAATAAACTTTCCAGAGAATTCTAATGTGCAGCTATATTTGCTAACCAATTGCTTCAAGTGCTTTTCATACTTTATTATGCATCAGAATCACCTAGAGGGCTTATTAAACATAGATTTCTGAGCCCTATGTCTGGAGTTTCTGATTCAGAAAATCTGGATCAAGGCCAGAGAATTTATATTTCTAAGAAATTCCCAGGAAATTCCGACGCTGCTGTCTCCAGTACCCTAATTTAAGAAACACTGGCTTACCCACTTTCCTTAATTCATTCCTCCCTTTTTGATCACTCACAACATCTCCTGAATCCTACCTTATAAATATTCTCACATGCAACTTTCCTCTCCATTCGCTCATCTCTGTCCTAATTCTTCCCTCTTGGAATATCTTTCTTTCTGTGTTCTTGCTTCCAATCTCACCCACTCCAGTACATTTTCACAAAGCTGCCAGAGTAATCTTTCTACAGATGTGTATATTATGTGACCATGACTCTACCGGTTTGAATTATTAATTTGAAGTGTGAAATCTAATAACTTTCTTTATAGTCAACTGTATTTCTACTACTTATTCTGTATTCTACCCAATTTTCCTTATTCTTTCCTGACCCTCAAGAAAAATCTTCGCACCTCTTTTCCATCTTGCACAGCATTAAGTACATACCTCTGTCATGGCATTCACTATATTATACAGTGGTTAGTCAGAGGTCTTCTCTTTTTCGCCATGCACTTTGTGAGGGTGGAATTGTACCTTATTCATCATTGTATATCAAGGATTTAGAGCAGTGCTTGGAGAAGGAAAGAGTCTAATAAATATGTGCTGAGTTAGTGGTTTGCATTTTTAAACTAATTTACTCCCAGTTCCTCCTGTATCTTTTGAACAATTCTTCAGTAAGGCCTTGAGAAACAGACATTTATACTTAATCATTGCCAATGTAATTATCACTGTATTGATGTTTTGTGATACAAACTGCTTTCTGAAATAAATTAAGAGCTTTTGACATCTTAAACATTTAAAAATAGTCGACATTTTTTTTTTCCAGAAAAGAATATTATAAGCCGTTAGATTAACATATTCTAAAATATTCAGGTTTTGATTTTCTTCATTGTACTCAGACACTTTTTGTTTTCACAAAGCAGAGTAAATTGTGGTCTTTCAATAATGATATTAAGACATACCATTCAAAAAACTATCCTGTAACTTTGATGGTGAAATTTACTTAATTTATATACATTATGAGAAATTGACACATTCTCAAATTGACATTAGAAGGAAGATGATGTATATTTTTAAGACTTAAAGCTCTAAATAATTTGTGTGAGAGATGATTAAAAGTAATCACTATTACATATATTCTAAATCTTTCCATACAAATTTAATTTGGATTTAGGCGTAACTTAAATTTAGAAAGGCCAATGGTCAATTGTCAATATGGAATCCTTCGTTTATATAAAGCCACATATGAGGCTTAAAACAGAAGTTTCCTGTTTCTCTATATGGTAGATGTTTGTTTTTTTTTGTTTGTTTTGTTTGTTTGTTTATTTGTTTTTGTTTTGTTTTTTTACTATCCAGCACTTATTTTCCTACCTGTGGTGAAATACCCTAATTTTCCCTTTCTTTTGGAGACTTTCTTCTCCTCTATTGTGTGCAGTGATGATGCTTCTGGCATATCTCAATTTATCATGTCTCTAGGAAGATTACACTTTGTGTTTTCAGCAGTACTCCTCTTGGATGCTATACTGGTCAAACATTTAATAATAATAACTGGTACTTATTGGACTATTTTGATTTGCAAGACAATGTCTAAGCATTTTGTGCATGTTATTTGTAACTTCATATCAAAACTGTAGGGAATGTTATAGCAACATTCATTTTTAAAATAACTTTTAACATGTTTAGAATTTTGTTTGAACCACAAAAATTCATCCAAAATAATGCCATCAAGGTCATGAATTTATTTTTAAAAAAACTCATTTTGTGGAAAATTTTATACCTTAATAATTAAGACAACAGAATAACAAATCCTCATCACTCAGCTTCAGTGAAGATAAACTCATGACTAACCTTGTTTGATCCATGCTCCACCACTCCTTCCAGGTTATTTTGAAAGAAATTCCAGATATCATATCTTTTCATCTATAATTATTTCAGTATGTATCTCACAAAGGTAAAGAATGCCTTTTAAAATACAACCTCAGTACCATTGTTACACCTAAAAAATGCAAGAAGTCCTATCACATCAACTACAGAGAATGGATTTATATTTTTCCAGCTCCCTAATACTTACCTTCTCTTCTCCTTCTCCATCTCCTTCTCCCTTTCCCCTTCCTCCCCCCCCCCCGCCAGATTGTTTAATCAAGACTATTTATAGTGAGTCACTATAAGATAATTACTCACTTTTTGCATTTGATTTTTACAATGGTGCAGAAGGTAATAGGTACTCTTCTGTTGTACAGATAAGAATAAAGTCTCAGAGAGGGTAATTACTATATGCTGTATCACTCAGCTAGTTAGTGATGGATCAGGAATTAAAATTCATATCTACTTGAGTACAAGGTTCATAGTCTTTTCATTAACACTACACTATCTTGAAATTGCCTTAAGAGGGTAAAAATAGACTTATTTTTCATGCATTAACCCCCATCTCCTATTCCTGATTACATTATGTAGTATTAAAATAAAATCTCATTTCTGATATTTATCTCACTTCTTGTTGGATAGTAGTATAAAATAACTAACCTTCAAATAAATAATTTCTTTTATATTTGCCATAATGTGTGTATTGCTAGCAGTCAAAGAAAACATTGATTTTAATATTGTCTGCACTTTGCTTGAAAAATTGTTAACTAAATTAATACACTCACATTTATCCCATGAATGTTCAGACCACAGCAAATATTGTGCCTTTTAAATATAATGTAACAAACTATAAAATAGGTCATAATTATGTTGAGTGGATTATGGTATTAAAAATCAGGATCTGTCATAATGGTAAATAGTAAAAGGGAATGAAGTCATATACACTGTACAAAATCTTTTATCTCCTATGAATCTGGTGAAATGTTCTATGAGGTCTCTAAAATACCTTTGGAGAAGAATATGTGTTATCTTTGGTGCCCTATCAATGAAAATGTATTGGGACAGAAAAAGAAGTTATGATAAACTTGAAAAATTAAAAAATATATAATGTCACTTTATATGCTAAGGATCTAAATTTGACTCACCAGGAAATTTTTGGTTGGGGATCACCAATTACTTACTACTGCTTAGTTTGGATCATCAACATACATTCTAATAGCCAAACTAAAGTTAGTTTTATATGGTGATAGAATGTTGTTGAATAAAATAATCTTTTCTGGAAAAATTATGGTTAAATCTTATTTTAAAAAGAATTGATTATTTTTATAAAGTAGTGGAATATTAAAAGAAAATATTCTGCTTTTTAAAGCATTTATTAATTATAATCAAAAGTTTTAATTAAAAGCCATTGTTTTGATAGTTTATTATTTATTTATTATTTATTTTGCTATACCAGTGATAGATATTAAGCTCAAATGATATAAACAACTTTGATCCTCTAAAAAGTGTGTATAGTAATGGTCCTTTAAATAGCAATGATCAAGTTTTTATTTTAAAATGTTTTATTTGATTAATCTAATTCCTTTCTTTGGAGTGGTTCTTCTAAAATGTGGCAAAATAAAGAATCTCCCACCCCCCCTCCAAAAAAGACCCTGTCTTTACCAGTTGTTATGAACTAAATGTTTGTGGTGTCTTTCCAAAATCCATACATTGAAATCCTACCCCACTTGTGATGATATTGGGGGTGGAGGAGGTGTCAGTCCTTGGGAAGTAATAAGGTCATGAGAGTAGAGCCCTTGTGAGTAGGATTAGTGCCCTTATAAAAGAGACCTCAGAGAGCTCTTCATTCTTCTCACTTTGTGTGGATATAAAGTGATATATTGGCTGTCTACAACTGGAAAGAGGGCTGTTGCCAGAATCTGACCATAGTGGCACCATGATCTTTGATGTCCACCCTCTAGAACTATGAGAAAATAAGTGTCTGTTAAACTACCCACTTTATAGTATTTTGTTATTACAGCCCAAGCTGACTAAGATGCCAACCATATTAGTTTCCTTCGACTGCTATAAAAATTACCACAAACTTGATGGTTTAAAACAACAGAAATTTATTCTCACAGTCCTGGAGACTAGAAATGTGCAGTTAAGATGTAGGTTGGCTGTGCTCCCTCCTGAAGGTTCTCAGAGAGTATCCTTCCTTGCCTCTTCCAAATTGTGGTGGCCCCAGGCATCCCTTGGCTTGTGGCTGCATCGCTTTAACCTGTCTCCATCTTCACATGGCCTTCTCCTCTTCTCTCTATGTGTCTCTTCTATGTGTTTCCTATAAGGACTGTTGTCATTAGATTTAGAGCCCACCTGGATCATCTAGAAAGTTCTTATTTTGAGATCCTTAACTTGATTACTACATCTGCAAAGATACTTTTCCCAATTAAGGTCATATTCACAGGTTCCAAAGGTTAGGATGTAGACATCATTTTGGGGGACCACTATTTAACCTGCCATGCTAACTTTAACCAAACTTAGGTGATGTTCAGAGTTCAAAAATGAGCTTTGAGATCTGAAAGCTGTAGACAAAATGTTGGCTGTACCATCCAGTAGCTGTGCAATATTTGGCAAGTGACCAGTTCAGTGGGTACATTTGGAAAATAAGAATAGTGGACACTAAAAATAAAGTGCAAAAAAAAATACTAAAGCTTAAAATAGATAATTATATGATAAAGTATAACAACATGTTAATGATAGAATTTAAATGATAATATATGGATATTCACTGTAAAAATCTTTTAACTTTGCCTTTGTTGGGAAATATTCTTTCAAAATATTGAAAAAATTAAAAAAATAATAATACTGATCATAGAGGGATGATAGACATAAAAATTTTGATATGAATTAATAATTGGCCATTTTCTTCTTGCCTACTAAGTTGGATTTCTTTTGACAATTCACATTTAACAAGTTACTCTTACTTGCTCTCTTTGTGTTATCTGATACTGTTGACTACTCCTTTGTCCTTGAACATTTTTACTCCCTTAACTTCTAAGACATCATGCTTTCCTGATTGTTATTCTCACTCTCTGACTGTTCTCTTTCTTGAGCTCTTATCTTATTCCTTAAATACTGGTTTTTAAGGTTTCTAATACAGGCCCATTCTTTCATTATTCTATACACTTTCTCCAGGTGACTTTACCTGTTCCCAGGATTTCAATTAACACCTGGTCACTAATGATTCTGAAGTCTACCTCTCCAACTTAAATATTCCTCTTCAGCTGGAAACCTGTAAGTGACTGCCTTCTAGGCTTCAACACCTAGATGTTTCACCTCTAAACCATCTTTAAGTTTAGAGCTAAACCATGATTCTTTCATGTGGAAGAATCATCATCTGGAAATCTATACTTTCTATGTAGACTTACTTATTGTTACTCTTCAGCCATACTGCTCAACCAGTATTTCCCCCATATATGTCATGCTCTTTTGCCCCTTCTTATCTTTACCTACACTGTTCTCTCTGCCTGCATTGCTCTTTCACAGTTTTGTGAACACTGATTTATTGTTCAAGACTTAGCTTAAGCATCTCCTCATCCCTTAAGATGACCATTCACTCTTTTCTTTGTAGTCCCACTGGATCTTATACCTACCCCCACCACATCAGATAGCACTTTTGTTTTTTTCTGCCCCTGTTTATGCCCTATTCATCTTTGTATCCTTACTTTTTAGGATAGCATCTGGCACATAGTACTCAATAAACATTGATTAATGCCATCTTGCTATTATCATTTTTTTGTGCTTATCTTAGTCTTAAAAATACTAAGTGATAGCAATTATTTGCTAACATTTATTGAGAGCTACTGTTTCAGGAATCTGGTGGTAGGTAGCTTTCTAAAATAATTTTAATAATTCCAGCCTCTTGGTATTTATGCCTTTGTGTTATCCCTTCCTTTGACTGTGGGTTGAGTTTAATAACCTGCTTCTAATGGTTAGAATACAGCAAATGTGATTGACTGTCACTTCTGAGGTTAAGTTACAAAGAGACCATGATTTCCATGACGTCCATCTTGTTCACTTTCTCTTGCTTGGTCTTTCTGATGAAGCAGACTGCCGTGGTTTGAGCTTCTCATTGGAAAGGCCAATGTGACAAGTAACTAAGAGTGGCCTCCAGCCAACAGCCAGCTTTAAACTGAGGTCCTCAGTTCAACTATCTCATAGGAACTGAATCTTGCTAACAACCATATGAGTGAACTTGACAGCTGATGCTTACCCAGTCAAGCCTTGGCTGCAGCCAACACCTTGATTTCAGTCTTTGAAGAGACCCTGAGATAAAGGACCTACATAACTGCATCTGGATTTCTGACCTAGAAACTGTGAGATAATAAATGTTTGTTGTTTTAAGCTGCCAAATTTTGGAATAATCTGTTACATAACAGTAGATAACTTAAACTCCTCTTCCAAGCAATTCACATGAATCAACTTATTATTCCTTGTAAAAACAATATGAGGTAGACATTTTTAACTCCATTACAGATGAGAAAAATGAAGCACAGTTTTGGATCTGGGCACAGCTTAGCTGCGTCTCTGTTCATGTCTCAGAAGGGCATAATTAAGGTTTTCTCCAAGGTAGCAGCTCTAATCTTGGATCCAAGGTCCTCTTCCAAGCTCCTTAAAGTTGTTGTCAGAATTCAATTCCCTGTGGCTATACATCGAAGTCCTCATTTTCTTGCTAGCTGTCATCCAGAAACCATTCTCAGCTCCTAGAGGCTGTCCATAATTCCTTGCCACATGGCTTCCACAGGCAGTTCGTAACACAGATATATGCTTTCCTCCAGGAGCATCTCTTCTGTCTTCTAGACCTCCTTTTAAGAGCTCATCTGATTAGAATGAATTGCAACAATTTTCCTTTTGATGAACTCCACTGACTAGGAACCTTAATTATATCCACAAAAATCTCTTTGTCATCTAACATAATCATTGGAGTGAAATTCTCTCAACATTCATAGGTTTCACCAAAGGGATGGGTCATTGGAAATCATTTTAGAATTCTGCCTGCCACTTGTATTTCTTCTTCTAGTCTTCCATTAAGCCTGTTTTCATATGTTTATAAGAATGTAGTACATTTAAATATGTATATTTCCTTTCAACTCCATCATAGCACAAATATTTTCCATTATTTTATAAGATTCCTAATCATAATTTTAATAAATTTATAATGTACTATATAAAATTAAATTTGACAAGTTTTCCTGTACATTTTCCTGTTTAATTCTGGGGAAATTAAGGACTTTAACTTTGGAGTGAGACAAGTTTCATAACTCTTTTTTATCAGTTTATTTTAAAATGGATATAGAAAAACTACTTATTTCATATGATGTCCTTAAGATTAAATGGAATGACACATATAAAATGTTTAACATAATGCCTGGCATGTAGTAAGCTTTTAAATATAAAAAAACATCATTACAATCATTATCATTTATTTTTACCTCATTCTCATTTGACTCCAGATTCTTGTAGATATATTTGATACAAAGATTTCTGCTTGATGTCAGTGAGAATATAGAAATATTTAGGATATGAAGAAGAATAATCAAATGGTGATTTGAGGTTTTATTTTCTAACTGTGTGACTTTGAGTAGGTCACTTATCTTTCTCAGTAGTAAAATGGTGATAGCAATATGCATTGCACAGTTTCTTTGATCGTGTGTATAAGACGTTAAGTAGTATAATTATTGCATAATTGGTACTCAGTAATTTAGTTTATTTATCTTGAAAGCTCGTTAAAATATTCCAGGTACTTCGTGCACATACTTATAGTCAAAACTCAAATGATACATATATCTCTTACATTCAGAGTTTATGGTAATAATAAAAGTTTGTAAAAGAAGAATTATAAAGAGTGTTTGATTTAAAAGGAATAAGACAATGAGCTGTCTTAAAGTATTTTCATTTCAAACAAGATCTATAAATAAGAATAGATATACAGAATTTCATAGTCCCCATGTTTCTTAAGGATAACTTAAATAAATACTAAACATACATATACTCTTTAAAAATAGTCGCTATCTTTAATGAATAACATGTATTTTACTCAACCATTTTCCTTATAGATTTCTTGAACCAGGCATAAAAAATTCTTATTCTATTCAAAAAGAGCTTCTTTAGTCAATTTACCATGTTAAAATCAATTAATTGCTGTATTTTCAATACATGCATTTTTATTTTTCACAGATTTTGTCATATTTCAGTCTGAAACATTTACATAAAAACTGTGTGCTAAAATACTAAAATATTCCGTAAATTCTCACATGCTCATTAAATTCAGTGTAATTGGAATCTTTTAGTTTCTTTTTACAGGAAAATATCTAAAGATAATGAATGAAGAAACATTTAGGCCTATGTGCATTGTAAAAACAAAACGACCTACAAGTTTCAGCACTAAGGCTGGTTTGTGAGAAAAAAAAGTTGTTATTAATATTTGAAAAGTTTGTAAATTTAATTAAAACTGTTTTATTTTAGTAAAACCATTTGTAAAGTGGCAATGTCTCAGTCTTTTGCACCGATGGCGATTTTCTTTTATGTTAAACAAGTGATCACTTCAGAAGGCAGGATTCTGTAGGGTGCTGAGCACACAGTGTGGTGAGGTATAGTCCCCAGTGTGGTAGTTAAGAGCAGAGAGTCAGATTGGCCTGTGTGAACTGCCTCTTGGTGCCTCAGCTTCCTTATCTATGAAATGAGGAATACATTGGTGTATACTATATCTTAAAATGGGTTTGTGAGGAAATAATGAGGTCATCTGTATAGAGTACTGAGGCCTAGTATATTTTAAGTGCTCAAAGTTAACTTTTATTCCATTACTCTAATTTATAGTACCATTTTTATAGACAGTTTCTGAGATGCTAATCCATTGCTTCTCTAATGCCTCCCTGATGGCATTTCTTTGAAGAAAACCTGATAATGTTTAGGCATTAAATTGAACTGTGGCTGCCAGGGCTCAATTCTGATGGGATTTTTCTGTTTTGTGCCAATCTTCATTATAGATGAGCATGGAGAAGGACTTAGTTGGCTAAGGAGGGGAATTTAAAGCTATTTTTTTTTGAAGGTTAATGAATCTAAATCTTCCCAAAACCATTTAAGAAAAAGTTTTAAAAATATTATGATGTCCGTTATGTAGTTCTTATTCCTTCATTCTATTTCATGCTGCCCATGGACCAGCATTGTTCTGCCCCATCCCTAGTTCCAGCATCTAGAACCTTGGTTCTGGTAAATTACCCCAGACCAATGCCTGTCCAGAGATAGGGGGTCAGTAAGTGCCCCAAATCTTGAGTATTTCAGGTTTTTCTGGAGAAGTGGAAACTCATGTTCATTTTTTGCAGAGTGACCTGAGGTTATATGAACAAGGCCTTCGGGGTCAACTTAGACCCATCCCAACACACCCCACCGGACCCTGACAAGGGTAAAATGAGATGATCCCGGTATGCCGGAAACTTTTGATTAATGTAACAAGATTTTTAAAAGTTCCATAAATGTCTCAAGTGAACCCAAACACATATTTGGGCCTTGATTTGGAACTGCACAGGCTCCTTGATATGGTGAAACAAAGTTCTGATTTCTGAAGATCAGAGTTTCAAGAGTTGAGGAAATATCCAAAAGTAATACCCTTGCTCAGAGTTGTTTTTTTTCCCCTAAACTTTAGATGAATTTTTTCTGACCCTTGCAGTTCCTCTGACCCAGAGTACCCTTGCATCCAAGAGTACTCAGAGTTTAGAGGTACACTTTTAGAGAATTTCCCAGCTCAGTGGTAGCTGGCTTCTGTGGGATCTGAGACTGTGCACCCTAAGGCAATACCAGTGCCATAGTTAACAACTCTGTAGCCCTGGACTAAACTATCAACACTAATTACTAAACTGACAGATTCTTTTGGAAAATAATTTTTTTACTCCATCTAGTTCATTATTAGGTTTTGTTGGAAATACAGAAGATACATGGATATAGTTCTTATTCTTGAGTAGATTATGACCTATGAAAAGTCACAGAAACAAATTATAAAACATGTTTTTATGTTCTATGATATCAGAGAAGGAAGTGATCTTTTCAGGTTTGTGGCAAATGGTTTCATGGGTGAGGTAGATTCAAGCTAGAGCTTGAACAATGTTGAGAGTTTGCAGATAAGGAAAATATTGGATAGGGACTATTCACCTTCATATTGCAGCTGAAACAAAGTTGATTAGTTCATTTTCATGCTTAAAATCTTCCAGTGTTTTCTAGTTGTGCTTCTCAAACTTGAATGTGCATATACAATTAAACTGTTAAACAATTCAGATTCAGTAGGTCTGCAATGGGGTCTGAGATTCTAAATTTCTAACAAGTTTCTAGCTGCTGTTGCAAGATCTCAGATGAAACTTTGAGAGGCAAACATCTATACTGGGGGTGGGGGTAGGGCAAACTACAGCCCATGGACGAAATCTAGCCCACCACCTGTTTTTAAATGAAGTTTTATTAGGACATAGGTACATCCATTTGTTTGCCTGTTGTCTGCCCCCTTAGGTTACATTACTACTTTTTGATCAACCTGCTGGTACTCAATCTTACAATGTTTTTCTCATTTCTTACATATGACCTTTACCTGGAATAATATTTCCAGTTATCTCCACCTTGCTCACTCACTCATCATTATTCATTTCAGATGATACTTCTTCTTGGATCCTTTCTCAGAGCTGAGCTAGACATTTGCCTGTGTTTGTCATTGGACCCAATACTCTTCTCTGTCAGAGCATTTATCATTATGCAGGAAACCTGCTTTTGTCTGTCTGCTCACTGAAAGGCAGGAATTGCATTTAATAGTGCATAACATTTAATAGATGTTTAATAAATGTTTAATGAATGAATTGTTGATCCAAAAAAATAGGCAGGCAGATATTTCTCCAGTAAAATGGGTTTATTTGGGAACAGCAAAGAATTACAATTTGAGACATGCCGTCTAATGGTGACCCATGTGTGTAAGTCCAGAGAAAAAGTAGAGAAATATTCTTTTACAGACAGAAAGGGCATCTTCAGAGGAGCTGTTGTAAACAAAGAGTCCATTAGAGGAAACTGGGAGTTCTAAGTGTAGTGGTTACTCATTCGCTGAGCTGTAACAGCCTTTCATTGGCTGAGTGATTGCTGAGCAAGGAGAAGATCCTTCTTCCTGCTAGAATAGTAGAGGAGAAAAACATCTTCCAGTTGAGGTAATTGACAGTGAGTACTAGGATGTGAGAACTCCCCTTACAGGCACTTCAAACTTTAAATGAGGTTTCTCCTTATTAATCTTTACAGAATAAAGCAGAAATAAGTGTAGCACATTCAGGGTAAACTGACAAGACAGGTTTAATGCAGGATATTTTTAGGAGAGTAATGGGAGAAAAGGTTGGATGGAGCAGGAGTCAGCCAAACAATAATGACTTTAAAATCAGGCACAAGAACTTGCTCTTCATATTCTGGACTAGCAGTTCTCCAAATGACTTCTAAGAAATCCTAGGACTATGAGATGCTCTTTTATAGCAGGTCTTTGTGGTCAAATAAGTTTCAGAAACTCTGCACACGTGCCTTCCTTTTTCAGATTCACAGTTCACACAATTTTATAGTAAAGAAACCAGTTAAACTTTATTTAATCCAGGATAATTCAAATTTCTTGACTGGAATTGTTCTCTCCTTGGAATAGCAAGTGCATTTTGAGGAGCTCATGCTCTATGGGGTTCACTTTGGGAGGCATTGGTTTGACAACACAACCCAAAAGTTCATAATTGAAGCGATGTTCTGGGAAGATTCTCCTGGCAGACGCAGAGTGGAAGCATTGAGGAGGAAGGGAATGAGGCACACAGATTTGCTCTGAAGTTAGGCACGGGATGATGAAAGCTTAGGTAAAAGTGAGAAGAGAAAGGAAGGGTGAATGCAAGCCAATGTAGAAGAAAGAATCCTTGAACTACTAAGATACTAAAGGTCCCTACCACAAACTCCAAACTAATTTTACATTTCTATATAGTATGCTTTGCAGGCAAGATCGACTTCTTTGATATTACTTTTTGCAATGGGCAGCTCTCTAAGGTAAATAGCAACTCATTTAACATACTGGAGGAAGTTTTGCTTTGATAAAGCTATTTAAATTTCTTTATTTTCTTCATTAGCAGTAATTCTTAGGTTAGAGGAAGTTGATAGAGGGTATCCAAAAATCTGGAAATAATGTATTTACTATACTCTTCTAAATGAACAATTAGACTCATATCTTTAATTTCAGAAGTATATTACCTGAAGGATATATTGAGTATGTTATTTGAAAATTAAACTAACATTGTATAGCAATAAGTTTCTCCTGTGTTTCCAATTTTTCAGACATCCTATAGAATATTATATATTTACATTCATGGCATGATGGTGAGTAATAAGTGGGTGATGTAGAGACAATAGTTGTCAGTAAGAAACAGTTGGAAATTTTCTATAATTTTTTTTTAATGACAGGCTTTGAACTGTGCTCATGTGGATTTAAATACTTATCCTGAATCCACTTAAATATACTGGATATTGGTAAAAAAAAAAAAAAATATATATATATATATATATATATATATATATATATATACACACACATATATACACACACACACACACACACACACACACACACACACACACACACACACACACACACATATATATATATATATATATATATATATATATATAAAGTGTTGTGTTTCCCAGACTACATTCTGCTAGGATTTCATGAAATGTTACCAAACAGACACACATTCACACTCACACATTTGGCAAATGCTGGTTAAACAGATTTTTTTTTTTTGCTGTGGGAATTTTCTGAGCCTTTATATAATAATGTGCATTACGAATCTGCAAGACAAGGAATTAATATGCAAGCTTTCTTAAGATTATTTGACCATAGAAACTTTTTGAAATGAGATACTATTTACCTTATACTAATGTTTTGTGAGATACTATTTGAACAATGCTATACTAGTATATAAAAAGTCATAAAATCGTATAAGTGCTTAATCTGACACCTGGCAAGTTACAACTGCTAATAGATATTGCCTTTTATTATTATACTGTTATTATCACAACTTGCACCTACTGTTTGACTTTATCACTACCAATACTTGTTATTAGCCTTCTGTTTTCTTGCTTTGTGCTGTGATTTTCAAAAAACCTAGACAACACATACTGGCTTATTATGTACTGATTATAGATCACTGTGGCAAAATCAGCTTCAAGTTAATGGCATAACATTTTATCTTATAATTTCAAAATATTATGTTTCAGTTAATCTTAGAAATATTTCTGATTTAATTGTGGTGCATAGCAGTGGAACATATTGTTGTAGTCCTCTGAGATCCATGAGACAAAGAACAAATTTCTTATTTCATGAAAAGATGACAAGAATATTTCTTAAATTTGTTGCCTGAAATTTACCTTTGTAATATGACAAAGAGAACTACACATTTCCAGGATAGCTAGAAAAAAACTTCTTGTTATTTATATAGTTGATGTTTTCAGAATGCTAGGAACAGAAGAATTCTAAAAAAAAAAGTTTTTTTTCTGCGATATAGGCTTCTAGAAAAAACTTATGTTGCGTAGATCTTAATATCAATAATAGAGTATAATAGTTTGCATTCATATTTTTCAAAACTCTTAACTTATAATGATCTTATTTGATCAGATATATTCTTGCCCTGGTAACTCTGCATTTGGAAATTATACATATACTTATTCTGAAAATCCGTGCCTGTAAGGATACCTAAGCTCAAAATGCAGCAGAAATTTGTATAGGTTACATTTTTTAAGTTCTATTAAATCTGTAAGAAATCATTAAATAATATTTAAGTATCTATTATTGTTTAAATGAGAAGGAAATGCAAATCAAGACTTAGCATGAGAGCACACTGTAATCCCTCAAACGTAGATGACCAAAACTAAAACTCTTAAATGAAAAATAAAAAGCAATTAAAACCGATAATTAAAAAATTACAGGTAAATATCTTTGATCTTTTGCAAATAGCTGAAACCTAGATATGTATTTTTTTTCTTGCTTTTTGTCCTCTGTGTGACACTGATGCTTCACAACTTGAGAATGTTCATTTTCTTTGGAATCACGGTAGCAATGAAAACTGGCTCAGGGTGAAGTGCCTGCCAGGGCTCATCTGCTAGTTCTATCTTTGGCAGGCCCTTAGACATCTCTGAAACGTTGTTTCTCATCTGCAGAATAGGTCAAAAATATCAACTGTACATTTTCCACAATATTATTGTGAGGATAAAAAAAAAATCTATGTGTACAAAACAGAAGTGACAACCATTATTACAATATAAATCTTAAGAGTTATTGTGGATTATAAAGCATCGGAATTGTCCTTGGTCCCTCAGATCTTTGCAAGGCTGGCTTCTTCTCATCATTTCAGTTTTAACTTAAATGTTACCTCCTCAGAGAGGGCTTCCCTGACCAATTAATCTAAAATAGAAACTCACAACCTCTGCCAGTCACTCCTTGAGCACTCTACTCTTTTTCTGCCACTTGTAACAATCTGAAATTAGACGACTTAGTGTTTGTGTGTTGTTTCCTTCCTCCCTCTCCTGCAGAGTCAGCTCCACAGGGCAGGGCTGTTCTGTTGTGTTCATTGCGGACCCCAGTATCTAGGACAATGAAGGAATGTACTATCTACAGCCACTCTTGTCTCCAGGTACATCTGTTAAATGGATTTCGGTCTTAGAGCTGTATCAAGCTGAACATTTTCATATAGCTTTCTATATACTTGGCAGTGAAAGGCTTCAGAAAGTAACTCATGCATCCACCCAATTCAATGATACATCTGTCCTATAGAGAATTGCTTTTTTTGTGGAGTCATTTTCACCTCAGATAAAGTCACTTTACTCAGAATGCTGCACAGAATTCATTTATCTCTGGAGGGCTAGAAGAGAGATTTGTTTTTTGATACTTCTGTAACAGTGGCTAAGATCATTGAGACCACTCTCCAGGGCCAGCCTGAAATTGTGATCATAAAGCTACTAGATTAGTCTGGCATTCTTAAATGGCACAATTGTACTTAACATATTGGTTAAAAGGCTAGGCAGTTTATTCCTATCAAATAAAGAATCCCCAAATTTTATGTGATTAGGGCAATAAAATATCCATGCCTCATAAAAATAATGCATAAACCCCAACATCTTTGTAATCACTTAAGTCTTAAACCATCAGCTAGCTGTCTGTTAGTGTCCCTGGCTTTATGCCTACTGCCTTCCCCATCACTGCTTCAGCTCCAGCCCTGCTGGGTCAGCACCATTCCTTTCATCCTCTAAAAACTCCCTTCCCTCAGGTAGCAGCAAGACCTGCTCTCATACAGCCTTCAAGTGTTTGCTCACATGTTACCTTAGTAGTGTTTCTGTTTACTCTGTTTACAATCACAAAGCCTGCTCTACTTCCCTGCTTCTTTATATTTTTTCCATCTGACATACTTCATACTTTATTTATTTGTTTATTGTCTGTTTCTTCTTGCCATATTATATGTTTTATGAAAGCATAGATATATACATGTCCACTGCTATGTACTGTCTGGCCTATGGTAAACAGTTAATAAGTATTTATTGAATTAACTAATGAAAGAAAGAGGATATTAATATGCAAAAGAGTAGCATAATTTGAATAATTAAAGTTCAAACAGTTCATTAAAATTGATTATATACAGTTCTCCAACACTTGAGGCTGAGTGTTAATTAAATTGCTGCAAGGAACAGAAACTTCAGGGTTACTCCAGGACGCAGGATTTTATTTTAAAAGATTTAGGGAAAGTGAGAAAGTAAGGAAAAGGAATGTCATTCAGACCTCTGTTCAGGATATAGCTGTGACACATGCTGTGCTTCTTGAACTTTGCAGTGCATCAGGGTCATCTGGGGTACTTACTAAAAGCACAGTTGGCTTAGTCCCAAGCCACTTTGGATTCAGTAAGTCTGCATGGGGCCTGAGAATTTGCACTTCTTACCAGTCCCAAATGATTTCGATGCTGCTAGACCAGATCTGCACTTGGAGCACCCTGCCCTGCTGGTATAAAAGCCACTATGCTGATCCTAGGCAGTCTAGGGCTACCGACTTAGTTCCTTCAACTTTGCCTCCATTGTCTTGTTTGATTTATATGGATATGAGTTCTCATGTTTGTCTCAAGTTCTCAGCTTACTCAAAGAATTTAGTGGCTCATGACTTCTGCTTTTTCTCTCTGTGACGCTCCACATTTGTACCTGCCAGTTGTGTCTGTGTCTCTCATTCAAAATCCCTGGGGAGTTTATTGGTTTTATTGGATATTCCAGTCACTCTCCAGTAGTGTTGAGCTTGGTAGGGCACTGCCCTCATAATGGATACCTTACACTTCCCTTTGGTCATGCAAAGATCTTGGACTAGCAAATTCACATGAAATAAAGCATGATCACCCATGTATAAGGCATCTCATCTGTCTTCTTTCAAAAGGGATCTGTGAGGATGAAGGCACTTGAGGGTTTTCAGCGGAGGGCTCTTTACATGATAGGAAATTGCATGGAGTATCTGCTTCAAGGTGATCAAGGATATTTTGAAATAGCATGAAAGAGAATGCCTATATTTTACTGCCCAGTAAGCCATAAATTAGCCTACTAATACTAGACAAATTTTCGTTTTTCTCTTGGCTGTTTCTCTAGTGATAAAGTGAGGGAATTTGACAGGGTGAGTAGCAAGTTACTTTACATATGTGGTATTAATTTCATTAATCTGTTTGAGTACATACAAAGGTGCGTGAATAGGTCAGCCTCAATCCTTAAGTGGCTCTGATCCAACGTATTATGGTTGAATTTAATATTATGTTTCCTTCTGTTTTTCTAAAGAGAATGGATACAGAACCAACTTGCCTGGGTTTGAGTCCTGGTTCTGCCACTTACTAGCCACGTGACTTTGGGCAAATAACTTTGTTGGAGCCCAATTCCTTCATCCATAAAATTTGGATTATAATAATTTTCCTATAGTTTTGTTGGATCATTGAGTTATTACATATAAAGTATTTATAAAAATTGGGGGTAAAATAATTTACTGCATATTAAAGTATTTAGAAAAATATCTGGCACATAGAAGAAACTATATAAGTACTCTTAAACTTTTATATATTTTCGTCTGTGCTATATTTTGTTCTGATTCATGTGACTATTCTGTGTATGGGATATTTACTTAGAATTGTGCTTAGAATATGGTCATCAGAAATCCCTATAATAAAATAATGTTGTAATAAGTAAATTTCAAAGTGTTTTAGAAATACCTATGTATATTCTTTTAAATTAGATTTCTGGAAGCAAAGAGGCATGTGGCATTCTGTAAAACACAAAACTTTAATAACATAAAACATCAAACTTTGCCAATGGCTAAGGAGGAGGGGAGAGATTGACCACAGATGGTCACAAGGAAGCTCTGAGGGTAACAGCAATATTCTCGGTCTTGGTTGTGCTGGTGGTTACATGATTGAATGTGTTTGTTAAAACTCATTAGCAAAAGAAGAAGTACAAATTATTGTATCTGTGTTGTAGCTAAATAAACCTAACTTTATTTTTAAAATGCTTCTTAACATAATCTTTTAATCTGGGAGATTTTTCAGAACATGTAGTTGTATGTAATTCTGATCCTGCACATTGATTTCCTAAACGTGCATTCATTTTTATTTAAGTACTTGAAATAAAACTAAACTGCCAGTAGAAACACTGCCACTGCTGCCACAATTTTTGTAGCACCTGCTGTCCTCACGTCTGGCTAGTCAGTTTGTGTCACTTTCTTATGAAAAAGCTCTAACCTCCTTTGCACCTCTTTGTCTTAAATGCCATCCCTGTTCTACCTCCATCTTTGCCTGCACATTTCTCCTGGGATGCTGTAGGCTTTCTGTCACCCAGAAAATGGGAACAAAGATGCTTATTTAATATTTTCAGTCGTACTGTTTTATAAAGGTTGTTTTCTAAATTGTTGCTGCTGCTCTTCTGAAAAAATAAGAAAGGTTTTATGAATATTTCATATTCATTAACCTAGCTAAATTTAATATTTTGTAGATTATTTTTTAAAAATCACATTAATGAAGCTCCTAGTTTTGCTGAGTGTTTTTTAATTATTATAAATGGATGTCAAATTTTATAAAACATTTTTTTCTGCATCTTCTGAGGTCACATTTTTTTCTTCCTTATTTTGTTAATGTGGTGAATTATGCTAATTGATTTTTAAATGTTAACACAGCCTTGATTTGTTGGAGTAAATCATCTTTATTATTATATTTTATTCATTTTCTGTTTGTTGACTATGATTAACTAACATCTTGTTTAGGATTTTTGTGTCTATGTTCATGGGTAGGGTTCAGCTTAATTTTCTTTACTTGTGGTTTCCTTGTCAGATTTTGATATCAAATTATGATAGCTTCACCAGACAAGTTGAGTGGTGTTCACTTTTTCCCTATATTCTAAGGGTTTTTGCAAAATTAAAGATAAGTCTTCCTTAAATGTTTGGAAAAATTTACTAGCTAAGCCATCTTTGCCTGGAATTTTCTTTAAGAGTTTTTAAATTACAAATTAATTTCTTTAATAATCGCAAGACTATTCATATTTTTATTTCTTTTTCATTCATATTGGTAAATGTTCTTCATTTGAATTTTGTGCATATTAAATTTTCATTAGTTTATCAGCATAAAATTGCTTATTACATGCTCCTGTACAGTTTCAGTGTCTGGGATCTGCAGTGATATTCCTTGGGTTATATACATTGCCTCTTGTTTTTCTTGATCACTCTTCCAAGAGTTTTACCAATTTATTAGTCTTTTCAAATAATCTGTGGCTTTGTTGATTCATTCTGATGTATATTTGTTTATTTTATTTATATCTACTCTTATCTTTCTTTCATTTTCTTTGGGTTTATTTTGCTTTTCTTTTTCTTCTTGAGACGGATACTTAGTTCATTAATTTTGAACCCTTCTTTCCTAATTCATGCATTTAATTTTAAAGGCTATAAATTTCTTTTAACATTTCTTTATCTGTATCACAAAACTTTTGATATTTAATCTTTTGTTCTAATTTTATTATAATTCAGATTAAAACCTTTTCTAACTTTTAAAATTTACTATTTGACACACAGGTTATTTAGTATTTCTTAATTTCCAAATATAGAGATATTTTCTAGTTATCTTTTTGTTATTAATTTCTGGTTTAGCTCCACAGAGGTCAGATTTTAATACCTTGATATTTGCTTTTTGGCCTAGCATGTGGTTAGTTTTTGTATATGTGGAAAGGTTGGCTTTATATGAGATTTAAAATATGGTATTCATCAACTTAAAGAAGCTCATAGATAGAATTCAGAGAGTTTGCAAACTTGATGTGAGTGGGCAAAATCTACATCTTTATTTTCACTAACTGCCAATTAAAATTTAATATTTCCTTCAATAATGAATGTAATCAACAAATCAGAATTGGCTACCAATACAAATATTCGCAAATGACATAATAACTTCAGAATATCTTAAAATATTATTTTTCTTTCCTAACTACATTAAAACATGGTAGTTATTAGACTACCTACTTGATCATCTTATCTAATTCATTAAAGAGGAATATTGATTACCATATCACAGGTTTTTAAACATTTTGATAGTTGAATTTTAATATAATTGCTTTCCTTTGTATTCTACGTATTTTATTTTATTGAATTGAGCATATTATTCTGAAAAGAGTACATAGGCTTCATCAGACTGTTAATTGGCCTTTTGGCACACACACTAAAAAAGGTTAAGAATACCATTGCAATCAGAGGGAAAGCAGAGTACATAGACACCAGAAACAGAGAGTTCAGCAGATATAGTTTTGGTAGTTGGAGAAGTGTTTTTGCTATTGCTTCTAATTTTCTGAGTGATATAGATGTCAAGATCATCAAAAGATAGTGAGAAAGGAGGGAAGAGATAATGGAAATTTGAGTATAAGAAAAAAGCTGTGAATTGGTTTTCTAAGAAAAGAAGAAATTTAATTTACTAGGAGAATGCAGGTTAGTGCCTAGTACCCTCTATGTTTTCAAATTTAAGAGAAACCACAATTATGGTCTTTCTCCTACTCTTTTCAGCTGCAGAAGGAATAAGGAGTTGAGTTAACAGTTAGGGTTTTCCAAAAGAGCAGGCTAAAGGGAAAGAGGACCAAGGGAATGAATGATCTTCAGAGTAGGGTGATACTAGAGATGGATTCCCAATACCCAGGTGGTTAAAGAGGGAAGTGAGAACATGAAGAGGTTTATGGTGAATGGTAAGGGCAATGGATAGGAGGTTTCCATGAGGTAAATGAATTTGTTGAGTTAGTGACACTGAAGTAAATAAACTGGAGAGAGAGGAGATGAACTCGAGATAGAGAGACTTAAAAATGTTCTATAACTAACAAATTATCGATTAAGAGAGTGAGAAGCAAGTGAATATTTTAGAAAGGTTAACAAGTTTACAACTATAAAGCTTTGACGTTGAAATCAACCTCTCTCTCTCTTTTTTTCCTGACTATCTCTAAACTGCCATGCATGACACCCCCTACACACTCTCATCAATTTCTCTGCCTTGGATTTTTCCTGAAAAAGGAAACTTGGCTTCCTCCTCAGCATTCAGGGACTCTATCTGTTATGGAGTAGCAATACTGAGGGTTAGTGTGACAGTGGCTGAGAATTAACATATACTTTATGTTTTGCTCTGTACTCTGCACTATTAGGCACTTTTTGTGAGTCTTTCACACGTAATCCAATGAAATATAAATGAATAAACTGATGCATGGAGAAGAAAATTAACAAGATTAGTTAATGTAATACAGGTACCATCTAATGGGGCTGGAATTTTAAACAAGGTCTGATTGCAAACCCTTGATTTTTTCATGCTGTTAACTTGGCCAGCCGTCTTATTTTACCGTCGTTTGTAGAATATGTTCATACACAAGCCATATTGATGGATCCCTGGAGGAAAACATTCATGTTGTTAAATAACATGAAAACATAAAGTTTACTAATTTGCTATAATTTATTAAATGAGCTTGTACTTATTTTTTAAATTTCTTTCTGTGTCTATCTTACTTGAAAGAGAAATATCAGTTTTAAGCAATTTTGAGACTATCTAAATAAAATATTACACAAATCCTCCTGACTTGAGTATTCAAAAGTCATTTATGTCTTCCCTTTTCTCTCTGCCATTATATTGTTCTCATCGTTATCATTTCTTTAAGTTGTGATTTGTGTTGTTTCCATACAGTGCTAAAAATAACCAATTTATTATGAAATCTATGGAGGAAAAATCAAATTATCTGCTTAATAATATGTATATCTAGCATGTCATAGAGTAACTAGATTTTTAAATTATCATTAGGTTGATTTTGTGTTGCCTAGATTATGAGGATATTATGAGAATAAAGAAGTTTAATGCAAAACTTTTGATTCAGCTGAACATATTCATTTATTCATTCACTCACATTCATTTATCCATTCATACTTACATTCATTCAGAAATGTTTATTGAATCCATTGCGGGCTCTGTGCTAGGTAGGTATTATGGTTATAATTCAAGACAGACTCAATTTTGTCTTTCTGGTATATATTATACATTTCCTGACAAAGACAAAAAAAGACAACTGAAGTGGAACCGGCTTCTGTGTGGAAGGCAGCACTCAACTGAGAAAACATCTCTCACAGCCTACACCTATTCTAGACTGTAATACCAGAAATAGTGCTGTTTCTAAGATTCTCCTTGGTCTTGGGAGTCCTTAGGAATCAGTATAGGATTTTAAAAATAAAATGTGATGAGGGCCCATTTCTATATATTTTTGTTCAGATAGTCTAAGGTGCAGGTGCATTACCTTTGTGGCACTAGGAAAAGATACCCCTCTGAGGGTGTCATGACTTGGAAGCATAGGTTGTTTATCAGAAGACATATTGGTGTATCCCCATGCCAGAGTGCTGGGCTTGGTGAACAGAGCGCGGGATGGATTTTAGCTATCTTTGCCTCCTTGGTCAGATGCTCGTGTGGGCCCAATATAGCAGCACTGGGTCTTGGCATCTGAAAATGCTCTCCCTCTGTCGTTTTAGGGAGTGCATTGTACTAAGCTCTCCTTAAGTAAAAGTAGGCTGTGGGCCTCTGCCTCTCTCATCACTGTGTACATTTATGATGGGAAAGTAGAACTTCTGAGTTATTTTTTTTCCATTGGATATGTTCTAATGTTGGACACAATTGATTCCCCTCCATCACCTGTCTATATGATGCCAAATATTAAACTCAATACATTATCTACATATAAACCATATGTGTGTTAGTAAGTTCTAGATAGATCTAAACTTTTTATGGCTAAATAAAATCAATAGCTTTAATTCTAATGCTAATAATTACAAAGTTAGTAAATTTGTTGCCTTTTCTAAATATACCACTATTTACAGAGTTCTGCATGGGATAATATTCTGTGATCATAAACCTAAGGGTGTGAAAAAATGATCTTGCTGCTAAAATTAGCAATCAGAACTAGAAAAGCTTGTGATTATAAACTTAAACTTTAAAATACCTTTTTATTTTTGGAATTTGCCAAGCTATTCTAGAAGGGATAGTATAAATTTGTCAAATCTTAGAAATAAATAATGCCAGAAACAGCAAAACAGAATTGATCAGGGAGACATTATCTAGGGCATAGGAATAAAATGACTTTGAATTCTCAAGGAAAAAAATTAAGGATAATTACTTTTTAGATACTTTAACTATTCTGAAGTTTCTTTGTCCAGGACAGAGTAATGATTTTGGAAAGTAAATACAACAGCCCAAAATAGTTCTCCTTTAAAAAAAATCTAAATGTAATTGTCATATTTAGAAAATAGAGATAGATTTTATACTTTTAAAAGTGAAATCAGAGTTCTAAAGAGAAAGAACAAAGGAGAGAAAAAAACGTAGAAAGCAGTTAAGTAACCATGATGAAAGTTACTAGGCAGACCTCAGGTCATAATTAAAAATGAATCTATGCTTGAAATAGATCCTAAGGTTTGAACATCAAACTAAATAACCATAAGCACACATTATTTTTCTTGACAGCTTTGTATTGGTTATCATTTTCTGAGTTGGAAAATCTTGATATGCATTTTATGGTGATAAATGGAGGATCACTCCTATTGTATTGCCTATTCTCTATCTAAAATTTATTTTTTTTAATGTTTAGTGTCATGGGCATTATATTTATATAAGTCCACATATTATTTCTTCACTTTCTTATTTATATTTTTAAAGAGATGAAAATAATAAGTTAACATTTTCCTAGGAAAATTTTTGTATAAGAAAATAAGATTAATACCTATTATTCAAATGATTAAAATTTCCTATTAAAAATAGAATTGTCCCCAGATTAATGGTGAGATTATAAAGAATGAGCTGGCTTTCCCATATCGTGGTAGTGTTCTCCAATGAAAGCTGACAAATGAACAACTGTCTATTTCAAGTGATTTAAAATTCAAGATCAAATGTATAATCTTAGTCTATGGCCATGCCACCCTGAACATGCCCTATCTCATCTGATCTCGGAAGCTGAGCAGGGTCAGGCCTGGTTAGTACTTGGATGGGAGACCACCTAGGAATATTAGGTGCTGTAGGCGTAAAAAAAAAAAAAAAAAGGTACAATCTTGTAGTAGATATTTTTGACTATTTACTATATGCCAGGCTTTAGGAATATTAACATGAAGCAGAATATCACCAATGGGGGGAGTCTTTGCTCATCCAAGTTGTTCTCAAATGTCAGATAATGCATTACCTCAAAACTAGAGTCACAAAGGTCTCCGTGGGATATATAAATCAATTTTTTTTATTTAACAAAAGTTTTTTTAACTTATAGTTTAAGTATTTGTTTTGTTTCCTTACTTTGTTCTTTCTTTCTTCAAATATCTTTTTTATTCATACACTGGATTTTTTTTAACTTAAATATTTATCATGTTCTCTCAAATTCTTTTGAATCTTTATTATTTCTATTTAATTTTTTCCCTTCTTTTCACCACATATTTCTCTTAAAGAGAGTTTATCATCATCTCTGGTGGTTACTCATTTTTGTGTTCTTTCTGTTTTAGTCTCCATTTTCTTTAACGTATTTTTTTTTCCTGAGCTCTGTCATTTCATTTCTAAGGTTTTTGAACACTGATTTGTATTATCTCTTCATTGCTCTTATATAATTTTCTTAGTGTCTTTTAGCTCTGTCTAAGGTAGAGAGTTACTATTTTGGTCTGTATTGTGATCATGTCTTCCCAGTGTTTAAAAAAAATGATCTACAGAGATATTATCCTGCTCCTTATTCTCTTTTTTTGTCTTATAATAGCCTTGTATGGGGTTTCATTTCAGTTTTATTCTTTGCTCATTTTTATGTGAAATTAGTTTTCCTGCATTTTTGAAGGAGGTTTTGCTCAGATAACTTTTCTCCTTTTACAGTGCTCTCTCCTCTTTTGTTTCTGTGTAGTGTTCTAAAAGATGGCAACTGGCTTTCGGAGGTTTTCTGGCTCTCTTCCCCTTCCCCACTCTTATCTGGACCTTCTGTTTCTTTCCTCTCTGTTTCACTTACCCTGCTTGATGTCGATTCTACTCCAAGCAGTTTCTCCCCAGTGTGGGCTCTCTCCTGAAAGGGAGCCATGGCAAGTAGGTTTCAAGAGTACAAAGAGGTCTATGACCATGCTACTCTGAAAAAGCCCAATTCCATCTGATCTCAGAAGCTTGGAAGCTGAGCAGGGTCGGGCCTGGTTAGTACTTGGATGGGAGACCACCTAGGAAGACTAGGTGCTATAGGTGTAAAAAAATTAAAAAATAAAGGATTGTAAACTGACAAGGTCCTTGCAATCTGTGAAGTCAACCAAGGGTTGCCTCACTTAAAAAAAAAAAAAAGAGTGCAAAGAGTGTATGGACTAGACTAGACTTTTCATTACTTCCCCTCATGCACTCCTTTTATTCATCCAGTATTGAATTGAGCAAAACCTCTCCTGATCTTAACTGCTCTTCCCAAATCAGCCTGCTGTGCTTTCCAGTGATTAGCTGTTGGCTCTTTGGGGTGTTTTATTCTTAGATCCACCAGATTTCCTGTTTCTTTCCTCTGCTTTATCCCGCTCAAATGCTAATGCTATCAAGTGTTGTAGCTGTAGAGCATTTATCTTAATCTGCTTGTATTTTAAGATTATTATTATTCATGATTTATTCTGAGTGGTTGTTCTATCTGTTTTTATGTTGAGATTTAAGGCTTGTTGCTGCCACTATCTTCCCAGAATTCTCTTACACTAGATTTTGATATAATTTGTAACATGTATTGAATTTTAATAAATATGTATAAAAGAAAATTAAAATTGAGAAGATTCTGTCCATTACTTAGTAGTAGTATCTTGAAAACTTGGGGAAATTGATTTCACTTGATTTATATCAGCAGAGCAGCTTTTGATACTGGATACTAGATACTGGTCTCAGAAAAACCTATATGGTGCTGAGACAGGGAAAATAGCTGTAGAAAATAGAACAATGCATTAAAACTGCTATGGTAGATAATCTGCTTATAGTCAGAAAATGGACTTCATGACATTTTTGTCATGCAAATATAAGAATGTGATGTTTTAATTATCCTCCAGTACCTACTTCTGAATGTTTTCCTATTCTTTTCAAAACAATATATTTCTAACTTAGTTGTGGAATACTTTTAAGGGAAAGGTAGAAAAACTATTTCAAGATTGTTCTTTTAAAAATAAGATCCCAGTAAAGACAGCAAGCTTTGGAGGACTGAAATTGCCTTGCTGGATGAGTGGATTGAATAGCTTGGAAGGCAGAATCATCTCTCTCAGATCATCAGAACATCACTTAGGAAATCACCTATAATACTACTAAGATATTATCCCTGTGGCTCATAAGAGTTAATGCAGCTTACAGGGCAGGGAGGCAGAGTGTAGTAAGCCACAGTACTAGAAACATAAAATCTTGTTCCAGCCCTGGTGTCTCCATTTATGACCTATGTAATCTTGAGCAAGTCATTTAATTTTTTTTTAAGTCTTGAATTCTTCACCTGTAAAATGTATATTATTATGTAACTGGTGACAAAGTAAAGGACCTTGAGCTAATTTAAAACAATTATAAATGTTATTATGAAAATACCAATTTTATTTCCAGGGAGTGGCTTACACACATAAAAACTGCAATTTTTTTTCAATTTCCAGTCTTTAGTAAGTGCAGAGCACCCATCCAGTTGCCCAAAATAGAAGTTCTGATTATACCTTGTCTTTCTTACTGGTATTCAACCAATCACCAGGCCTACAAAGTCTACTTATTAAATATTTCTTAAATTTATCTATTCCTCACTTTACTTATCACCACTACTCTAGTTCAAGTCACCATTGCCTTTTGTCTAAATTTTTGCTAGAGCCTCCTTATGGATTTTTCTTTCTACAAGTCTTACATTTTCCAAAAATAGTCTCCATGATATAGCCAGAACAGTTGTTCAAATGTATACAAGATTATGACACTTTCTTCCTTAAGTCCCCCTTAATGAATTACTGTTATATTTAGACAAACTTCTAACTTTTTAACATGACTTATAAGGCTCTCACCTTTTCAGCCCATTTGTTACCAGTCTATAGTCCTTGCTTATTACTGTGCAGCCAAATAGAACTAGCTTTAGTTCCCCCAAAGTGCTGTACTTACCTTTGTCTCTACACAGTGCCATTGCCTGGAATATATTTTTAGCCCTTCTGTGTCTCACAAGGCCAACTGCTAGCCTTCTCTAAATCCCAAAGACTAGGTTGTCCCTCCTACATATTCCCAAAGTACCCTAATTTATACTTATTTTGCATTATACTTGCCTGTTTAGTTTATTGACTTCCACATTTGAACTCAATCTTCAAGAGGTCAAAGACTATGAAATTTTTACTTTTATATTCCTGGTGCCTCACAATATTTGTTGAGTGAATAATTTACCATGTCGTTCCCCGAAAACTCATGCTATGTAGCCATATGGTGAGCTGCCATTCTCCAGGCAGTTTTGGTTAGGAGACTGTTCTGAGTCTTGCCACAAAAATAGCTCCAACTTTGAAGGACGGGAAGACTGACATTCTTTTCCACTTTTATATAGGTGTTTAAAATGTGTTCTAATATTCTATGGAAATCTCTGATAGACATAATAATAATCTTCTCGATAATTGTTTTATTTCCTTCTAAATATTAAGTTGAATTTGTATAAATTTATATATGTGCCTCATAGCTTTCTGTGGTATGCTTTTCATTTTCCTTTCAGATGATGATGCCTGAAGCTCTTGAAAATACATAGCCATCCATGAATTTCCTCTTGAGTCTTATTCTTACCACACAACTATCCATCATCATTATATTGGTCTAAGTGGAATACCAAAAATAAATTAAAATTTTGAGAAGTAAAATATTTTTCTCACTAAAAGAACAAAAACTAAACAAACAAAAAAACCTTTAAAAATGACTAAACTTGAAACCTACTATCTGATGGCTGTTTAAGCCACAGCTTGTTGGCTGGCTTTTCTGACCTTTGATGAGATTTGAGGTGATGTCAGTACTCGCATCTTCATCATCACTCATCTCTTGTCCCTGTGGACCATTCACATTCTGGATGTGAAAGCTGGCAGCTGCCTGGCAGTTTTAGGCTGGCTTTCATTCTGTTCTGATTGAGGAGGAGTTGCCATATTTGAAATGACTCATCACCTGCTGTAGTTTTCCTGCTGACACAGATAACCTTAAATTTCATAAGCATTTTGATTTTGATTATATTGAAAGTATCATTTAACAGTAGGCTATCTCTTTAGTTATATTTGCTTTTGTTTTCTAACAAGACACCAAGAGTCATATTTCCCAGCCAGCTGGCATGCTGAATGTTAGTTCTTAAGAACACATTAGTAAATCTTCCAGCTCTATAGAACCCTGTTCTTGAAGCAAGTGTCCATCTGTCAGGAATCCAAAAGGAATTATCACTCTAGGGTTGAAAGTCCTTCTGTGAGAAATTCAATATCAGCTTGCTGCCTGGCTTCCTAAATCAGGATTGTATTTTAATTTCTACTTTATATAGGACCATCTGTCCTTAAAGTTTGGAAATAACTTAAATATCCAATAGTAGAGAAATGATTAAATTATGACGTCACTCAATTGTACAATGGAAATGATTGTTTCTAATAGAAAACATGTTCTACTTACTATGTTAAATAAACCTTTTATTCAAAATTGTGCAGTTGTTGACTAGTTATTTATTAATCAATAGAAAAATGCCTAAAAAATACTTGAGATTTAGCACTTAGAATCATCAGAGTTGAAAATAGCAGCTTATGTGGGATGAGAAATAGGGTGGGAGAGAGAGAATTTCTTTCCCCATGAACCTTGTAAAACTATTTGATTCTAAAATGTATATATAGCTTAATTTTATGAAAATAAAAAAGATTTGGAAGTCCAGAAGAAAACATTTTTTAAAATACATATTTGGTTTTTTTTTATTAAAATTATATAAGAATTTAGCTGTATTAAATTTGAAGAGAACTGGCTGATAAGTGAAAACTAAATTGTTGTAAGATTAATATAAGAAAGTAAGGATTTATACACCTTCTTCCCTTTACTGTTTTAATTCTTGTGTTAATGCCATAGTTATGAATTTTATATGGTTATTTATACTATTATATCTGCAAGAGTAAATCTTCATGCCTGTGTATAGAAAGTAAGGCTATTCATGGGGTCTCTTTGATCCCTTTGGCATGAGAGGACTTACTAGTACCACCAGGGCCTGCAAAATCTGGAGAGAAAACAGAAGCGAATCTTACCATTCACAGTATTTAAAGCTGATAAGCAAAACTAGGTCAGAACCGTGAAATATTGTTGAGAATCTAGCTAGAGGAATATCCCTGAAGTGAATTCTCAGTGTAAGGCTTCTAAGGTGAATCTTAGAAGCCGAAGTTAGAATTTCAAGAGGATCAGAGTCAGAGAGTTAGAGAATAAAAGAGCAAACAAGAGCACTGGCAGTGATCCACCTAGACATTTAGATGTTGCTGCCATATTCTCTGGGTAGGCCTGTTCTGTTTTAAAGATTCTAGAGGGAAGGTACTCATTTTTCCCCAAATCTCCTTCTTGGGTTTACATCTAGAAAACTTGATGGGTTTCAGTGTTTGCTGAAGCAGGAAGTGAGTTTTGAGGAACTGCTGTCCAATATTATTCCCAAAGAACTATGTCCCAGAGAAGTCCTTGGTATTGCCAAGTGCCTCTTCAATGTTAAAATCTCCTCAGATTCTTCATTTTGGAATATCATATGCTGTGGAGTGGGGCCAGATGAGTAATTGTCATGGAAGGAGCCAATTGGAGTTGGCAAGTCATCTCAATAGGCCTGAAGTGCAGTTCTGGCATGGTCGGGCAACACATGCATGTCAGGAGGACAGGTAGGTATTATTTCCTCTTGGATATTCTTTCCGATGCCTGATCCTGGCCTTTCTGGAGTGTACTTCGGGGGTTCTCTTAAAAGAGGGAAAAATTCCTTCATTCCGCTAGATACCTGCCAGGTGTCCATGTTGTTGGGAAAAATGGCAAAGAAGTGAAAATGACTATGATAAAGGATATTTGATACAGGATTTATATACCATAGTTACTTGAGAGGTGGACAAATTACATTGTATGCAAAGGCAGCATAAGGGAAGAAATATTTGTTGTTTTGATGACATGTATCAGCTGGTCATCCATCTTGAGTGATGAGTAGCAGACAGGTGGTTGCAGAAGTGGAGAGCTTAAAATAAAACCAAAATGCAAAATATAGGGTAAAACTAAATTCCAAGTAATTAGACTGCCCATTGAACAAAGATCTTAACAAAGGGGCAGTGAGTGATTGGTGTGAATGGGACTAAAGGGTGACTTTGCAAACAGTTTTGATGGGTTTAAATTATAGATAAAAACTTTTAGGATTAACCGGAGAAAGAACTGATAGAACTGGTGACTGGCACTGGAATTGGATACCAAGGAAATTTATTAAATCTCTACCCATAAATATTGTATATTAATAATAATGAGCATTACCAGTTCTTGATTCATGGCTATATGCGAAGTACTATGATAAATGTCGTAGGTGCATCGTTTCATTATTTATAACCAGTTATCAGTATTTTCCCACTTTTACAAATGAGTAAACTGAGGCATAAATACACTATTACATAGTTATTTGGTAAACAGTAAGGCTATATATAAAAAGTTCTGTTAACCAAAGGAGGAGAAAATGGCCTGTGGTAGCCTATCTGACAAGGACTGGTCTAGGGGAGTTTGAGCTATGGTATTCCTGTTTCACATCCTTAAGGAGAAATAAATCAACAATCATTTCCTTTGTCATTTTCTTTTGTATATTTTGTTCATGTATGTTTCCATTTGCTTTTCTGCCAATTCTCCTTTTAAAATATTAGACAGATGAATAAAATTGTTTTAAAGAGCTCGTTTCTTCTTTCAGCTGTTTGTGCCAGTCTAGCTCTCAATAAAGTGAGATGGACTGATTTAAATGTTAATGTCAAATGGTGAGTACTAGGAACTGTTCTTCTTGTAAAATACTGTAATACAAGGTCTGTACTAGTATCAGTGACTGATGGTGTTCTTGGAGAAATCAAGACCTCTGGAAATTGTGGGAATGATTAATGGTTACTTCATCTTGTGTTTACATGGCAGAGTTTGTACTCTATTATTCCTGGCTTTTTTTTTTTTTTAATCATAGGCTGTATTTAACCAGAACCTTTCCATTTCTAAAATGATGCTATTATGATACTTATATTTAATTTCTCTCACAAATACATATTGCCTACTATGTGCTAGGTGCTGTACTGTGTTCTGGGCATAAAGATTGAATAAGATCACACAATCCTTGCATCCTTAGGTAAATGTGAGTCTGGAGGAGACATACAAAACACAAGTTTACAAATATTTGTTTAATTATAATGGTGATAAACAGTCAAGGAAAAAGGCAGGTTTCTGAGATACCAGGGGCACTAATTCTAATATGAAAGTTAGGGAAGGGAAGTGAGTGCCAGATCATGCAAAGTCCTGTAGGCTTTCAGTGGATTTTGTGCTAAGAGCACGGAAAGTCTTCAAGTAAAGAAATTGAAAAGATAAAGGCCTGCAACAAGAGACCACTGGAATAGTGAAATCATCAGACTGTAGGGTCTTGCGTTAGCATGGTGATCTCTGAAAAAAAATGAACAGACAAGTTAGAAAGTAAAGTATGTGTCAGAATGGCTTGGTCATTGATAAATTAATAGAATCTTAGAATTAAAAATAACAGGATATTTGTTATTATTGTTTCAATATTTTATTAGAGTGTAGTTGGCATACAATATAATATTAGTTTCAGATGTACAACATAGTGATTTGACATTTATATATCTTATAGTGTGTTCACTACACTGTCTAGTAACCATTTGTTACTGTGCAAAGCTATCACAATATTAACTACATTCCCCTTTACCTTTTTACCTATCCCCTCCACCATCTCCCTCCATTCTGGCAACCATCAGTTTGTTTTCTGTTTCTTTGAGTCTGTTATATTTTGTTTGTTATTTTTTTGTGTGTTTTACATTCCACATATAAATGAAACCATATGGTATATTTCTTTGTCTTATTTCACTTAGCATAATGATGTCTGGGTCCATTCATATTGTTGCAAATGACATGTTGTTGCATGAAAAGGTTTAATTCTTTTTATGGCTGAGTAATAGTCCAATATATATATATATACACACACACACACAAATATATATATGTATATATATATATATACACACACACACACATATATATGTATATATATGCATATATATATTTGTATGTATATGTGTGTATATATATATTATGGAATATATGTACACATCTTCTTTATCCATTTATCTATCAATAGACATCTAGGTTGCTTTCATATCTTGGCTATTGTAAATAATGCTGCAATGAACATAGGGGTATGTATATCTTTTCAAATTAGTGTTTTGGTTTTCTTGGGATACATACCCAGAAGTGTAATTGCTGGGTCATAGGCAGTTCTATTTTGAAGTTTTTGAGGAATCTTCCCATTGTGTTTCTTAGTGGCTGAACTAATTTCCATCCTACCAACAGTGACTAAGTATTTTAAGAAAAAGAAATTTGGGTGGAAGGAACTAATTTTGATTTTTTGACATTTTCAATCCCATATTACCATAGAGTATTCATAGGAAGCCTTTACAGGTAATCCAGGGCCAGTATCCTGCCTAGAAATGTAGAACTGGGAACTATTCAGTGGGTTTCTCCCTATAGTTTGTATACCTGGCTGAGTCCAAGGAAGGAGCAGATCTTTCAAACTTGTACAAAGGTGACTTACATTCACAATTTGTATATCCATAGAGCTATGTCTGCCTTTTTGCATTCATTCACATAGACTCCATGAGGTAGCAGCAGGTCTGATCCATAAAATTAATTTAAACTGGAAATTGGATGAACTCTTGAGAAATGTGTATAACAAAGAAGAACTATGAGGTCAGTATAAATGAGTGAGAGGAACTGAAGAACAAGACAGTAAGATGAGAATATAATATGAAAGGAGAGATGAGATTAGAGCAAACACAAGATGAAGATATCAAAGAGGGAGATTTCAATGGTATGAAATACAGCAAAAAAAATGTTAAATGTGTTAGGATTGAAAAAGCAATTATTAGTTTTGGCTGTTAATTAGAGAATTTAGGAAAAGTTGAGAATAGAATCCAGATTTATTTCATTTATATGTTTATTTATTCATTTACTCACTGAAAATATTTATCCAAAGCCTTTCTTGGTTCCAGGCATATGCTAATATGGAAAGTTTGTTTACTGAGTGCCTGATGAAGATGCTCAAGGAATATAGCCAAGAGAAAAAGACAATGAGGAGCCAGAGGCAGCCCCTTTTGTGAAAATTTATTCAAGAAAAGTTAAATATGTTTACCTTTAAAATAGAGTTAAGAAAACCAGTGTATAGGGAGTGGTTAAAATTAATAGGAATATTAGAAAGAAAAGGAGAAAGCATGCTAATAAAGACTTTAGAGACTTGGAAGGGAAGAGAAGAAAAGGCAGTTATAGGATAAGAAAGATGTCGAGGTAGAGATTGTATAAATTTTATACTATAGACCCTGAATTTATTAATTAGTTTTTATGCCTCACAGATATATTTTCTATACTAGCTTAAAATGCTTTTTTAACCTCTAACATGAATTTGAGCATGATTTAGGTATTAGATTAAAATATTAGTTTAAGTTAAAATTTACTAGATTAAAGCTTGGTTGGTAGGTGTAAGAGGACATAGAAACTGAGGCATTTAGTTGAATAGCTTGGGTTTTTATTTATAGTGTCATTTGTCACCTTTCTCTTAATAGTTTTATCATGGATGAAGAGCCAATCAATGAAGATGTTACTGGGAAATAAGTTCTGAAAAATCAATTTCTGTGTAAGTAAATTGTACTATGGTTTATATTTCTCATAGTTAAGCTTATTGATTTGCTTTTTAATTTTCTTGTTATTTTTTATGTGGTAAATCTGAGACAATAAAGATGTTAGTGTTTCTGTACATTAGTAACAAACATTTGGAAAATGAAACTTAAAAGTAATATGCTTTATTTTAGCATCAAAAACATATACTTATGAATAAATTGAATAAAAGTATGCATAAGTTCTACACAGTAAACTAAAAAGTATTTCTAAAAGAAATTTCAAGAAACCTAAATAAATGGAGGATTATACCATTTTTATGGATGGGTCATGGAATATTTTTAAGATATAAACAATTCTGACAACCAAGTTCAGTATGCTCAGGATGATAAGTTCCTGCAACTGATCCTAAAAAAAATTTGACTAAGGGTCAAGTGTCCCTGTGGTGGGAGGGGAGGATTTAGAGTCCAGTGGTTAACCCATTCCTTCCTAGATATTTCTTCCTGGGTCTCTTTCCATGACAATTTTCTTTTTTTAATCATACTGTAATTCTAGTCACTTTACTTTGATTTTTATTCATACAATTCCAACCTGAAAGGCATCTCAATTCCTAGAAGATTAGAATTGTGTCTGTTTTCACTAATATTCCCAAGACTTGTGTTCTGGTTACTGAGCTTCTGACTTATATTAAGTACTCTGTGTCCTGACTTCATGATTGCACCTAACTTACCAAACCTGCCCCCATTCAGTCTGTGCTTGTTCCAGGAGATCTGTGGTCAAAGTCTCCTTTTTAGGTCTGAATCACCTAACACTTATCAGACACCTGTTAGATGGAAGTCATTGCTGCTCTGACACACATGAGTCATGGCCTGCCCACAGCCATTCCTTCTTCTTTGCTGGTAAAGCCCAGTTTTATTTGTGTTTGTACCTTTCCTCCCATGTCTCAAAGCTAAAATTTGAATAACCCGATTCCACTTGATAGTGGTTGGTTTAGTTGTGAGCATGTGAACCCTTTCTGGATACTGAGAGTGAAACTAGGAAATGTTTTTCTACTGACATCTAAACCAAGTATAAGCTTATGTGTGATCTCATTCAACCTTCACACCACCACCAGTTAGATACTCTTAGCAGCCTCTTTTATAAATGGAGAAACTGAGATTAAAGAAGTTAAATAATCCTACCACTCAATAAGTGTTTGTTGAAATAAATTGCACAGATAATCTCCATAGAGTAAATAAAATAGTAAAAATATAGCAGGAGGTTTGATATGGTTACATTAGAAAGCTTAAAGACTTTTTTTTATAAAAAGATTTTTTTCTCAAGTTAATTTGAGCTACACATTAAGATATATCAGATTTGTGAAATAATATCAGATGATGTCACCTCTTCTTGTTCAATTATTGAGCACTATGCATACCAAGTTCTCTTTCAGAGCAATGGCATATTAGACCCACAACTTATTGAGTGCCAGCCCTCAATAAGTATAAGTTAACTGAATAAAAGAATAAATATAAAATATTTTGTTTTGTTTCTTTCTAAATGCAGTTGAATTCTTGAGCAATATGCAAAAAATGCAATGAAACAAATTCGATTTAATCATTAAATAAAACTGGCCTGCACTAAGAAATTATGACTGATCTTATTTAAATAGAACTATTTTCTGTTTCCTAAGAAAAACGTTAATTTAGTAAACAATATTATAGCTTATATTATAAAAAATTTTATTTCTCTTGATTTTTCCTATAATTTTTTTCTTCCCTAATTAACCTTCCCAAGGTTAGGAAGAAGAAATATTAACACTTGGGTGCCAGATATTTTGTATTTCTTAAATTTAATTATATTAATAACCAAATATGTTTTATAAATTATGATTTCCTCCATCTACAGTTTCAAAATTTGAGAAGACAAGCACAAATGTGTTTAGAATATGGTTTCCTTTTTACTATTCTAGCTACATCATAAATTACAATACCAAATTGTAATTTTACATTAAATTTTTCTCATTATACTTGGAAAGACCTATCAAATTTACTAATGTCTTCTGATACTTGTAAAGATTTTGGAATTGAGGTTATGCTATAAATTCTTTTTAGAATTCTTTGAACATTTGCAAAAATTGAATATTAGTCTAGATATCTATTTTGATACTTGACCAGTTAATACTCTATGAATATATTACATTTAAAAATCAACATAATAAGTTGAAATTTCTCTGCCTTTAATACTCTGTTAGCTTAGAATATTTTTTCTAACCTCCAATTCATTTTCTTAAAAAAAAAAAAATGACTTCTTTCTTACAGCTTTGGGAATGCCTAGTGGTGAACTTCAACTGAGTGTATTTCCTTACATTTTGAAAATGACAGATGTGATTTTTTCTGTTAAATTGCATGGGGTCATCAAATTGAAGTGTTTTTTTTTTTTCTTCTTCTTTTTTAATAGTCATATTGTCAGTGGGAGGACTCACAAAGCAGTTTTCAAAAGAAATTGCATTCTGGGAGTTTTCTAGTGGATTTTCCAGTTGAGAAACTGCTTGTTATGTTACAGAAATGTTCTCTGTACTCATTTAAAAAACTTGAATTATATTAAAAATTATTTAAGTAAAAGTCTAAATGCAATGCAAATAGGGAAGATACTGTACTTTCTGTTCCAGCCAATGGCAATCTTCTTGTTTGTGCACAGCCAAAAAGCTAGATCTTACTTTGCAGTTTGCACGTTATAGGGAGATAGCCTCCTGGTCGCTCTGAGAGAGAAGTAGCGTTGAGAATATCAAGCGCCTAACTCCAAGCTCAACCATCTTTCTACCTTATCTTATCACATATTCTTCAGCAAATCATTATCTCTGTAAGTGACACTGAGATTCGTCATGTGTTTGGTCACCCTACCCGTCTGGGGAACTGAGACATGGCTTCATGCAATTAAATGTAATACTCCCTATGCAAGTATCTGACATTAATTTAATAATAAACCAGCACTCAAGTTAATGACTTTCTATTGAGCAGGCATATAAAAAGTTGCCTAGTAGATGTGATTTCAACAGCCTGGGGAAAACCACTTTCCCAGAAAAACAGCACTGTAATTAAAAAGCTGCAACTACCTGTTCTTTGATATTTGTAATGTTTGGAAAGTACATATGGATATAGATTCAGCAGTTAGAGAATTAGATACCTCTGAGAGTAATAAGCTGCTTTAATTTACACTAAGTACCATTGGCAGATATGAGATTGCTTTTGGGGAGCTGGTATGGGAAGGGGACAGCACTGTACACCTCTCAGGAGACGGACCACACAGGAAGAAAGCAGTGCAGGAGAGGGCTTGGGGAGGCAATGGAAATGGAAACCTTTAAGAATCATACAAAATTGTTCATATTTCCAGATTTTAAAACCTGTTGACATATTATCATATTTGTTTCAGATTTCTTTTTTTTTTTTTTTAATGATGGAGATTAAAGTCGAAGCTCCTTCCTTTTCCTTTTCCAGTGTGAATGCTCCTCCCACCCTCTGGAGGCAGTTCTCATGATGTTACTGTGTCTAGTCCATGTTTTTATGCTTCCTTTATATATATGTGTGTTTGTCTAAAACCTATGGGTAGTTGTTGTATTGTTTTATTTTTTAATTTACATAATTGGCTTCAGATACTAATGTTTTTCTTTTTTTTGCCACTTGCTTTTTTTCACTCATATTTTTGAGTCCTATCCATTTTAACTGCTGCATATATTCATTCATTTGTTTGAATGTATCACAGTGTATTAATCCATCCCCCTCCCATGAACATTTAGATTATTTTTAAATCTTCATTATTAAAAGTATTGCTGCTATGAATATTCATGATCATGGCTCCTTATGCTCAATAAGAAAACCTCTCTAGGGAGTTGCTAGGTGATAGAATATGCCCATTGGTCACTGTTCCAGGTATTGGGAAAGCTGCTCTTCCTTGCAGTTGTGACTTTTTTGAGGGGTGCCAACTTACATAAATGCAAACATAAAATTTTTTTTTTCAAATTATTGCTTACAACTGTGAATTTCTTCATGGAATTACTTTTCTAATAATACAAGTTGTTTCACCTTTCAATTTCTTCAGTGTGATAAGTTTAATCAAATTTTTATCTTTTTAAAGGCAAATTTAATGATTTTCTCTTTTGCTAGCAAATCATTCCTTAGAGGTTTATAAACTTAAAGTTATAGAGTTACATTTAATATTTTCTGATAATTATTTTCATTTTACTTTGTGGTTACATCTAGTGTAATGGCTGATTTGCTTGGTTTGTTCCTTCTGTCTTTAAGTATGTAATTTATATTTTTGGTTGAGTCCTCCTTTTCCAATTTTTATTGGATTGATAAAGTTGCAATTTATTCTATTACCTCCTGGTCAATTTGGAACTTCTATTTTGTTATTCTATTTTCTCAGTGATTTCTTTTCTATTTCTTGTCATAAACACATAGCTAGCTCTCTATCATATGAAATCAAGATGTCACCCCTCACCAAGCCATTCTATCTCTATAAGTGTCTCACTAACCCAGTGGGAGTAGGTCTTTGTAGTGCTTTTACTTCCCTCTTCTCCCCTACATCTTCCTTAAAGGAGACATTGGATATTTCTGTTTCTTCCCTCTCCCATCTGTTTGCTTCTAGCTTATAGGCACTGTTGTGATAATTTAGTACTTTTATTTCAAAAAGCTTTATTTCATACCTATGTAAAATAATCCCAGTCTTTCATTATTCATTTAATAGTAACCATTTTTATATATGTAAATTTTGTAATATATATATAAATATTGTATATATATAAATAATATTCATTATTCAATGTTTGTTTCTCTTCATTTTGCCCTCTTTTGGAAGAACTTTCTGTGCTTATTTATTTATTTTTCATTTGGTTGTAGAATTTTAAGTTGCCATTTATTTGCCACAACCACTTTGAAAATATTACTCCATTGCCTTTTAGACTCTCTATTGTTAGTCCGATTATTGTTTCTTAGAATGTGATTTTTATTCTTTGCCACCTTTGAAGACTTTCTTTTTGGATTTGTTGTTTCACAGTTTTCACTAGAAATTTTTACACATTATTTAATTTTGTTTTATTTTGCTTGAGTCTCTGAATTTTCATTATGAAGTATATGAATTTCATCAATTCTAGAATTTTTACTAGATATACATGTCTTGGACCTTTATTCCTCCTCTATTCTGTGATTTTATTCTAGTTTTATCTTTAATTTTACTGAAAAGTTTTAACAATGTTCACTCTTCTATTTAATCTTTCCATTTTTAAAATTTTAATGTCTATGTTTTTATTTCTAGTTGATTCTTTGTTTTTATATCTGTCTACTCTTATTTCATGAGCTTTGTATTATTCTTAATGTTCTAGTTCCTTGTTTTATGTACTTAATCATTGCTTGGATACCTATATATTTTTAAGGTTTTTTTTTTTACATAAAATTCTTGGATCTTTAACTTTATTATGCATTTTATCTGTTCACTATCACTCATCATCAATTGTTTTTCTGTTATGTTTTTACTGTTTTATTGCGACCTCATTTTTAGTGAACTTTTTTTTTTTTTCTCTCCATGAGAATCCTTTGTAGTCTGTGTTGTGAATGTATACTCCATGATTGGTTGTACATTGTTTCTATTATGTATTCCAGGAAAAGAACTGCTCTGGGACAATTTTTATGCTAATCTTTTGGCTTAATGCTCCTTGAAACATTAGGGTAATGAAAACCTCTTTCCAAACTCATCCAAAACACAAATAGTTTGATTTTTAGAGAACACTTTTTTTCCTGCTTATCACTCCATCAGAGATGAATGAATTTTGTTGTATTTTCTCTGCTATAGTGAATGGATTTTTATATAGTCTCTTCTTTTACTGAGCAGCCCAGGCTTTACGAGGAGGTCTCAGTTTCAATTTCATGCTTTTCAAGAATCATAGTTCTTGTTGTCTGCCTCAGATGGACATTAAAACCCAGTCCCTAGTTTATTGGACTGATTGAGAGAACTGCATTAAGAGCTTATGTTTTTATGCCTCTGCTTCTCAATTCTGGCTTTATTTCTATCATTTGTGGATTTTAATATCTCAAATATGAGCTGAAAATGCATTAATTTTTTTTTAAATATTTTTAAAATTTTATTCTGATTCTGGATGTTTTTAGCAGGATAATTTTCCAATTATCTCAGTTTGTCATGTTAGAACCAGTGTCATTTTTGTTTGTTGATTTTTTGTTTGTTTGTTTTTAAAAGGTGAGTTTAGACTCTTTGCATTATTATTCATAATATAGTTGGATTTACTTCTAATCTCTTTGTGATTTCTTTTTGTTTTATGTGATTTTTCTTTTTTTTAATGCCAGTTTATTTTTTTCATACTATATATACATAATTTTTTTAACATTTTATTTTTTTATTTTATTTTCCTCCTCCCCTTCCCCTTTACCTTTTGGTTGTGTGATTTTTCTTTGTTTCTCTTTTTCTCCTTTTTTGCCTTTTATACATTTTTTTTATGCCTCTATAAACAGAAGGAGAAATTTTAGCTACTCATGGAAAATTCCCCCTAAACATTCATCATGTTCAGTTATTATTAACTGAAATCTCCTTATAACTTAGATCTGGCTGTGGGATATTTCAAACTGTGGGAGTTCCAGAAGTATTGGGATATAGATGAAGGGGTTCTATCCCTTTGCTCTTCAGTAGTAAAGACAGCAGGCTGTTGGTTGCCTATTGAGGCACTTAGCAAAGCCTCTTTGTTGTGTTTCTATGTCCTTCAAACCTCAACTGCAGGAAAAACTCAGTTCTCCCATTCCCTCTTTACTAGTTTTTCTGGGGTCAGGAACACCCACCACATTCATGAGGAACTGATGGCAACTTTACTTTCGGAACTAAGTGGCAAGATCTTCCCAATTTCTTTTGCCTTCCATATATTTTTCTTTGACCTGACACTTGGCTAATGTCCTACACTAGTTCCTTATGTCAGAGTGAGCACAAAGTCTCACTTAGACTTGTGGATCCCAGAAGACATTTGTCTAGGAAAGACAAATAGCTTAAAGTTGAGAGTGGAGGAGAAAGGAACCCTACTTAGGTCAGCATGCTCCCAAAATTTCCTTTTGAAAATGTTCTTTCTCTCCCAAATATTTTAAAAATCATCAGAACCTGATTAATCTTGTGTTAATATACACGCGGATTCAGTAGATTTAGTTAATAGATTGTTCTTATTCTAAGTTGTCAAATTCATTAATAAAAATGAAGATTATAAAAAAATATGTATACTTTGGAAAGAAGCTAGAAAATTATGTTTCATTTGAATTTATTTTTTGAACTTTGTGCTTTATAAGATTGTTTGTTTGGAAATATAAAGAAACATGACTGGGTTCTTGTTCTCCAGGTGTTTACAGCCTATTTAAAGAGATGGCATATATCTGATTTAAAAAGAAAACAAAGAGAAGAAGGAAAAAGTATCTCATAATTGTCAGTACAAAGTTTTATATGTACTTTCTAGACAAGTTCTATGGAAATACAGAGGAAGGTCAGGTAGCAGTACGCTTAACTTTAGAACTTGGGATATTCTTCATATTTCATGTTGACATGACTAACCAATAGTTAAGTTTTATCCTACAAACATCTGTTTATGAAAACTATATGTTAAGCAGTAGAGATTCAACAATAAAAGCAACATTGTTTTTCCTTGCCAAAAATTCATGATTTGGGGGAACTCTAGTCAGGAAGGCATCTATTTTGAGTTGATTTCTTAATTCAGGCTATGCCATAGATTTAGTTCATGACCAACAGCATACATATGGATAATATTGGTCATGTTTAAGGATGAGAGTTATAATGAGGGAACAGCAACAAAATAAAACCTTTGTTGTAAGATGATGCTTTGACCAATCTACTGAAAACAGTGTCCCTAATGGCTGGTGCTTCCAAGGAAATCAACAAATGCAAAAACTCAGATTTGATAGTAATTCTTCATACAGATTTTGAAAGTTCCTGTGAACCTAATGATATTAAAACATAAATTTCTCAGTGGTTGATGGTACTAGATATAGAGACAGAATGTCCTCTCATTCATTTCTAGAACTGATCTTGTTAGAGACTTTGTGGGAAATGTAAAATAATATGTTTTGACTTAAAAGTTATGATTTATGCTTTACTGGCACTTAGACATTTTGTTTAGATGCAGGCTCAGTCATCTTTCGACTGAATCATTTTCTAACTTATTTTAGGCAATTGAATACATTAACCTTTGTGATGTCAAAATCATTAATAATAATGAAATCTTTGTACATAGTGCTCTGAGCAATATATAATTTTATTTTGGACCTAAATGACATTTTGGCTATTGATGATAAGAAAGCATAAAGACAGATATGTTTTTTCCTTTACTTTTTTCAAAGATAAATGAATTCTGTCTTTTTATTCTGTTTAACAATTCACTCTTATTTTTCTTCAGATGTGAATAAATACGACTAGAAAGGTCATTGAACTAGTATTAAACAATACGGTATTAACTCCTAGAGAAAAGTTATACAAAAAGCACATTTATTGCATTTTTCACTTTCAATCATGAAAGCATAATACTGATGCTTATAAATAGATTACTGAACCCTCAAAAATATTTTTTAGTAATTTGTGGAGCCATTTTGAGGCCATTCAAATAAATGACTGAAAGATCCAGATATTATTTTCAGTTAAGTAAAAATCTATTTATTAATGAAGTGATTTGTCGTATTCATGGTTCATATCAAGTCATGGAATAAAATCTAGAAAACCTATGACCTTTCTCAAACTCTGAATGGCTGATGGTTTTTTGCAAAGTATTATAAATACATTCAAATAGACAAAGTATTAAAAAATCCTATTCAACTTGAAATTATTCAGTAAATTCCTGACAAAGGGGTCTTTGGCTGTTTTTAATTCATAATATCTTAAGTATAATATTAATTGTAATGTTTTTTCCTTTCAACATAATGGATTTTATAAGAGTTTTTTTTTTATGTGAAATCCAGAACACAAGAAATCTTTTTTAAATTATATCAAGAATTCAAAACATTATATTTCTATACTTGTTTCGTGGTTTCATGGCTTTAAAAGAAGTAGTAACATATTCAGAATCTCTTCTCTCAATGGCCTGTGGCTTTTCTAAGAAGCCAGCCTTGCGGCTGTAATGGAACCAGGGGCTTTCAGTGGCCATTGGGGCTTCATTACTCCCGCCAGGGCACAAAGCAAATGAAGGTCACATAGAATGTATTTACAGAATCCTATCTGCAACAGATCAACTATGGAATATTTATCTACAGAAAGTGTTGCAAATTCAGAAAATATTTCTCTGGAACTTGTTTTCGAATTAATATTTTCTCCAGTTTGCTCAATTTTAACATCTCAAAATATAATACATAGATATTTGCTTCAGGAAGACTGTTATGACTGCTCTCTTCTTTGGGTCTCTCTGTGTCAACCTCTGTGCCACTTGGATGTATGTCCATCACCACCGACTTGTCAAAAAACACCTTCAGGCAAGCAACCATGTCGCATTTATCTTTGTCCTTTCACTTTTTGGTCAGTGCCTGCATCACAGTGAGGAAGAAATATCTCTATGGAATAAATCAATCCCAGGTTTAATTTTGGAAGGGACAACATAACTGATGAGAAAGAGGAGTAAGATAATCTTTTGTGGAATCATACACTGTATCAGTTTACTTAGATGTACTAATTACTTGTCATCCATTTGTTCTTACAACTATTTTAATTTCCTTTAATAGATTACAATTTTTTTTTAACTTAAGTTTTCCTTAAATTACAGAAGAATAAACAAAAGCCCCTCGGGCCTAGAAGCTTTATCTGAAGGGATTGTCATAATTACGATATTTTTGTTTTTATTTAAAAAAATGTGAACTTTCCTGTCTGTTATCCATGTCTATTTTATTACAAACAGTATATATAAACATATAATCTCTCCATATTTACTTGCTTATAAACATGATTTTTTTTCCTCTAAATCTTGTTAGATAATCTAGGCATATTCATTATATGTATCCTATGGATTTTTATAACCTCTGATAAACATGGCACAAAGATATACAACAGGCCATTTCTTTAAACCAATGCTACTTTCAATTGTGAACGTCTTGAATGCTTTCCCACAAAACACATTTATAAACACGCTTTTTCTGACTTTGAATTTGTTCTGAAATGTTATATTATAATGAAATTAAAGTGACAATAAATAAATTTTGATTTCTTGATATATCAACCAGGATCAGGAATATTATCCCATTTGGAGTATATGAAAAGTATTAAATATGTAACACAACAGAGAGAAAAGCAAAAGTGTTCTTTCTGTTGCCATTTATTAAATGATTCCTTTGTTCTTTATTTATTACATTATCAGGTATCTAAGGAGTTTATGATGTATTAAGAAAGACAGGCAAGAAATGGTTTATCACAGTGTAAGACATAATATCTGTGCTTTAACAGAGGTGAATATCTTGACATGGGAGTGCCAGGGGGAAGTGAACATAGAGATGGAGAATGGATAAGGCACTATGGAGGGAGGTATGTGTATATGCAACTAATTGGAGTGCCAGGATTTGAAGTTTGGGGTAAGAAAATCACCACACATTCGCTAGTGAAGGTCTACCAAACCAGTTTATTGTAGCAAATCAAGGATATGAAATTAGAAAGAAGTGTCTACTGTATATATGTCCTGGTATTATGAAAAATAGAATATTGTGGAGCTAGAGTAGCCCTCAACAGAGCAATCCAAGACTTAGCTCTCTGAGTCCCTTTTATTTTATTTTATTATTTTTAAAATTTATTTTTTTATGGTGACATTGGTTAATGAAATCCAATAAGTTTCAGCTGTATACTTTAACAATAAGGCATATATATTTACACTGTGTGTTCATCTTCCAGAGTTAAATTTCTTTCTGTCACCTCATATTTGACCCCCTTTAGCCCAACTACCTCTCCTCTCCTTCCTCCCCTCTGGTATGTCTGAGCCCCTTTTAAAGCAGCAGTTTTATTATACCATCCTTCGGATTTGTCTATTTAATCTTAAAAAGTATAGTCTTTGACTGGAAGAAATCAGGAAGTAAGAGATAGTTATTGGTACAATCTGTAATGTTCCATTAAGATTTTGAAATAAGTTAACAGCTTGTTATTATCTAATAGATACTGTTCCTTTCTGATGTGGTAGCTATGCCTGATCTTAACAACATGGCCGCCCATTTATTCCTCATTGACACTCAAGAGCAACAATACCAGTCGACTGTTCTGTGCTGTTTAAGGTAGAGCTTTCAAGAAACACTTCTGGTCCTTTCTAAGGAAGAAGTGGAGACTTATAATAACCACAGATAAATAGAAGTGGAGTCAGTCAACTGGTGAAGTAATGAAACATGAATTAAATTATAATAGCACATTTTGCAGAATTTTTAGAGGCTATATAAAAGGTTTTCACATAAGAGTCTATGTAAATGGGCACTTTTCATTTTCATTTAACAAATAAATCATGTGATTACTTCATAGTCATCCAGTTAGCAGGCAACATAGGCTGTACATGAACTAGATCTTGCTCCTTTACTTCTTCGTTGTAATTGTTTCTGCTGACGTGGGGTGGCTGTCAGACATGCTCTGGTCTGGTTTGATTTAGATGCCATTTCATGTCCTTGAAATTTCAAGATCCTTGGTTTTGTGGTAAAACTTTCAACTCAGGCACAGGCTTGTGAGTTGTGCAGAAAAGGTTGGTGGTTTTGGAAAATACTTTGTTTCAGAAAATGCTCTGTCTCAGAAACAGTAGAATGTGGACAGAGGATGGCTGTACAAAATAAAAGAGGAAAAGAAGTAGAACACTACTCAGGAATTGATCACTTGGTAAATTGGTTTAGTAGTGGATTATAGACAATTCACGTTTTAAATCTCAGTTAATGAGTAAAATAGGGCTGAAGCCCCTTTTGGCAAGACATTAAATAATAGAGTTTAATTTAATCTTTCAGCAGTGTCCTACTGTAACTCTTCCTCTGAACTTCTGGAATGATTTTTTTTTTTATTTTCATATATTTGTTCACACACACATATATAAATGCAAACCTCAAATTCTGTCCTTGACTTACTGTGATTCTTTCATACAAATATAGAAAGGAAGTATTGTAACTCTTGTACCATAATCACTGAGAAATTGCCTACTTTTATTAATTTTTCAGGGCTTGCCTTTACAGGCTTCTCTAACCAGTGACTTCAAGGACAGTAATTTCAAGGACAGTTGCCAGCTGCTATTGAATGAATTCAGCACTGTCCCCAATTGAATGACTAAAATGTAGTCTTAACTGGTAAACATTGTGGATCTCAAGGACTTTGATCTTCTAAATCTCAGAATTTACATCTGTGATTTACATTGAAAGGAGAGCCAGTGGAAGAGAAAGAAATGTATATCTGCATATTCGTAAAGTAATTTAAACACTATTAATTGTAAACCATTAATGTTTTTTCTTCTTAGTTTTTCATCCTTTTCCTTTTGTGCCCCTTGTACCATTTCTAATCCACTATCATGGAATAACCAGTGCTGTTGTCTGAAGCTTTGTGTCCTCCCAAAACTCATATGTTGAAATCCTAACCCCAGAAGGGAATGGTAGGTAGGGCCTTTGGGAGATGATCAAGTCATAAAAGGAGTCTTCACAACTGGGATTAGTTCTCTTTTAAAAGAGATCCCACAGAACCCCCTAGTCCCTTCTACGATGTGAGGTTACATAGACAGGTCAGCAGTCTGTAACCCAAAGGAGGGCCTTTACCCTACCATGCTGGCACCCTAATCTTGGACTACCAGCTACCAGCTTCCAGAACTGTGAGAAATAAATTTCTATTGTTTATAAGCCATCCAGACTATGACATTTTGTTATAGCAGCCTAGATGAACCGATACAACCAGTAATCATTAACTCTGGAAGCAATTGGGATGAGGGAGGTGATGAACAGCACTACTCATATATAGTTTTCTTTTTATTAAAAACACAAATTTAAGGCATTTATAAAACTACTTGTAGGAAAAATTAAATATACCCATATAGTCATCTATTTCTGGAGTTTCAGAAGAAAAGCTCGTTATCGTTTTCTTTTGTTCCTAAGTCTCTTTGGCAATTCTTTTAACCTGTGACCAGAATGCTGGCAGCCTAATCATTACCAAAGAAAATTCTCATGCCTGTCATATTTTCAGCCCCACAATGCTGCTGCTCTCCTGAATATCCCCTAAGGTGTAAATAAAAGTTGGATAATGGGACACTAGGCCTGAAAGCCTCTTTAGAAATTATTTGGAAAACCATTGTGCCGGCAAATGCATCTGTCTATATCTATTTCTAAAGCACTAAATTCAATTTTGGGGCCTCCAAATGAAAATGCTCTATTTCTGGTACTGGCTGAGAATGTCTCTGACGAAAGCTTATTCCACAGGGACATCATATTGAGTGCTGAATAACAATATCTAGATAGACACAAGATAGCATTATTTTTTCCAATTCATCCTAAGTTTCTTTTAAAAATTAGGTTTCACAGGCCATGGACACAAAACTTTGGAATGATTTATGATAATTAGGATAGTGCCTTTAAAGGGTTTTTCATGTAAGGATATATTTTTTGGGGAAAAAAATCTACTGTTGTTCAACTGAATTTCTTTTATATTGAGGATGGAAAAGGGAAACATAGGTTAACCCGAAAGGGGGAACTCGATGTGAATAGACAAGTATCATGTCTGCTATAGAAGAACTTTAATATGTTTTAGGCTTTTTCAGAATAGATTTTCCCCCACCCCCCCAAAAAAAACTTAGATTAAACTTTACAGGTCAACACAAAAGATAAATAAAATATAAAAGACAACATGCCCTATTTTCCTGACAAAGATTAAATATTTATTTTATCCATGAAGCATAATTTCCCACTGAAAGAAGTGCTTTTTTTACATATTTCCTAAAGGAGATATCCAAAAGAGCTTATGTCTCTTTTCTAGCTATAATAGGGAGATGGATAAATAAAACTACACATCCTGGTTTTTAAGCTACTCTTCACTCAAAAATATTTTTTATTTTTCTTATAAATAGGCAATGACTCCTTTATTTGCTTTAGTCCAAGAACTAAACCCAAGTACTTCACCCTTAATAAACATTCAAGAAATATATTTTGAATAAATAAATATACAGTTTGGAGTAATTTTTAATGATAGAATATCTTTCCATTATATGTATATACTACAGTTTGTTAGTTTGATATATGTATATATATCCTATTGTCAGAACTTAATTGGTTTGTTTTCATCATTTTAAATGGTAAATATCCTTCTTCAAAGATATTTGCATCTTTTATCAAAAAAATTGACAAGGATAAAGTCCTAGATGTGAATTTTTGTGTTCAAAGGCACAGTTCAGAAAGTTTTTTATGACTTCTAGTAACATTTTTTTTCTTAGTCCATCCCTTATTTCATAGTAACTAAAATTAGTTTTCTTTTCTATTTTCTGTCACTCTATTTGTTTAGTAAATTAATTTTTTGTCTCCCATGTCAGTTCCAGGATATGTTAACCTACTTTAAGATATTTTAAACAACTCTCATTTTCCATTACATATATTTTAGGTGTATGATTCTTCTTTGATAAATACTTAATACATCTTTAACTTCTAACATATTACAGTATTTATACATTGCTCTTTATTTCCCAGTCTACAAGGAATAATTAATTAGGAATCTTATTATTTATCTACACATTTAAGAAGGAAGAGATGTATAATTTACTTTTTGGTGCTATACTGATCTCTTTCTCTAAGGAAATAGCTTGAGCTATTCTGTATATCAAAATGGAGCATTACCTATATTTATCATTAAAGTAGTTGTCACTAAAGTATATTCATAATTGTAAATTTATACCCATTTTGCTTAATCTCATCTAAAACATTAAAATCAATATATATTGTGATTCATTAGAAAATGAAATAATGAAATCCTTCCAATTTGCAAATAGGTTTTATTATTTCACATACTATTTTCAGTGTGAGTTTCTAGAATTTCTGCCTATTATACTACCAAATCACTGTTGGATTTGGCAATCTACAACACAAAATCTAAAAAACAATGTTCATTTTTAACATGAAAATGAATTTCTAGTTTAGATTTTTAAAAAAATTTTATTGCATCCCTTGAGGTGATTTTCAGTACAACTGAGATGTTATATGACCATATCTGGGAGTCACAACTTCAGACCTTTCTATTTGTTGACTTTTTGGAAGTTGAAATGTAAATAACCAATGCTGTTGAAGTTCAGATACATTGCATTTCCTGCTCTTTTTGATTGGACCACCCAAACGTTATGTGTCTATATAAGCCTTTGAAAATCTACGTTGATCTTTCTAAATCTAGAAGGTTGTAAAATGGTTGCTGGGTGAAATAGGTTACATTTGTCCCTGTTCTTGCTTTGAGCATACCAAATCTTATATTTTTTACATTTTAAATTCAAATATAAAATCAAATATCACTCCAAGGCATAGGCCAATTAAATCTATTTAAAACCATCTTTAAATAGAATAAATAAAATTGTTCTCATAGACTGCAATTCATCATTTTGGTACCATTGTGCCATTGAATTTTTTCTTTTTTTTTCCCCACTTTGACCTTTGTATTGTTTTTCATATGTGATTATTTGACTTCTGAATTCCTTTGAATTGGCAACAAAGGTCAATTTTCCTTATGCCATATTTATTAAGTAAACAATGGACATTGACAATGCTGAGACAAATTTTTATACTTTCACAATTATAATTAGGTATGCTCTCAACAAAGACCTGTTCAGTTCTTATGATCGGGTAGGTGTTGGGAAGCCATCTAGAAATGAAACAGATTTCTCCCTTTTAAGGATTTGAGTATGAGGGAAGAAAGATAGTTATGATAACATGTAATGACTCCTGTACTAGAGATGTACCTAAGGTATGATTGCAGCTTAGAGAGAGTATCTAATTCAGCCTCAGGGCTCAGAGGACAATTGAGCTTGGCCACGAAAAATATATGTGATAGTGCAGGTATGTAGAGTGATAAAGTGAAACAAAAAAAGATAAGATTTGATTCCTGAAAGATCTTGCATGATGTTGCATATTTTTCCTTCTAAAGTTGGAAGGTAGTCATTAAAAATGTTAAGCTGTGGAATGATGTGATCCAGTTTGTGCATTTGGATGTCACTCTGGCAGGAGTATAGAGGAGCAATGAAGAGAAAGGAAGGGCACTGTAGGAATTCAGTCAGGAGCTGACAAGGGCTGAACTCATACATTGGCTATAGAAATGGAACTCTGAGAGACACTTTGGGAAATAGTAAGGAATTGTAAAGTTAGGACTGAGTGGTTTTAGCGGGTTAGGGCAAGAAAGGAGACAAGGATGACATCCAGACTTCTCACTTGGGCAAGCAGATAAGTAATGGACTATATTCTGACATAGGAAACATAGAAATACAGCAGATTAGTAGGGATAATAACAAGTTCAGATTTGACCTGCTGAGTTTGAGATACAAGTGACACGTTCAGTGGAGGTATCTTATAGGAAACTGGGAACGTGGATTTGACAGTCGAAAGAAAATTCAGGCTAGAATAATAGATTCTGGAAACATGAGTGACATGGTGATTAATGTTTTGATAGTGGTTGGAACTGTAAATGGAGATGAATGGCCAAGGTAGAGAGGGTAGAGTGAAAAGGAAAGAGTGATGAGACAGAAGCCTGGAAGATGCCAACATTTAGAAGTTTGGTAAAAGGACAGACATTTGCAAAGAAGCCAAATGTGATAAGAGGTATATTAGGAGAAAGTGATGTCATAAAATTAAAAGCTGAGAACTGAAATTTATTCACTGAATTGGAGTTCATTATATTCTCACCAGCCTGGTGAGAATAATTTCAGTGGAGTAGTGGGGGTTGGATGCTACATTATACTGGACTTCAGAAGTGATGTAGAAGAAATATCTAGTAATCAATTATTTCTTCAAAACATCTGTGCACTAATTAAGGCTCCGTGGAAGCTAAAGACCATGAATTTGTAATGTTACCAAACTGCAGGTTTAAGAAAGATTTTTAAAAAGTAATCCTTGCTCTACAAGGTTAGGAATAAAGGTATGTGGTTGGCTGTATTAATCCAGCATAGGAGATTTTTGACATACTGTAACCATCCAAAAGATGACTCCAAGGAAGTTGAAGACACTGATGTTTTAGATATTACATAAAATAAAACAGAAAATAGTAACCTACCATTGGAATAAATGCTCCTTCCCTCATTTGGTCTAGGACAGGATGAAATCACATCTTGGTTTCAGATCTTTGTCTTAGGCAGGAAAGCTGTTCTTTAAATCTAGGTACGTTCTCTGGTAAATGCACAAATTCTCAAAAGGTAACGAGGATGTGCTCTCCATGTGTCAAGGACACTAATACAGTTGACAGCATAAAGTATCAATGTTGTGCATGCTGAATGATTAAAGCATATTCTTCTTTACTCTTGTGTTTTATCTTGAGAAGCAGGCCACTCAACGTGACTTGGGAGTTTTCTGCCTTACTCTTAGACAGGAAGCCCCATCTGTTAGAATATCAATGTCAAGGTGAGCATGTCAATATCTGTGGCATGTATATGAGGAGTCACTACCTATAAATTATAATGCTCTGGGGCTTTTGTCAAAACAAGACTCTGAGCAGCAGGCACAGCTTTCAGCTTATTAGCATTTTATTGAGAGAGGAAGAGGCACACCAATAATCAAACTATGCATACAGATTGATGAAAATAACATAAGATAGGCAAGCAGCCAATAAATAATTTAAGAATGGGGAGACATCTGAATAACTGAAGGTAGCTAGCAAGTAAATGCAGAACGTTATTTCAGCAGGACTAAATTGACAGAATGGAAAACATCTGCTCCATAAAACAGACATGGCCAAACCTGGATTTGAGATAAATATCTTCTTTGTCTTCTTTTACAATATTCTTTTAAAGTATGAATAAAAACGCTGATAGCTTTCTTTACCCCAGTGTTCTGTTGTATCAAGCTTTTATTAGATAGCTTGTTAAGCATTTCCAAGGCAAAGGAAAAAGGGAACACTCATTAGTGGCAGGGTAAAAAAATGTATATGTATATATATATAAAACCTAAGAGAAAATGTACAGTAAGTTAAGAGCCAAATGATTAAAGCTTAACTATAATATATGATATTCTCTTTTGGTTACTTGAATAATTATAGAAGCAATCTGATAACTTGTAATTTTGTTTTTTCAAAGTTCATAAATTATGGACAATCTATCTGTACATCCTTGTTGGTTAAAATTAGAGCAAAAGTAAGTATCCCAAAATAGCAATAGTAGTTGTTACCAGTAAGTCTTGACTGGCTCAGGAGATGAAAAATTTTATAGTACAGACTAAATTAACAAAGAATTATAGGGCCATGCAAAATACATACAACTGGAAACTAAAAAAAAAAAAAAAATTGAAAAAAAAATTGAAAAAAAATTGAAAAAAAAAAGAATAAAGCTGTAGGCTGCTATAGTTATGTACAGAATGCACATTTGGCATCTGCAGCATTTAGAAAATAGCTAGAGATGAAGAAAATCTCTTAAGATGTCTATTGAAGAGACATTAAATTTTAGAAAAATTAAGAGCAAGTCATGGTTGGGGTGGAGAGGAGTAATTCACACAAATCTAGTCAATAAGAATTCTTGAGATTAAAAGAAGTTAAGGTCGTTGTTACATCTGTTGAGTATCAGATATGAGATATGGAAAGAAAATTTATGAGACCTAGGTTTGAATGCTAGCTTTACTACTTACTGGCGGTGTGATTTTTTGTGGGCAACAAGAGATTTATGCATCCAAATGTACGATCCATAAAATGTTTATGCTAATGCTACATTTCATTGATTCCAAGGAGCACTTTTATTTACATTTTAACACCTCTGAAACAGAGATGTGTTACAGTTAATGGCAGCTTGCCATTGCAGTGAGGCAGGAAGCTTTGGTGGCAAGTGGTTAATGCCTGCTTATGCGAAAACTTATTTCCTGCTGTCACGATTGGACAACTACAGCCCATTAATGATTCAGTCAGCATATCGCTTAAGGACTACATAAGAAAGAAACGTTGTTGTCTGAAACCTTTTATTGGCATCTTCTTGTAAGATCAAAAAAAAAAACAACACCAGCATCAAAACTTGCAAAATGTGAAGAAAATTCTTAAGACAGGAGGGCACTCATGTATGACATGCTGCATCACCCATGATTATGGTGGCACAGAGGATGCATTAGGTGGAAAAACAGGTACATCTATGATGTGGAGTTGAAAAATGATTCAGAAGAGTCAAACCAATCATGAAGAAAATTGGAAAATTACTTGAGCTGATTTATCTCACTTCTGTTATCCTTTTAAAGTATGCACAGGAGTGAGATATGTGTTAATAAATTTGTGCCTAAATAAGTCTAAAGAAACCTTCTGAATAAAAATTGTAAGTGATAAGTCATTGTTAGTTTAATTGGCAGTTTTTTGTTCCTTAGTTCTACATGAAACAGGAGTATCTTACAATCAGGGGCTATGTTTTCTTCTAGGGGTATTATGGTTTCAGGTCTTATGTTCAAGTTTTTGATCCTTTTTAAATTGATTTTTATGTATGATATAAGATAGTCATCTAATTTCTTTTTTCTTTCTTTTTTTTTTTTTTTTTTGCACGTGGCGGTCCCATTTCCCAACACCTTTTATTGAAGAGACTGACCTTTTTGCATTGTATATTCTTGGCTCCTTTGTCATAAATTAATTAACCACATATATGTAGGTTTATTTCTGGGCTCTCAGTTATGTTTCATTGACCTATGTGTATGTTTTTATACCAATACCACATCATTATGATCACTATAGGTTCAGAATAATAGCTTGAAATTTAAAAGTATAATACCTCCAGCTCTGGATTTCTTGCTCAAGATTGCTTTGGCTATTTGGGTCTTTTGTGGCTCTATACAAATTTTAGGATTGTTTCTTCTATTTCTATGAAAAAATGCCAGTGGAATTTTGGTAGGAATTGCATTGAGTCCATAGTACATATTTTCTAATTTGGAGAAAATTTATCACAAAGACCTTGATATGTAATACATGTTGTTACAGGAGCTTTTGGTATTTTGATTAAATGGTCAAATATTTTTATTACTATATGTGTTATTATATGGGTTTCTCCCTTTTAGCTTTTGCATTGGAATAATTCACACAGGTAGAATAGGAATTTGGGCTTTTACCTATTAAAAAGTGATAATGATTGAGAAATTATGAATGTATTTATGTCTTCAGTGACTTAGATATAAATTTTTATCTATACATAAATAATGGGCAGTTGTAGTAGGAATGGAATTTCCCAATCCATATTTCTACTAAGTCACAATTACATATTGCATAATTTGAAGTTTTTTTCCTCTGCTTATGAAATTGAAAGCAAATTTTGAAAGTCATTAGTTTAGAGTGAGTTAAAATGAGAGGGCTATTGGATAAGAATTTGGACATCTGCTGCCTGTCTCTGAATAAGAAAATAGTGGACAGTTTACCATAATTGGCATTTCACTGACTTAGGCAGTAGCTTTGTTGTAATAAGAAACTTTCCTGGGAAGCAGATGAAAGCTCTCATATGTCCATACAGATTCATAAAATGCTGATGAGATCTGCTCAAATTTCTATAAAAATGATGTATAAAAAATCAGGGAGTGCATAGTTTTCCATCAAGAGGCTGTTTTTCATCTCTTGAGCCAGTAATTCCTTTAAATTTCCTATGAAAAAAGGAAAAAATTTCTCCCTATAAAACTGAATAGGCAGTTGTTTTGTTCAACTATGCAGTTACATAAATGTCTGTACCACACATTTTATATTTTAGGTGCCAAAATAAGTTAAGTTATTATGGAACAATTTAAGTTTGTTTTAAAGAGAATAAAATTGCACATTCTCTTAGTAATAAATTCAAAATAAGTATATATTACTATTTTTATATCTTTAAGCTTATTTAAATATGTGACATTAAGATGATCATATTAATGTTAATTTTCTTTTTTATTGTATAATTATGTTGTCTATTGATTTTTTAATATTTATACAATGGTTTGCCTCATTTGTAAAGATAGCTATTTTACTCATTCGTTCATCTCATTCATTTAACAATTACTTATTAAACACTTATATATCTAAAACAATGTTAGGCACCATGGATTCAGTGGAAAGTTCCAATTAGGGAGAAATCGGATAAAACAGAAAAACATGCAAGATTGTAGAATGCATTGGTAGTAAGTACATAGAGTGGTTAAGAACTGGAACTGAAGGGCTTAATAGGGGACAGATTATGAATGTAGCAACTAAGAGTTTGTGCTTCATCTCAAGGGCAGTGGGGAACTCATAAAGACTTAATCAGAAGATCAACATGATTAGATTAGTATTTTAGAAAGATCACTTTTGGCTGCCCTATAGAGAATAGATTACAAAGAAACTGGAAGTAGAGCAAATAGGTAGAAAACTGTTGTAATAATTCAAGCAAAGATGATAGTGTCCACAGTAAGTAGAGACAGCTTACAGACAGATCTACTCATTAGAGAATATGTGTACGGTTAGATGGGAAGAGAATCTGAAATTCTTAGGAAAATAACATTTAAGAGAAGAGATGAAAAAAAAGAACCACAATGAAGACTAGAAAGAGTGGTCAGAGGGGTGGGATTAAATCCTGGAGATTGTTTTGGGGGAGACCAAAACTAAATGTTGTACTGTATTACTTATGTGCCTGGAGAGATAAGTGTTTTGATGTTTGTATTAGGTGAAGATAAAGTAGTGGTTCCCTTTTTAAAACAAAGCAGAGACATGGCACCCAATAAGTTATCACTATTATTTGGTCAGTTGTCAGTAGGTTAATAGTTATTTTGAGGAAGAGAATTGGAGCAAACCTCCATGCTAAAATACTCTTTAAGAGATTTTGTGGGGTTTATATCAGTAATAAGGCTAATCTATCAGCATCATCATGCTATTTCAGGGATGCAGTAATGATAAATGTGATGATGGGGTAGCTCTAGAGCCTCTCAGTAATTAATCACCACCTTACAATTATCTTCAGACATTTATTAACATTTAGATTTGTTTTTAACAATCTATCATAGTCCTTTTAAGTAGGAGGCTTCTAAATCCCAGCAGTTGTTTTCATTAGCTGCCAAAGAAAGAGAAATATGACCATGTGCTCTGTACAAGTCAGAAAAGCTAGTAGCACTTCTGCTTTCCCAAATGTTCACTTAATAGTAGTAGGGAAAAACAACAATAACAATAATGTAATTTAAAAATGACTGCTTTTCATTCAAATCTATATTTCAAATAACATTTTAAATACCATCATTATATTTGTATTAATAACATCTAATTGGTATGAACAGAATATGCTTGTTACTGTAAATATGTTATTAAATTCTGTCCTATGAAATCAGTACTAACAGCATCTCCAATTAACCAATAAGGGGCCAAAGACCCCAAGTAGTTCAGTTTATACATCTATAAGTAGAATAACTAGTATTCAAATGTAGACCTTCGAATGCTCTACTCTTTGATCATTCAACTTTTTCAGTGCTTTTAACATATGCTTGTTTGTCTCTTGAGTCCAGTTTCCTGTCTGTAAAGAAGCCTGATCTGTAACAGCTTCTGGTACCTACCACTTTGCCACAAACCAATACCTGTGATGACACACAATAGCTCTTTGATGAATACTAATGGTTAATAGTTTTAAGAGAATGGATGAAGCATTAAATGTAGATATTTTTAAAATGTAGATATTTTTAGATACTTAACATTATGGGTAGAAAAGGCCAAAAAAGAGAAATAAACTCTAAAATGCTATACCTGAATCCTTTTGAGAGTCCTGCCTTGTTGAAAGGCAGGGCCAAGGCAAAGATTAAAAACAAAGAAAATATCAAAACTGATTTTTATTTTAAAACAATTTTTTGTGAATAAAGTATCTTAATCAATTGAATAGATTTAAATTTTTTATTTCCTGCTATTTTAAATATTCTTTTGAATGTCTAGAGAACAATTTGTGGTTTTTTTTTGTACTGAGAGTATTATTTTTATACCATCAGATAGAACACTTAGAAAAGCAATAGAAGATGAACAATTCAATTTCTATGTGGCAACTTTGCTTATAAATATGGTGGGTTTTAGAATGCTGAGACTAGTAAATCACCATAGTAGAGTAGTGAATTTGGAGTACAGAAACAATGATTTTCATAAAAGTAGTATTTGTTTATTTATTGATTAGAATATGTTTATTGAGAAATAAATGTGTACCAGATACTATTATTGTTGATGGGATACAGCCCTGAATAAAGTTAAGTCCCTGCCCTCAGTAAGCTTATGTTCCAGAGAAGAAACTTAACAATAAAGAAGTCAACAAATGTATATTATAATGTCAGGTGATAGTGGGTGCCATGATGAAAAATGAAGCTAGGTCTGGATAAAGAGTAAAAGGGGAGTTGTTTCAGGATGGATTCAACATAATTCCCAATGGGAAATGTAAGACCATTTAAAAGTCTCTACACATGTGGAGGGGATATCATTTGGTTGCTGGCACTGTATACTTGAATCTGTGTAAAAATGAGATACCTTATAATGTACATTCTAAGATAGCCCTTGATTTTTCAGAGACCTCATAGTTACACTTTTTTTACCTAAACATAAAATAAAAAGAGATGATTCATTCTTTGTATCTCAGAAAAGCCTCAAAGAGCCCATCACAACTGTATAAATTACATATAGTTATGTCATTTTTATTCCTAGTAGCAGGAAAGACTTTAGCCCTAGGATTAAAATGCTAAATGCACCCTCAGGGCACAGAAGGACTGAGACAGGAAGGATGAGTGTACCCACATTGACTACTGAGTAGAGAGTTCTAAATTTAGTATATATTTTCAGCTTGGCTATATTTTATAGTACTTTATATTTGTAATCATTTAATAGCTATATTAAAGAAATCTTGGAATTAAATAAAAGCTATCATCAATGTTCCCTTTAAAGAGTAAAATTATTTCATTCCAGAGTCTAGAGGCAGTGCTATCCAAAAGAAAGATAATGTGAGACTTGCATGCAATTTTAAATTTTCTAGTAAACACATTAAAGAGTTAAAAAATGGTAAAATTAATTTTAATAACATTTTATATCACTCAACATATCAAAATATTATCATTTCTGTATGAAATCAATAGAAAAATTATTAGGATTATTTTATAAGTCTTTGAAACCCACCGTGTATTTTACTAACAGCATATCTCAATTTAAATTAGTCACATTTCAAGTGCTCAATAGCCACATATGGCTAATAGTGACCAAACTGGACAGCATAGGGCTAGGAGTTCTTTATGTTTTGAAGCAACTTTCATTTTATTTAATTTTTTTCCAAACCTGTTTTGGGCCTAGAGGTCTTTTACATTTTGTTATGCATGTCGTCACAACAGATATATTCTGATTGTGGAGGAAGAACATGGAGACTTATTCTACCTGTGTCATTCCCTCCCCACCTCTTAGATTTTGTCTGACAGAAGCTTGTCAGGCTTGTGAATAAAGGAGCAATAACAATAATATTGATCAAAAGAATGTGCTATGCATATCTAAGTCATTCAGGGGTCTCAAATGCATGCCATCTAAAAATTCAGTGACACTCTAATTGTGAAAGTCAATCTGATGCAATTGTTGCAAAAGTAAGCAATGTAGAGGATTCTCACTAGCTTAAACTAGAAAGTGACATTTTTTTTAATTAGACTATGTCATGGAACGAAAAAAGAGATAGATAATGAAGAATCCAGAAGTGCATTACCCACACCTCAGTTTGAGTGCCCTCAAACCTATCTAAGCAATTCTCATTTTCAAAGACTCACCTCTAACATTGTTCTGATCCTGGATCCCTTCCTTTATTCTAAATTTTATAGCCCTGAAAAAGAAAAAGAATCTGATTGGCCCATCTCATGTCAGGTTCCACTGCTAGACAGTTCATCTAAGGTAAGATGTAGGACAATGTAATAAAGACAGAGCTACTGGAAGTCTAGCTCTGTCTACCAGGGACCATTCTCAGAAAAGGAAGAAACACTGTGGACTATCAGTGTTCCATCTCAAAGAACAAGAGTGACAGGAAATGCCAACAGAGAAATAGTGTTTATGTCACTAAATCGATGTTTTAAGTTTTATGTGCTATGCCACTGGCCTTTGCCTCTTCATCTGTATTCCCAACAGCACTAAAAAATGGTGGAATGTTTTTTATTGAAGCCTGTTAGCATTGACTTATTATACTTAGTTTCTTTGAAGGTGTTGAGCTAGTTACATTTTAGTATAATTCAAGTGGCAACTCCATTAAGAATAGATTCAAGAAGCCAATAACTGATATAAATGTGAAGAATAAATAAAAATTTCAGGATATAACAAGGGAAAAATTTGAAAGACTATAGAAATAATAGATTATAAATAATTAATTATAAAAAAGAGATTCGAGCTACATTGGAGTACATTCTTTCTTCCTTCTTATCCTACTAATTATTTTTAGTAGCAATTATGCAACCTAACATTATCATTATATTGTGTATTTGCTTCTTGTCTTCCTAACACACTGGCATTTAAATTATATGACAATAGAGCCTGCTGTTTATGCCACATCTTCTAGAATAGTATCTGGTACATAGCAGGCATTAAATAAATGTTTTTTAAATGAATTAATTAGTCAATGAAAACAGTAAACTCTCTGACTACTTTTTGTTGCTAGGATAAAATAAAAATGATGTGTGGAGATATAGAGCTGAGAATGACCTTGGGAATTATTTCTGTTTTTTTTACTTTCTAACTGAAATAATTTATGCCCTTGTACATATTACCCTTTACCTAGAAGACTACAGGAAAAAAAACACAAAAAGTCACCTACAACGGGATTTAAGTTTACAATGACATTACTATGCTAATGTCAAGAAATCATAAGATATCTATTCATTGACAAGAAAATTGTGTAATTCCTACTTCTCTGGCTTCGACATCCTCAAAGCACAACCTTGCTCCTCAAACCCCTAAAATACTGAATATAAAAATAAAATATTTACTCAAAAATTTAAATTTGGAGCATCTGAAATGTGTTCTAAAGAGACTTCATATATATATTAAATATTCACATGACTATTTCATATGCCTAGGTATTGTTTAGTCCAAAATAAAATAGCAGAAAACAGCAGAAGAGATGCATTTTTGGAGGGTAAGATTATCACTTTGAGAAGGAACTCTGGCTTTAATTTATTAAATATTTATATTAAAAAGGCCTCATGTGTTCTGTTGTGGAGGTTTTGTAGCTACCTTTGTTTTACTTCAAAAGATAAAGTAAATGAGCAAAAAGAGTAAGCAGTGCCTATGGAATCCCACATCCCATACCATCTGAAAAATTACCAGCATATCGAAAAGAGAATGCTCATGATAGTAGCACAAAATTATAAAAAGAGTAAATATAGCATGTATTTTAAAAACACTTTCTATTTTTGAAAGACTTCTTTAAAAAAATTTAAAAGTTAAGTAATTGTGATATACCTTCTACCACTAATTAAGGATATATTAATACTCAGTGCTGGGGGGAATTTGGCAATTATTCTGGAAAATTGATCTTAAAGTTCTAGAATAGATGACTTTATTCATGGCCAGCTTTGGAGTGTTGGTCTTGATTTATAATAGTGTTTATTAATTAAGTTTTAGAACATGAGCTTTTTGTTAGATGGAAATTATTCTGTTTGTACACATTAATAGTTTAACATTGAAATTGAGTGATTATGAAAAAAATGGGCATTTTATAGTGAAGTTTTATGGATAATAGTAATAAAAACCTCACAGGGAAGCAATGTATCCTATTACTTTTTATGTATGTTGTCGATTCACTACATTTATTGTTAAAGCCAGTCTTGTGGATCCTGCCACATGCTGCATCTATTTATTTATTAATAATTTTTAGTTGATGCTTATTCTAGTGGTCCCAGGTTTGAGCTTTACTGCTTTCTCTGATTCTGCTGGAAGTGAGAGGTAAGAAGCAGCCTAACTTGGAACAAGGATAGCACAAGGAGTCAGTGGAGCTAATCTCTCTCTTTTTATGGTTTTCTATAATCCAAAATGTCGAATCTGGTGCCCAGCCTTTGTGCATGCTGCTAGAGCTTTTATTAATGGCTGCCGAATATCAGACACTTCAGATCCCATAATCATACAATAAGTAGCTGATAAGCAATGTAAATGTACTGGGAGCTATGAAATAAGTACACAGGGCGCTGGATTTGCAGGCATTTCTTGGTTTTAGCTGATGAATATTTCATCCTATTAAGCTCTTGGAACAAAATTTAAAAGCTTTGCCAAAAACGCAATTTTAACAATTAAGGCTTCTTGTACATTCTTGTTCTGAAAGTCTTCGAATTTATCATATTGAATGGCTAAGGAGAGAAAATAGGTTTTAAGTCTGTTACTGGAAATTACTTGGGATTTTTTTTGGAGGGTGGTGAACAGTAAGTGTAATTGACCTAATCTCTCTGTGGAAACAAGAGCCTCTTGGATCTGCTACTGGTAACTGGCAGAAAGTACTCTAATGTTCTTATTTTATTCCCAAGGCTCTGAGAGTGATGACAATGGACTTTGTTATAAACAGACTAACTGACGTATCTTTTAATCATAACAATTATTTTTCTTACAAGAATCTTATAAATGTATTAGAATTACTAAAATGGTGGACATATAGCTTTAAAGATGTTTTATAGAGTGGGAGTGGGAGGAGAGTGCTTTCAATTTCTCTCCTCTAAAATGTCCCTGTACATTTACCCAATTCAACCGCATAAATGTGTAATTTCCCCCTTCTTTGTTTTACATTTCATTCCCCTTCACTCTGGCTTTCTACTCAAGTAATCATCATTTTCAAATTTCCTGTCTTTTTCAATGATACTTAGAATAATCTTATCCATTTAGCCCTCTATGTAATACTCTTTCTCATTTAAAGAATAAAGAATATTGAGAATGAAATAAATGCTTTTCAATAATTTGAAGAAATGAAAAAAGATTGAAAGAAAGAAAACAAGAGAATGACAGCTTAACTGGTCTGATACTTATCTGTCACATTAAAATTCAGTCTGTTGTGTTGGGATGCTTATTTCCCTTCTTTTATAAAAATGTCTGAAGATTAGGGAGTAAATGAGAAAGCACAGGGAACTATGAAGATTCTGAAAGCACTGACTGGACAGAACTGTGGCTATTCTTGGTCTTGTTCTTAATTCATACACTTGCATTCTACAACTTTTAAATCTTTTTCTCAAAATGCTCAAGGAATGGTAGAAAGTACTAAGGGTTTCAAATGAGAGAGCAGAAGGAAGGCTAAAGCCTCTCTGGTTACAGTCTTCATATATTGCTATTATTGTATGCTGCATTAAACATTCCAGTTTCCCATTCAATAGATCTTTCCCTGGAAAAAAATAATTATGGTGGAACAGATGGCCTCAGACTTTGGACAAGATTTGCCAGAAACCAACAGGGACTTCAAGGGAGAATTTACCAGAAACAAGGTTGTATCTTGAAATAATTTCTCAAGGATAAAAGAAGTAAATTATGCCAAGAAGAAATGATGCATTATCTCAGTCTGTTCACATGAGTGTTGTTCCTGTACACTTGGACAAAATTGTAAATAAGTTGTTTTTCTCATTGTTTGAGGCCACAACCTTTCATAGCTTGATGTAAATCAAGACTTGTATAACAAGGCAAAGATGTTCACTTTTGTGACTGCTATAAACCATCATCATGGAAGTTCTAGACAGAGCAATTCAACAAGAAAAAGAAATAAAAGGTATCCAAATAGAAAGAAGTAAAATTACTTCTATTTACAGATGGCATGCATGGTTCTATATACAGGACATCTCAAAGAATCAACAACAAAAAAAATTATTAGAACTAATAAATTCAGCAAAGTGGCAGGGCACAAGATAAACGTACAAAACTCAGTTGTATTTTTATACACCAGCAAGATCAGTCCAAAAAAATTAAGAACACAATTCCATGTATAAGAGCATCTAAAAGACTAAAATACCTAAGAATAAATTTAACGAAGGAAGTGAAAGTTTTATACATTGAAAATGATAAAACATTGCTGAAAGAACTTTAAAAAGAATTAGTTAAATTGAAAGACACACTATGTTCATGGTTTGGAAGACAATATTTTTAAGATGACACCTCTTCCCTTATACCTCCTTAACACCTGGCAACAAAGAATCTGTTTTCTATGATTTTGTTATTGCAAGAATTTCATATATATTGAATCATATAGTATATAACATTTTGACATTAGCTTTTTTCTTCTCCACATAATTTTCTTAAGATCTGTTCAAGTTGTTGCATGTGCCAATAGTTTGCTTTTTTATTGCTCAGTAGTATTCCACAGTATGGATGTATTACAGTTTGTTTAACCATTCACCACTGAAGGACACCTGGCTCTTTCCGGGTTTGGGCTATTACAAATAAAAGGGCTATGAATAATTGTGTACAGGATTTTGTGTGAAAATAAGTTTTCATTTTTCTGGGATGAATGCCCAGGAGTGCAATGGCTGGGACATATGCTAGTTGCATGCTTAGTTTTATAAGAAACTGCCAAAATGTTTTCTAGAGAGGCTATACTATTTTTCATTCCCCTTAGCAATGTACAAACGATTATTTTTGCACATCCTTACTAGAATTTAGTACTATCACTTTTTATTTTAGCCATTCTGATAGGTATGTAGTAATATCTTATTGTGGTTTGAACTTACATTTTCCTAATGGCTAATGTTATTTGTCACTTCTATGTGCTCTCTAATGTCTTTTTTTCATTTTCTAGTTGTTTTGAGAGGTCTTTATATATTCTAGACAGAAGGCTTTTGTCAGATATACAGCTGGCAAATATTCCATCCAGCCTGCAGCTTGTCTTTACATTCTGTTCACATAACCTTTCATAGAGCAAAAGTTTTCCGTTTTGATGATATGCAAGTTATGAACTTTTTCTTTTGTATATTGTGCTTTTGATGTCATGGGACAGTTTTCAATATTAAATGTATAATTTCATTATAATCCTCTGAAAATGGAAAATTTATGTGAGTCATAAATGGACACTGATGAATAGCAAATTAACTAGAACACACTATTCCTTCACTATCTTGAATAAGTGGGGACATACTAAAGCAATATTTTAAATTACAGAAGTTTAGTATTGTATTGTGTTCATTCTTAACTATACCCTTCAGGAGTACAAAGCAAGAAATTAGATGTTCTTAAATAATATCTATAAAATAACTATGCTGATTCGCTGCAAAAATGGCAAAAGACTATTTTAGAAAAGTATGATTTTTATCTATTGAAGAATTATAATAAGCTAGTTGAAAATGTAGTGAGGGTACTTGATAAAATATAGGACTCTCAGTGAAACTTGAATCTGATAAACAGCAAATACTTTTTGAATATAAGTGTGTGCCAAACATTGCACAGGACATACTTACACTAAAAAGTTTTTGTTTTGTTTATCTGAAATTCAGATTCAACTGAGTGTCCTGTATTTTTATTTGCTAGATTTGGCAACCTTAAATGTGCTACAAATTCTTTAATAAAAGAGGTACTAATGAACTACTTAAATTCACAAATTAGATATTTGGAACAAATGTCCTTTCTCTAAATTTAACTTCTTATTACATTTTGGGTTTACTCAGTTTAAGTGGCATCTAAAAAGCATTTACATGAGAATCAAAGAATAAAAACTGGAATGAACCATGAGGATCACCTAGTTCAGGCCTTTCAATTCACAGACCTTTAGTGCCACTGTAATTCTAGGTATAGAAGAGAGAATAGATGTCCCATTGGAGTTTCAAAATTTCCCTGCAACTTCAGACTATGTAAAAAGTACAAGCATTTTATAGTCCATAACACTTAGGGACCTAATAATTTGAAGCCAAAGGAGATTTTCCAAGAGTTGGCAGAACTAATTGTATGTTTACAGGTATCCACTTTAATAATTAAGTAGGAAAAAGATGAAATTCAAATAGTAACCTATACGAAGTTAATATTTGCTTTGAGAAGATGATAGATATTTAATTGAAAAGAGTTGATGAAATTAATAGGGAGTTCCAAAAGTGAGGGCAGGAAACTAAAGCCTGTCTAGTTAGCTTTCACCTATTTCTATCACTAAATGAGAGCCCAAGTCACAGGCAATAAGGATTCAAAGAATATTAAAGACATTTTCTATAGCCATGGGTATTCTGGGTGACACATCTACATCACACCTAATTATAGGTTTGTCTCTTTTCCGTTTGCTCTCTTGTTTTAATTTATTTTTGTTCTCTTTTTTCTGCATTAAATATTTTTTTAATTTTTCTACTCCCATGAAAAACATATTACCAGGATATTTCAGTGACATACACAAAATCTCTAAGGACCACACATTCTTTTAATTTGTACTTTAATTATTAAGTCAGCCAAGGCTCAATTCATTTAATGTTCTTTAAAAATATGCATAGGTTCACAGCTATGTAGATAATTGGAGAAAGGATTAATAATATACAAGAAGAATTCAGTTTGGTGAAATGTAGAACTATAAGATAAAGGCAGCCAGACACTGGAGAGTAAGAAATGATAAAAGAAGCAAAGCTGTAAAGGTCAGATTATATTGTGAGATGAAGTAATGATAGATTATTGAGCCTGTGTAACTCTGCAGAGAAAAAGCTCTGACTGTCTAGCATGGGAGGCAATGTATTATGCATCCATCATTCAAAAGAAATGTAAACATGTACATCACAACAAATGTTGCACTCATTTGTGTTTATTCCCATGATCCTCCCTGTGTATTTCTGCTTTGTATACATATATTCTTTGGGAAGAAAATAATGAACTATGTTCTCTCTATGTCATTCAGTGTCTTCTTTTCCCCATCCCCTACCCCACCTTCCTTCTTTAAAACAGGATTTTAGCTTTTCCATCACTTCACGGGATATATATTGTTCTTGCAGAGGGAAATCTAGGTACTGAAGGAACAGGTGTTATTTTTTTCCCCTTTGGCTGATAAAAAGACAGGTGAGACATTGAACAATTACACTTTTGTCTCTGGAGAGCTGCCTCTCATTCCAGCTCATCCACTTCCTCTGTTTTGATTCTTTTAATCGGGGGTTTAGAGAATTGGAGTTGTTAGGTTTCCCAACTATGTAGAATTTTGGCTGTTTGGTCCTTCATCATCTAGATATTTAATTCCAAAAAATGAGACTGGAAAATATCCTAAAAATGTCACCTTTCAAATTTGCATATCTCTTCTCTCTCTCACCTATTCCTCAGTTAATGTGAAGCCTTGGGCAAATCCACCTTTTATTGATTTCAGTGGCAAGAAAGAAATTTTGGAACTTTATATACTATTTAACTCTGTCACTGATTTTTTTTTTTTCTTTTAGGCAAGGCAACCCTTGGTTGACCTCACAGATTGCAAGGGCCTTGTCAGTTTACAATTCCTTATTTTTTTATTTTGTACACCTTACAGCACCAGGTCTTCCTAGATGGTCTCCCATCCAAGTACTAACCAGGCCTGACCCTGCTTAGCTTTCGAGATCAGACAGGATGGGGCTTGTTCAGGGTAGAACGGCTGTAGACTTGTCACTGATTTTTTTTTTTTGTTCTGTGGAAAGTCACTGAGTGTTTTTAAACGTGGGTGCTGAACATGATATGAAAATAGGAAAAACATATTATTCCTCCTATCACTTTCAATAGCATGTTTATTGCCCTCACCATTGCTAAATTGAGAGTAAAAATATCAAGAGGAAAGCAGAAAGATTATGCAAGTAAATGCATTTTTATTTAAAATGTTTTATTTGAAAATTAATTTATTGAATCTTAAACTCCTTAAGCATAGTATAACATGATTTAGCAACAGAAATCACTGGCATACCTGCTTTTCTAAAATAAAAAAGATTAAAAAAATCAAAATTATGGCAAAAATAACATATCTGGGAGCAGAACATGATTATATTGAAAAGGTAAATTCTAAAACAAATATAAAAAATCCTGAAATGTTTATCTGCATATAACCACTATAACTGAAACACTAATTATAAAACTAGCTGGTCACCAATTTTGTAATTAATAGGCAAGTAAATATATTATGTGACGCAGCTGATGCTCTAAGTGCTTACAATAAAATCCTGTTTTTAACTCACTATTTTACATTTTGTTATTTTCAAATAAATAGATAAAAAGTTAAAAATAAAAGGATTATTAGCATGAAAATGTGAAAGATTTATATCTAGAGAGAAGAAAATTTTATTTTACTAAATTTTGAGTGGGTAAAGGGACAGAAGATTCATCTAACCCAGTCTTTCTCAGTCTTTACTGTGTGTACAAATCACTGGGGATCTTGTTAAAATGAAGATTCTGACTCAGTGGTCTGGGACATAACCTGAGATTCTGCATTTCTGACAGGGTCCCAGCTGATGCCAACACTTTTGTTCCCTGGACCACGGTTTGAGTGTCAAGGGTGGAAAAACAAAGATGTTTATATAATACCACGCATGTAATGAGGAACCACAGTATGAATAGGCTAACACTAACATTTGTTTTACTTTATAATGTGAATGGAAATTGCCAAGATATTGTTATTTATGTCAAGGGAACTAAAAGGGAGCCAGGAGGCCATGAGGAAGTTTGCTTTATGCTCCTCCCACCCATGAACTTTTGAACTTTTAAGACAACCATGAAACTGCATCTTGAACTTTACTTCCTCTTTACCATGGCAACCAGACAATCTGCATTCTTCACTTTGAAAGGAGATCATCTGTTTCATCAGCCAGCATCTTTTGTTTACATAATGAACCTAACCAATCCCTTTTAACCTAGCCAGCACCCTTCATTTGCAGAGTACCTGAATGGGAACTGCACTTGTAGGTTTTACCTTTATAAATCTTGCCTTTCTTTGTTTCCTTTGTAGCACAATTTAGGTTGCTACCTGAATCTGAGCTCCAGGTTATAATCTTTCCTTTGCTCAAATATATAAATGCTTTTTATTCTGTATTATAGCATAATTTTTTTTTTGAGGGGAAGAGAAGTAACAATAACGTAGATAAGGTTGTTTAGAAATTCTTCTGTTATAAAAACCTTACAAATGATTACCTAGGGAGTTAACTTATTTGGATCAATTTTGTATTGATTGCTCTCTTTTAACAGCTAGGATATTCTGTTCATTTATAAACAGGATGGTGAAGGGCACGTAGCCTGCCAGTATGTTATATTAGGATCCTGGATATCTAAATCTAATTCCCGTGTGTCTTGATTATTGACTGAATAAATTTGATGGAATTGTCTAAAAAAAAAAAAAAAAAAAAAAAAAACAATGTTTACTTCTACTCCAGACTATAGGATATAATATAGAGCAATGGTTCTTAACCAGAAGTGATTTTGTTCCCCAGGGGACACTGAGCATTGAAATGGTAAGCCTTCTTTAACATTGAAATGGTAAGCCTTCTTGATAGAAAGTTTTGAGAATGCACTTTTACAGAATTTTTTACTTGAAGCCAGTCGAAGCCCCGGCTTATTAGATGTGTTGCTATTGCCTGCAAGTACATTATGAGCACATAATCCTACCCATCTATCATCTAGCAGTGCTGCAACTTTCCTAAGTGTATTGTTAGCAGAAACACTAAGCAGAACAAATATTTGCTAGAAGTAGAAGCCCAATGTTTTAAAATTATACATCCAATTGATTAGTTTTTTTTTTTTTTCATTTTATTTCTAAGACCTTCATGGAGATTTTTAAAGATCCCAAGAGGAAAAAGAAAAAGACAAAAATGATTATGGCAAGTGGCTAGGACAGTAAAGATGTATTTTCTTTTTATGTAGTAATTTGACTGTTATTCCTGAGAGATATCAGATTATTTATAATATTTATAAATATTTTAAGTATATAACGAATATCGCATGTGAGCATATGTAAATGAAAAATCCATTTAAAATAGTAGATTCTTATTGAGATATCGGAGCAATGCTTTCAGCACAGTAGTGCCCTCTTATTCACGAAAGATATGTGCCAAGACCCTTGATGGATGCCTGAAACCAAGGATAGTACCAAACCCTATAAATACTCTGCTTTTTCCTACACAGCAGATCCTTGAATAACATCATTTTATTCAATAGCATTTCATTATAACACTGATGAGAAACAATAATAGTGAAGTCTCAGGCCGAGGCCACTGTCTGTGCGGAGTTTGCATGTTTTCCCATGTCTACATGGGTTTTCTCCAAGTACTGCAATTTCCTCCCACATCCCAAAGACATGCATGATAGGTTAATTGGCTTGTCTGAATTGTCCCAGTGTGATTGAGTGTGGGTGTGGGTGTGTGCGCCTTGTGTTGGAAGGGCATTCTGTCCACATTTGGTTCCTGCCTCATGCTTTGAGCTGCCAGGAGAGGGTTGGCCACCCATGACCCTGAACTGGAATAGGTGGGTTGGAAAATAATAATCTTACTTATTTTTCTTAATCTTTCTTCAAAAAAAATTTTTTGGTTCTCTCTATTATCATTTATTTTCTTAAGGAACCTAAAAAACAAAACCAAACTACACATTGATCTAGGCCACATTAAAAATTCAAAACATTGGTGTAGGATTTCAGCAGAGAGAAGGAAACTTATAAACAAAACAAAACAAAATAAAAAGTCTTAAACAAAAATGCCAGTCAAGGTCATAAGAAAGGCTCCCAATTCACCAGTCCCTATTTATCCACCCTCATTCACTATCAAAGACTCTTAGAGTTTTCTGAGGTGTAAAAAGGGTCAAGGAAACAGGGGCAGGAATGAATTGGAGAGAGTCAAAAGACATGAAGGAGCCAAGATTTGCTAGAGAAAAACAGTGATTCCTCGTTTGACAGCTCCCAGGGGCTAATATAGATCTGTATGTGACTCAAACAGAAGCCGTTTTGGAGGAGGTAACAGGAAAGAGTAGCATGAGGAACATAAGATGAAGAGGCTAAATTTTTAAAGCTTCAAGATTTCGACGGAATGCAGATGTATTTGAACTTTGAGAAAAGATAGTATTTAAGAAAGGGCAAAACTAGGGCACATAGAGACGGAAATTCCCACAACCCCTAAGTGCTTCCTGCTGCAGGAAGTGGCCATTCGTGTTTACTGGGGGTCATACCATTCTTCCCTATCACTGGTGCAAAATAATTTATCGCCTCCCCAATGCTTCTTTTCAACCCATGATTTTCTCACTTATTTTGGTCACCAAGCAGTTGTTCTTTAGTGGTCCGTAGACTCACTTCCAGCTACCCTCCTTGTAGCGGTAAAAATGAAGGGATTTCCCCTGGATTGGCCCCAGTAACTCAGAATTAAATAAAAGGAGGGCTGGCAGCCTCTTGGAAACTAAAACAACATCAGAGACTAAACCTGCATTTTCAAGGATGGAGAACTTATTCAGATAATGTTTGAGAATTCATATATGCCACATTAGGATAATAAGAATTAAAGGTAGAAATCTCACACTCTCCCTTGTACCTGCCCTACTGCTGAACCAGATTCCAGACATCTCATCACTGTCATGGCCATTTTGCTAAATGGAGATCCCTAGGCACTAATCACATAGGCAACTGCATGTATCACAAAAATGCACCACAACTTTTCTATTAAAATACATCTCTCTTTCTCTCTGGCTACATTAGCAATTCTCCAGTTAGCTCCATACTTTAAAGACTACAGCAGCATGCAAAATAATTTCATTTTGTTTTGTTTTTTAAAAAAGAGTTAAGAAAGGTCTCCAGGAGATAATGAGTTTTATTTTGTCTTGTCTGGATAGAGGTTCAATTTGCTCTTGAATGTTCCAGGGTAGAGAGAAACTCAGAGCAAGCAAAGGATGTAGAGTTTATTCCATGTAATCCCCCCCTCCACCCCATTTTCATCTTTACCATCATCAGAGAGAGCAGTATACTTGTTTGTAGAACTGAACTTGGAGGCTGGATTTTCTTCAGATTTCTTGGGCTCAGGTGCAGATTGGGAATTTTGATCCTTTTGCCATCTTTCCTATCTGACTCCTTCCAGTCTTTGTTCCCTCCATCTCCTGGACCATGGCTGGAGTTCCCACTTCGGCCTTTTAGGATACTCACCCCATTCACTTTATTTTCCTCTTTCCTTGCTGGTCTTTCCTCAAATGGTTGAGCTGGTACTCCCCTCCCCCATCACTTGTAGGGGATTGCTGCTCTGTGTCTGAACTCTGACATGGAGCTGGAGGGTTAGAAGTTGGCTTCACCCAAGCATTCTCTTCATGGAGGGGCCGGCATTACCTTTAGAGTCTGTTCAGATTTGGGGGCTTAGAAAGTGGAGAGTGACAGTATCCCTCTTTACTGAGTGTTTCATTTTCCAGAGACTTCTCACTCTCTATCCTTCATGCTTTTCTGCCATATGTGGCTAAGGTCTCAGTCTGTGATGACTCATTCCTGTCCTTGACCGTTACATTCCTGAATTTTTTCACTTTGCCTCTCTTGGGTGTCTCTCCCGAGGCTATCATTCTAGTTTTAGCTCATCCAGCTGAGGCTGCAGTTTCTCCTGTTTCTTCTATAGATGTTTCTCTACTTCTTGTTCTTCAGCAGCCTCTCTAGAGGCTGCTTGACTGGATGGAGAGGTGCTAGCAGAGGAATAATTTTCCTTTGGGGTACCCCAAGGCTTTAGAGTCATTTTGGGTTTGGGGAGGAACCTCTATCATCATGCTCATAATCATACTGAGAATAATCATCTCTGGAGCTCCATGACCTATCATCGTGTGTGTTATATCTATTTTCACAGTGGTCCTTGAGTCCTCTGTAGTCATCATCCCTATAGTACCCATTACCAAATACTCTCTGCCAACTGCCTATCCTGGAACCATAGCCTCTATCATAGTCTCTGCTGTCATCATAGCGAACCCAGTGTGGGCCATCATGATAACTGTTCTGATACCCATCACAGTCTGAACCATAACAATCTAGATACTTGCCTCTAAAACTATCACACCTCTTCTAGTGGGGTAGTTACCAAAGCTGTCTGTGGCAGAACAGACCCCCAGTCTGTATCTGTTTTATCAGAATTCTAATTTCTATCTTGGCCAAAAGATTATCCCTGTATTATCCTGTGCTTGATCAGCAATATCCACTGGAATTCTTCTGTTACCTAGAGACTCCTCATTGAGACTCAGAGTATTGAACAAGGAATCCAGGTCCTCAAATTCGGCGAAACCAAAACCTTTCAACCTCTCTGGATTGCTCGGTTCACGTGGTAAACCGTGATTTTCCCACTTATTTTCCCACTGCACTGATATTTACTCCTCTAAAGAATTCCTTAACGGAGCCTTCTGTCACATCATAGGGCAGGTTCCCTGGAAAAGCAGTGTAGGGTGGCAATTTGGAAAGATGGCTCCTATATATATTCAATATTCAGTTCCGGAGCATCCCGTGGAGCAGTGGCAGGATGCAACAGTCAAGTGCAGATGCCCTACACACATGTCATCATTTTTGTGACAAATGGTTGAAACATCTCCTTCTAGGTCGTCTGTCCCATCAGCCCCGCTGACTGGTTTGGGGACACAGATGCTTCCTCCACCTGTCCCTCCATCCTCAGCCAGAAAGTCTGTTAGGGAGATAGTCTTTCCCTTCTTTTTTTACTGAGGCCACCATGTTGGGAGAAGGAGAGAAAATGCAAAGGCAGTAATCTTTCTTAAAAGTATATGTAACTCACATTTATTTCAATGTTTAACATTAAAAGTGTTTGGGGTCTTTGTTTAGAAGCTTGGTGATATTTTTGTGACCAGAAATATATTATAGATATTTATTTCTTGTTTATAGCAATTAACTTATGGTAAAATTGGTTTTGTTTTATGTCGTTTTACTTAACTTGCCGTTTCCAAGAATGATGATGTATGTTTTACTATACATATATACTATGATAAAGTTTAATTTATAGATTGGGCACAGTAAGAGATTAACAATGATAACTAACAGTAAAATAGAACAATCGTTACAATCTACTACAATAAAAGTTATGGGAAGATAGTGCCTGTCTCTCTCAAAATTTCTTGTTATACTGTACTCACCTTTTCACTTAAAGGAAGCACTTTACAGCCTCCCTTTGGCATATTCGAATTGCCAGCATCGCTACTCTTGCACTTTGGGGCCATCGTTAAGTAAAGGTTTGTTGAACACAAGCACTGTGATGCTATGACAGCGGGTCTGGTAACCTAGACTGCCACAAAGTGACCGACTAATGAGTGGGTAGTATGGACAGTATGGATACACTGGGCAAAGGGATGATTTATGTCCAGGGTGGGACAGAGCAAGACACCTTGAGATTTCATCACACTACTCAGAATGGCAAAATAACAAAAATTAACTGCATTCCTATTATCTATAGTAATCATTTTAACAAATCGAGTATTTTTATTGCATGTGTTTCTTTTTCTAGAGTAAATGGCAAGCTTCATCACCTCCATCACTGATCAGATCATCTTTCGACTGGGTTATTGCAGTAGCTTCCTACCCAGTCGTCTTGTTTCCACCCTTGTTCACTATGCCTATTCTTCACACAGAAGATTGTAAATCAAATGTGTTACTCCTTGGATCAAAGCCTTACTATGGTTTCCTATGTCACTCAGAGTAAAACCCAAAGTCCTTAGAAAGGACTCTCAGACTACTCCCCACCACCACTTTACCTATCTGACTTTATATCTTACTGTTTCCCCTTGCCAGGCTCACTTTGCTTCAGCCTCCCTGGCTTCCTTGCTCTTTTTTTTCTGTCTGGACATCTCAAACCCTGATATCTACATGGCTCATCAGTTTGTAGCCATCACGAATAAGTATTATGATATTGAAATAGGAAATATTAATTGCTCAAAATACACTTTTGCACTTACTATTTAAGACATTATTATTGTAATGCACAGCTATATATGTGTGTGTGTGTGTGTGTGTGTGTGTGTGTGTGTGTGTGTATAAATACATTTTTGCATTTCTAACATAAGCAAATAATTTTAGATTGGTGAATAGAATAATTACCATACCTATACTAAAGATTTCCAAATCCATGTCTTTAGCTAAATGACCTCTACTAGAACTATATGTTAAGCTGTCTAATGGATGTTGTCATTTGGAAATATCCTGGGAATCTCGAGCTTCATGTCACTTTCCTAACCCCTGTATTCTTCCCTCTTGCCACAACAAACTTCTTTCAGTGCCTTGACTGAAGCATGGTTCCTCTTGACTACAGACCTTTGTATACACATTTTCCTTTGCCTGGAATTAAATCCAGAAATCTCTTGATGCACACATTTTACGTTCTTATCCTGTAGGTCTCAGCTTAAACGTGGCCTGACTTCCCTAGACTGGGTTAGGTGATCTGGTGCACTTCCATTAGCATCCTATAGCACTCATTGTATTTCACTGGCACTATTTGTTGATCTGGCAAAGCAGGCAAAGACCTTTCAGTTAAAAGCATGTTTATTGGAAGCTGAGAGCCTACTTTGTACATCAAGAAGTTGCATAAGCATGTTGTGCATATATGTAAATTAGAATCGAAGTAAGATATTTTGCCAAGTTTCCTCTGTATAGAATTCAACTTTTTCTCAAAATTTTGAAATTCAAACTTCAGCCTTTGCACTTAGGAGGGTTTTGCTCCAGCATGAGCTCTTGTACTCTAGATCTAATTTATACAGAGTCAAGAAGTAGAGTAAATGACCCACCGTAGCCTTTCTTTTCCTCTTTTCTCTCCTTCGAAGTGTGAGTTGAGCACAATAAATCCTGTTATATAGGGAGAAAAATGTTTTTGAGGCTTAAAAAAATTGAAGTGAGTATCATGGAAGCATGTACCTTTTACATCTTCTTTAGTTCAAACTACTGTCACCTTGATTGATATAATAGCTCCCAACAGGTCACCATGCTTCTATCTCTCCTTTGCTGTAATCTAGTCTCAACACAGCAGCTAGAAAGTACTTTAAAAAGTATGTTGGAGTATATCACTCCTTTGCTCAAAACCCTCCAGTGGCTCCCTATTTCACTAAGAGTAAAAGTGAAATGGAGAGCCCTTCTGTCTCTCCCTACCCCCACCAGAATCACCTCTTTGTCCTTATTTCTTCCTATGCTTCCCTTTGTTGAATCTGCTGTAGCCACATTAATCCTTTGATGTTTTTCAAAACTACCCTATTTAGGGGACCTTACATTTGTCTTCCCTCTTCTGGATAGCTCTTAAGCCAGCACAGTTCATTCCTTACTTCCTTTAAGTCTGCCTTACATGTTACCTTCTCTATCAAGCTTACCTTCACCAGCCATCTAAAATGAGAAATTTTATACTGAAACACTCCCAATTCCCATATCTTGTCCTTATTTTTCTTATTTGCATTGCACTTAGCACCATCTGACATTCTTATTATTTAGCTCTCTCTCTCAGTCACAGATTCTTTTATTCATTAACATATTAAATACATTTATGAAAGGACATTGCATATATTAAATGTTCAGTAAATGATGAAAAGATAACTGAATCTTATTTTTATTACAGTAAAATCATAGTTTTTATTAATTCAAAATTTATGATAATTCTTCATGGATTCATTTGAGATTGATCTTTATATTTTCTGTTAAACTATTGTAGTTCCTTTGTAACTAAATAACTTTTAAGTTAGAGTGGGAGAAACAACAGAATAGTCTCGAAGAAAACTTTTCAGTCAAATATTACTGAATTCATACAGACAATAAATGAAAAGCTGATTTCTAGCCGAAAACCCCTGTCTAAGATTTTGACAGTTATTTGTTGGTATAATTATATGTTACTAAAGTTATAAAATTTCATCTACTTTACATTGGTGAATTCTTTACACTTGAACTATTTGGACTGGCTTTCTTAGCTAATTGCTCTACATTCAAGAACAATTACAATAATATTTTAAAAAATCATGTAGATATAGATATAAAATGGAATATTGCAAGTATGCAGTCTCCAGCTTTATAAACCTCTGACATCCTAGGAATCTTTGGTTCCTGCTAGAAAGCACTAATAAAAGCCTTTATTCTCTAATAGCTAAAGCCTGTTCTGATGAAAAGACATGATAGAGGCACATTAATAATTTGAGGCAACCAGAGTACCATTATTTCACTGCAACATTTCAATGACCTTAAAAAGAGAGATGGAAACAATGGACTGGTAACAAAACTGTAACAAAGAATGGTTTCTTCAAAGTTTGGAAGATTTAATGAGTGCTCAAGTGTTCAGTAGTCATATAAATTTGGTCCCATCTCTGATACGTCAATGTGCTGCCTGAGCAATCCAGAGGGTGGGCATCTTAAATTCACTTTCGCGTGTTCTGTGGTGTGTGGGCTTAACTCCATCTCTTCACACTTTGGGCAGTTCCCCATTACATGTAATGACATATATTTGCCAAGCAGTTGGTCAGAAACATAGTTTCTGGCCATGGACCTATGACCCTGAGGTCATTATCATGGAACCAGCATTCATTTTTAAGAGAACCCTAGCTTTTTCTCAATGGCACTTAAAGAAGTTAACTTTGTTAAGGAAAAAGACATGATGATAATAAAATCTATTTCGAATTTTAAAAGACCCAGGGCTCCTCCCACTCTTCCCGAGAGAAATTACCTAACTGCTAATGTGCTATGCAGAGAAGCCTTCCAAAATGCCTGCAGCCTAATTAGCTTTATTAAAAATACACATCAAACTTGTTTTGAGTGGTGGGTTCATTATGTGAAAAATATTACAAACACAAGATTACTGAATGAAAACAAATAAACAGATGCTTACTTATCAGATGTTAGAATTAACCAAAAAAGCAAATTAGTAAATTGGTCTTTCTCAAATTGCCAAGCAGGTGGGAGGTTTGAATTGCTGTCTTTTGTGAGCTCTTGGTTTAAAATGAAGAGAGAGTGAGCTTCCCTCCACCCCCGATTATCTTATGTTTAGTTTAATTTTCAGTTCTCAAAGGTATTTCAAAGTGAGCCACTGTTCTTTACCCTCCTCTCTCAAAGTTTCATCAGTTAATGTTTGACATATGTATGAAATAATAAGCATTGGTTAGCATAATAAGGAAGCAGGAAAGCAATTTACCTTTTACAGCCATATATTTGAAAAATTAATTAGTGCATAGAAATCCTTCCCAACTCTTTTTTTTCCCCCTAACAAATGAGTTTGTATTATGAAATTATGAAATTGAAGAATAATTACAGGATAAAATGAAAATGGTGAGTATGGGAGGTTTTGGCTGAATTGAGTCTATTCAGCATTTGGCCTCCTATTTCTATCATTCCTAATTAAATGAATTCAATCTAGATTGAAGATGAGCTAATGTGTGCAACCTATAAAAAAGGTACACTTATCTTCCTTTAACCAATGAAGAAACCTAGCTTCAGAGAATTTAAGTTATATGCCCAAGGATTAAAATTGACAAATGGCAGGACCAGGTTTTAAACCCTAATTTCAAAACTGTTGTTCATTTCATTCCACCGTGGATTTCTCCCAATAATACCTACTTTGTCAACTGTATATAAATATTAAATAAAATAATTGTTTGAAATCATATTACAAAACTAAAATTCTGTACACATGTGTTAAATATGTATGTGATTATTCCCTTTGGGGACAATTTCATGAAAATCCAAGCCATGTGTAAATAATATGGAGTAATGTAAAGCACTTGATTTTTAGGATCAAATGGAGGGTTAAAATTAAGGTCCTTCTGGGATGTTATTTTACACTTATCTCACGGTGAAAACAGATCCATGGCTTTGCCTTTGGCATTTTCCTTATTCACAACACAGTTTGTTATAGCTGGCTCCTCTTCGTGATTCATATTCTAGTGTGAAACTCTCAGAGACCCCTTCCATGAATACACTACTAAATATCCCCATTTTCATTAGGCTACTATCTACCATTTTCCCCAATTTTAACATTTTAAAAATATTTGTTATTATTTAAATTACTGATTTTTGTTATTATTCTTTGCTTACTATCTTCTGGGGATCTTGTCTTTCTTTACTATAACTGTACTTCTTGGTATACAGTTGATATTTAATAAATATTTGTCAGAAGAGCATCAAACTATTAGGAAACCTGTTTCATTTTGAGGCTGATCACTAAATAGCTGTGTGATGTAGCAAGTTGCTTAACTCTTCTGGACCTTAGAATTCACATCTTTTGAAATACTAGCAAAATTATAGAGTCCACAGAGAGTTTTCACATACATTATTGTCTTAAAATAAGGAAATGAGTCAACTAATATCAACTAATGCGAATCCTTATCAACCCTAAAGTTTCTAAGTCTGATTTATAGCTTACATTTAATTGGTCTATAAGTAATCACATATAGATATGTACAAATATGTATAAAATTATTGGGATTTAAATTCTTTATACAATATTTCTTCTACTGACTGTTCATACTATTAATGATCTAGGCATTCTGTGACTATTATACCTGTATATTTGCTAGACAACGCAAGTTTTTAAAGTTGATATAATATATTTTTTAGAGTATTTTTTCCTAGAATTTTAGTGAATACCTTCGTTGGAATTATGAGGAACGTTTAACAGTGTTAGCCTCTAAAGAAATTTGCCCTTTGGCTGCCTTTGTCCTTTCATTTCACATTTTTTGTTACTTGGAGCCTATTCAGATAGTGATCATCCAGACCTCACTGTTTCTTTCCATCAGAATCATTATTTGCATATCATCTTTTTTTTTTTTTCTAAAATAGCCAGTTAGGCTTCTATAAGGATAATGCTAAGTTTAAAACTCATTAAATAAAGTGAAGAACATGAGATTTTTGGTGATGACCCTATTGAAATGATTGCTAAAATGCATTTCATTACTGAATTAAAGGATCATGCCCTGGAAGAATAGAAAGATCAGAAAGGAAGCTCAATGAATCTAATTTAATTCAATATTTATTTTCCAAGTTTCCACTGCTAAGTTATTTTGATTATCTTGATTATCAAGTAGCTTTTGGAATAAACTTCTTTCAAGTTTTTCTCCTTTAGGGGCAGTTATTATTTGTCTTGAAAAGTCCTTGGGGAGTTAGTAGGAACACCAAATTATATTTCTATTTTCCTAATTTAAAATTTTCTTTAAAAATTTTACCTCTTCAAAAAATATTTTTTTATCTGAGGTGCACAAAATTAGGATGATCACAATTCTTATTTCATGACATGTTTGCATCATTACTGTACATCTTTTTCTATTTATTATGAAATAAACACCCAAGAACACATCACCCAACATAAAGACAAGAATATGAATAACAGTTAACTAACATACACCTATAAGGCCTCCCACTAGCCTGTTCCAATGATCTCAACCCTACTTGTATCAAATTTATCTGTTACCTTCTCTACCCGCTTTTTCTTTCTTACCGTGATTTTAATCCTCACCATACCCTAAGTTTTATCAATTCCACTTAGTCCACAAGCTCTGTCTTGCTAAAATGAATGATCTGTTAAGATTCTTTGGTTGCAGGCAACAGATATTGATTCTGTTGAACAGAATTAACTAGAATTAAATTTATTTAATAGAAATGTAATTAAACAGCATTAAACTGATTTTAATTAATCAGAAAAAAAATATTGTTCTGACTAGGAGAGAGTTTAAACAATGGAGAAAGAAAGGTTAAGAACCAAGCTTCACAAGAACAGAAACTAGAATAACTACAGCAGAAACACATAGACTTTTTTTTGGAGGGGTGGGACACAAATCAACTTCAGTGCTTTCAAATGTGTGGTTGGTTTGGCTTGAATCATGGAACACTTTGCCCTTGGAAGGGAGCAAAGTATCTTGATGGACTGCACCACCAGACTGTATCCAAAGGATCTGTTTCCCAACACAAATGTAGTTTGCTATTTCATAAAGAAAGGGAATGAATGTTGAGGTCAAAGGCAGCACAAGTCCACCCCATAAATAACTTTCTTCACTCCAGACTCTTGGTCTAGCCATTTCCATGCAAGTTTATAATCCTGTGTTGAATTTAACATTGCAACCTATAGCTCAGGTCCCCTTACTTCACTCTTATTAATGCTTTACTATGTGTGGTTAACAATATTTATTTGTGACCTAAAAAATGCCCATGCCACATGGTTTAACTAAATATAGCTACACAAAAAGTGATCACCACATATTCACACTTTCTTTTTTCTAGTTACTATAAGAACTCAATGTTCATTTTTAAAAATTTTGAATTTATAACTTCTATAGTTATTTTTTTCCACTTCATTGCACAGCAGATAACTTCAAATACTTTTTAAGGAGATAATGGGATGGCGTGGGTTATTAGGCAGAGAGATTTGGGTCTTAGCACCCATAATATGTGCTAAGAGTGTGACCTCAGGGAAATTACTTAACTTCTTTAAGAGTTGGTTTCTTTATCCATTAGATGGGGACAGCTAATGTTTCTCATCTCACATTGTCCTGAGGATTGAATCAGGTTATGCAATTAAAGTACTGAGCACAGAGCCTCACAAAGGGGAAGCATGGAATCAGTATTAGTTTTTGTTATTAAATAATGACATTTATAACTCTTGCAATTTGAAAATTCTTGTATTAAAGCTTCAATTGACTTGCCTAATCTAAGATAGAAAGTCTAATTTATTTGTGGGGCAGACATTCCTTTTATTCAGGTGACTCTATTTTGGTTGAAAGTATAAATTATACACACTGCTTCAGGGAATCCTTTAGACTAAGAATACAAGTGTTTTGTTAATAGAACAATAATTTTATTCATAAGATAGCATCCTTGCAAAATTAGAGAAATGTGTGCACCTGTGAGAAATACTTGTCAGATAATGTTTTCTAGTTGAGAGTTTATAATGGACTGGCTCTGAAAAGTTATCAGTTGTGGTTGGGAGCTGTGTGCATGCTCCGAACCACATTCTTTATTTTTCCTTCACATGTGGAATTTTTTTCTTGCCTTTGCTTATCTTAAAAGCAAAGCCTTTAAATTTTTTTTACATGTAACACAGGATTAACATGGTCATGTGTAACTCATAGAGTAGTTGTAAGTCTGCAATAAGTTAATGAATATAGAGTGACATTTTGTGCATCAAAAATCACTTTTTACAAGTAAGGTACTATTATTATTTTAGTTATGTTTATGTTTTTTCAGGTCAAATGCCATATAGAGTAGCAGCAGTTAAGAGCAGGAGCTCTAGAGCCACACTGCCTGAATTCAAATCCCAACCCCACCACAACAGGCGAGTGACTTGAACTTTAAGTGGCTCATTTTCCTTGTCTTTACTGAGGATAATAATAGTGCCTTTCTCATGTGATTGCTGTTAGAATTAAATGAGTTCACATATGAAAAACACTCAGAACAATGCCTGGCACAAAATAAATGTTATAAAATTATTTCTATTATTACTGTCCCTGTTAAAGTTGATATTTTGAGTTCTAGTTCTTACATGTATTTCAAGATTTGTAAATACAACTCGCAGCACACTGATATGCCTTATAATTTGCCTGGAATTACATTTTTGGGTGAATTATTCATATCATTATGTCTTATTTTTGCAACTGGATCATCTGGTCCTTTGGAGTTAGGTCATCTTCTCTCTTATTTTATTTCCCAAAGGAATTAATAATTCTCTCTCATATGAATTAAATGTCTTTGCCATTCTTTTCACTTATGTATTGGTTTCTATCAGTCATTTTAGGGTGTTTATTTTGGCAGAAGAGCATCGAAAGCTGCTGGACTATGTTGAAAGTACTTTTAATATCAGGTCTCTGTTGAATTTTCCTGCACAGTGAATAACAGCTAAGGCTGTTGGGCCAGCATGAAAAGGTACTCAGCTTGTGGTTCTATTAGCACCAATTTGGCTACTGCTTTCACAGAAGAGGTTATCAGACCATCTTCAAAAAGTCCACACACCTCAAACTTTCACCTTTTGATTCTCAGCAAAATCAAACAAAACTCTCTCTCTTACCCTTCCTCCTTCCTTCTCTCCTTCCCTCCCTCACAGGCTCACATGCGCGCGCATGC
>CM053507.1:17827353-17858207 GCA_028627145.1 Eidolon dupreanum
AAAAAAAAAAAAGAATCAGATGCCCTTGCTCTTAAAGTTACTGCACAACCTGGAAAAACTATTTTTTCCTGATAACATTTAATGTTTTCTTCTTACTATGTATAATTTAGAAACTGTTACAAGATTAAATTCAATTAGCATTCATGAGGATTCATTTTTTACTCTGGACCTTGCTAGGTTTAGAAGAGTTATAAAGACCTGGGACCTGTTCTCACAGAGGTTAACATGACTAGGTAGAGATCCACATAGGGCAACAATACCGGAGTTTGGGGAGTCAGACTGTGGGTGGTCAGACTGTGAATTCTGTAGGTGTTGAGAAAGGATGGGACCATTATGGACTTGGCTTGGTCAGGAGTCATGAGAACATGGTTCTAGAACTATGCCCTGGGGTATGAGAAGTATGTGGAATGCAAGAGAAGCATTTCTGAGATTCCATCTATTGAATGTAAGAAACTATAGCTACACTCGATGTATTAAAATAGATGGGGTTATATAATCATGATAATGAGTAATAAGTGACTTGATATTATTCCTACCTTCTTCCAACCTTCCAGGCTGAAGCGAATTGACTGATATTTATCTTTTTTGGTAACAAATCAAATAGCTATTTTGGCATCAGAGAGTCATTGCAGAAGTTTTCACTCTTGCCATTTGTCACTTTCCTGTGACTTAAAATCATAGAGCACAAGTTATCCTATACTTTTCATTGAATAACAACACTTTGTAAAAACACTTTTTGCCCCAAGCCACTGCTATGATACAGAACGCAAAGCATGACTCTTCTTCCAAGCAATGCAGTTCTTGCAGAAACTGGAGAGGAGCCAAAAGAAAAATCAATCATCATTATTCTGAAGTGAAGGTTCACAATGTTCTCTTTATGTTATTATCTATGAGTTCCCTGAGAGCACTGACAATGTCTTGCTCTTGATCCCCTCAGTGCCCACCACTGCGACCAGCAAATTGATTTTAAATTTTGGATTTCTGTCACACATACCTCTGAAGTATACTAAGGTGGCTGGCTGTTCTGTAAATATATTCATTCTCTCCAGGGAAGTTGCTAAAGGAGACAGAATTCTTCCTGAACTTGCCTTTTGGAATACTCTGGAATGTTTTGGGGGGCAACCTTTAGAATAATGAGGTAAAGAACATTCACATAAAGCAAAGAAGGGACGTCACCACAAAGCATGCATCTCGTGCTCTGACAGATACAAAGCTTTCTTTTGCTTCAGGTAACATGAAGGGCTATGGTTTCCAGCACTACCTTTGTTATGGATAAGAGTAGATAATTGTGAAGGTTTTGCATATACCATTTCTTAAGAAAAATTTCAATCAGTAAAATTATTTCATACAAGATTGACAATCTGTTGGAGTTCAGACATTTTGGTAAATAAAATTCCAAATGGGAATTTCTGATGTTTGTGGAAACTGAATACATAAAATATACTCTGAACTTAAACTATGTGAAAAGCAATTTACCCCTCTGATGACTGAGAAAAATTTCTGATTTCTGCAGTCCTTCAGGATCCTGAGACATCTAATTCATTGTCATTTTATTTATATATGCATAAAGAAAGTACAAGAGGCTACATGGAATCTGTAATAATTCTGTGACATAACTACAGGAAAAAAGGCCCTTGAAAAATTGTCATAAGCTATTTACAGACTTTTTCTCTGGAAATATTTACTTGCTTAACTTTTATCCTATTAGTTAAAATACATCCTTAGTTGATAGATTATTGAATAAGCCTGGATTTTCAAAAGAAAGACCATATCTCTCTGTCCTTCCATACCTCCTGTTCTACCCTACAACCACATTAAGACCTGAGAGTATGGTAATATAGAAAAAAAAGACATGTGGAAAGATTATGCCTGAACACTGAGAAAAATGAACAGTGAGTGAAATTGAAAATTGAAAGTAACATCAACAAAAACAACTTTCTTACTTTAGGTGACCATAGAAAAACAATAAATGAAAAAACAGCTAATAGATGTAGCACACTGTTTCCGAAGATAATACTTTCTTTGGGTTTTTCGTTGTTGTTGGAGGATGAAGATATGCTCATTTCCAGCAGAATATTATAGATAGTGATCCTTTTTACCTGGGTTGCATGACTGTCTCTTCTGAGAGGGTTTGCATTTGTTTCTGCCTGGAGCTCTAAGAGTGTATCATTGGTCCTAAAATATGTTTTATATTAGACTCTCTGCTAGTTAAATTTTACTAACCAGATGACTGCTATAAATTTGAACACAGGCCAGTGATGGCTAATTCCCCAGGGAGTTGTTTTTCACTGATCCCTTGGGATTTTTTTACCTTTTTTTGTAAGATCACCTGTGTATTTAAAGGATGTTTATTATATTCTATCCAGGGTATTTAGCTTTTCTATAATTTTTCTGGAAGTGGATATTGATGCTTTTAATTCATAAATTAATGCTTTGGTATGCTTTATTATTTTACATTTGGGCCCTATCTTCTCATTTATAATTTTAGGTCTTCAGATATTCAAAAAAAACTCTCTGAATGTTACTCAGATCTCAGGTTTGGAAATGTATTACTCCTTGTGATCCTCCTAAGTTTACAAATCCATTTACGTTTAACCTGCTGGAGTATTTACATTATTGAATATTAGTAAATACCTTAATAAATAATTAATCTCTTCTGTGGACACATATTGCTTTATTCACTTTGGTTTGATGATGTGTTTTCTTCAAGGCCCTTGACATCATGTGTATGCTGATGGTATTACTACATGGCATTACTACATAAATTCAATGGGTAAAAATTTATTTCCAGATTCCCTCCAAAAAGTTGCATCTCCAAATCTAGAGAAAAGTAAGAAAGTCATTTGAGAGTCTATAGCATAGATGACCTCTAAATAATGGGGTTCAGAGAGTTTCTGGGTTGGAGAACACTTTGAGGTACTGGGAGAGTGGCATACCTGAGGGCATGCAAGCTCTGTTCCCCCATCCCTTCCTTATCTTGCCCAATGCCATTCTTCCATTTGGCTTCCATTTGTTCCTGAGTTGTATCCTTTATAATAAAACAGTAAATGTAAGTTAAGTGTTTTCTTTAAGTTCTGTGAGTCATTGTAGTGAATGATTGAACCTGGAGTGGAGTTGCAAGAGGCCATGAATTTGTAGCCAGCTGGGCAGGTATATGAGTAGCCTGGAAACCACGTTTGTGGCTGGCCTTTGAAATGTGGCCGGTGTAGTGAGACTAAACCCTTAACCTGTGGAGTCTAAATTAATTCCACATCGTTACTGTCAGAAGTACATTGAATTGTTGGACACCAACTGGTGTTGAAGAATCAGAGAATTGTTTTGTATAAGTAGTAAACCCTCCCAAATATCTCTTTAGTTCTGTAAAATTGTCCAAATGTTTACTGAATTCTCTAACTCTTAGCTGCAGTTTCTCTGCCTGGTTTCTCAGCCTCTTGTCTTATGCCTACAATTAGCAAATGATTTAAGGGAAAATGTAACTTAAAGAATGTCAGTTCACCTCTCTCTCTTTTTTTAAAGGATCTTTTAAATTTATTATATAAGTTGGCTTACAAAACATATTTCTCCAGAAAATGAAACTTCATTATAAAGATGAATTTATTAATCTAAAAACATCGTATTTAAAGCCAATCAATAAAATCTAAGGCTTTGATAAATATAAAAAAAAAGTACTGTAAAACAGAAATGATCTTAAAATAAAATGGAGTAACATCTAGTTATGCCATGTATAATAGCTTCAGAGAACTTCATGAGTAAACAATTGTAACTTTATGTGCAAATACCACAAACAAAATTCAAAATTAATTTTTTTCCCTTTTCAAATTTGTCATTTCAATTCACCTCTCTTGAGATTCTCTTCTTTCTCTGATCTTAGCCTCCCACATGCTGGTTCTCTTCAAATCTTGCTTTTTTCAAACAGATTTTGTCGTTTGTTTTATATCTAGTTGTATAGTAGAAGTGTTAGTTTGCTTCAAGCTACTCCATTAAAGCCAGAACTAGAAGTCTGAGATTAAAAAACATTATAGTAATGTCATTATCTTTATGTTTTTAAATAAAAATATGTGCTAAACTGACTATTTTTATTCAGTTATTCTCAAATAGACCTGATTCTGCCTTTATGGAGCTTCAGATAGGAGAACCAGATGTTAAATAAATTATAAATGTATATATGAGATCAAAATCTAGAAGAAGGCTGTAGAATAAAAAGATTGAGAGCCTTCGGTCTGAGTCTTAGAGAATTACAAGCCTTTGAGGTCAGGAAGAGCCAAGTAAGGAAATTGAAGTGATCAGAGGATGGAAATAAAACCAGTAGACTTTCACATAAACTGAAAGAATAGACTCATGATAATGGTAATGTTAACTATGTTGAATGCTGCTAAGAATTATAGAAAGATAAGGACTAAGTTCTGATGTTTGGATTTAGTAAATGGACCTTAGAAAGAAGAAAGGAGAGAGCAGTGTGGGCAGAAACCAGGAGTGAATGTACTGTGAACATATATTGGTTGCCCAACCAGCATCCTCATCTTTTAGACTTTGATTTTGTTCCAGTCTAATATGTTCTTTCATCAATCAAGAGCTGCTGACTCCATCTTCAGCTCCAGATAAAATTATTCAAAACAATTTATGGTAATCCCATGTTCTTTACTTATCTCTAATGGTTTAGGAATTCTGACTTAAGCTAATCAGTGTATAACATTTCTTTGGTAACTGTTAATCGATCAAGATTGAGCATATGGTCTTATTTGTATAATGAAACTGGAGAGATTTTTTATCATTTGGTTGTTAGAGAGGCCCTCCATCTTCCCTTATACAGTCAAACCCTCCACCCCTGAGCTATACCCCCATGCCTCCATCTTCCCTTATGGAAGTGAATAAGGAAGCATGTTTTCCTAGTTGATGCCAAAAGCTATCTTATGACCAAGAAGGAAGTTTACAAAGGTCAAAGACAATACACAGAAGAAGGAAAAGCTCAAAGAATTTCAGAGATACTAAGTTGTAGCCTATTTCATGCGTAGAATAACCACCTCCCGCTACCCTTGGACTTTCCGATAGTGGGATTGTACCTTTCTTTATTGTTTAGACCCAAATCATTCTCATATAAATAACGGAGATGAAGATGTAGAGTCAATATATTTAGACATTTCTTTCAAGGTAATTAGCTATGAAGAGGCATACAGAGAGGGTATGGGTGGTTGAATGCTAAAAGGAAGAATAAATGTTAGATAAGACTGAGAAGATAATTGATTGAACAAAGTCCATGAGCAGATGAGATGAGTGAGACTCAAAGCACATGGGAATAGAAAGAATGATTCCTTAAGTATAATAGGAGAGTAAAAGAATAGATGAATGGGGAGGCAGATGGTTCTACATATTAGTGAAATCAAGAGAGATTTTGCTATTAAATAGCTTCTATTTTCCCAATGAAATTAGATAACATGTTGTCTGCTAAAAGGAAGAGCTGGCATGGGATGGTGTTTTTTTAGGAGCTTAAAGACATTATAAAATAGTAATTACAGGCAGTAGTCATAGTAGATTGAATTAATGTCTCAGATTCCTTACTCTTCCTATATTCACACTCTTTGTCATGTAACTTTACAGTTGCTTCCACAGAAGAGGTAGATAATATAGCTCCCTTCTCTAACTTTGGGTATGACTGTAAGACTTGCTTTGGCCAATAGAATGAGGTGGCTGGGTTATATGCCAGTTTTGAGCTTAAATCCTCAAAGGCCTTGCATATTGATGCTTGATTTATTGTTTTGTTACTGTTTTCTTAAAAACACGTCTAGGATGGCTTGTTGGTTGTAGGAGGAAGATGAGAGACATGTGGAGCAGAGTTGCTACAGCTGAGCTGCCCCAGCTGGGTCTGGCCTGTATGAGAGAACCCCCAACTGATTCACAGATTTGTATTTCTTTTTAGATAGTATTAGGTAACTGAAATACTGGGAAAGTAAGATTATAAGGGAAACTTACTATTACAGCTATTTCAAGGCCCAGTTAAGGCTGGAGATGATAAATTAATAGTGCTATTAGTCTGTCCAGCTGGGGAATTTTCTCCTGCAGAGCTAAGCTTCTGGGTACAGGATGTAGAAAGCAGATGAATGTGTTGGAAAGTGACAAAAGGAGGCTGGCTAAACGATAGTGAGAAATTAGAGATGTTAATGGGTCATATAATGCATTGACATTAAAAATAGTGTAATCATGGGTATACTTAAGCAAGTAACTTAGGAAAAAAAAAAAGAAAGTTGTGATTAGAAAAAGGGAACATTTGAAAAAGTGATAATGAATATTAATGGTTCAAGAATATGACCATAACAGTGGATAGCTAAGGTAGAGGAGAATTTCTAAGGAATAAGGAAGTGTAGAAACTGAGAGGTTAGGGATGGCTGTTCTGTGGGATTGTCAAAGCACTCGGGATCCTTGGCAGGAGCTGCAGTAGAGAAGGAGACTCTTAAGCTTGGAGAAGCGTATTGGAAATACTTTTGAATTTATGTCAGTGCTCTGTATTATGTCTGTAGCTCTTACTGTTATTAAGATATGCTTTCTGCATTGTTTTAAACAGTAGGAATTTATGCTAACCAAAATCCTTCATAACCAGCCTTCAGGGGCCCAATGTTATAACCACAGGAAACTTCAGTAGGAGTGCATATTTGTATACTCAACAATAATTTATTGAGTTCTCTATTATTGAGTGAGGAAAAAAAAGCTTAGAAATTACTTCTCATAATAAAGGTTAACCTTATCCTAGCAATGGAGGGTCTTGTGGTTGTACAAACTCTATAACCTTCACTTAGTAATTTAACACATGCTGGAACACTACCCAACTCAACATTCTACTGAATCATATACTAGTCCTTGGTTTTTAAAATTCTCAAGGGCTGAATTTTCAAAGACTTGGGTGTATATAAAAATATATTTTTATAGGTAAATAAATGACTCCTTGGATAATTAGATTCTACAAAGGAAATTTCTGAAGTAATTAAAAGCTAAGTATTTTAAGTAAAAATTTTATTTATTGCAACCATATTTGATAAAAACATTTTTAAAAAGAAATATACATATTGTTTATATAATATAGTTATACTTACATCTCTGCATCATAATTACGAACATCAACTAGGTAACTGTGCTATAGTATTGTAACTCTGAGGACAATTGAATGGATTGTGTTTAGTTTTTGCTTTTATTGTCAAAATGTCTGATTTCACTTCTCAGTTTACACATTCACCTCTCCCTGTCATCCTTTTCTTTCTATTGTTTTTTTTCTTCTAATTTATTTCAGGACTGGGAAATCAGATAGCCAAACATATTTAATTGCATGTAAAGTAGGTATAAATGGGCTCTGAATAAGTACCTGAAATAACTTACTCTTATACTATGTGTTAGGAATACTTCACCTGATAAAGGGCTTTTTGAATGTATTTGTAGGTTCTCAACACTTGAGATTACCATTACATGACTTCAATCAGCAATAATTTACTATACTTTTTTATAAAGACTTTGATTTCAACTTTTTTCCCGTATAGACTTAAGATGAATAGAATTGCTATTACTGTTAATCAATTGAAATCTTCATAGCTTAGTTAGATAAGCATAGTTTAATAAATTTTCAAGTTGAAGAAAACCTTAGAGAACATTTTTCCAGGGTTAGGTTTAATATCTTATTGTCAAAACATATTTTGAAAGAGTTATCTATAAAGGATATTGAATATCTTGCTCCAAAAATGGAGGATATTAAAAAGTATGATATGAATCTGTCACTCAGTCTGATTGTCTTGATTCTGGTTGACCACAAATTGAAACTGGAGTTTCCTAATATTGAAACTAAGTACAGTTTTTATACTCATTTATTTAAAATTTATTTCCATAATCTTGAATAAAACTTTTGAAACATTGCTTCAATGAATAAGTAAAGAAATATATTCCCTCAACTCACACATGGATGTATTCAATATTATTTTAGTAAGAGTATAGTTATAAACATACAGATGAGTCATTGAGCATTTAATGGTAATGACAAAAATAAGGCTGCTAAATTTAGAAGTCGTAATAAAACTTGTTAACAAAATTGCTTTATATTTGAATTTAGAAAGTAATTTTAACATCAGAATAATATTCAAGATGAGCCACTGAACTTTAGAGGAAGAAATGACCCCAGCGATGGTCCAATTACAGACTTACTGAGCTTTAAAATTATCTAATCTTCTTTGGAGAAATTGATTCTTAGAAGATTTAAGTAAATTTCCCATGATTACACAGGTAGGATAGTCATTCTTCATTCATTCATTCATTCATTCTTCATTCATTCCTTAGACATTTATTTTACATCTAGTGTGTGCCAGGACCTTGGGACTACACAATTTAAAAAAGATTTCCAAGAAGTTCATAATCTAATAGCAAAAATGAGCCTAGAGCTCATTGGAACTCGACTTCTGGTGCTTGGGTCTTGGCTGCTTTCCAATTCACCTTCATACCTCATTTATTTGTATCAATGTTCAGAAGACCTTGAGTCTATTTTGAGGACGCTAACTTTGGACAAATTATTTTATGATCTTTAGGACCTATTTTCCCTATTTTTAATGTAAAAAATACAAGCCTATTAGTCTATCTCTCCTGGGCTTCTTTAATAACAACTAATATATATGAAAACATCTTGAATTGTGTATATAGAGTAACAGGTAAGGAAACTCAAGTGCAGAGTAATTAAAAAGACTTATCCAAGTTCACTTAGCTGGGAACGAGGATGTCCAGAGAAATCAAATCAATTATATATATGAAGATTTATTTTATGGAATTGGCTCATATGTTCATGGAGGCTTGGAGAGTCAAAATCTGGTGGGCTAGCAAACTGGATGCTTGGGAAAGAGTAGGAATTTAAGTCCGAAGACAATCTACCATAGGACCATGAAGAGCCAATATTGCAGATAAATTCTGAAGGCAGTCTTCTTGAGAATTCCTTCTTTCTTGGTATGTTATTTTTGTATTATTCACACCTTCAGCTGATTAAATGAGGCCCACTCATGTTACAGAGGGCAATCTGCTTTACTCAAAGTTCACCAATTTAAGTGTAAATCTCATCTAAAAACACCCTCACAGAAACATTCAGAATAATGTTTGGCCAAATACCTGGGCACTGCGGCCCAGGGCAATTTGACATGTATAATTCTGCATCATAGTTAATATTGATTAGTAAATATTTATGACTTTGATTCTAGTCTAAATAAGTTTGAAATAAATATAGGAGAAATTACTTTACCCCTCTAGGCCAGTTTTTATTCAACTGAAAATTAAATTTTATTAATAGGCAATTTATAATACGTTTTGTGCATATTCTGCTCATCTTGGTGCTCAATTAAAATTAAGAAGAATTAGTCAGAATTTAATTTAAAAGAGTTTTAGCAAGGAAATAATCATACACATATTCACTTAAAGAATAAATTAAGTAGTTCTCTTAGGTACCATCTCAAGCATTATTCCTCATTATGAATTCAAATTAAAGCTTTAAGAAGATTTTGGTATCTAAAAGTGAAAGTTTCAAAACTTGAGAATCCATGGTTGCTCATTTTCAGTTTATATATATTTGTCACCAGCCATATTTCATTTCATTAATCTTACCCAAAATTGTAAAAGTATTCAATTTATATTTCAGTTAATCGACAAATCTGCTAATAAACCAACCAACCAACAAATATCCACCATGCACAAGCTATTTGATAAGTAATTTAAAGTCTTGAAATGTGCCTCTTATGTATGCCTCTATCTGGGGGAAAAATGATGCTTCAGTCCTCAAGGGGATACTTCTCATTATCTTAGATCAAACAATCTTTTACTAAAAAGAAAGGGCAGAAAATGTCATGTGCCTTAAGTAAATAACTTTAAGGGAGGTTTAAAAATTTTCCAAAAGAGCAAAGCTGTAAAGTGCTATGCATAATAAATGCTCATTTGTATGATGCAATATTAATAAAGTACATGCATTTTCAGGTCTGAAATCAGGCTAAATTCTTGAGCAGCTTTGAAGTGTGATAATTAAGTATTTATTTTTAAATTATTCTAATTTTATTCCAAACTATAATGTTATGAGCACAATGGCAGTCCTTGGTACTGGAACAAGAAAAAAGCTAAATAGTTTTGTCCTTCGTTCCTTCACTCACTAGCCACAGGAGTTTGTGTTATGTTTTTACTTTTTCTGGGCTTTAGAACTGGATGGATTTTCTGGTTATAAATTAGTGAGAAAACTGAATACCTAATGAAAGCAAAATACACATTCAACACATGAAGGATTCTAAGGCAGTTAAAATAAAGGGACATGGCTTGAACTTAAGGTTGCCTCACAGGTCATGATGACAGGCATTTACAGTAGCATAGGGTTATGGCCAATTACACCTTTCAGGAAATTGGCATTATAACTGCAAGTTTGTATTAAATATAATTTTAGGATCTGACTATATATAAACTTCAGTAGTCTCAGGCATTAAATCAAAAATTTCACAAAGTAAAAGAATTAGCAAGAAAACTAAATTTGTCCTATATAATTTCAAGCTTTTGAATATCTTATGTATAGTCACAGGAGTCCCTAACTACTTTACTCCATGGCTTAAAAAAGGGAGGGTGGGGAAGAGGCTGTTTTAGGCGATTTACATTGTATGTAAGAAAATTTAAAAATACTTTTTTTCTTTTGTTTCAGATATCTATATCATTCATTTTTATCCCTAAAACAATCAGCAGTTCTATCTTCTTTCTTCTAATTGTGCAACCTCCTTGATAGAAATTGTGTCATTAATTCATTGATGTATTCATTAACTGATTGATTTTCTTCTTCATTCATTCTTTCAACAAATATTTGCCCAAGTCACTACAGGAGATACTATAGGAATTACTCAATATTCTAGATCCTGTCTTTCCTTCTACCCACCATTTATGTCAATAGACCTTTCACCATCTATCTTTTTCCCTGCTGTCAATCTCCTTTAAATCCAGCTTCCACATTACTTCCTGATAATCCATCTAAGGTTCTTCTAAAATGCATATCTGGCTCAGCACCCTGGTTCCTGCTGCCTGTCTTACCTTCTGCACTAGTTTCCTATAAGTTGAGTTTTACAGCAACCCAAGTGTCATTCCTTATAGAACTTATGAACATAACAATTATCTTTGTGTGATTTACAAAAGTCTTATCCTTGTACTTATCCTTGATGTTAGCAGTTGAGTGTCATCAACATAGAAAGGCCACTAGTAGCTAAAGCCTATGTATATATGTAATATGTATATGTATATATATGTACACACACATACACACACACATATATGTATATATGTATATATATATACATACAAACACAATAGAATAAGTTAACCTTCCTGTTTGCTCATAACCGGGTCAATAATTTCAATACATGATACATATAGTTTTGAAGACTGGGACGTATTTATGCTAAACATTGAGTATCAGTACTGCTGGCATGTAGTAGATACACAATAAATACTTGAATAATAAATGAATATTAGCATTATGGACTTTTGACTAAAAAGGGGGATATATATAGTAACATTATTATTAAGAAACAAAAATTTATATGCAAAAGCACTGTAGATCAAGTTTATCACAGCCACAGTGAACTGTTTCCTTTTCCTCAGGAAGGAATACAACTGCAGTGAAGTCCAGCTTTGTAGTTTTGATGAATTATGTTTTGATGATTAGACAACAGATAAGACTCAAAAAGCAGAATAAAAATAACAGTCAGATGCCCTGGTAAAATATCTACTACATTTCTTTTAATATGAAAAAATGGCTTTGCTCACAATTTCCATTGTGGTTTTTATTTTCACTTTAAAACAACCCAGATGTTTGAAACAGTGCCAAGTTTTTAATAATGATGAAATCAGAAACTGCCAGCATGGAGACATTTTGAGTAATGAACCACAGGCTCAAACCTGTGCTTATTAAGAATCATTGCAAGACTTTGTAAAACATATATCTCTAAGTGGACTATCTGTGCTAAATATAAAAGAGAATACTTCAACTCTTAATTACTAAATTAATGTATTCAGTTAAACTCTTCATTTTAGAACAAACACATTTGTCTTCCTATTCTCCTACGCCTACTGCAAACAGTGCCAGTGTGAAATACCCATAAATCTGTGTTCATTGTGAACTCATTAAATTTAGGAACATTGTCCTGAGTGCACTGAACTGCAGCAAGATGGCAGTGACCCAGCCTGTGAGCTGAGAAACCTATGACTCTCTTCCCAACCTCTCTGCCTCAGCCTGACTTCATATAAGACTACACCTCAGCAGTACCATCATATGAAGACCTTGTTCCCTTAAAGACAGTTGTAAAAGATGGTTGCACCACATTTAAGAAATATTTTTATAGAGTATTCAACTGAGAACAGAGACACTGAGATTATTTCTTTTTGTTCTTAGATAGTCAATCTTAAAATAAAAATTAACTATATACTAAAAATTATATTAAACTAACCTCGGCTATCTCTTTTCTACCAGAATGAATCTAGTTTTTTTCTAGTGTTTTGATGATTTTCAGATGCCAAGTTACCTGCAGTTACTTATTGAATCAGTATTTTTTTTAAGCATCTCGTGATACACAGGATTTTTCCTTTTGGAGTCAAATGGATTAAAGCTGGACATTATATGAATGAGTTCAATTGATGGAAATCTCTGAATAAGTAGCTGAATATATGAACAGATAAGCAGAGAATTTTAACCTCTCAGAGCTCACTGTAGTAGATACAAGTATAGTATCTGCCTTTTCCATTTTCTTCTTTCCCTACCTAAGTTCCTCAGAATTGAAAGGTAAAAGGTGATATCTAATTGGAGAATATGGCCTTCCCCTCAGAGAAGCCCTGGTCTTCTATCCTTTATCTAACTCCTATGGCTCTATTCTTAGTGTGTGTGCACATGCCCACACTCACACTCCCCACATATACACATGAACATGCAAATAACATTGTGGACCTTGAGAAGTCAAAAAGAATAGAATGAGTGGTTCGTACTCACCAAAATTTGGAGCAAGTAGAATCCACGACAATTTATTGAGCATGGGAGTAGTAGTATTTTTTAACTGTTCTCAGCGGGTCCAAAGGGCCATAAAAGCTGTATTGTGCTTGATAGATTAATTTATCAACCTTAAACAGATTTTATTAATGTCCTGCTATGTTGTGGGGGAGACATGAGAACAGGGAGATTCATTAGGAAGTGGCTGCAGTAAACCAGGCATGAGTGAATAAGGATCTTTTCTAACTGATATGATATAGAGATGGATGGGAGTTGAAGGACAGTAAGAGGCAGAGATGTTCCTAAGTTTGGGAAGAAAGAAGAAGAGGTGACTTATGGGGTAGAAGATAAAGGGAGACGTTTGCTTTTAAGCTTGGTAGTTTATGGTAAACCAAGTGAAGATATTGTATGGGCAGCTGGAGTTGGCTGACTGAAACTTGAGAGAGAAGGCAGAAAAACTCCAAGGGAAAGCAGAAAAATGAGGATTTAAACACAGAGCTGTGTAATCTTTCATATCAATTTCAGTATCCTATTCAGTTCAAAGCCTCACTGCCTTTTTTGATTCTTACCTTTTTTCCCCTCATCAGTTAGAAAATACTTGAAATTTTCTTCATTCTGGTACTAATTATACCTTGATTGGACTATCACAATACCTCATAATTTGTCTTTTTAATTTGCTTTTCCCCTTGCTCCAGTATGTCATATATGACTTTACAGGCCTTGATTTTCCAAACATCTCTTCACAAATGGTGTTTTTGGCTTCCTATTACCTACAACCCTGTGCTGTAGCAGATTGATCTGCTCACTGACCATCACACATTCTTGATGCTTTCCACCTCTGCATACTGTTTGTGCTGATCTGGATGCCATTCCCGAGTCAGCCTGCCCAAATCCTAAGTGTAGGCCAAATGTTAGTCCTACCATAATTGTCCCAACTGGAGAGACCTCTTTCCTCAAATTCTCAGATATCTCACCTGTGTCTCTTAGGCCACTAATCTCATTTTATTTTGAATTAAAGTTATTTAATATCTTTTTTATTCTTTAAAAAAATCTTTAAGTTGTTAAAAATTTTTTAAAAACTTTAAGTTGCTTGAAGAAAAAGAAATTTGAAATTTTTTTAGTATCTGCTATTGTTTTGCACATAGCAGTACCCAATAGTTATTTAAATAAATATATCTTCTAATTGTATTAGATTTCCAATTTTTAAGTTAGTGTTTTTTCATTACAAGCAAGAGGAAAGAACTCTGCCTAACTTTATGATAAAAAAAAATTATTGGAAATCTACAATGCGATTCACAATAGTGAAGGAAAAATTGAAAAACCATTTCTCAAAAAGGAAAGGAAGCAGGTGTCCTGGGGATTTAGGGAGCAGGAATTAATGAAAATCATCTTGATGTGTTACCACTGACATGAACCAGCTCCAACAGTTTTCCTGTCTCAACATCATTCTGATCAAGATTGAAATTCCCTGAAGGTAATTGGCTTAGACTGAGCCACATATCAAGAATGAGTGGAACTTCTTGGCTGACAATTCCAATGAGATTTTATAAAATGAAGACTGGGTTTATTTCCCAAAGCAAAATCGGAAGGAATAGGTGCATGGCAAGTAAAAACAACGGAGTTTAATACATCTAGTTTATAAAACCTCTATGTTTATATGTTCATGCATTTTTTCCAACCAAAAAAATTCACTAAGTGCCTGCTCTACCAGGTAATGTGCTAACTTCTGGGGCTACAAATATGAGTAAGTTGTATCTCTAAATGGTTTATAGTATAGTATGTTTCTATTCCTTTCCTAATTCATTTAATCATTTTATTAAAATGGATTCTCAAACAGTTAAAAGTCCAAGTTTTTTGGGAGCTTTTCATTGCATCATGGCTTACTCATGTTCCGTGTGACTTCAGTGCCAGATGAATGAGCCATCCAGTATCCTAGTGTCTCAGGTCATTGACTTACTCATCAGTAGTAAGTGTGATAGGAGACAAAAATCAGAAAGGTCTGCAGGGACAGAATAGCTAGTTTTGGAGGCTTTGGTAAGGAATTTAGATTTTATTTAAAGTGTGATTGAGAGCACTTGAGGGAGCACTGAACTCAGAGCATGTCACTCTGACCACTATGCAGAGACAACATTATGAAAAGACTGGAGAGACAAGAGTGGGAGCCGGATATCTGTTAGCAGATGTCACAGGGGTCTAATTGTACATTAGACAAGGATGTGAGCAGACAACAGGTGAAAAGTGGACAGGCTCAGAAAATACTTTAGTTGTGGAACTAAAAATATTTGCTTACGGAGTAGATAGAGGGGTAAAGGGAAGAATCGAGGATGATCTCTAGATATGTGAAGGTGCCGTTTCCTAAAATCCTTATTTTCTATTTAATTTACTTTAAATATGGCAATTCTCCTATCTCATTTTGACCATGATCCACTGACTTTGTTATTATTTTCTTATCAGTTCTATTCTGCATTCATTTCCTTCTCTACAAAGTTCAGATCAATGGTTCTTTGTTTCTACTGCACTTGTGAACATCTCAAACCCTTACCTCATTCTTCTGCCCTTGCACCTGTCTGGTGAAACATTCACCAAACTACCCACCTTTTTTGATACTCTGACTGGAAATATCACACAACAAAACTTATTCAGGACACAATAAAGTCAGCCTCTAATCTGAAACACTGGCAATTTTACCAGTTTTCTATCAATTCCTGCTTCTCTTCTCCATCTTCACTATTCGGAAACCTCTGAGTCTTCTTCCTGACTGTTTCTGGTTCTCCACATATGACCTCACCACTTATTTAACAGAGAAAACAGAAACTTGAGGAACAATCTCCTTTGCCTTCCTGCTGCAAATTCCAAACATACTGTGGCTGTTAATTCTTCCCTTTATCTTCAATTCCTGCATAATTGGAAGAGGGTCCCTCCTCTTGTCTGGAAAGAACATCAGAGCTCTGGTTCTGTCTCCTTCCAAACTGAGCTTCGTTAATTACTTGATCTCTCGCTCTCTCTTTTTTCTGTAAATTCTTTTTCTCCTTGCTTCTTTCATTGAGGACTTAGATGGCCACAAGCCTCTTCCTTAAAAATAATATAGCAAATACAACCAACTAAACAAACAAACAAATCTTACTTATTCAAACTCTCCACCTCTTCCAGCTCTTCCAGCACCACCCCCCCCCCGCATCTCTCATCTTCTTCATAGCTAAATATATTGAAAGAACTGACTATTACTCCCCTGATTAGTCTAATTTTTCACACATTCTCCCACCCACAATCTGCCTTCCCTTAACATTACTATAATGAAAATGCTCTTGAAGAGGTTACAAGACAAAACAAATACACACACCCAAGGGTGCTGACATTCCATCGGCCTGCTTTCATTCTCATTTGGTTTAACCTCTCCTCAATATTTGACATTGTTCAGTGTCATCTTTTTGTGGCTTATGTATCAACATGCTTTACTTCCCTAGTGCTTCTACTGCCTCTCTGGCTTGTTTGTTCCTTCTCCCTCCCTCCTTCCCTCCCTCCGTTCCTTCCTTCTTTCCTTCCTCTCTCTCTCCCTCTCCCTTCTTTGTTTTTTTTTTTACTCGAATTTTTTTTTTCTTCTGTCAGTTTTTCAAGTGTTGTTCCCTTGAGTTTCTCTTCTAGGGTTTATTCTCTCTGGATAATATACAAATCTGTGGGTCTTTTGTCTGAACCGATGAAGTTTCTCTAGAGATGACTCTTCCAGTAATCTGCTGTTTCTGTGTGTGTGTGTGTGTGTGTGTGTGTGTGTGTGTGTGTGTGTTAAGCTTAGTTGCCTATATTTTTTGAGCCAGGCAAGGATGGGAACTGGAGGGAGCAAGAGGGACTTAATGTTTAGCCTGCAACTATTCAATGAATCCCCCTGTTCTCAGTCTAGCTCCTCACCTTTGCACTCTGCTGGTCTGGTCAGCCCAAATCCACACCCTCCCCTGTTCAATTTGTCTCAGGAATAAATCTCCTACTTCCTTCCAGGGTGAGGGGAGGGACTTCTACCCTGACTACTTTGGCTGAAGTGGGGTTTCTAATAACCTTTAAAAAGCGAGTGTCTGGGCAGTATTTTTTTAAATGACATTAGCTTTATACTTGAAATCATTCATTAGGATGAGAAATTAAGTTTTAGAAATTAGGAAAAACAAAAATTATCTCATGAACTAATTAGTGGCTATGTAAAAGAGAAGGCTTGGAGTCTTTTTATTTAATTTCTTGATGTCTTGGGGTAGTTGCCAATAATATTGCCATATATTATGAAGCTATTTTAGCTTAGAATATATGAAGTTCATTGGCTATGTTAGATATTAAATTACTTGGCTTACCTATTAGCCTTAAACTTGTCCTTAAAAACAGCCATGGCTTCTAACTATGGCTTCGAAGACTGTATTTTTGCATATTTATGTGTATTTTTGCCATATTTATGTGTAATTTTCTCAATTTGTACAGTTCACTTAGCAGCTGCTCTCTCCATCACCCTGCCCCCACATTTCCTTTCCTGTATTCTCTGATGAGTCAATCCTTTCTCCAGTACCTACAGAAAAGTAAATTACATTCTAATCAAAATTGTACTTTTCAGAAGGTTACCCAGCTATGGGCCATTAGTAACACCACACTATGTGACTTTAAATTGTTTTTTTTTTCATATGAACAGACCTATGTATATTGGAGTCCTTGTAAATGTCACCTGTTTGTTTCTCACTTTTGATCAATGGGATATATCCCAAAGGCAACTAGCGTAAGATATTGTCCTTAATTAAAACACAATCGTACATACAGAAAATAGTAAAATAAAGCTTGTATTCAATGAATATGCAGCTGCAGTAAGGTATTCTCATTTTAAAATATAATGTTTGATATTATAGGTAAAGGAATAAATCTTATGGTTGTGGATTTTTAAAATGCAAATGGGGCGTAATAAATTGTAAAATGCTTCTGCCATCCTCCTCCTACACTTGTTCTTTTTCTTGTCTATTCAAATCGATATGAGAGTTGGTTATGTTTCAGTTAGTACGGTGGGAACTAGTCATTTTAGCAGTGATGCCTGTATCCATTCAATTTAAGTTCCAATTAAGTTAAGACTGCTTGCTCTGCTCCAGGCACAGTACTAGGTGCATGGGATCCTGAGTGGTGATTAAGGCACATGAAGTTTCTGCCATAACTTTCTAGATCAGGAGATAAAATTTAACAAGTAAACTAAAAAATGAGCATGTTCATCATGGATTGTGGTGAGTACTATCAATGAAACACGATGCTGAGGTGGGGTTCATTTTGAATTGGGAGGTTAAGGTAACCTTTTCTGAGAAGCTGACATTTGAGCAGAAACTTAAAGATGATAAAAAGCCATCCAAGCAAAGAACCAGGGGAAGAGGATTCCAGGGAGAGAGAACAGACACAATTTCCATATAGAGAGCAAGGGTTTAGGGGAGTCAAAAAGAAAAATGAATGCCACTAGGGCAACAGCATCACAAAAAGAAGGGAGAAAGGGATAAGATGAAGGGATATAGGGGCCAGTCCTATAGGAACCCACAGGTCTAGGTAGGAGATTCTGCATTTTATTTTATGAGCAATAAATGATGTATTCACATTAATGCATTCAACTTAATGAACAGATTAGAGAAGAGGTAATAGAAACATAAGAAGAGTTCTAGTCTTGAAGGAAGAGAGATAATTAAGATAACAACAACAACAACAATAAAACCCCTACTAAAATAATTGAATTGGTATTTTTAGGGAGATTTGCAAAGATATTGCAACAACGAGCAAAATGAGGGGGCTCAGCCTAGCATAGTCGACCTTTGAACAACACAGGTTTGAATCACATGGGTCCATTTATATGTGGATTTTTTTCAATAAATACTATAAATGTATTTTTTCTTCTTATCATTTTCATAATAACATTTTTTTCTCTAGCTTACTATATGGTAAGAATATAGTATATAATACATATAATATATAAAATATATATTAATAAACCGTGTTATCAGTAAGGCTTCTAGTCAATAGTAGGCTATTAGTAGTTAAGTTTTGGGGAGTCAAAAGTTATACCTGGATTTTGACTGTGTGGTGGTCAATGCCCATAACCCCTGCGTTGTTCAACTATGTTAAAAGCATGGTCACTGCATTCTTGGAAATGACATTTAACTTTGTGTAACTGCTTCCTAATCTGTGAAATGAGGTTAATAAAGGAAACTTTTTTCAGCATTGTGGTGAGCATAAGTGAATTATTACATATAAAACACTTAAAATATGCCTGAAACTTACTAAGTCCTATATAACTTTTAATATTATAATATCTCTTTGTAACATGTATAATGATGTAATAAGAAATACATTGCAATTTAAAATATAATTGCTGAAATTAAAAAAGAAAATGAATGAGTTGAATGAAACAATGACACAACTTAAAACTGAATCTGGAAGATAAATAGAAAAAATTGCTCAGAATATAGACACAAAACAGAAAGACTGGAAATATAAAGTAAACATAACGGGAATCAATTCAGATGCTCCGCCGTCCACTTAAAGGAGCACCAAAAGCTGGTGGCAAAGTGAAGGAGAAGAAACAGTACTATAAATAAAGAAAAACACAGTAGTGTGTGGATAGAAATAAATAGTTCACCCAGTAGCAGACAAATAAATGAAGACAGGACAAATAAATGAAGTCTAAACACAGGTAGACCCTGGAAATTTTAAAACACAATGAATAAAGGGAAAAGTCTTGAAGGCATTTAGAGATAAAATGGAAACCTCTGGTCCTTATCACTCTACCCTCAGTGATCCAATGTGTGGGCAAATTGATATTTTGACAAGAAAAGAATAATCTGTATGGAAACAGTCCCATATAAATGAAAAAGAAAAAAAAAAGTTAACATAAAATACAAGTTCTAATTTATTATAATGTGGAAATTTTTGAAAAAACTGGTAAGTAGATAAAGTGGATTACTTTACTCTTCAGTACTTAGAATATTCACCTTTAAGCAGTAGGGGTTTATTGACATAAGATTCCATTTATTTCTTTTTTTTGTCTTATTCATACTACTTGCTTCTTGAATGAATACAATTTATATCATTATAGATTTGAAATACTTTTATATGTGTGTGCAGATATAAAAAAATTCTAGACGAAACGAGTAGGACTAATTGTTGTAAAACAATGTAAAAATGTTTATAATGCAAAAATGTAAACAAATATAAATATAAAAACAAAATATAAATATAGAGGTGGAGAAAGGTGGTAAGAGTAGAACAGAAATACTAAATTCTTTATCTTTCATATCAGAATCAAGAGATATTTCTAAAGTTGATAAAACTAGCATTTAAATATGTATTCTTATTCAAAGTAATAGTCTCATAACAGCCACCTTATTATCTTAAAATGTGGACACATCTTGGTAATGGGCTTGCAGAGTTGGAGAGGATGATGCTTTTCACATAGACATTCTGTATTTTATGTTAGTTACTTCTTCACCATGGTAATTTCTGCAACTGTTTGCAAGTGTTACTTTAGTTTACAAAACTATTCAAAATAGTTTTGAAATAAATATTGAAAGTATAATTATAAATAGGGGATCAAATTTATAATATACAGCCTATCCATGTGAAGGAAGACTGTGCAGCCTTATGAAAGAATCGGGTGAGTCACAGGGACATTTAGGAAAGCATATCCAGGATGTAATTCTGAATGGAAAAATGAGAAGAAATTCACAGGAAGAGCTGCATAGTGTCCCACTGGGGCAATGGGAACTCGTTGTTGCCCAGATGGTACTCGGGGGCCTTGGTCCTTTATGCTGACTCAGTAAAGAATTACAGGTCAGTGAAGTTTAGGAAAAGTGAGAGTTATTGAAGTACCTTTCAAGAGAGAAATGAACTACACCAGAGATGGCTGTAGCCTCGTAGGGAAGGTCTGTCTTATATCTGGGCCACGATAGGAGGTTACAAGGGTGGTGCTAGCTGATTGATGATGACATCACTGTGATTGACAGTAGGCTGTTATATAACCTATTGTCAACTATGCATGTTCCTTCCCAGAATTCACTATGTTATAATTAGATTCATGAACTTCTGGGCATATATATATAATATTATAATGATGGTATAATGAGGTCGAGGCGAAAAGGTCAGAGTACTCCTTACTGCTCAAGCGTTTGTGGTTGGCCTTAACTGGTTGTTAATGTATGGTCATTTATTTCTTTATACTCCAAGATATAGGGGTATTGTTATTTGAAAAATGAGTTTTTGGGGCAAGGTCCTAGGGGTGGCCTTTTGTGTGAGGCCATCAGTGTTGTCATTCCTATGGTTACAGAACTGGGCCTTCCCTCCTGTCATTCATGTCTCTCATGGCTACCTAATTACCTAACAATAGGAAGATCTTTAAAAATTTGTGGATTCATACAAAATGAAATACTACTTGGCCAAAAAAAAAAAGCGGGGGGGGGGGGGGATGAACTACTGATACATGTGACAAGGTAGAAATCAAAAAGCATTATATTAAACAAAGGAAATCATAAAAAGTATATAAAGTTTAAGAAAAGGAAAAACTGATCTGTGATATTTAATATCTCTGTGTTAGTTAACTCTGGGGTGGTGAGGAGGTGCTACTGGAATTAACTAGAAAGGAGCATGAGGGAACTTCATAGGGGATAGATATGTCCTATATCTTCATTGGATATTGGTGTTGGCGACTTAGGTGAATTTGTTTAAACATTAAATTGTACGCTTAAAATGTGTGCATTCTATTTTATGTAAACTATAGCTCAATTTACAAAAATTGAATGCACAGATGTATGCATATGTGTATATATGATTACATATGCATAAGATAATACTGTAAACAGACCACATATCAAACTGTTTATACTAAGAGAGGATTCAGGAGAATTAACATTCTATATTTGTTTTAATTTTTAGGAGCATATTACTGATCATAAAATCAAGATAAATTTAAAATGCAATGTGAATCCTAAAAGTCACCAATTTTCAATGCTTAGAGACAGAGGTGATCCCCACCAACACTGCACTTCTGCCTCCCAACTCTAACAGAGATGCCTTTTCCAGGCTTGTCACTCGTCCTAGTTTCCCCCAGGGCTGAAGAAGCTGTAAAAGATGGAGCAGCTACTGGGCTGACTGGGGGTTGTTTGCTCAGAAACTGGCACACCAGAAAGAAAAAAATAACAAAGAGGAGGAGGCGGGTAAGAAAAACAGTTCAGCAGAAATGTTTGTGGGATCAAGCACAGGAAGGAAAAGGTATTCTGCCAGATCTTTGATTATGGAGCCTTCTTCCTGTGTATGCAGCAACCTTCCATGTGCAGCATATTAAGGTCTCTTAGAAAAGTGCATGTTGAATGAACATGTCAGATCAGCAGTGACCGGCCGGCTCTCTCTGCAGAAGAACCAAGCCAAAAAAAAAAAAAATTATGTGACCATGAGGTAGGTGGGTAAGCTCTTTTAAAGAAACCAACCCCAAAGAACTTTTAATGACTGCTTTAGGGTAAGCCCTCCTGCTGCTACTAGCTTTTAACTCAGCATTCCCTTGGGTTATTTTCTCTTTTCGTCCTTTTATTTAAGACAAAATATCTGCAGCACCGAACCCAATTGCTAGTTTATACTAACAAGCCTTTCTTTACCTGTCCTGGTATTTTTGACTTTCTGACACTTTTAAAATCCAGGCATTTCTAAACTCAGGCAATCAGTGCTTTGAATTTCTAACCCAGATATCTCTTGCAGAGGGCAGAAGAGAAATTAGTTTTTCATAACTAAAGGAACTTTTTGCCTGCTAACTCCTTGTTATAAAATTATTGTTCTGAAAGACATTGGCTCTTAGTTTTGTTGTTTTTGTTGTTGTTTTGTTTGAGCCATAGAGATTACGACTTTTCATTTCTTAACAAATAAGCAGATACAAGTTTTCTACAATTCCCTGATATATCTCTATCTATAGATATAGATGTAGATATTTATAGATCACTCTCTCTCTCCCTCTCTCTCTCTCTCCATATATATATACAAATGTAGCTGGAAGGAAAGGTTATTTTGAAGTGTAGGCCTCCATAATTTACTACTGAGAAAAATCAGTAGATGTATTATTTTTGAGCAAGATGAAAATGGACCTTTGTGCACTTTTGTTCAATATTTGTGCTATTTTGCAAAGCATTCTCAGATATTCTGAGAGGAGAAAGCCCTTGTAATAGTTGCAATTTTGATGCATGATTAGCCTAGAGACAAAATAAATGATCTTATTATTTACTTCTATTTACCTGTATATATAAGTGACCTATAGTCATTTTATCAATGATAATGAGGCATAGTTTCTTTATCTTGATGTTCCATACTCTATCTCTTATTATAATAGCATGAATTTTTTTAAAATGAAAAGTCAGATATTTTAATTGTGAGTTCTTCAGTGTTGACTTACATAGTCTATTAGCCACTCAAATATGTGTTTTCAGTTTGTGGCAGTTCAGTGCTATGTGATCACCAAACCATTTTGTATTTCCCTTGGGCACACAGGAAGACAACCTTCCCCAACTCACTTGCATTTAGGTGGGGTCATATGATTAGTTCTGGGCATTGGTATATAAATCGAAAGATGTATACTGCCTGACTTTTAAAAGTTCCTCTGCTCTTACTCTACTCTCACCCATCCACATAGTGAGGAACAAGGGCTCCAAGATGACAAACCCAACTAGAAGAAGCCTAGATCTCTGAGTCATCTCAGGAAGTAAATCAGAAGATGCTTGTGACCCATACCATACTTTGTGAAAGCAGGAGATAGAGACTAAGTTAAGAAACTGAGATTCTGAGATTTTCTTGCTTGCTTAGCACAGCCTATACTGAGCAAATCTCGTTGAAGGTAGTCATGACTTTGATTTTAGCAATTTCATAAAAGGGGATATACTTTTGTGGCCAGATGGAATCAAACATTGTCCAGAGTTTTGTCAACATAACTTGAAGTTTCAGAATTATTTTTGGAGTCATATTTTGACTCCAAAATTTTGGAAACACTTCATCTTAATAGGCTATTACGATAAACATTTTTCTTGTTTGAGTTGCTAAAATCTTAGTTGGACTATAGTCAAGAAATAAGGGGAGTTTTCTTTGACATTTTTGGGCTACATGTCAGCCACAGTTTATATTACATGAAAGAAGGAAGAAAAGAGGTAGGAAAGGACAAAAAGAGGGGTTGCCAGGTGAGAAAGAAGAAAAGAAACTTTACTGAACATCTTTTAAAACTCACAATGCCAACCGGACATTATTTAGAGGATTCTTAAAAACGTACAATTAACTTTTATCTCTTTCCTACAGATTGTTTTTCTGTCTTTGGAATAATATATTTAATGTCTTCAAAATAGAACTCGTCCCCTTATCCTCTCATATTTCTGATAACTCCATCAGATTCCTTCCACCATGTTGGAGGTTAGGGATGGTTGCAATATTAAATAGAAGGAAGTCCTCACTGGGAAGTTAGCCTTTGAACAAACACTTGACAGAGAGAAGGAAAAAGCTATGGAAATATTTGGGGGAAGAGAAGAACAAATAGCAAGTTCAAAGACACCGATCAGGAATGTTCCTGGTATTTTTGTGTAATGACAAGGAGGATGACATGGCTCAGTCTGGGTGAGCAAGGGAAAAGTAATGAAGGTACAATCAGACCAGGACTAAACTTAGCATTGTCTTTAACTCCGTTTTCTTTCAACACTTCATATCTAATAAATATCATGAAATACTCTTTAACAATGAAGTGTTCTTCATATACATGCCTTATTTATAATTCCATTACCTCCACCTTCATTTATCTTTTATTGTCTATAGACAATTGCAAATCAGAAACATCCTCCAAGTCTTGGAACTTCCCACTCCAAATAAAACATTCTCTTCTGCTGTAACCACTATCACAGTGACAGGATGAGAGTTTAAAATTTCCTAACTCTGGGTATTTCCATTACGATACATGAATAGGCCAACTGCAGAAGAGAAAATGACCAGTTGCTACAACAGGTGATTGAGATGTTTGAATATGAGTTACTGCTCTAATTTAATGCCTACCACAATATTAGAAAAAAAAAACTGAGCATTTTGGAATCTGCTGTAGATACATTCAAAAGTAAAACAGATTTGGTGTGTATGACTGGGCTAGCAAATGAATAGTTCTCGACTTCCTGTTGTTGGGAAATATCTAAATAAAATAATCATTTGGTCTCATGACTTCTTGGCAAAAATCTCTCTCTCACACACACACACACACACACACACACACACAGTACTCTACTCCTCAGACAATGGCTACCTAGAGAACATTTTGAATTTCACATTGACAGTAATTCATTTTGCATATACATTATGCTAATACATACGGCTTTCAGAAAATAATCAAACATGATTATTGTTTTTCTCATGAAAAAGCAATTTTTAAGACATACGAGATAAGAATGTATATTGTTCATATAGCCTCTGCGTCCTGCTTCTTTCACTAATACAATTAAAAACTGGTTCTGAAATCTTTATATGTATCTTTTGAGAAAACATCTGTTGTTTTCTGCTAAATAAAATAACATCAATATGCCTCTTTAGCCATGGGCTTGAATCATCTGCTTCTAATTTGGAACATTTGAGAATCTTATCCCTCTGTTTATAAAAAAAAAAAAAAAATGAAGTTTCAAATAATAAAGAATGCAAAATTATTTGTAACAAAAATCACAGAGATAAAAAATATGTTTGAAAACAATAGTACTAAAAAATCTGATTTCTGAGGGAAATGTTAAAACACTTTAATATTTGTGTGTGTGTGTTTAAAAGAGAGGCAAAACACTGCTTCTTATGATTAATACTGAAAATTTTTCCTTTGGAGCAGGAAAATGGAAGCTGCTGTAGTCAGAGAGGGAAGGAGGAAGGAGATGAAAAAGGATGCTGGGTAAGTTTCCATACCATAAATGCTAGATGTTAGGTTCGAAAATGTTTGCAATATATTGTAAAGAATGAAACATATTATAACAGGAGTTAATAAGCAAGAGAAATGGAATCATTATTAGGTTGAGTAAATTAAATTTCTTATGTTCTTTTTTTTAAAAAATCTATGATTGATACAAAGTAAGCAACTTTATACCATTAAAAACATTTTTAAATATCTGTTTTCACTTGGTTGAATAAAATCAACACCTGGATTTTTTTATAAAGAAATATTGCAAAAAACCAGTCACAGCTGTTTTGTAGATATTGTATGTATACATTATATATAGTTACATATGTATAATGCGGATGAAAACAGTCTAACATAAACTATATTTTAAAGATTGCATTAAAACCATGACCAATTTGTTGATTTATTTGCTTGTTTAGAATCTCAGAGAACTATTTTTGAATCTGAAGAAAAAGAAAATTTTACTTTTCAGGTGACCTTTGACTTTTGTGGTTAGAAATTCAGCTCCAATTTTAAGTGTATATTTTTAAAGGTCTTTTAGACATTTTGGTCTTGGTTTATGAAAAGGATATATAAAAGTAAGTTCCTTTTATCAAAAATATCTCAATATAAAATTTTCTTCTGTCCTGAAACACACCTAATTTACTTGACTCTGGTCACGGGAAAAACCCAAGACCATTGATGAGGAAGGAGCTATTTATTATGTGTGTGTGGTGGCATAGCACAGCACACTGAAGGGGGGTGGGGTGGGGTTGGGGGGTTTAAGAGCTTGATGAAATAGGAAGAGAAAGAACAAAGGAGATTCTGAAAGATTTACATTTCATAGATCCAGGGGAGCTGATCTTGGAAGATTTTATGAAGAAGTTGAGTCGTTGGGAAAATTTTCAAGAAGAGTTTAATGATCTTTAGGCAGAAAGGGGTGGAAAACCTCTTCTGTGCAAGAGTGTTGAAGAAATGGTGTTATATAGGGAAAATGTAAAGCAATCATGAGAAGATGTGAAGATCTTGGGAGATGATATTTCCTCTTTGCCATGTTTATTTAATGTTGAACTGAGAAGCACATTAAAATAGAGAAGGTCTCTTCATTTACAAATGAATACAAATAAGCCTTCTTAAAGCTTTGAGCATTAAAACTTCTCTGAACACCAAAATCAACAGGACAAAGACAAGTCTCAAATCCCAAAATCTTTGAAAGCTAAATTCTGTAGATAACTCATTTGGTGGCAAAATCTGACCTAATCTGAACTGAGACAATGCTACTTGTAGTCTTTCTTTATCCCTCTTGATGAGACTATTCATAGGTATGACTGCAGAAATATTCATGTGCTTGATTTGAGTTTGGCCCAAGGCCCTGTTGGAGGAGGTTGGAGGGTAGAGTTGGTTTATGTATTCTATTAAATACACAGGTATTAACTTCAAAAATTCCAAAAATTTTCTGAAGTCTAAAACACATTTGGTTCTAAGGGTTTCAGATAAAGGATTGTAGACCTATTAGAATCAGCTTTCATTTTTTCCTTTCTCCAGTTAAATAATACCAATTCTTTTTTCCCCCTGTTTTTAAGGTAATTGTTTTAACTTTTAAATCGATGCTGTAGATTCCCTATGACTTCTTTTGAACTTTCTTCAAATTCTTTATTTCCCATTTAAAAGTTAAATTTTGAACAAAACTGAAGTGAACATATGACCAGTTCTTATTATATGGTTTGTTAGCATTTCCTCATTTCCAGCATCTATAAATATTTCTTAAAAGATTGTTGTAGGATCTGTTAAAAGTAGATTAAAGGGAAATATTTCTTCCTCAATACCAACTCATAAATGATCACTGTGTTGTTGGTATTTTGCATAGAATAGGCTGTCAAGAAATGTTTGTTGAATTAATCAAAACATGATGGATTATTCGTGATATTCTTGTTTATGCAAATGCTATTTTATGTTTACTTTTTTAAATGCCATGTTTCGATACATACATATCTTAGTATGATTCCTCTATTTCCTTCTTCTATTTGTGTGATACTTTTTTTAACTCAGGATGCCATACTAAATTTGTCCCTGATAAACTTTATTTCTCATGACTCCTCTTTATTAAGGTTGTTTTGAATTTAAACATAAGCCCCAGATATCTATTGTTCTTAGCTTATGGTCATCTACAAATCTAATGTACATTTTCACTTTTTTATTTCCTAAAGGAATTATCAAAAAGGCATAAAATTGTTGCAGAATATCAAAATTTGAAATATTTATTTTATACTTAATCCTGCTACCTTCATTTTATAAAGGAACACACTATAGAGCCTCAAAATTGTCAATAGTTGTAGTTTATAGACAGGACATTAAAATTTCAGTTATGCTCCGTTACAACGGAAAAATAAACATGGCCTCTATCCACATGGAGCTCTTGGCCTATTGAGGAGGTACACACATGAACAAATTATTGCAGTATGGCATTTGAGTGCAATCACACAAGTATGTTCAAAGTACAGTGTTTAGTAGAAGCTTGAGAGGGAGGTTCTCCAACAGAACATAATTGAACTCCCAATGATGAGGGAAAAGGAAAGGTGTTTGAGGAATATTAAATAATGATAACAAAGGTTCTAGTGACAAAGGAACTGAAGGGTACACAAACTCACAGAGGCATGAGGAAAATCTTTCAAGGATCATTAAGATAACCGGTATGACTAGGTCAAATACAGATATGAGCCAAATCAGAAAGGACCTTTTGAGGCTGTGGTAAGATTTTGACCTTTGTCTGAAGGCATTAAAGCACACTGCTGCAGAACCTTTGCATTTTAGAAAGATATTTCTGTTTGCATTTCTGAGAATAGATGGAAGGTTCAGGGACTGAATTTCCAGTGAGGTAGTTGCAATATTCAGTAAGAACACTGATGGCTGAATTGAAGTGATGGTTGTGAGAACAAAGCAGAGAAGGAACAAAGAATGGTGAAAATGACAGAGATTCACCTGCAGTTAGTGCACAGAGCCCTGGTAGTTTGAGATTAGTCATAGTGGAAGTTTGAGATCATACTTACACCACAGAAATTGGCAAACACAGAAATAGGCTTTCATTTTCCCGAAGAGCCCTTTTTAAAGATTTATCAATATACCACTGAGAACATCTTGAAATAGAAACTAATATATATTCTATATTTCTTTGGTTTGTAAAAACAGTCATATTCTGTTAGTGGCATTGAGACCAAGCTATCTATTAAATTATTTTAATTATTTGGAGTCTTTTACCAAAACTCTTTTCTCACTATTTTGCAAGGAGAAAGAAACAGAGAATTGAAATTGGGGGTTAGGCTTCTTCAGGTGTCTGGAGTTTCAGGCAGCTTCTGAGTTGCCAGGTGTATTTATATTAGCTCAGATGGGAGTTAATAGTTGGAATTGCATGAACAAACAAAAGAAGTACATTTAAAGAAAAGGGTTAGCTTTAAGAATGTTGCCTTAAATAATAGTCTCTACAATCGAAAATGATGTTTAAACCTACATTCCAGCTCTCAAGCACAAGGTCACCAGAGCATGAGACCATAGAACTCATTGTTACATACCATCTCTATTTACTGTCAACATTAAACATTAACTATCTTGGACCTACCAATGTAAGAGAAGTGTTTCTCCATTTTGCTTTGTCCAATTCTAGAGATTTACTTTCTCTAGCCTCCTTAATCTACCGCCAATGGATTTCATGTAACTTCCATGTGTTTTCTCTTTTGCTTCTAAATGTATAAAATGAACTGAAAACTGTAATTCTCCAAAGCATGTTCTCAATTTTTTTTGAGATCTTGCTTCCAGGCATGTCCTCAAAAATTTGCCTCAAATAAATTTTTATAAATTTTTCTATAGGTTTGGATGTTCTTATATCACTACCTTAAAGCCTTTATTCACACTGTGAAAGTCCTCTCCTTGTAGGTTCAATCTAATTACCACCTCATTTTTTCAATATTCTAATCTTTAAATCATCTCTTTGTCCCCATAGAATTTCATATTTACATTTAAACTAATTTGGTAATGCACTGCTTTACATTTTGTTATTTGGTGCTCATCACCTCTTTTGGACTGGATCTTTTGATTGTAATGATGGTGCCCAGTAGAAGCTGTTATATGACAATATTCAGTATGTATTATTAAATGATCTCCATCTACAAGAAGATTGAGTTTTTAAACTAACACACTCTAGTAATTGGCAAGGTTGCTATTATGATAAGGTAATGAGAACTTTATTCATGGATTCATTAGATGTATATTGAATGTCTAATAAAAATGGAAACACTCTGCTAGACTCTGGGGGCATAATTCTGAGCAAGATAGATAGGGTCACCATAGTTGTAACATATGTAGACTAGTAATCGTGATCATTAACTTACATTTATAGTTAAATATAACTACTCTTTCTGCGAAAACATTTAAAAATAGCTAATACCACAATGAAAAAAAAATGTAGACGTCATTTTCTCTTCTTCCTTTCTGTCTTCTTTCTAGATTATGCTAATTAAGCCTTCTCTTTTGTAAGGCTGAGGGCCCCATGAAGCTGGGATAATAAGGGGCTGGAAAGGTGGACAAACTTAGCAATACTTTTTAAGGACTAGAATAAAGATAGTCCAAATAAACATAATTCTGAGTTACGCTGTAAATGGCAGACAAAGTCAGAAAAATAAGTTTTTTGATTGTCTTATAGACCAGTGGTTCTCATTGCAGGAAAGGGCAGTTTTGCGCCCCAGAGGACACTTGGTGATGTTTGCAGATGTTTTTGGTTGTTGCAACTGGGTGGGTAGAGTCCAGGAATCCAGCCTAACATCCTACAATACCTGGGACAACCAACTGCAACAAAGAATTATCTGGCCCAAAATCTAGGTAGAGCCAAGATTAAGAAATTGCCTTAGATATAGGTTCTTAAATTATGAAGTTCGATTATCACAAATTGGCAAATAAAGCCCT
>CM053507.1:17858307-17956007 GCA_028627145.1 Eidolon dupreanum
TTTTTTTTTTTTTTTTTGTAATACCAGTGTCATATAAACCTTGATATTCATTTGTGTTCTGTGCAGTCTATCCATGTAAGTAGACTTGCATGGAAACTAAATTATTAACACAAAGTTATCTTGTGAACATGGAATCAAACAAAAAAAGTTTTATTATTTATACAATTGGTTAATGTGCATCTTGCTATACAATACCAATTAAACCATTTTATCCATCATTAAGTCATAATTGTTTAGCTATTAACATAGATATTAGGCATATTCCAAACATGACTAAAAACAAGCAGTTACAACAGGAAACACTAAAAGAAGATACATAACAAAACATTCCATGTCATTTAGGATGATTTTGTTGCAAATTAAAAAAAAAATGACTATTCTCAAAATGTCATGGACAATAAGTGGGTTTGCTATTTTTACATAAAAAGAAGTCAGGAGGTTGTTTGGGTTTGATACTTAATTAAGTCATGAAGGATCCTGGGTTCTTCAGTCTTTGTGCTCTGCCATTCTCTTCCTGTTGGCTCCTGTCCTCAGACTTGTTCTCTCCCAGTCATACAATTACTGCAGCAGCACCAAAAACACATTCTCATACAGCAATGTAAAGTATCAGAAGGGGAATTCATTTTTTTGTGTCCTTTTTAAAGCAAAAGAAAATTTCTCCCAAGTATGTTAAAGCAGGAAATTTTGAACAAATAAGTCATATGCCCATTCCTAAAGCAATCACTTATAAAAGAATAGAATTATCATGATTGTTCTAGATCAGTGGTTCTCAAATTTTAGTCTTCAGACTCCATTATACCCTCTCAAAGTCTTTGTTAATGTGGTACATCTATCAACATTTACCATATTAGAAATTGAAATTGATAAAATTTTAAAATATCTATTTACTAATTGATTTAAAAATAACAATAAACCCATTACGTGTTAATGTAATGTATTTTATATTGAAAGCTATATTTTCAAAAAAATATTTAATGAGACTCTGCATGCTCGTGGTGGAGGATATGCTTTCTAAAATTTGAATTTATGCTTGAAAGTTCAAATTTTATAATTGACAACAAATGTTAATAACTGATTTCCTGGAAGTGAAAGGCCCATTTGGTTTATTATCGATAAAATGTCTGCTAAATATCTAAGTCTTGTAACCATTTTTTGTGAGTCATCTTTCAAGTAAAAATGCTGTTCCATGAAAAAAGTGGCTAATTCAGCTCTCAAATAAATTACCAAATGCTTTTCTGTGAACCAATCACTGCACTTTACAATGCAGCAGAAATGATTTACGTGGATAACAGTAAACCCATTACACATTAATGGGTTTATTTTGTCACAAAGAATGTTAAAATGACAGGTATTCAAGAGTTAAGATTCAATAAAATTAGTAATTTTAACTACCTCATGAAGAAAATTCTTAAGTAAAATGGGATTTCCTTCTTCTTCTTCCTCCTCCTCCTCCTCCTCCTCCTCCTCGTCGTCTTCTTCTTCTTCTTCTTCTTCTTCTTCTTCTTCTTCTTCTTCTTCTTCTTCTGTACTTTCTGTGCTTAGTGGTGAACAATTTGGGCCATTGCCTTTGTACTGAGGTGCTAGCAGTTATACCTTCCATTGCTTTTTCACCAACAGTTCAAATGTCAACACAGTAAAAAAAAGATAATTAGTTCATTAGTATTTTTGTGAAGATAATATTTTCAAAATATCACATGATACTGATATTTGATTATTTTGATAGTATTGGAAATTATTTGTTGACATTACTTTGAGAGCCGCTGCTCTAAATTAATTGAAATATACCCCTTGGGATTAGAGAAGAATTAACCCCCCTGGAAGCAGATGACAATTCAATACTGAACAAACCCATGGTTCTTTAGGAGGAAAAATGGCCTTATTACTAAGTGGGCAGCTAAGGATCTACACTATAGTTTTGCAATACATTCAAGAGTAGCCTAGTTTATCAAGTGAAACCATTTCTTGTATAAATTCTTATACATGCTTATAAAAATGTGTTATAAAGTAGATAAGAATTAAAGTAGAATTTAAGAGAGAGAAACATACATAATATAAAATGTGTCTTAAATTTTGTGACATACTCTTTAAATAATAATCTTATTTCCTTACTGGTTTAACATGTTTTACAACTATTCCTTACTTTATTACTTTGTAACTGTGGATTTAGGTAAATTACTTAGCACCTTGTAATCTGTTCTACTAGATGGCTATTGATAAGCATATAGACATTTTTTTTTAACAAGGGAATAACTTGGTGTTTAGAGTAATTATGCTTAAGCTCCACCCCCCCAAAAAATATTTAGCTAATCTGATGAAATTCTAATAGGATCATCATTAGTTACTGTTAATATACAGTTTCTATGAATTGGACAAACTTTTTTTTCTATTGTATGCTACTTTCGTATGTACCTGCTGTGAGTATAAGGATTAATTCAACTCCTGGATGATATGCTCAATGATCTTTGGAAAACGAAAGCATTTTCTTGGAAAGACTTCCATCCTCAGTTTTATTTGAAATATGTGTTTCTGTTTGTTTTTTACTGAGAAGAGACAGTGTCTCTTCAAGAGAACAACAGATGACCTTTAAAAGTATGATGACAGGAAGACTGTGTTCTCAGTGAAATTTGCATAATTTAATATTCAGAGATGAATTCAAGGGAGAACTTCTAAGTCCTCAGATCATCTTAGTTTACTTTTGAGAGCCCGAAGATGTAGCATTAGGAAGTATATCCCAACCAAAATACTAAGAGGAGATTTTTGTTTATTAACCTTTATAGAATCTAGTAAATTGCCTAAGCTCTTCTCCATTTCTTTTATTTGTTCAGATTTGTTTCATCCTTTAAAATGCCAAAGAATCCGTTCTCTTCTATAAAGTTTCCCATAACTTCTCCAGGCCTCAGGAATTTAGTTCTCCTCTGGACACCTACAATTTGTACCAAATATTATAATTTTTAATTCCGTTTATTCTTATTGCTTTATGACTTTCTCAGTGGTTTTTTCCTCTATGATTTATTTGTTGAAGAAAGGGAATGATCTGTTCTGTGGAGTTGCTGTAATTTGTTTTCTTTTAATGTATTCCTGTGGTGTCATTTAACAAGTTTCTCTTTATATTTCCAAAAATATTATAGTTTGATCTAGTGGCTTAATAAGACTTTTCTCCTTTTACAATAATTCTTTAAAGATGAAAATTATGTTCTTCAATCCAGAGATATGTAATAACTAGTTGTCACTTTATGATTTTAGCAGCCTTTGACATTCATTGCATAAATCCGTTCATTAGAGTGGTGCCATTCTACATCTGTAATTTATTAGTTGGAATTCTTCTATAAAAAGAAATTTCCTGACAATAACCTGCCCCTGTCAACGGGCCCAACTTTAATTAGATTAGACAATATAACAGCTTATTCAACAATTGTTAAAAACAAAGGAATAATTAGCTAGCAATTATGGAAATTAAGAGTGGCATGTCATATCAATAGAGAAAGACCAACCAGAAACTTAATGGAGAGATAAGGGAAAGAGATAGTCAAAGGCACCAAAGTAAAACCACAGCCATCCCTGGTGCTCAGGAGGACTGTGTGTGTGCCACAGGTTATGTATGCCTTCTTAAGAGTGATGTCACAGATTAAATACCTTGTGGAAAATACACATCACTAAATTAGTCTAGCCAAATCACTCACTACAAAAATAAACAAACAAACAACATCAACAAATATGAGGGGAAGAAGGCAATCAGTATTCAGAGTGGTTACAATACAAAAGTGTCCAGTTGGGCAAAAGATTGTAAACCATGCAAAGAAACAGGAAAGTGGAACCAGTGCTCAGGAACAAAATCAAGCCATAAAGGAATGAAGAGGCCTATATATTGAACTAACCAGGCAAAGACTTTAAAGAAGCTATATAAATATGTTTAAAAACTAAAGGAGACCATGTTTAAAGAGTTAAATAAATATATAATGATAATATCACATTTAATGGTAGAAATTATAGATAAGAACAAAATGAAAGTTCTACAATTGGAAATTACAATAACTAAATGAAGAGATCACCAAAGGACTCAACAGTAGATATAAGCTTACAAAAGAAAGAATCCATGAACTTGAGGATAGATTGATAAAGATTATGAAATATGAAAAACAGAGAGAAAAATAAAGAGAACCTCAGAGAAATGTATAAAGATATATGTAATGAGAATACCAGAAGGAGAAAAGTAAGAGAATGGGGCAGAAAAAGTATTTGACAAAATAATGGCTGATAACTTCCTAATTTGATGTAAAACACACATTATATATATATATATACACGAGAGGTTCGATAAACTCCAATAAATACAAACTAGGATAAACACAAAAAGATCCATACCCAAGCAAATTTTAGTCAAAATGTTGAAAAACAGAACAAAGAAAAAATCTTGAAAACAGCAAAAATGTCTCATCACATACAAGAGGACACAGATTAACAGTGACTTCTCATCAAAACAATGTTCTGAAAGAAAGAGAAATTGCCTACTAAGAATCTTATATACAGCAAAACTATCTTTAAAAAATGAGGACAAAATAAATACATTCTTAGATAAGCAAAAGCTGAGAGAATTCATCAATAGTACAGCTTCCTAATAAGAAACACTAAGAGAAGTTCACCAGACTGAAAGCAAGTGACCCCAGACAATAATTTGATCTAGAGAAAGCAAAATGTGCCAGTAGAGGTGATTATGTAGTTAATTAGAAAAGACACTATAATTGCATATCTCTTCTCTTTTTTTCATTTAAATAAATTAAAAAGCAATTACATTGAAATGCATATATAAAATTGTATTGTTTGGCCTATAACATATCGAAATGTGATATGTTTGATAATAACAACACAAAAGAAGTTGGTGGAAACAAAGCTGTATCGGACACTAGATGATGATTCAAATCCACTGAAACAAATGAAAAAAAAAGAACAGAAATAAGAAGGTTAATGTAACATTTATATATATATATATATATATATATACACACACACACACACACACACACACACACACACACACACACACACACATATATATGTATATATGTCCTTCTGACCTCTTGAAAAAGTAGAAATTTGCATAATATTTTTAACAACATATTCTTGGATTTGTCACAAGTATAGACATAATCTGTATAAAAATAACACCATGCATACATACAAAACAGGAAATAGAGCTATATAGAAATAAAGTTTATGTATCTCACTAGAATTAAACTAGTAAAAATTTAAGGTGGGTTTTGATAAGTTAAAGTATATATTATAAGCCTCAGAGCAACTGCTAAGAAAATAATTTTTAAAATACAATTTAAAAATTATTAATGGAATTAACAGATTACACTAGACAATATTTTCAAAATTAAAAAAAAAGGGGGGCAAAAAAAGAACTGGAACAAATAACAGAAGAACAAAATATTGTAAACAAAGCAAAATGACAAAGTTAAATCCAATCCTATCAATAATAATAGTAAATGTGAATGCATTATTCAATACAATCAGAAGGCAGAAATTATCAGTATGGATAAAAAACTAGATTCAATTGTGTGCTGTCTGTAGAAGATACACTTTAGATTCAAAGGTACAAATAAGGTGAAAATAAAATGATGGAAAAGTTATAACATGCCAATTTCAATCATAAAAAAGCTGAAGTAGTTATACCAAAATCAGAAAAAATAGACTTAAAACAAAACTTGTTACTAGAGATAAAGAGACATTGATGAGTCAATCTGTTAAGATAACAATTATAAACATATATACTTAACAACGGAGATCCAAAATGCATAAAGCAAAAACACAGAAATAAAGGAAGAACTAAACAATTCAACAATGTGTTAGTAAACCAATCCAGCAACAAACAAAAAGAATTGTACACCATGCCCAGGAATACAAAATTGGATTAGCAGCCCCAAATCAATTGATGTAATATACTCTATTAATAGATTAAAGAACAAAAGTATATATTCGTCTCAATCGTTACAAATAAAAAGCAATTGACAAAATATGATACTCTTTCTTTTTTTGCCTTTTTTTAACTTTTATTTATTTATTTATTTATTTATTTATTTATTTATTTATTATTCTTTTTTAAGATTTTTTCCCACGCCCTCCCCACCCCGGCAACCACTAGTCCATTGTCATGTCCATGAGTCTCTGTTTGTTTGTCCAGTTCATTTTGTTCATTTGTTGCTCCTAGGTTTATATCCCACATATAAGTGATATCATGTAATTTTCAACCTTTTCTATCTAGCTTATTTTGCTTAGTATGATTATTTCAAGGTCCATTTATGTTGTTACAAATGACAGTATTTCATCTCTTATGGCTGAGTAATATTCCATTGTATATATCTACCACAGCTTCTTTAGCCAATCATCCATCATAGGACACTTCAGTTGCTTCCATGTATAATACTCTTTCATAATAAAAACACTCAACAAACTAAAAAATAGATAGGGATTTTTATACAATCTTATAAAAGATGTCTCAGGAAAACAGCTATTAGTAGTAGACCGAAAGCAACAATTAGGAACAAGCCAACATATCAAAAATGATGAGAATGTCTCTCTCCACTTCAGTTTAACATTATACTGGATACTTTTCTTTTTTGCTTAATTGTCCAGATTGGAAAGGAGCCCACAAAAATTGATCATGATGAATAAACAATTTTAGTATAGGATCTTATGATTAATATACAAAAATCATTTTTATTTCTAGATGTTTGCATTAAAGAACTTGAAAATGAATTTACAAAAACAATTCCATTTATAACAGCATCAAAAATAACAAAATAATTAGGAATAAGCTTAATTAAAGAAAACCTAAATAAATAGAAAGAAATCTCATGGTTATGGATTGGTTGACAATATTGTTAATATGGCAGTGCTCTCCAAAATGATCTGCAGATTTAATGCAATCTTTATGAAAATAATAGCTGGCTTTTTTTTTTCTTGCATAACTTGAGAATATGATCCTGAAATTCATAGGGAAATTCAAGAAACGTAGAATAGCCAAAATAGTCTTGAAAAAAGCATGTTCCTGCTTTCAGAACTTACTACAAAACTGGAGTAGTTAATGGAGAATGGAATGAGCGTCCTGATAGATGTGTGCGTTAATGGAATAGACAGAAGTCCTTACATTTACAGCCAATTGATTTTCAACATGAGTGCCCAGACTGTACAGTGGGGCAAAATATAGTGTTTTCAATAAATGGTACTGGGACAACTGGATATCTATGCATAAAAGAATAAGCTTGGACCTCTACCTCTCACTACACATAGAAATTAACTCAAAATGTATTATAGACAGAAATAGGAGAAGTAAAACTATAAAACTCTTAGAAGAAAACATAGAAGTATACTTTCAATATCTTGGGTTAAGCTGTAGTTTCTTGAATATGACACCAAAGGCAAAGCAACAAAAGGCAAAAAAAAAAAAAAGACAAATTGGATTTTATCAAAATTAAAAACTTTTGTCCTGCAAACATTACCATCAGAAGTGAAAGAACATGTCACAGAATGGGATAAAATATTTGCAAATCACATATTTATCTGATAAGGGACTCTTTCAAAAAAAATATATATATACATATAAAAGCTCCTACAACTCAACAGAAATATAAATAACTCATTTAAAATTGGGCAAAGGATTTGAATAGATGTTTCTGTAAAAAGATATACAAATGACCAATAAGTACATGAAAATATGCTTAATATCTTTAGTCATTTGGGAAAGGCAAATCTAAACCTTGAAATATCGCTTCGCATTTACCAGGATGTTTATAACAAAAAAGACTAACAATAACAGGGTTGATGGGGATGTAGACAAATTAGAAGCCTCATTCACTTCTGATGAGAGTGTAAAATATTTCAGTCATTTTTGAAAATAGTTTGCTGGTTCCTCAAAATATTAAATATAGAGTTACAATTTTGCTTCTAAGTATATATTCAAAAGAAACACAAAACAAAATCTTGTGCATGAATTTTCACAGAAGTTCTCTTTATAATAGCCAAAAATTTAAAAAATTAAAAAAATTCAAATGTCCAACAAGTGATGATTCAACAATAAAAAAGAATGAAGTACTGATACATGTTACTGCATGCATGAGCCTTGAAAATATCATGCTAAATGAAAGAAGTCAGTCACAAAAGACTACATATTGGATCTTTTTATTTTATATAAAATGTCTAGAAGAGGCAAATCTATAGAGACTAAACAGTAAATTAATGGTAGTCTGATCTACTGGGGCTGAGGTGAGCTGGGGAGTAGTGCTAAGTGACTGATAATGGGTACAGGACTTCCTTTTGGAGTGATAAAATATTCTAAAATTAGGAGGCAGTGATGGTTTTTCGATTCTGTGAAAATACCATAAACCATTGAATTGTAAACTTTAAATGGGTGAATTTTATGGTTTGTGAATTGTATCTCCCTAAACTGTTCATGAATTCCATGTGATAGATACATATGCAATTAGATCTATTTTTGAATTTTCTGTCCTTTTTCATAGGTCTATTTAATTGCAACTACCGCACTGTTTTAACTGCAGAAAATTTATGTTTCTGAGTCTGGAATGCCTTGTTGGCTCGCCTTATACTTGTTATTTTGGGATTTCCTGGCTGTTCTTGCTTGCTTTCGATTTGAATTTATTAATCAACTAGTCTTACTCCAGAAAATCCCACTGTTATTTTCATTGGTATCTTATTAAACTTGTGGCTTATTCTGGGGAAATAAAAAGCAGATCTATAAATCTTTTTTTAATTTTAGGCAGTCGGTATATAATGAGGAGCAACTTGTAGCACAGTGGAAAAGAGAATGAATTTTGGAGAAATCTATATTCAGATTTCTGTTGCCTCATCACTAGATGTACAAACTTGGACACATTGATTAATTTCTCTCGGCTTGAGTTTTCTCATTTAGAAAATGGAGATAATAGTATAGAAGACACAAGTTGTTTTGCAAATTAAACTTCCACAAGTATGTGGGTATTTCCTGTTTTTTCTCTGATGCACTCAGTGACTAGTATAGTGCCAGGTATGTAGTAGAATCTGAATATATTATCCATAGAATAAGTGAATGAGATATCTATGAAGTTTACAGCATATTTTAGAAACACTGCCAGCATCAAATTTATAATTATAATCTTAAATTACTTATTTTGGCTTTTCACATTATTGAAATACTTTGTATATTTTGTATAGGCCAAGAATGAACATTTTTCTCTATAATGTAATTTATAATGAAATTTGATGCAATTGAACATAATTTCTAAAGCTTATATTTTCATTTCATATTTTTTTAGTTTCATATTTATAAGGCCACTAAGTAATTACTTGCTGGAAGCCACTCGTATAAATAATAAATTAAAGCACACTTAGAGGAATAACTAAAAGAAAGGACGGTAAGCCATATCTATATCATCCATATGCATTTTAACACAATAGAATTTACAGCTAGAAGAAAATGCTCTGAGTAGACATTTTTATCAGATTGATTTCTTCATGAGTGAGGTTGTATTTGTTATTAAATAGTAAAATTCCCACAATAAGTGACTGCCAAGAAAAACAAATACACTGAAAAATATTAATACTCAGTGAATTTGTAGCAAGATTAGAATGAGAAAATTACTACTGTACCTGTAAGAATCTCAGCCATGTAAAATAGTTTAATTGCTGAATATCTCTCTCAATGTTTCTCTCAATATTCTGTCTAAATAGATAGTTAGAATATTTTAAATATATTTTGATTATCCTCTCTCTATATTTAATAATCTCTATAGTATATATAGAGGTGGAGAGAGAGAGAGAGAAAGAGACAGACAGTCAGACAGACAGACAGACATAGACAGAGATTACTAAATTAAATGAACTCAGTTCCAGTTCCATCTTTGAACAAATAGGTGCATGGTAGAAAAATGCATATTGAGTTATTGATAGAGGCTCTGACAGTGATTGCTAGAATATCTGACATCCTTAATAATCCAAGAATTTTGGAGCAGTATGTATATGTTTGTGAAAACAAGATTGTCTTCCTTTCATTAACTGGACCAGATCTCCTAATGATGTTATGGAGAGATACCTGAGTTACTTTTAAATGTGCCTATTTTTTTCTTCAAAATGTCCAGGTTTTTTAAACAGTAATCAATTCTATTTGGAGATAGGGTTCCTTGCTGGATTTGAGCTATCTAATATAAATTTTTCTCTTCAAGTTTCTCTTTTCTCATCCTCTTCATTTTCTTGGAATTATTGTTATGACACATACAGAGGACTAGAAGTATATCTTTATAAATATATAATTGTGGTATAGTGGAATGTGTAGAATTTTAGATCAAAGAAAGCCAAATTCAAATATTTATTAACTGAATGACTTAGAGAAATCATTTAATTTCTCTAACCTCAGTTCCTTCATAGACAAACCAGCAGGTAATTTCTTCAACTGCAAACTAATGGATAATAACTTTTATGCAACAAGGTTAATATCTTCTAAATGCCTAACACAGTGCCAGACACAGAGTAAATAAATACTCAATCCACAGTTGTTACTTTTATTATCATTATTACATCTCTATTTGTCATAATCTGAAATAAAGTAACTAGCTTTCCTCAAAGAATATATAGGCAATCTAGTTTCTATGTATCTTCTTTGGGAAATTATTTAGTAGAGAGGAAACAGGTTTTTTATTCCTATATTGTCCAAGAGTTCCACACTGCTAAATCTACTGGTTAATTTGCAGGCCTCAACTTAACACTTCACATAGTTGCTCTCTTCCCCTTGAAACACTTTCTGCGCATGCCTTTCAGGAGACTGGTCTGACTGTCTAGATACCCCTTCTCAGCTTCCATTGCTTGTTGTTTTTTAGCAACTTTGATACCTAAATTTTGCAATGTCCCAAGGATTAGATCTTTGGCTTTCCTTGTTTTTTTCTTATTTGATTCTTTTGGAATCCTTTCCAATTTCATGATTTTAAATGCCATTTTTATGATACTTCCCATATTAAGGCTCAGCCCAGACCTCACTCTTGAGCCTCATATACAAACCTCCAACTGCTTACTTATCTCAGTTTTCTCATTCATAAAATGAGTTTAGTAATATTGTTCTGCCTGCTTTTTGACTCATTATTTGATGATTAAAATGAATTTGTGAATGATGTTAGAAAATGCCAAAGATAACTCAAATGTGAAGCCATATTTATCTTGTAATATTTTAAATATGCGATATATTATTTAAATACTATAGTAACCACATATATACATAAATACATATGTGTGTGTGTGTGTATGTATGTATGTAACTATAGGCAACTGTCCTAGTAACTAGCATTTTTTAAATAGCTTTATCTTAAGATATACTCCAGTCATTAAATAGTTTGTAAACTTTTAGGCATAATTTTGAGGCTCCTACAAAAATGTTATTTTTGGATATGGTGCACAAACCATGTTAGCATAGTTCTTTATTTCCTTTTACTAATTCACTATAATGTGAATGAGTAAGGTTTCCTTATTAAAAGTTGAGAATGTCAGATTCAGTATAAACAAGGTGAAAATAAAAGAATTCCTATCGGATAGTTATAGAAGTGACTCAAAGAAGAGAAATGACACACAGAAGATTTTTTAAAAAGGTAAATACTAACAAAAAGAAAGCAAGATAGCAAAGGATACCCACTGAAGAAGGGATTCTCAGTAATCATGCGGGCAAAGGACCCATTACCTGGATGAGAGTCAGTGCTTGCTTATGAATTGCGGTGCTTTCTCAATGGGCTCATAAATAAACGGTTTACATGAAGGGATGGAGTTTATGCATGGCTTTGACAATAGAAGTTTCCTTTCATTAAAGCTAATTGAGATACATCTCTGCAGAGTGCCTAATCTGCCAACAGCAGAATCTAGTATTGAATCTCCAATATGGTACCATTCCCCCAGGAGTACCAGGTTGATTGCATTTTACCCCTCTTTTATGGAGAAAAGGGCAATTTGGCTTCCCTGGAATAGATATTTACTTTAGAAATAGATTTGCTTTTTATGCCAGCCATGCTTTTGCCATCAGTACCATCACAACTAGAATATTGACATTGATTGATGTAGTCAAGATACAGCACAAGGATACCTTTTGTTGCCCTTTCATAGATACAGCTACCTCTCCACTGTACCTGTATCTCTGACTCCTGGCAATCACTAATCTCTTCTTCATTTCTGTAATTTTATTTTAAAAATGTAATATAGATGAAATGATATATCATTACCTTTTGGAACTAGCTCTTTGCACTCAGTGTAGTTCCATGGCAATTCATCCAAGTCGTTGCATGTATCTATAGTTCATTCCTTTTTATTACTGAGTAATATTCTCTGGCATGGATGCCATCACAGTTTAACAGTCACCTATTGAAAGATATCTGGATTGCTTCCAGTTCAGGACTGTGAACATTCCTGTGTGAGTTGGGTGCATATAAATTTTCATTTCTTTGCGATAAGTGCCAAAAAAAGTGTAATTGCTGGGTTACATGAGAATCATATGTTTAATTTTGTAGAAAACTACCAGACTGTTTTCTAGAGTGGCTGTATCATGTTAAGTTATACTAGAAATGATTGAGTGATCTAATTTCTCTGCATTCTCCATAGCATTTGGTGATGTTATTAATTTTTATTTTAGCCATTCTGAGAAATGTATAGTGTTGTCTTTGTTTTAATTTGCATTTTTCTAATGGCTAGTGGTGTTGAGTATCTTTTCATGTGCCTAATTACAATTTGTATATCCTCTTTAATGAGTTGTGTATTTTTTTGGCCATTTTCTAATTGGTTTGTTGAGTTTTGAGAGTTCTATATATTCATATTTCGAGATTTCCAGATACTAGACCTTTGTCAGATATGAGGTTTGCAAATATTTCTCTCAGAATATAATTTTTTTATTTTTAATTTTGATGATGTCCAATTGATTAATTTTTCGTTTTATGGATCATGCTTTAGGTGTCAATTCTAAAAACTCTGCCTAGATCCCAAAGGTTTTTTTTCTACAAGTTTTATAGTTTTACTGTACATTTAAGCATATGATCAACTTTGAGTTAATTTTTATATAAAGTATAAGGTTGAAGTTGAGGTTCTTTTTTTTTTTTTTTTTTTTTTTGCTTGTGGATATTCAGTTGTTCCAGTACCATTTGTTGAAAAGGCTATTCTTCCATTTCATTGCTTTTGCACTCTTTTCCGACATCAGCTGGCCATACCTGTGTAGGTCTATTTCTGAATTCTCCATTCTGTTCCATTTATCTATCTATCCTTCAGACAATATCACACTGTTTTGATTACTATAACTATAAGTAAGTCTTAATATCAGGCAAAGTGACCCCTTCTACTTTGTTCTTTTTCAAGGTTGATTTGACTATTTTATGGCCAGTGCCTTTCCATATACATTTTAGAATAATCCACAGACTTTTAAATGTCATAGTTGCCATCAAGGTATCCCACACTTTAACAAAGGATTCACTATCTTAACATTTACCTTATCATGCAGCAGTGAATGCCCTATTAAAGACTCAGTGATGGAGTTAGCTGGGTAATAACACTTTTAAGTATGGGTTCCTTCGTACAAGATACAGTATGTGCTCTCAACTAGCTACCAGTATATGGTGGAATTTCTTAGCCAGAAATCATGGATGTAGAACCAAAGGGTAGAAGTGGTTGTGGTTCCTCTCTTGTTTGTCATCATGAAACTTTTAAAGAATTTCTACTTCTTGTTCCACAACTTTGGATTCTGTTGACTTAGAGGTGCTAGTTAACATAATATAATCTTACATGAAGAAACATGATATTGATTCTATTGAACTGTGCGTTAAAACTGCCATCTGACCACACAGAGCTTCTAATCCCTCCTTACCAACAAGCAAAGAAGGAGTTTACTGTCTTAGCTGGGAATCTTAATCCTGATTCTATCAGAGAAATAATGTTTGTGTTTCACAATGGGAGTGAAGATATCTAATGCTAGAACCTATCATTCGTGGAGTGCCTTTTAGTACATCCATACTAGAAGCAGAAATTAAGTGGACTATAGCCATACAGAAAAGACAACTAAGATCTAAGTTCTTTTAGCAGTGAAGGTATGATTCATAAAGAGCGTTTTCCAACTATGAGCCTGGCAGACAGAAAAGAGAACATGGAATAGATATTGAAAAACAAGGTTATAATTACCAACTGCAACCATGAAATCAGACACAAAAATGAGGATTAAAGTAGTTATGCACATATCTTCTTACTTTATTAACTAGTCTTTCCCATCTCCCCTTTTCCTATTTAATATAAGGTGCATTGGTAGTTGTAAAATAAATCATCTTTAAGTTGAAGGATATCAAAGGGGATTGTGGTTTTACTGAAAGAGGAATAAACATTACTACCAGATAGAAACAGTGACTTATGAAATTTTAGATCTCCTCTTTTTTAGGAGATGATGAGAGTATCTTATACAAGAGATAGTTGCATTAGTGGTAGAAACATGTTTCTCTTTCATTTGTGAGTTTAAATATGATTGAGGGGTAAGTGTTTACACTGAGTAGCTATCAAAAAACTGGCATTTATTCTGGGCCTTCGTGTATGTATGTATATACGTATGTATGTATGTATGTACGTAGGTACATACATATCTATCTATCTATCTATCTCTCTATCTATCTATCTAACTATCTATCATCTCCCTCCCTCTCTACATTCCAAACCATCCATCTATCCTAAGATGTCCTTTCTCTCATTAGAGAAATGAAAAGAGATAAAGACATAGTTATGGCATCTGATCTTGTTTTCTGTCTACCTAGCTAAGTGAGGCCCTGCCTGCTTATGACCTCCCTACAGATGCATTGTAGCCCATCTAAGCCTTCTCCAGGACCTGAAGTTCAGTGACTAGCTCATTTCTTTGCTTCCTCACTTGCCAGCATTTGGAACTGTACCTACAGCATAAACCAAAACCAGTGCATGGGATGATGGGGTGGAACCGTTTCCAGTGAAAATCCTCCTGCTTGTAGTTTAAATAAGACCTGTTATAAAAATGTTTTTTAGAGGGCTCCTTCCATTTAGGGAACTAAGTTCAGTGTGTTCTTTAACTATTGGTGACTTGGTGTCTGATTCCTTATCTGACTGCCTTTGGGGAGTACTGACTCATGAACAGCTAGAAAAAAAGGTCAGTACACTGTACAAGTAGCTGGCATATTTTGTAGGCAGCCACTGCTGTGAGATACAGGTGGGCGACATTCTGTCGTTTCCTTTTGTCTTCACCTGATTACCCTCCTCATTTGAGCACATAAATAGGAGCCTCTATTTCTTGGAAGGAGTGCAGGTTCAGAAACTAAAGGAAACCACATTATTGGCTTATAAAATCAAAATGAAGTCCAGGAAAGATTTGAATGAAGACAGGATCTGGAAGAACTAGTTTTTCCATTGTCCTTCAAATATGTAAGAGTCTTGTGAGCTGGGAAGGCAGATGAGAAGTCTCTAAGGGAAAGAGCTTGAAGCTGGCATATGTGTTTATTTTAGGTGCAGGAGGAGGCTGCCCCATCCTCCTCTTCAGAACGAAAATAAAGAATAATAGAATAATGCATGGACCTTAGTGTTAAAGGGATAAGCACCCTGCTTTCTCCTTGTTTTTCTTTTCCTCAATGGGTGATAAAGTAGACCTGACTCCATGGGGGCATAGGTATGGGCCTGAGTGCAGCTTCAGCAGGTCCACATCCCCTAAAGAGCTAGTTGAACAGCCAAATATTTTCTGGTAAGGCCAGAGGTGACCCACATTTGATGCTGAGCTCTGGAAGGTGGAATGGGTTCTGGGAGGTGGCAGGTGAGGTGCTGGATGCCAAGTGAGGAAGCTTAAGACAGAAATGAGTAGCTCTCCCCATTAATTTTGCACACTGAACACACAGTCGAGAATCAGCTTCACAAAAAAATTCTCTTTGACTAAGTGTCAAACACAAATAACTGAGTAAATTTTAATAGTTTACTTACAAGTGTGACTAGATTAATTTCTCTACCTTCAGGTAGAGATGAGGACTCAAAATAGAAAGCAAATCCATATACAGAGAAAGAAAGTTAAATAGCTGCATACTTGATACATCAGTAAATGTGTGGTGTGCTCATGACAGTTGTGTCCTGTTCCAATCCTTCTGGTGGATCTCCTCTTGTTTTAGTGAGAGCTGGCAAGAGTTAGTGTTTTTATTTTCAGGAAATGCAGAAGTTATCTTAGTGCTGGTGGGATTGGAATGGTAGTGAGTGTTAAGTCTTTTGAATAGAGCTTCTCAAAATTCTAGCATAACGTGCAGTTGTAATGAGTAATACAACTATTTTAAAAGAAGTTTTGTAATTGGCCTTCTGTAGTGCTTTATATATTTTAAAACACATATTATTTACAGAGATTTTTACTTCACAAATGACTTACCTCTATTTTTCAATTTCTTTAATATTGAGCTTATAAAAATGCTAACTTTAATTATATAAAACAATAATAAAATAATTATTATTTTTACTATCACAATTAACATTCTCCTTTCTTTTCTATTTCAAGAGAGCTTGATGTGATTAGAGTTCAAATTATTTCTCTGAAAATAACTTTTTATGAGAAACTGTATGGAGAACAACAAAATAAAACAATAACTAAAAACAAAATAACCAGCAGAAGTTTCATTTCAAATGCTGGTTTTCACAGATTACTTTAAAGATGTTGGTTTTATTCAGCTTCTAATTTTTTTCTTAAACAAAATTATGCGAATATTTTTATTATATTATTTCTACTCACTTCTTTACAAAAGAACACTTTAGTTTTTTTCTCCTTCAGAGAATATGTGATTCCAAAATGCCTGAGAAGCTTAGAGCCCTCATTCTTATTTATCTTTAAGTTATTAATTAAAAGACTTTCTTGAAGAGAACATCACATACCCTCTTCCCTGAAAGAGGATAGTTTGCCTGGAAAGCCACTTGTTATTTGCCAGAAATCACATCTATATCTACAATGTGGGTTCAGTCTGTCGTTTGAAAATTACAGTCCTTTGAGACCATAATTTACTTAACTAGGAAAGTTGTATGTGTTTTTTTGTTGTTGTTTTTTGTTTTGTTTTGTTTTGTTTACATTTTAACTCACATTACAGACAATTATAATAATGGTCATCTTATATCTGCCCCTCAATCCTTTCAGTAGTGTATGCAAGCATATGCACAACACTAGCTCTTGATCACTCATTCCACAGATGAGACTTTTTTCCATTATTCAATCATTTAGAGACATAAATTACACATAATGCTCAGTACAAAAGAAGAAGATAAGCTGCGTTAGATCCATTTTTCACCATAAAGGAAAGTTATTTATAAAATGGTGGCTCGTAAGGGAGAATAAATGATCTTTATTAAAATGAAGGAAATTGCATGCTTCCGAAAACTTTAAAAGTAAATAATTCCAACAGTAGAGGAAGCAAAAGTACCCCTTGGCAAATCTTGATAGATTATTTGTGCTTTTGGAATAGAGTCATCCAGACACATGACCATCCTTGATTGATAATGAATGTCATTTTAAGGTGATCATAGCACTGTATTGTGTTACAAAGCCAGCACTAATCATTTGGAGTAGAAGCAGAAAATGTGATTACTCTATAATCAGAATAGATTAACAAATGATGGCTCATCAGAGGAAAGTGTATAATATAACCATAATTCTATAAATTGGCCTTATATAATAAAACATAAAATGCAACCAGACTAGGTTCTGCTCGGGGGTTCAAAAATAACCTTAATGTCATTTGTTCAAAGAGGTGACTGTACTTCAGGGGCTTCAAAATGGGCCAGGGACTGAGGGAATGAAAAAGCTGAACTTAAAAGAATTAGGGTAAGCGTGAGTTAATATTTTGAACCTATGTTGCATTATACTCATTGCCTCTTTGTTCCCCTGAAGAATGTGGCCCCTGCTCTGCAACATCTTGCATCTTTTATCAGTGGTTATGGCGGAGTATATATTAAACTGGCCTCAGCATTTGGTTTTGCATTCATCTTCTCTTCTGTTCATATGTAACAAACAACATAATTTCTCATACCTTATGTTTCCTGCAGGTTCCTTGTGGCAGAGGCACATTTAAGTAAAGCTGGAATTCTTGACATTCCTGCATGGTCTTTATAACTTTGACAGATTCCTGTCTAGTGATGTGAGTCAAGTGTGAGGGAGGAGTGCGCCTATCCTGGTATCCCTTGCACCAAGAGCGTCATTTCACCTTGATGTGAAAGAAAAAGTACACATATACATTAGTCAGTTCATATTAAGGAACCACAAGTTCTATGGAGAAACTCTTGAGAAAAAAAAGACCAGTGACCTTGAGGAAAATGTTGAATTTTCAGGTTCCCTTCTTCCATCTTTTCTCACAGCAGCCCTGTAACTATGATGAATGGAGGTCACTATTATCATGGAATACAGTGGAACTAAAAGGGGTTTGTGAAAGCTGTTTCTATGTCAGCAAGACTAAATACATACTAAGTTTTGTTCTTTAGTGCTAGTCTTGAGATATTACATGGCCTTATAATGCTCGTATGTACACAACCCCAAAAGGTAGAAGAGATTCTGCCTTTACCAATTTTTCCTTGTAATTCCATGGAGGCCTTGGCTAATGAGGAAGCCCCTATTTCAAGCTAAGTGACATATCTTGCTTGATTTAAGATGTCCTTATAAGAAGTTGAAATAAACTTGATGCAAAGTGAAAAATACAACTTGTTCTTTCACTTCTAGAATGTTTATCGAGAAGCAGTAGAAAGTAAAAAGGCCTGAGAGTCATTAAATTTTGAGTCTCTCCTTCAAGCCCATGTTTTCTTGTGTTTTCTCATATGCGTATGTGGGAAGGTCCGTGTGTACCTTCACACCTTTCTGCCTCATAGAGTGTGTACATCCTCTCAGAAAACTGTGACTCAGCCATTTGTTGTTCTCTATGCATTTTTCTTCAAACATCATTTCAGATAGTTATGACACTTTATAAGTGCTTTTTTATTTCAGTGCTTTATAAGTGTTGTAGTGGATTAGGAGTAAGGAGACCTGAGTTCTAATATCTTCCTTTTTTATTTTTCATCTGTTGCAAGTAAAGTTTTCATGTATCAGTTTTGCAAAAAGGATGGGAATTTAAAACTTTATTTAAAAGTAATTGTGTGTGTGTAAAAAAATGCTTCATATTTTTATATCATAATGTTCAAATATTACTATTATCTATTTTAATACCTCAATGTTAAGATTGGTAAACCAGAATAGATTTATTTGGATGTGCATTTTTATTTTGTCTTTTAAAATTTTAATTTCTCCATACATAAAAAGGCCTCCTATGATCCCCAATAATCAGAAATTGAATTAAATCTATATTGAAATTGCATGATCCATATGCTATTTGAAGTAGAAAAGAAAGTACTAAATATGTATTTAGTACTCATAGTATTTGGGCTAAGGAAAAACATTGTTTCTTTGTCTATAAAATTAAACGTACTCTCCACTGTGGAAAATTTGGGAAATATAGAAAAAACTGGCCTGCCTACCAATTTTCAAATCAATTTTGAATGAATTTTTTCTTAAAGAAGCCTATTGTCTGTGAATACATAAGGTTTACCTCAAGGTTCAGACCCATGGTCTGTTTAGCTTGATTACTTCTGACTTATTCCATGGATGTGCAATCCTAAATGTAAAGTGTGGGATCAGGAGCAAATTGCCTAGGGTTTAATCCTGGCTCTGCAAACTACTAGAGACGTGGCCTTGGGAGAGTCACTGACCTTTCTGTGCTTATGTTTCCTCCTCTAGAAAATGAAAATAATAATGTTTACTTACCTCCAGTATGTATTGTGAGGATGGATTGAGCTAATACATGTAAACAAAAGTGCCTGGTATTTTTTTAAGCATTCATTAATATCAAGGGTAGCAATCACACCCAGCAGCCCAGTTTTGTTCTGAACGTCTTTTCTCCTGGCAACCAATTTCAACACTTTCATCTATGAATGCATATAAACCTTTCGAAACTATGTCCATTTTCCCTCCATACTGGTAAAAAGAAAGGGTGCCTCAGTTTTACTACACTCAATTGTTTATTTGTAGGGCTTTCCAAAATCTAGACTCTCTGTTCTTTGTACTTAGTTTACCACATGCTAAGTATCCATCCAGCTAGCCTAAGGTCCTACTTGTTCTTTATATGTCCTCAGATGGAAAGTTCCTTACTGCTTGCTTGTGGATTTGCCTTATTTCGTGCCTTGCCTTATATTATCTCATCAGCTGTGATGAGATGCACTGTCAGCATATACCATATAATTCCATGTATGAATGCCCCCATGACTTGGGGAATTGATTTTAAGTTTTGTTAAAAGGCAGAAAAGATCTCCACTCACAACTTTTGAAAAACATAACAATTAGGACTCAGTTCCAATCCCAAGGGACTGGAATTTAGTGTCATTGCTTTTTCTTAAAGAAAGTGCAGAGATCTTTCAAGGGGCCACACAATAAATGTCTGGGAAGTTCAGAACATTAAAAAACATAATGATTGAGTTTCCAGTCTCTCCTTCCTTTAATGCGCAGCTAAGGTGGGATTTTTTTTTCCCCCAGTTAATTAAATCTCTAGTGTCTACTGAACTTAGTGCCATCCAGAGTGAACATTCTAAAAAATTCCCTGAAAATATTCCAAGCTTGAGATTGGCTTGGGGAATTTTTTTCTTTTTGGAATGTAAATCAGAAATAAATAAATAAATAAATAAATAAATAAATAAATAAATAAATAAATAAAAGGTTTTCTTGGCTGTAGAAAAGACACCCATGCTATGTAGATCAAAAACAAATCAAAAGACACAGTCAGCATCAGGGCAGTGGATGAGAAAACTGGTCCTAATAGATAGTGTGCAGTGGAACATACCACAGTTGAGCTTTTCAACATTTGTAGTACAATAAGGTCAAAATATTGGCCATTTATTTTACAATAAGTTTATATCTATGTAACATGTTTTATAAAGTATGGAAACACATTTTACTACATTTTAATTCTTAAGTTACAAGATAAATACTGGTGTGCAGAAATGCAAGCAAACTGACTTTTTAAAAAATCATCCATTCTTCATATAAAAAAATCTATAAATGAATCCTGAGTAGAACCAGCCCTCAAAGAATGCAAACTAACGTAGGAGATACAGAGCACCCATAGGAAATAAAACACAATGGGAAATGTGTCAGAAGAGAGAACTACCCTAAATGGCTGGGTGATTTAGAGCATGGAGAGGTTATGGGAGTTTTTTTGATAAAGAGATATTGGAAAGCTCCATGAGGGGAGAGAAAGACATGATGTGGATTGTGGAAGCATGTGGAGGTCACTGAACACAGTGGAGTAGCATAAGCAACAAGGCAAGGAGAACCTGTCGTTTTATTTAAGAAGATTTGTGGGTAATAATTCTCAATATGTTGTTTGGGCTTAAAAGTCAGACTGGGCTCTGCCTTTGAAGAATTTAGGAGAAGGAGGGCGAGATCTGGGCCCTGCTAGCTCAGGTCAGCCGGCACAGTAGGGCTGGCATTTGCAGGGCTCAGAATGCTGGAGGAAAGAGCTTGAACGTGGGAAGACAGTGAAGACCTTGGATGAAAAGACTGATATGAGATGATAGATGATTAATCTAGCCGTGGTGTTTAAAATGGGTTGGATAAACTAGAGGTATGAGGAAAAGAGAAGATTTAGGATGGATAAAGAAAGGAAAGGTAGCTTTTACTGAGTATTTGTGCTTGCTGTTTTAACATCATCTTGTTTACTATTTAATACTTATAACACTTCTACTGTATGGGAAATTGCAGCATCAGCACACTTTTGTAGAGAAAATTAAGCTCAAACCTGAAGATAGTTTGACAAAGTGTGAAGTTTTTTGGGATATCAGAAACAACAGATTTTGAACTCTTATAGTACTGAGTTTACAGCCTAGTTTTGTCTGGCTAGCTAAAATGATGAAGTTGTAAAATTTCTCAGTGAATCCTTGGCCTCCTCCCCACCCACCAAAATCTGGAAAAACACCTGCCTTGTGGGATTGTTGTAAAGATTAAATAAGAAAACATGAATTAAGGCCACTGATTTTAGAGGCTCAACAAACGACTTGCCCAAAGCCAAACAACCAAGAAGAAGCAGAGCCAGAAGCCAGACCTACGTCTGTTGCTCCTCAGATAAAGTCTCTTCTCATTTCACCACTCCTGTGAAGGCCTCGTGGATCACAGGTGAGGAAATGGTGCAGGAGGAGGAGCTGCAGAGAAGACACAACTGAGGTTAGAGAGGCAGGGTTGGAAGAATTGGAAGAGATTGAACCCAGTGAGACTACAATGTGCCTTTAGGACAGATTTTGTAGGGAGCATGTTTTAGAACTCGTCCTGGACATATTATTGATGCCAGGCCAACCTGGCACACTGTGAGCACTAAGGTAGCACATCAGAATGTTCAATGATGACCTCAAGGTTGCAGGAGCTGTTTGGTTTTATTTCTAGTTCAGTCCTCTGTGTTGCTTCATTTAACTCTGAAACTTTGCATCTTATTTGTGACAAAATTTTGAAAGGAGATATTTTTAGCTGATGGGGTGACTTCTTTCCTGAAGATTCTTCTTTACTAGGAATCTGCCATGTCTCCTGTACTCCATGTAAAGTCAGAAGTAGAAAATGATTTTTCCAAATAATACATGGAATCTGACTAAATTAAAATAGATAACGAAGAATTGATATTTAATGTGAATAACACTAGAGAAAATTAGATAATGTCCTGGCTCGTGATGGCAAAGGCAACCCCTCTCTCTCTACCCAAACTGTCCCTTCTTTTTTTTTTTTTTAATCACAAAACTGGGCTTCTTTTATGAAAGGAAATGATCTTTGTACATCAAATTAATGAATTATTTAATCAGCTTGCTTTCAGCATCAATCAAGTTGCAGCACATTATGTTGTAATTTGTTGTACTGGGAAATGTCAGCTCCTACCTTGTCTCCACTCTTGCTGCACCAGAGAAGGTCTACCACATTTCCCACCACTGGGGTGGTGAGTGAAGTTTCCAGCCCCACTGTGCTGGCTGACCTGAGTTAGTGGGGCCTAGATCTCACTCTCCTTCACACAGATCTCCCAAAGGCAGAGCCTGCCCAACTTTTAAGAGAGTTTAATTGTGTGTCTACTGCATCTTTGTTTGTGCTACAGGGTTGTGGAAGGGAGGGAGGAAGGAAGGAAGGAAGGAAGAAAGGGAGGGATGGGGAGGGAGGAAGAGAGAGAAGAAAATTAGGCACCCAGGTTGCAGACTGTCATTCCACTGCAAATTTTATTAATGAAGTGGAATTTCTTAGCCTGAGATAAGTCTCTCCATCTGTGAAATGGTACAATTTTATTTAACATTATTTGAAAGCTGTTTTGATAATATTAACAATGACTGCCATTTTAAATAGTATTCCTCCTTGAGAAAAACAAAGGGCTGATGACCTGTTTTTCATGGACTTAAATTATCGCCAATCAAACTCACCTTCCATGAGAGCACCTCTAATTTGATGGCTTTATAAATTAAGTTTCTAAAGCAAAACACAAATTCTATGTGTTTCTAACAACAAGGACACATTTTAATAGTTTTCAGATATACAGCTAGTAGCATTATTTACAATAGCTAAGATATGGGAACAACCTAATTGTCCATTAGTGAATGAATGGATAAAAATGCGATATACTGTATATTTAATAGAATATTATTCAGCTAAAAAAAAAGAAAGAAAAAGAAGAAAATCTTACCAATTGCAACAACATGATGAACGTGGAGGACACTGGGCTAAGTGAAATAAGTCAGACAGAGAAAGACACATACTATATGATCTTGCTTACATGTGGAATATTTAAATGAAGCAAAGAAAAAATGTCAGACTCATAAACAGAGAATAGAACGGTGCTTGCCAGAGGCTGGGAGTCAGGGGAAATGCGGAAATGTTGGTCAAAGAGTATAAACTTCTAGTTATAAGAAGAATAAGTTCTAGGGATTTAATGTACAGCATGGTGACTATATTATATAGTACTATATTATATATTTGAAAGTTACTAAGAGAATAGACATTAAGCATTCTTACCACACACACACACACACACACACACACACACACAAGGTAACTGTGGGTGATGGATATATTAATTAATTTGATTTTGGTAATCATTTCACAATGTATAAATATATCAAATCAGCATGCTGTACACTTTAAATATTTTAATTTCATGTGTCTATTATCTCTTTAACCCAGAGAAAAATTTGAGGCTGGTGAAAATTTCATCTAGTCTTTAGAAACTAGCAGTCTTTTAAAATATACCTAGCATCTCTGGCCATCCCAAGTGACCAGTAGGAAATATCACAAATCCAACCCCTTCCTTCTCCAGGAATAGTTTCTTGGAAAAATTAGTAAAAGCTGATATGGAGTATATTTAACTAATTCTATCTGCAATAAATCATTTTTTTAGTAGTTTCATTTCTTGATTACCATTACACTGTTTTGTTTTCAGATAGGCCCCAGATTTTTGAGAATGTTTAATTTTAATGTTTTCTTTATAATAAACAGACTCATAATTTAATTTTTATGTAGTGGCTAGTGGATTTGACATCATATGCTATTGTTTTAAATTATGAGACTGCTCTGTATAATATACATATGTACACACACATACTGCTTTATTCTTGCAGCCCTTGTTATTATGGCTGGTCTACTTAAGATTGAAAGGTCATATAATAGACAGTCAAGAGAATCCCCATTCCTCCTTTTTAAATCAAGGTCCCTTCCTCTGTTTTTTTTTTTTTTTTTTTTTTTTATAAGATAGTGCAATTATATGGGATAATTTGACTAAAATTATTGAAAATCTAAAGGAGGTATTTTTTAACAAATATGATGCTGAAGCTTGTGGTTGCAGGTAATAGATTATTCACTATGAATGTGAAATCTCCTTTATGTTATTTTTGCTGTTTTATAAGAAATAATTTCCATGTTAAAAAGTCCCCTTTAAAAGAGACTTTCATAGGGAGAAAATCTAGTAATTTAGGCATTTAGCATCATAGAGAAGTGCTGCTTGAAATTCAAGGAGAGAATCAGCAACATTTTCTTAGACTTTGTACACAATTCTGGTTACCATGGACATACCAAATCAAGGTTTTTTAAAAGCAAACAACATGAAAAATTGACACAAAGCAGTGAAGAATATAAATGATTCCAGAAATACTGTGTAAGTCTGTAAGTCTGGCACTCTTTAGTGAAGACCTATTATAATCTGTTGACTTTGTTTTGCCCTTCTGCAGAATGATTGTGTGTGTGTGTGTGTGTGTGTGTGTATGGTATGGTACGTATGTACACATGAATGTATGTATGTATGTATGTATGTATGTTGGCAGTTTCTAGATTGCTCCTAAGAAGATTGCTGTTTCAGTTGGGGATCATGAAAAGTCCTAATCTCTATATTCATAAAAGTCCTCCTCAATTTGTTTAAATATGAATGAGAAAAGGGTAAAGGGCAAATGCTATCAAAATCATGGCATTAAGTTTTATGTTAATTAATTTATTTTTAATGCATTTAATTAATACATATTACATCCCAAACAGGTTAAGAACCTTTTAAATATTAAATCTTCAAATAGAAATAAAACATGTTACATAATCTTCAGAAGCTGGTCTAGTGGAGGAAAAGGATGTAGGAAATATAACTGATGTGATATGATGAATGCTATGAGAGATCTATACAAAGAGCCATGGAAACATGAAGGGTAACTTGATTTGAGCAAGGGAGGGAAGAGGGAAGGGATAGGACACAGTAGGCTTCCCAGAGGATGTGCTGTTTAATCTGGACCTTGATGGGTCCTGCTTAATAAGAAGAAAAGAGGGATATTGGGTTCTCAGAGAGAGAAGGTAAATTAAACAGTCATGGAATACCAAATTGAAATACAGGTATTTCAGTGTGGCTGGACTAAGTCACATCAAAGAGGCTTTAGGAAAAATGAATTGGTTAGGGCTAGACTATAAGATGCTTTTTTGTGCCACATTAAGAGATATGTTTTAAGTCTTGTAGACAACCAGAAGCTAGTGAATATTTAAGAGTGGCAATAAACATTGATAAATATGTAATTTAGAAAGGTAAATAGAATATGTGGATTTAAAAGTCTAAGAAACTGGAAGTAGGGAAACTAGTCAGGAGTGACAAGTTCAGGTGAGTGATGATGAGAGCTCATGTTAGGCACTGTTAGTGTTAAGTGAATGGAGGAGAAATCGTAGGGCTTTCTTGGTGAATAACTGAATATGGGTGAGAAGGAGACAGGCAGTCATAGATGAATGTTGTTTCCAACACTATAGAAATGCAGTTTTTCGTAAGTACAGGCTATCATTTTTGTCCTAGAATGTTATACGGATAATTGGAAAAAAATATATTAACTAATGAAATTTTGTTAGGTATGGAAATAATTTAAGAAAAGCACATGCTATCCAGATTTTAATTTTAACTAAGGTTTTATTAGGCTCAAAAAAAATTTTTTTTAAAAGAATGGCAACACAAAAGCTCATCCTTGTTTAAAGAATTCCAACTTTCAGAGTAATTGGGAGGCTGAGTCTTGAATGTTGATAATGTTGTTGATATAGGAGATAGTCATTTATATACTCATGTAGGAGGCTCAAATAAAAGGTGAACTATACTGAAAAGCATCAGAGTTTAACAAAAGGAGTACTGTAAGAGAGTGAAATGAGGAAACTGGGCTGGTGGTATACTGTAAATCAAAAACCAGAAACTAGAAGGAATGGATGTAGCAAGACCCCACCATCACATTTTGCAATGGACTAGAAAATCGATACTAGAGAAAAGTTTTATGAATGTCATCATATGAGAACCTTGATAATTAAAACTTTTTTAGGATTTAAAAAATTCATATGCAGGAGGTATTTTCTAAATGGAGTACCACTCCCCAAACTAATGCCATTGCCCACGTTTCTATTTCTCCAAGTCTACAATTTGTGCATCTTTCTACAAGCTTCATCTCATCCCAATTTCTGTGATGAGCCACTTATGGGTGAAGCATTTTTAACTACCTCAGTTTCTGCATCTCCAATCTGGAGAGGTTTAGCACTTCTTAAACCAGTGGCATGAGTCTTATTGCTGACAGCTCCCAGACTCCTCTGCTGCTGATTAGATTCACATTTAGAACCAAGTGCTTCAGTGATGATTATCTGTATTGCTCCTGGAACGGCAACTTTTCCTGTACCTTAAGTCTTATTTTTTGGATATGAGCTTCTTCTCCCTCCCGTTCCTGACCCCATATTTTTGTCATTCTGTCTTCCCTGGACTGCAGCAGCCCTCCTTTCCCACAGCCTGGAGCTATGTCCCTGAACTTAATTTTGGTACTTAGAACTCTAATTCCCTGTGGATATACCCCACCCTGGCTTCTGCCCATCTGCTAGGACTCTTAACCTGCTAGTGGGTGCCAGTGACATTTTTGAATTGTGCTTAATGTATTTGTGATCTCTCTTTACCATGCCTTGCCTCTCCAGGTACTTAACCATTGTTAAATTTTGCACCCAGTACAGTCTTCACCCTTTGCCAGAGACATGAGTGATTGATTCTGTGTGTTGTCAATAAGCCCGTTTTATCAACTAGTAATAGGACACAGTATCCAGGTGTAATGGCTAGCTTCCACATTACATTTGGGTATTACATTTGTTATGAAGCAATTCTGATACAAAAACATTTACTGTGAACTGATCGACTTCACACTTTTTTCACCAATGCTTTGTTCACACTCCCTATCCAAGAAGCTTATCACTCTGAATCCACAAAGTTACTGGCCTCTAGTTCACAAGAAACAGTTTGCAAATATGTTCTCTCTTCACAAGCACATGAGATTTTCATACCCTGCCATGCCTAAATTCACCTCATGCCTAAATTTAGAATTCTAGGTTCTTATGAAACCTATCCATCCCATTCACTATGAACTGAAGCCTGTTCTATCATATAGACTCCAAACTCTTGTTATGGGAAGTCATCCCTACTGGCCAAATACTAAAGGAATCCTGTTCCATGTTTCTTTGGTATTTAATCCCTTTGTTCTCTTAGACCTTTTGTATTTTCTTCTAGATATCAGGTCAATCCCCTGAAATTCCCTCCTTAGACACTGAATACTCCCTATATATTGAATTAGAGCAATCAGGGGGTTCACGCTACTTAAACACCATTCCTGCGGGAAGATGTATGCTGAGTTCCAAACAGCCAACTTACCAGTGGATTTAGAATCACAATCCATGATTATGTTTTAACTTTTTGAGGCTTTGATTGGAAAGCCATTTAATATGAACAAATCAAGACCTGATCATGTAAAGAAAGTTTAGTACTGCAACCAAATAAACTTGAAATTTATCCATCATAACTATTTTATTTATATTTTGTTCTATAATAACTCTGGAAATAAATGGCAAACAGTTAACTTAAATAACCAGAAAGTTTTACTTTGCCAAAACATTTTGCTCATATAATCTTGGAGCAAAGAAGGGACTTAGACGAAAAGGAGGCTATTCTGAAGTATCTGAAGATTTCTAGATACCCTTTGCCTTCCAAAATCCATGTCTTTAAGCTGTACTACCTAGGTTGTTCCATTTAAGTAAGGCCTCCCTGGAAAGAGAAAGAGGAGCAAAAACCAGGGCTTGCTGATACCTTCTTCAGGTTAAATTGGCAAGATGAGTGGTAAGAGATTTTGTAGAACAGAAATTTGTTCTGATGTCCAAAGGCAAAAAGTCTTGGGTGTGTAGCCATGGCTACCACTGGTACACTCCCACTTTCCCTGCTCAGAGTAACCATACTCCTTGAAATATCAGCAATAAAAACTCCTTTTGTTTACCAAGTACCCATGATAGCCATTCCCATACTATAGACTAGTTTATTCATCTTTCTTTCGTAACCTAGTTGAGATGTACTGCAGAAAATTGTAGTTTTGGTGATGTGTGGGTGTGAAGTTGGGGAAAGATTATGGATGAGAAAAAATAGTTTTAGAACATTGACTCTTTCAGGCACAGCTAAGGTAGATTGGGGTCCTCTGTAACAAGAGCTGGAGGGGTGCAAGTGAGCTGCATGAGGTACTGGGTCCAAGAGAAGGAGTGAGACCCAATTTAATTAAGCATTGTGCTGGTCTCTCTGGTCTACAACCTCTCAGGTGAAATTCAGTGCTATTGCCTTTTGCGGAGAGGCAGATGAAGGTCTCTCCTGCCTGAGAATGGGTGTTTCCTATCCTTTTCTTCACAGCAGGGCTGAAATCTATACTAGAAGAGCCATCCTCATGCCCTTGTTCTCCAAATCCATTTCTTGATTTCCAATATCTTTTACTAAAGTTTCCTGTCACTCTGACATTGCCCCTTATGAAATGGACAGAACCAGCAGAGTATTTTTGTAGGAGATGATTGTGGATTCTAAAAGGGTGGATATAGGACTTCTATGTCTTCTAGAGCCCTACAGGCAGCTTGCCCCTTGCATGAATGATGGTCTAGGTTGTTCAGTATAGTCATTTATAGAGGTAAATAGAGAGATAAGAAAAGTTAAACCCACCTTAACCAAAATTCAGGTGTTCAAGAAAAAAAAAAACATTTTTTCTTTTTTTTTTTTCAAATCTACAATTTAAATTCTGAGTCCCTACCTCCCTGAGTTGGTAAAATGTTCAGTTTGAGGCGATCTAGTCTCAAGGTCTCATATCAGACTGAAACCTTGTGGAGGCCCTACCAGGCACTGATGTGCAACCCATGCATATTAGCACCAAGATGACTTTTGTACTAGCCAACCTGCGTGCCCCCTTCACAACTTACATTTTCAATGCTTCTAAGCTATTCTTACGTACAAATTAATCGTCCAATAAATAATTCTTCCACATTGTTAAAAAGACTATGTTTTGGGTCATAATGTTTACTATCAGGTAAATAGTAAGGACTATGTAGTATTCAAAATATCATCTTATGCTCTTTCTATAGATTCCAATGCAGCTGATTGGAAAAAAATTTCATTTAATATGGTTTTTAGTTTTTTTACTGGCTTTTTTTACTGGCTTTACTGACAATCTTTCTGAATGAACATGGTCACAAATTTAGTTGCTTTTATATTTTATTTTAAGCCTCTTAAATGCTAGATGTTTAATATTTCTTTTTCCTCAAATCTGTAGTCTAAGAAGTGCGACATTAAGTTGAGATAACCCTACATAAGCACTGGAGAAAGGTAGGAGATGTGGCTGAGCCTGGTAATGAACTCAGAACTACCCAATCTGTGTGTCACAGGGACAGTACTGATAGCTGAAGATCTTGCTCTGGAGTCTATAACTCACTGTGGTTGTTTGAATTGCTCCAGGGCAGTGTATCTATAGCTTCCCGTAATACTTCAAAATTTCCATAGGAGCCCAACATAATTACAGTATCTTTCCAACAGTCAGTCCCCTGTGCTTAGTGAATTATCATGCTTAGCCCTCTCGACTGTAAATGTAATATTATAAAGTGATGCGTATAAGTCTGATGAAGTTTTATGTTATAAAGAGATCTTTATAAAACTGACTCAAGTGAATGAAGGAGCATTATTTTCTCTAGCAGAACTAGATGTCCAAAAGTCTGGCTTGTAGTTCTTGTAGTTACTGACATGAATTTTTTTGGATTATGAGATGATTTAGTGTTTCTGTCTAGAAAATAAAGATCATATGTCTTTCATCTTTTAAGTCATAAAATGAATTGTGATGCATAAAGTTATTGAAATTCTGTTAAATACTTGACTGCAGAGTATTCCCATTATCAAGGACTCAGAATCACATCTCTGCTCATTTAGCTTTTATTTCAAGAAAGAACAAGGTTGTTATATGTGATCTTGTCCACATATTGCATTCCCACAGGCTTTAAAGGATGCTGCCTGCAACGAATGTAGAACAATTTAGGAGAAACGCTAAGAGCTGGCTGAAAGGGAATTTTAAAATGCAGAAAGTAATTTGACAAAATTGAAATCTTTTATAATAGCACTGTGAAGATTAAAATAATTATAGCATAAGATAGTTCTTTCACACTTTATCATTTCGTTCTTAACATCTGGAGATATTATGAAGTAGATTTGGTATTCTACTATAATTTCTACCAGCATGTGCTATTATTTCTTTCAATCAACCATGCAAGGCAAAGCTCACTCAAGCACATTAAGTCATTCTGCAGCCCATGATTTCTTTCTTTCAGTTATTTTAGAGCAGGTAATTTGATAGTGCTCTAGCACTCTCCTGTGACCAGCTGAGCATAATACCTCCAGGTACTGTATATTTTATTTTTATAAAGTGGACTTAATGACATTAATTTGAAAAAGGATCTAAAATTCTCTGTAATCTGTCTCCTCTATACTTATGCTTGCATATGTGTATGCACCCACATCTGACTGAGTTATAAAGTGCTTTCTAGTTGAAAGCAAAATATTTCACTTTTATGTGACACTGAAGTGATGCTTAATTACTGCACTGTTGGTCACTAAACCAAAGAGTTTCCAGGGAAATACTGGAATAAATGAAAGAAATTCTTTTAAGACTTCCTCAAAATACTTGAAATGTATTTAACAGTTGTCATAGTAAGATTGTTACTGAATTGCATATGTATATTAAGAATATCTCCTATACTTGGACTGGCTTATTTTAGAATGACTTAGCAGAACGGAAAGATATAGAAAATAATGATTTATTATTTTGCCAAAATTCCAAGAGTATTGAAATATGTAACTTTAAATTTTAAAATATATTGAATATTTTCAGACATTACATAAATGCTTAATGAACCAAAATATTATTTAATACATTACAAATGATGTTTATTACAAATGATTTTGTATCTAATAAAAGTGGCTTAGATTAATGTCAAAATTTCATCAACTTTCCTATATCAAAAAACTTTAAAAGGTAAAAAAATATATACACACTTAATCATCAAATCATTTCTTCTTTAGGTTAAGAATGGGAATGCTAGTAAAGAAAAATAATAGACAAATTTATCCTTTAATTATTTGAGTCCTTATAAGAATGAATGATTTAAATAATTATTATTAATATTCTGTTTACCAAATGAGCCTGCTGAATGATTTCTTGGTGAAACCATCAGTGTGAATAGAAAGAATAAAAAGACAGGAGCTATTTCTTTTCCATTTTCATCCATACCTCCCAGCTGTCTTTCATTATTTTATGTCTGAGTCAGCATCCTTTATTTTTAGGATATTCCTCTCTTATGTGTTCCCTCTTCAATTCTTTCTTTATCACATTATCTCCATTGTGTCACTTAGCAAACAAACACATGTAATGACTGTTCATGACCTAAAGAATCATAGAATCAAGAAATGTCTAAGAACTTCAAGTGTCTTGGGCATTCTAGAGTTACAGCTAACTTTTCAGTTTTGTCTACCATGACCATCTTTCTCAAATTCTCCAATTCATCAGAATTGTTTGTCCAACTCCACATTCAGGAAACTTCACATTCATTCCTGATTCATGTGGTATTACTCATAAATTCGTCTCACTAGAATGCTTCCTCTCTGCTTATCTCATCTTAGCTGTTCACATCTCTCTTTCTCTCCTCTCCTCTCCTCTCCCTTCAACATTTCAGTCCAAAATGATTTTTCAACAGTGAATTTCATTTGTCTATTTTTTTACATTTTTGATCATATTCTACAATATGATATTTAACAAAATGGGAATTTTATTCACCTGAATTTCAGAAGAGCTGCTCTTTTTATGAGAAACAATCAGAGCAAGGAACTGAAGTACATCCCTGGGAGCTCTATTCAGTGGGGAGGGTCACGGTCTGTGAATGTGAGGAGCAGAGGATGGGAGGGCAAGAATGAGGAGTGGATGGAGGGAAATATGGCAGCAAGGGGATTTTTCAGACAGTTAATGCAGAACTACCATGAAAGTGAAATTCTTGGAGCAAATCTGAAATATCAGGAAATATTTAGGAAATTTTGTAATTTACTATGTTACCTATTCTCCTGTGCTATTTCAACAAGAAAACCTACAGAAATAATAACATTATTTTCCAAGGCTATCAAAATTAGATGTTTTTTTTTTTTTAATACACCAAGACAAAGTTCAAGTAGACGCAGGTTTGTAAAGCTTATAGAGGATGCTAATAAATCTTGAATTTTTTTTACTTGTCCAAATGTTTGACTCTTTTTATGGGTTTATTATGTCTTCCTTGTTTATACTCATGAGGAGAGGAAATGAATTTTGATGTGTTACAATAGCTGGTCTGAAGAACAGGGCTAATCACAGGATAAATGCTTCCATTAAATGCTTCCATAGAGAGTCCAGAAAAAATATTTTGAATAAAAGATTTCTCAAAGTCAAAGATGCTTTGGAAATAGAGTTACATTATGCAAAATTTTAAAACACATTTTATGACTCAAGGAGATGTCAACTTACCACTTTTAACTAAGTATGTATGTGTGTGTTTTTCCTAGAACTTGAAAACCAAAGGGATATCTTAGCTAAAATATCCAGACAAATCTTTAATTCATGACAAGAAAGAATAACAAGTGCTTAATCTGCTACTTTAGAAGAGAGTAAAGAAAGATAGGTGGCCGTTAATAGTTAACATCAGTTCTCTTTTGAGTTACTTATGACATTTTTAGTTTAGTTCCCTTCTACAAATACCAGTGCTGCTGGAATCTATTCTGGGCATATTGTGCCTAGGATGAAAGAGTGTTTCCCTAAAAAAAATGCAACTAGAACATCAAGACCCATTTTTTCCTCCTAAAAGCCATATTCTAGGAAGAGAGATAAATATATATAAACAAGTCATTAGAATTCATTATGACAAGGAATATAACACATTTGCTCAATATATAGTGGTGGAACAAAAGAGTATGTAGCATAGGAAGGTCCAGGACAGTGTTCCAAGAGGAGGTAATTGCTTGAGTGGGCCTTGAAGAATAGGTGCGAATTAACTAGGAGAGATTAGAAGAAGAGGATTCTAAGTAAAAAGAACAGTATATACAAATTCATACAAACATGAAAGAACATTTTTGAGAGAAGGGTACTGTAAATAGTTTAATGTGATAACATAGGGCATGTGGGAGTGGGGAGCAATGGAGAATGAAATCGGAAAGAGAAAAAAAGTCAAATATTGGAGGACTTACATGCTATGCAAAGAGTTTAGCTGATATTTTAATCAGAATAATAATACAATCTTATTTCTGTTTTTTAAAAAGGTTACTTTGCTGATCATGTGGCAAATAGATTGCAAGGTACAGAGACTATAGTTAGCTAAACCATCTTAGAAGAAAATTGCAATAATCCAGGCAGATAAAGATGAGAGCCTGCATGAAAACAATGGGAATAAAGAGGCTGGGGCAGATACTAGCAGCATTAAAGAAGTAGAATGGACAGGAGATCAATAGACTCATTAGAAACGGGAGGAATGAGGAGAAATGATTGATCTAGAATTCCTCCCAGATTTCTCGTTCAATTGACAAGGTTACTGGCTCATTTCATTAACTTATGATTGAGAGAAAGACAATGGATTAATATTTGTGTGTGTTGAATTTTAGGTAATAAGCAAAAACTTGGGAAGTTTCATTTTTATTTCTCAATGGAGTTTTCTAAAGATTAATTCACACCCTTTCTAGAGTCTGGAGTTGATTTCAATGAACTATATTTTCAGACTTTTCTCTCACAGAAAGGTTTCCCTGTGCTCCCTTTTTAAAACTTTCCTTCTATTCACTTTTCCCCCTTTATCTTAATTTTAGTCTTACAGCAGATGATTGACAGTCCAGAATTACTACTGGAAAATTTAGAAGATGACATCTACAAATAGGAAACCATTTCACATTGCCACTACCTGTTGTTAATTTTTTTAAAGCGGTCTTAATTTCATTGATACACTAAAATGGGCATTTAAGCACTATTTGCCCATGAATTTTCTATCATTTATGAAAAGCCTTCCAGAATGTGGATGAGTCTACCATTTTCAAAATGAAATGGTGTGTGATTGCTCCTCAAATTTTCATATTTTACAAAAAAAAAATCATTAAAGATAAAACTATGCAAAGGCTCTATGAAGATAAGGAGGGAGTGTGTGTGTGTGGAGGGGGTGCGGGGAGATGTGGAGAGGGAAAAAAAGAAAACATCTCTAAACCAGATATGAGAATCGAATGGGAGACATATTCTAATATAAAACTACTCTTTTTCTGAGTATCTTCTCATTTCTTATTTACTCTTTGAAATAAAAGTTCTGTCTTAACATTTCTTTTTTGAATGTCTTTTGTCAGTAATCAAGCTGACTTGAGTTGACTGTCCTGAATAAAGTATTGTTAATTTGGAATTAACGTGAAGACACGAGATGCCATAAAACAGTACCCTTCTTTAACATAACTAGAAGAAAGAAAATCACAGATAATTGAATCCATAATAGGCTGACCAAATGCCTTAAAGGGCAATATATTTATATACTCCAGTGTATATTACATATACTAAACTTTTTTAAAATATCAGCAGAAAAGTTTGTGTTTTTAGGAAAAAAATAAAGCTAAAAATAAGTATCAATATAAAAGCTACCAGAGAGAATATCTTTTTGTATTTTCCAGTTCAAAATTTAAAATAAATAAATAAATAAAACAGCTCTCCCATTTCTGCAGGATTACATCAGTTTTCAAATGCAATCAAGCTTTTATTACTTAAGGCCTGATTAGCAAATTCTATTACTCCTTTTACCTGTTCACTCCTCCATCTCACAGCCCCATGAACATCACTATCACTTCATGGAAAGTAGAGAAATGTGAAGTCAAACATTTATCAGCATATTCTGCAATTTTAACAGTCCAAGGCAAAGTATTTGGTGTAGATGACTTTGAAACTAATGACTAAGGTAAAACAAAAAACAACAACAAAAAACCCATCTTAAATAAGAACTTTACTTACTTTTTGCTCACTGTATACCATCAGCATAAATAATTGAGAGTTGGCTTAAAGTTAATATGAAATGGAAAAGCATGGCTTTAATATGGGAATTTCTGTTTGAAGGAAGTTATGCCTTTTAATTTATCTATTCTTTTAACATCACATAAATGTGCATTCATTAGAAAATTACATACCGACCAAATAATGTAGCTATTTAAAAATCTAATAAATTATTCATTTAATATTTATTCTCTTTCTCTTCTCTTTCTCTTCAGTTCTTTCCTTTTTCCTTTCTATCTGCTTTACTTCTTTAAAAAATATATGTATATAAAGATTACTTTCAAAGTTTCCTTTATTTCCAGTAGATAAGAGTTAATCCATTTTAAGAATATAAGAAAATGCTACTTTAATATTGTGAGCAATGTAAGTAAACTATGCTGTTAGGACAATTTCCAATTGTAGCTAACCAAGATCTGTGACATTTTGGTGGGTTTCATTGAATATAAATGTATGGAGGCTTAAAATTTTTACAGCAATACACTGTATATTTTTAATAAATTATAATGCCAAACGTTTTAACATATAATTTAATTTTACCACTTTATAAATTCAATGTAACCAAAAAGGTTTTTTCTTTTATTAGCTTATTACTGAGATTTATTTGAATCTATCTTAAAAAGTACTGTAATTTCCCTGAATACTTTATAATATATTATAGGTGCTACAATATGTTTTATATGTTATTATATGCCTATTGCATATTATTTAAAACTAGACTTTTTCTAAAGTCAAATTGCATTAAACTAATTGGTATAAGTGATACAGAGCTTATGGTGTGAGCTAAATCAATATTATCGAGTGAAGAAAAGGGCGATAAAAGATAATAGCTTTTCTAAGAAAAGATTAATGAGAAAATGAAGTTACCTTAAAAAAAGATTTGGATTTTCTCACATGGTTTTCGAAAATATGTATTTAATCATTTTTATCTGAGTATGTGTAATTTATAAGAAGAAACTAATTAAATTAGATATTCAAAATATCATTAATGTCTCAGTGCCATTTTCATATGATTGAAATTATATGTACATGTTTATGATCTAACCAATCATCTATTTCCATATATTTAAACACTGTAATGATAAAATTGTGTTTAGACTTGAAATCTGGCAAACTAATCAAAATGAGAACTATTTAAAAAAAAAAAAAAACTTAAAAATGTGGTAGTTTCTCATATAGTTTGAGGACAGAATAATGTTGAATGCTAATAGAAAAAGCCCACCATCGCAGGATTTAGATACTATGATGTATTGAAACAAGAGTGCAGGCCCAGGTAGCAAAAGAGAGAGGTTCATTTTTAGTCAGACATTTTCCTTGCTGTAGGCCTCACTTGATGGAGGTTTAAAGAAATTATAACTTTGATCGTAAATTGTAAAATGGTGGAGCCACTTAGGAAAACAGTTTGGCAATTTCTCAAAATCTTAAACATATTCATCACACATCCAAGCAAACCTATTCTTAAATATATATACCCAAGAAAATTGGAAACATAAATTAACAAATTAACTTGTACATGAATGTTTACAGCAGCATTAATTTTAATATTCAGTAAGTAAAAACAACTTAAATATTCAACAACTGATAAATGGATTTTAAAAATGTGCTATATCCATACAGTGGGCTATTTATTCAACAATTAAAGGAAACAAAGAACCAATACATGCTATTGCATGGATGAACCTTGAAAATACCATGTTAAAGAAGCAAGCCACAAAAGACCACATTTCGTATGATTTCATTTATATGATATGTCCAGATAGGGCAAACCTCCAGAGACAGGATAGTATATTAGTGATTGCTTAGGTTTTAGGGGTGGGGGTAGGAAGTAGATAGAGAATTTCTTCTGGAGGTGATAAAAATGTTTTAAAGTTAGATTGTTGTACAACTCTGAATATACTAAAAGCCATTGTATCATACACTTTAAATGGGTGAATTTTATGTTATGGGAAATATATCTCAATAAAAATGTTAAAAAAAGAGGAAGTAAAAGAAGAATATACTTCTGAAAAGATTTCATTGGTGATACTAAAAATATGACAACCTGTGTTTCAGGGGCACTGAGTATCAGAACAGAAGCGGGCTTAAGATCTGCTGGGTCTTGGAGGTCCCTTTCTGGCACAGCCATTGACCATTTACCAGATATTTGGAAGTCCTGGGAACCATGGGGAACAGGTAGGTTTCCAGGGCCTTGGAGCAGGAGTAATTTGTCAGTGTGTACAAGTATAGGCCCATAATCCTTAGTCTAAACTCTTTGGAGCCATATGTGTTTCAGAATTCAGAATTTTTCAGATTTTGTAAAAATCTATGGCTTCTATATTCAGATACTGTGGCTTCCATAGTCAACTACCAATTTTTATAGTATACATAGGTCTGAGGAACACGTTACACCTTACAATAAAGATATGATCAACAGGACTTAGGCTGTAGGATACTCTGTAAGACAATTGTTTAGATTCTTCAATAAATACCAGCAAGGTAAAAAACAAAAACAAAAACAAAAAAAAGAAAATTATTGTCTAAAAAAGAGTTCAGACAAATCAACCAACAATAACTATGTGGACTTTGTTTTGACCTTGACTCTAATAAATAAATTATAAAAAATTAAAACTATGAAATTTTTGAAACAATTGGCCATGTGGTAATATTAAGGAATTACTGTTAGCATGATGACTTAGATTTCCTTCAAAACAATATGATAGGGAGGAAGTAGGTCATGGTATAAATGAAATAAAATTGACCATGAGTTATGTTAAAGTTGAGTGTCATGCACCTGGCAGTTTATTATAAATTACATCCTTTTTAAAATAACTTTGAAATTTTCCATAACAAAAATGTTAAAGAAATGAAAGATAATATGATATATATTGTGCATACTCACAGCAGTATCTGGAAACGATATCCAGTAATCAAACTTGTTACCATTTTTGCAAGAAAATAAATATTCACCCTAAGTGGAAAAAATAAAGATTATAAATAGTCAGATATCTGTTCGGGTGATTCTTTGCTGCCATATAATTTACATAATGTCCCTGATTTTCAGAATTTTTTTATTTACACATTTTAGATAAGGGACTGTGATCCTGTAATTTCAACATTTTAATAATCGGCATAGCTACAGTTGTACTTGTCCACTAAATATGAGCCCTGCATTATAGCAGAAAAGAATCATACATTTTCTACAATATTAGCTATGTCTGATTAACCCCTGTTTATTCTTCGGGTGTCAGCATAAATTTCTTTGGCTCATGAAGACCTTTCTGAATCCTTCTGTTAGGTTACAGGCCCTGCTACTTATTTCTATAGGCCATATACTTGCCCTTTCATGACATTCAACTTGTTTTAATTACTTATCTTCACTATTAAATTGCCTGTTTTTGCTACTAAGTTGAAGCTCAGAGATGTCAGGGATCTTAGTTAATTACTGTATCCTAGCACTTGTACAATGCAATTGGAGTGATAAAGAACTTATGGAGTGTTTATAACTAATTGCTAACAGTTTCCAAGTCCTGCCAATGACACTTGAATGAAACATATAAGCACGGAGACGTTGTAGACACACTTAAACACACACTCACAGACACGTGGTGACATCTTTTTGTATTTTCTTCAGTAGGTTAAGCATAAGCCTTTACTAACTGGTTGAATTAGTAATGAGGATAGAAATCTTTTTCATTATATGCAGTGTAAAAATATCAGTCTCTTTCTAGTGTAATTATAATGAATTCTGAATTAAATTTGAATTTGAATTAATTAGAATTTCCCTGAAGAATGATTTTGATGATAACTACAAAATAAACATCTTCAGTCATAATCCAGTGTCTCAAACCCCAATATTGCTCTCAAGTCTTTCATTTTTTCTATAGTCAAATTTCCCTCTCTTTGTAATTTCAATTTTAAAGCTTTTTCATTCTACCTGAATCTTAATGCACTGTTACAGCTTTATCAGATTTTAAGAAAATTATTTAACATCCTAAATACCAAAAAAGAGAATCATTATCAGAATCTGACCTCTCCTTGCAACTTCTGGTGCTACCACCTGATCTATCATCTCTCACCTGGATTATTGCAAGAGGTGTCAGATGCTCCCATTCTCAACCCCTGTTGTCCATTATTAACAAACACAGCAATCAGAATGATTCTTCTTAAGGCTTCAGTTCATTCTATGAAAACTCCAGTCATTACAATGCCCATTTGATCTGATGCCCTCACACTCATTACCTCTCTGAGAGTAACTCTACCACTCTTCTCACTAACTCCCTACTGTTCTCCTTACTTTATAAATTAGCCAAGAATACTCCCATCTCAGGGCTTTTGCACTAGTTGTTCCTTCTGCCTGGAATTTCCTTCCTCTAGATAACTTCATAATTTTCTCATTTACTTTGTTTATATCTTTACACAATTGTCCCATTTCAAAGAGGCCTTTCGTGACTTTATTTCAGATTGCAAGTCCATTGCATTTCCTTGATTTATTTTTCTCCTGAGCTCTTATACCATCTAACGTACCGTGTATTTTTCTTATTTATTTTGTTTAGCATCTGTCTCTCCCTATTAGTTTGCAAGCCTGGGTCCCCGAAAGTATTCTTGTCCCTGACATATCCCCAACTTCTACAGCAGTACTCAACGTTATCATAAGTGCTTTAAAAATATTTATAGAATGAATGAATAATCACTCATTATCACACCTACAAACTATGCTGCAACCCGTTATCCTTTTATTCCCTTTTGACACTGCTGTCTAAGGCTGAGTCCTTCTCCAAGGCCTAGACTCACATACTCCCAACCTTCCAGCAATCTCTTCCATTGACCTCCAGAGAGCCTTCCTATAACTCTCTTTTGCCTTAAACTTCTCTTTTTTTAGTTAAAATTTTATTTTAGTATTTAAAATATTCAAAACCTTTTACTCTTTAAAAGGTGCTCAAAACTACATCTTACCCTGACAGTCTATCAGTTGTCAAGTCTTGTCAACTCTTTGTTGTGAGTCCTTCTTGCTCTTCATCACTACAGCTTTTCCATTAGTTTGGGCTGCTGTGGTTCTCACCTGAATATATAGTTTCCAAACAAATGTCCTGTCTTCTTTTTTTGTCCCTTGCTGTGAACTGAATTGTGTCTCTTCCAAAATATACATGTTGAAGCCCTAACCCCAATGTAAATAATATGTGGAGGTGGGAACTTTGGGCAGTAATTGGGTTTAGATGAGATCATGGGGGTTGGATCCCATGATGGGATTATTGTCCTTATAAGAAGAGGAAGAGACATCAGAGCTCAATCTCCTCAACTTTTTGAGGACACAGCAAGGAGACAGCTATCTGCAAGCCAAGAAGCGGGCTCTCACCACAAACTAAATCTGTTGGCACCTTCATCTTGGACGTTCTACCCTCCAGAACTGTGAGAAATAAATGCCTGTTATTTAAGCCATTTAGTATATGACATTTTTGGTTATAGCATCCTGAACTGGTAAGACATCTCCCTTTATTGATTTCCCTCGCTAAAGGCAGAATATTTTTTTAAAGCACAAATTGGTCATAGTTCTACCCTAAACACATCAGTGATATCCTCACTCTCTCTCTCTAACTCTCAAAAATAAAAAAAATAAAAAGTTTAGATCCCTTTGCCTACCACCCTCCTATTGTGGCCTCAATGAGCTCTATAATCACTGGCACCTAGTCCTGTTAATCTCCCTAAGTGTTTATGCTCAGTCTCAGCAATTGACATTTACAGCTACTGATGATCCAAATCTCCCAACTTTTACTCATCCTTTAGATGTCACCTCCTTAGCAAAACTTTCCTACCCCTTACCCATCCAACACTGTTCCTCTCACAGCACCTTAAGCTTACTAATTTGAGGTAAAAATCACAATTTATTAAAATAGACCAGGGCAGAGTAGAACTGTGCAGTATTTGACTTTAATGTATCAAATCCTTTGTCATTAGCAAAACAAGCAAGCAAGCAAATAAACAGTCACCAGCCCTCCCCCAACAAAACCAGACCTCCAGAAAAGGCTATTATAATTTATATAGCCTGCTCTTAATTGAAAGACAGTTGCTTCATTTGGTGTGTAATTGATTGGTTTCAATGCTAAGAAATGCCAAAACAAACTGCTAAGGGTTGATACAGGATAATCATAACAATGAATATTACACTTCATAGATGAGCCAAGGAGTCTTCAAGGGGATCTATCCAACCCTACCTATCCTCCCACTTCTTTCTCGTTAATAGAATGCTGGTATTGGAAAGTCATGTGTTTCATGCCTGCCTCCTTAGCCTTAAGCATCAATTTTAGTCTCAGCTAATAGTGATAATTACCTTCTCTGTGGAAGTGATTGCTTTCAGCACAGATGTGTAACACAATCCTCACCAAAGACCTGTAGAGAAAATCAGTTGGAGACATTGTGGAATTGTCTAGATCTGTGAGAGCAAAAATGGGGATGTTGCTGATAGAATAGAAAATTGGAAGGAACTGGATCCTAGATTGTCAAACCCTGGACTGGACCCCCTCTTCCTCTGGAATTTTTGGTTTATGAGATTAAAAAAAAAATCTATTGTTTGCTATACTTTAGTCAGGGTATCTGCTAATTTGCAGCTGAGAAATTCCAACTGATTTGAAAAAGGCTTTAAAAAACTTTTTAAAAACAATGTATTCATACTTACAAAAAACATAAGTTGTCCAAAAAGTTGCCATATAATTTCACTCAGATTCAAATATTAACCTAACCACACTTGCTTCCTCATTCTCTCTCCTCTCTCTCTCTGTATACATGTATGTATGTGTATATATAGACACACACACACACACACACACACACACACACACACACACACATATATATAACATTTTTCTGTCCTTTTTGAGAGTAAATTGTACACTTAATGCCTCTTTTCCCATAAGTAAGAATATCTCTTTACCTCAATACGAGTCTCCAAAACAGGAAATTATTATTGATACAGTACCATTGTCTAATCCATAGACCTTATTAAATTTTTATGATTTTTATGAGTACATTTATTTGCAAAATAAACAATAATTTTGTGATTCAAAATCCAATTTAGGGTCACAGATTGCCATGTCTCTTTTATCTCCTTCAGTCTGGAACTGTTTCTCAGTCTTTGTTTTTTATGACATTGATGTCTTTGAAGAATGAAGAACAAGTATTTTATAGCTTACTCGTTAATTTGAGCTGTCTAATGTGTCCTTATGATTATATTTAGGCCATGCGTTTTTGTCAAGAGTACTGGATAGATGATATTGTGTCTTTCTCAACCCATCCAATCAGGAGATTCATGATATCTGTCTCATTTCTGGTAATGCTAATATCGATCTTTTGGTTAAGGTGGTATCTTCTAAATTTCTCTACTACAGTCCTTATTTTTCTATTTGTAATTATTAATTTATGAAGTAATTTTTTGTGACCATGTAAATTTCCTGTTTATCATCTAACTTTCCGTCAGTAGTTTAGCACGCAGTGATGACTCTTGCTTGAAACAATTATTTATCACGATGTTTGACAAATGATGATTTTCTAATTCTGTCATGATGTTCGACAAAAGATGATTTTCTAATTCTGTCATTACTTTTACATTTACTAGTTGGCATTCTACTCTATGGAAGATCTTTTCTCTTCCCCCAAATTATACATTTTATTTGTTTATATTTGTATGAACTTATAGGTTTTTATGCTGTTAAATAGTTATGATTTTTTATAATCATCATTTTTCACTCAACTTATCTCATACTAGCCTGTGGGAATCCCTTTAAACTGGCTCTTCTGTCCTTTTGACATATTGTCATTTTTTTAAATTAACTTATTCCTTACTTTCTGGCACAAAAAGATGTGTCCAGGCTTCTGTTGTGTTTTACTAAATATATCCTGGACTCAGCTATTTCTCCAAAGAGCTCCTTTTAGTGGAGAATGGTGTTTAGAAATCAAGATGAAGTCATTAAGTAATCTCAGTGCTACAATGTCATTTTATCTAGGTCTTTTCAGCAGAGTAGTAAACACACACACACACACGCACATGCACACACACACATACACACACATACCTATAATATATAAAGCTACACAGATGTGTTAAAAACCATAATTTTTTTTAATGACTCAAATTCTAATTCAATGAAAAGGGTTAATTTTAGCCTTCCCTCTTTCCTCTGATAATGAGGAACCTCAATCCTATTATATATATTTATTTGCTCAATCATACAATGTACTTAAGTAATTTCAGAATTCTTAACTTACGACACTGAAAAACAAACCTAATAATTATAATTCAATATAGACAGTTCTTTTTATTTTTAGTTTGGAGTTATATAATCAAATTACTGTTTCCAATTATTACTTAGATTAACTCTTTCCCCACCTCCCCTCTCTTCAGTGTCGTTATGTTATTCATTTCAAATAGAGTTAGGCTTAGTTGTTCTGCTTGTATTCTATATTTGGGTTTTCCTCCTTTTCTTATTTTATCAGTTTAGGGTTTTGTTTTTTTTTTTGAGTTTGTAAAGTATAGCATGACACTAAAGTCAAATCTATGAACAGAGTTATATTCAGAGAAATGTCACTACCCCATTTTTTCTTCCAATCCTTTATACTCTTTCTCACTTATATCTTATAGGGGACCATTTTCATTAGTTTCATATTTTTCATTTTGCCTAAATCAGCAAATACATGTATATTACTATTTCTCAGTCTTTCTTAAACAAATTTAGCAGCTATAGATACTCTTGCACTTTGCATTTTTAACAATACATTTGGAAATTACTCTAAATTAGTTCAACAGAGATCTTTCTCATTCCTTGTTGTAGTTGCACAGTATGCCATTATATGAATACATCAAAGTTTATTCAACAGCACTCTTATGTATGGCAGTTAGATTCTTTTTAATATTTTTCAATTACATATAAAACTGCAACGAATAACTTCATAATGAATAGATTTTTTTTTATTGTTGAAGTGAGTATCCTTAGGGTAAATTTCTAGATGTGAAATTTCTGGATCAAAATATAAATGCATATGTAGTTTTGTTAGACATTGTCAAACTTCTTCCCAAAAAGTTTGTATGTGTTTAATTTTCGCCAGGAGTAAATGAGAGTACCTACAGCCTCACAGACAAAATATATTATCCTACATTTTATTTTTGCCAATGTGATAGGTTAAAGTGGTATATCTTTATCTTGTATCTTTCTAATTACAAGTGAGATTGATCAACTTTTTATATGTTTAAGGGCCATCATTATTATTTGTGTGAGGTTCTATTCATGTTTCTACCTATTTTTCTTAGTCTTTTTACAAAAAGTATACAAATATACACATATATTACAAAATATATTTTAAACATATCAAATTTTCATCTTATACACAAACATCCATCATAACTTTTACAGAAATGACAGAGAAATTTGTCTTCCTCTATCAGAATTTTTAAAAATCAAGTTTACTGAATTATAATTTATATTTTAAAATATAAATAATTTAATATTTTAACATATGTATATAACATATGTATTTAACTTATATAACTATCACTACATGACATTTTCATTACCAGACCTCTTGTGACTTTTCTGCATTATTTGGAAGCATGTGGTCATATTTGAATATTTTTTAAGATGTATTTTTATTGATTTCTAATTTAAATTCATTATAATCAGAGAACATACTCTGTATAATTTCAGTCCTAAATTGTTTGTGACTTGTGTTATGCATCAGTGTAGGCTCAGTCTTGTTGAGTGTTCCATATGCACTTGAAAAGATTATGTATTCTGCTCTGTTTGATAAATTGTTTTATATGTTTCAATCAGGTCCAGTTTTTTGATACAATTTTCAGCTTTTTTACATCCTTCCTGATTTTCTATCTACTTGTTTTATAAGTTACAAAGAGAATATTGAACATCTATTTCTTCTTTCCCTTTTTAAGATTTTAACATCCCCCACAACTCTATATGTACTCTTACTACTTGCTAAGTTTGCTTCTACATATTTTATAGGATTTCCTCCCATTGGAGTAAATGGAATGTGTGATTCCCCATCTGTCTATTGTTAATATAGAGAAAACCTATTGGTTTCTGTAATTTTTTTTGGTGTCCAGCCTGTTTACTTGATTATTTTATTAATTCTGGGAGTTTCAATTTTATTTATTCTCATGAATTTCCTAAATATATTCAACATACTATATCATAAAAAGGATGAGTTTATATTATTTTTTCCCCAATATTTGTTTATTTTTCATTTTTTGATATACATTTATAAAAATCTTCAAAATGGTATGAATAATTAATATTAAAAGGGAGCAACCTTTATTTTTGTATAAAAGACAAGTTTTAGCATGTCAAACTTTAGAATGATACTTTATGTTTGAGTTTTTGTTCTTTATGTTTAGAAAGTTCTTTTTATTCTCATTTAATGTAGAAAATATTTTTCAGAAATATTAAAAGTATGTTTTTGTTTTAATTTAAAATATTTTCTGATATTGAACTTTTTAATAAGCCCATTTGTTCAGTGCTGTCTTATTTATTCAACATTTTGCTGAATTGTTGTTTTAAATTTCTTAGTTTTTTACTTATACCATGACATTAGACTGGTATAATGTCAACTGACATTAGACAATATTTTTTCCATTCTATTTTTGTTACATTTTAGTATTAACATTATGTTAGCCTCATAAAGTTACTTGAAGATATTTTCACCTTTTTCTAGCATCTGGAATAGTTTAAATTAATTTGGAGTAATCTTTTCTTGAAGTTATTTAGAGTCCACCTGTGGAATTATCTAATCCTAGTGTCCTTTTTAGTGTTAAAACTTCATTTATTCTTTCAATATTTTCTGTGTAATCAGGCTACCAAATTTTCCATATATTCTTAGATCAGTTTTTATAATTAATAGTTTTAAGAATGAGCTATTTCCTCTGGAATTTCAAATCTTTTCTTATAAAATTGAATGTAGAATTCTATTAAGCATTTTCATAGTTATGTTTTTTCTTAATTGTGAATATATTTTATCTCTTTTTTTCTTTATTAAAACTCAGGAAGCTTATAACTAACTCCTTTCTTGTCTTTTCAGGTATACACCTACCTACACACACAAATACAGCATACATGCCTACAGACAAATGCTTTGAAACTTAGTGATGAATATTATCAGCCTGCCAACATGTTATGGCTGCCTAGAAATTGGTCCTAAAGGGATCAGAGAGATGGCTTATTCAAAATTATGTTTGTGGGATTCGTTTTTTATATTTTTACTTACTTTATAACATACTTCATCTTTTTCTACTTGAGAAAATGCAACCTCTACATCAGAGATCCAGAGGTCAGCAAACTACCATCTATGGCTCAAGTCCAGCTCACCACTTGTTTCTGTATTAGCTGTAAACTAAGAATGGTTTTTACGTTTTTTAATAGTGAAAAAAAAACACACAAAAAAGAACTATAATACTTCGTGAAAAATATGTAAAATTAATATTTTAGTGTTTATAAAAATTTTTAAACCTGTTGAAAAATATTGTGCTCAATTGAAAACTATACATTATCTACATAATGCACATCTTTTCTGGATTATCAGACTCTTGCCTTTCACTTTCTTTGAGTTATTTTGCAATTTTGCGACTCTCTGTAAGTGTAGATGACTGGGACACGTGCAAGCTCTGTTTTGTCCAGTAGAGTATTGATCGACTTCTCATTGCTTTGTAGAAAAAAATAAGGCTTTGCTTCCATTTTCACCTCAATTCATTTACTCCATATCTCTGTATAAATTGGTGCTTGACTTTTCCTTTAAACTATTTGTAGCATCTGCCTATTTCTTCATATTAGTAGAATAAATACACATGTTTATTTTATCTATGTAAGAGTTATTAATCTTAAAAAAAAAAAAAAAACTCCAAATAAGAGGCAACAAGTGTTTATCTGGGATCAAAAGGAATTGCCATCTGGAAAGCACAGATTCTGACAGAGACCCAAATAGTGTCCCGATTTCAGGGTGAAGGCAAGGGGCTTTTATGAGAAGAGGAAGGGAATAGTTACATGAATAGAAGAAAGAAATGACTATGGGTGCTAACAAGCTGAGTTACTCCTTAGCTATACATGGCTGGTCACTTCAGAAAGGGAGTTCATAATCATCAGTCCTTGTGGTCAGAGGGCTGCTTTCCTGTTAGCTTCGCAAATAGTTGTTTGTAAGACAATGTTAGTTTTGCCCAGTGCAATGGTAATTTTGCCCAGTTCAAACATTTCAAAGGTTCAAGGAGCAACATGTGCAAAGCAGTTCCTCTGGAATGGATGCTCTGGCTTTATTTTAAAATGGCTCCACTTGGGTCAATTTTTCAGAGTCCTGTGTTTACCTTTTTCTGAATATTATCTTCTAACAGAACTCAGGCACACTCATTCATCTTTGTGTCATCTATGTCCATTTTCACATTACAATAGCAGAGCTGAATAGTTGCAAGTGGCCATCTGGCCCATAAAGCGGAAAATATTTGCTGTATGGCTCTTTTCTGCAGAAAAATTACCAACTGTTGATCTACATCATACCAACCATAGCAACACTTCAGGGGTTCCAGTGAGGAGTCCATTTATCAAGAGCTGTCTGATGTTTCACATTGCTAAAGTTACACATTTAAATTTTCATCCACAGTAATAACAAAGAAAGCAACTGGATGTTATAAATGCAAGTTAGAATAACTATTTATGTTTAAGTGACAAAATTCGCATTTTAAAAATTCATACCTTTACATCAAATCATGAACTTCTTAATTGAATTTTTTTTAAATAAAAACTAATTCCTATTGACTGTGAGAGAATTGATTCAGATGTCTGGGCCTGCCTTTCCTAGGAGCAAACAGAACAAACTGAATTAGAAGACACCAAGGTCATGCCCCATATGACCATGTTTTTGAAATAATGTTAAACTTAGAAAAATTCTTAAAGGATGACTTGAGATGTTATTAGATTATTAGGTTATTAGATGTTATTATATTATGTGTCATAAAAGTTGATCTCAAGTGTATATTTCAAGGTTTTATATACATAGTCAAGAAAGATTCTTGCTTTCTTACGAAAAAATATGATTGTCATCACTAGAGGGAGCTAGTTTTACATAAAATTATGGCAGGAATGTGGAAAAAGAGAGGAGCACTTTTGTTAGTCACGTTAAAAAATAACCTTTTCAAAATATTCTCATTTTCTTACAAGTTGTACCTGACAAATAATTTCTTTACTTTATGAGTTGAAAGTTTTCCCCCAAAGTACTGTTATCTCTTTTGCCAAGAGGATCTTTGATGCTCTAAATTTGATAATGGAATAAACATTTTATGGGGTGTTATTTAGTACTTTTGATGTTCATAGTCTTTTAATTGTTCTTTAAATTTATCATTTACTTTCTTCGAAACAGAATTCTATCGTTGTTCAGCTTGAACAATATGATAAGCAAAGTTTCAGAGTATAGAACAATATTTCGATTAAATGGCCTATTTATTTAATGGAGAAAATAACTTTTCTGTGTTACTTGGAAATGCCTAATTTTCAGAGTGTAAAATGAAAGTACAATCATTTAAGTTGAGCAGTCATTTTTTTGTAGATTTCGAAGAAACTAGACTGAGTCCTCTGTTTCGTCCAAGGAGATAGTGAACTTGTTGACCACAAGTTACAGCTTTAAAGCAGGATTTGCAAACTATGGCCAGCAGACAGCTAGTTGTAAATAAAGTTTTATTGAAACACAGCCATGCCCAATAACTTAAGTATTGCATGTGGCTACTTTCATACTACAGCTATATTTGTATATTAAGTATTTGTGATAGAGACCTAATACCCTGTGAAGCCTAAAATACTTACTATCTGTCCCTTTAAAGAAAAGTTTGTGAACTTTAAAGCATATTAATTAAAAATATGTATTGAATGAATAAATGAATGGATGAATGAATGAATGAACAAATTGAGTTTGTCCCATGAGTGTAAGCAAAGAGAGCACTAATATATTAGAGAATTAGAGATGTCCTTTGAGCCAAGTATAACTCTTGTTTTTATTACAGTGATGTGTATGAAAAATATCTTTAAATAAGTATCCTAATTATACCACCAACTCAATGTTGCATAGGCTTTTCTCTCAATGGACAAAATATTTCTATATATTATCTCATTGACCATCAATGTGCAATAAATAGTTTTGGCTGACTAGGAGGTATGACATGGAACTTACTAAATTCACAGTGTTTCTTTGAAAATTTTAGTTGGAACAAGACCAGTTCCAACTTAGTACAAGTTCCACTAAGTAATAGTTGAGCTAATTTGTCTCTCTACACTTTCCCTGATTCATAGATATGAATGCTTATATATTTTTTATGAATCTCCTTTCAAGTTGAGCACACCCTTAATTTAGAAATAGAATTGAAATTAGTAGAAAGTATTGGATCAGATGATTGGATGTTTAATAGGAAAAATTGTCTCAGTTAGTAAAGAACTGCGCTTTGTTAATTCATTAAACAGTGTAAACACACACACGCGCATGTTCGCGTGCGCGCGCGCGCACACACACACACACACACACACTGATTATCACCGAGTTCATAGGCTTACATCAATTTTTTTTAAAATTCAGTTTACAATCTCCTTTGATAGTATTTTTCGGGCTAATAAAGATTTTTTGACATTTCTTGTATCTACCACAACTTTTTACACAGAGATATGCTTTTAAAATCATGAAATAATTTTGTCAGTATCTGTGCAGCTGCTCTTGAATCAAGTAGAGAAAATTTAAAATACTGCTAAGTTACACAATTGTTCATTAGTTGCTCATTAATTATAATTGAATCTATCAATATGAACTAGAAAAAATGGGTAAGGATCTGATTTTAAATTGCTTCTCTTTCAGAGAAACAAATAACTGGAAGCCAAAACACAGCTGACAATGCTTTTTCTTTCCTGCATTCTGGTCTTAGCAATCAGTGGTAAACAATATGATTTGTTGTTGTGTCTGCTGAGAAGAATATGAATAGCTATTACAAGCCACAGTTAATTGCTCAGTAGTTTTTCTGTTGAACTTGTTTTGAATCACAGTGGGGTTTCAAGCTGTTTGATCAACCTCTGTCAGGATTTTTAAGTGTCAGAAAAAGTAACGAAATGTACAAATTGGAAGTATGATGTTCCTTAACGGTACTTAATAGCACCATCCTTTGACTCTCTCAGTGCTCTTTGATGAAGAAGGGACATAGAGATAACTGAGGTCAATAAGAAAATCAGTGAAAGCTGACAAGATTTGATTCTTGGAACTCAGGATGGCTAAATGTCAGCAACTCCTCCAAACTAGTTTTTGAATATTTTGGATTCCAGAAAAACCAAAGACTTCGGCCAAACTCTTTCCCCTACTCAATTTCCAACCCTGAATATACACTTTTAAAGGAAATTGGGTAGTGTAAGAGGGGTACTAAACTGATTGAGGTGAACACTTTGTAACTTATATAAATGTCTAATCACCATGTTGTATACTTGAAACTAATATAATATTATATGTTGACTATAATTGAAAAAAAATGTTTAAGGAAATTTGAAGGAGGACTTCTAAGTAACACATAAGTAAGCAATCCAAAGTGGTAGAGGATTCATCCCTAAATATATGTTATGTCTTTCAGCTTTGAGAACTGGGAAGTGAGTCACTGCATTTTCAGTTGTAAGAGACTGGTTGGAAGAGACTGAGTTTTAGGAGACCCAACTACATTTAAGTCAGGCTTTTTTAAACCTGATGCTCATGAATGGACTTCTGGATCTGTGAAGTCTCGGAAATGACACACAAATTTTTATATTATCTATATCTGTATATTTTGCTGGTATGATGCCCACATTTTCACCAGATCCTCAAAGGAGTCTATGAAACGAAAAATGTTGAAAATTATAGATAAAGATATTAAGATAAATTATCTTATAGAAAAGGTAAATTGTTCCACTTAATCTTCACAGTGCCTTTGTAGATTGGCTAAGTATACACACACACACACACACACACACACACATATTTATCATGTAGTAAAGACTAGGCATGTATTTATATGTAAGTACACATATATATGAAAAAAACTATATACATGAAAAAAAACACTAAATAAATATCCTCAGGTTTTAGATGATGAAACTGATTTAAGGGTTTTGCCTAAAACCACATTGTTTATAAAAGGAAGAACTAGGTCTAAAATTTGAGAGACTTGTTTGTTTTATTTTTTTCAGTTTTAAATTTTCCTAATTATTGGCTCTGATCAGTTCTCTACAAAGGGCTCTTAGCTTCCATTCCTTTCTGTTCTAACCTGCCTTGTGTTTCACTTTAAAATAATCTTCTATTTTGTTCCGCTCATAAACCCTCACAATCTCCTTATATATAGTTTGGATCAAACTTTAAATTTTTTGATATGAGCTGGATTAAGGGTAAAAGAAGGATTGTTGGAGTACTAATCTATGAGAGATGGTGAATTATCAATGGAATACTAAAATATAATTTATTTATCCAAACTCCTTTCCTAGAGAGCAAAGCAAGGTACCTTTAAAAGGAGAAACTTTAACTAATACCTTCCCTCCCTGCCGCACCCACACACATCCCTACGCCTCAAACAAGTTCAATATAAATTGCTCTGCTAATTTCCGTGTTTTTCTTTGGCTGAAAGAAGTATACACTTGGAACCAACTTTCAATTTTTTGTGACAGGGAAGAGAGATTGATCCCCACTGCCTGGGATGGTCTTTCTCCCTTCTCAGCTGCAGGACTTCACATTGCTGGGCAAATACTTAAGGAATAAAAGTTTGAAGGGGCACCAATTATTAACCCACCAAAGAGACCAAACTGTTTTTTCTTGGTGCCTTTGAGTCTTCATCTAATCCTGCTTCTGACTATGAATTACAATTACATTGCTGTATAATTGTATGAATTATATTGCTGTATAATCCTGCCTCACCTGGATTATCCGTTATTGCCTGGAGTAGAAGCCACAATAGCATTCTAGTCCATTAGGCTCTCTTTCTGTCTCTCAGCCCTCGTTCTTCTTCATCTAAGCTATCTTAAATGTGGGGAGTGGTTTTCTTTGTCAAGACTGCCACAAACATTATGTAGTAGTGGAAAGTCCACTGGCAAAGTCATTGCCAAGCAGATCTAGCTTCATTCCCAGAGAAAGTAATTTTGTTTCTTTGAGTTTCCTTGTCTTTTTCATCTGTAAAACTAGAAAATAGCATCTACTCAAGGGTCAATGTAAGAATGAAATGAGTACAAAAGAGATCCTGGCAAATGCTAGGTTGTTTCATTAAATCGTAGCCAAAGATTTACTTTGCAAATATAAGCTGTTATATTTTTGAATGTTTTATAATTTACACAGAATTTTTACATACATCATTGTATTCGTTCCTCATGATGATCTTGTGAAATAAAAAATATGATTCCTGTTTTACAGATAAGGAAACTGAGTATCACAATGATTAAATGGTTTGCCCTTGACCACACAACTAGTGTCAGAGCTGGAACTGAAATATATTTCTTTTGAGTTAAATAATTTTCCCTTTCAACTATGCCATATTGATAGTGAAGAAACTTTCGTTGGATTAGATAGTGGTTTTAAACCCAGTTTTTTGCCCCTGCATTTTTCACTTAATATCCATAATTCTCAGTTTCCTCATCTGTTAAATGAAAAGCCCAAACTAGACAACTTCTAACTCTTTCCCAGGTTTTAAATTGTTTGGTTATATAGTTCCAATACTAAGCAAACTAAAACTCTACCAACTTCATTGTTTCTGAAATATTAAATCTGACATATTTTTCTTAGTGTCAAGAATTACTCATAATTACTTCTTTAATCATGGATTCTTGCTTACATGGTCTTTCCCTAAGAACAACTAGATGAACCTCAAAATGTAAGAATATATAATCATGTGACATAATGATAGTAAAGCAATTTGTGAAGTTTTCCCAAAAGTTTACTTCTTATTTCATAAAATTCCTTGGTCTCAATTAAAAATGGGGAACTGAAAATTGGAACTACCAAAATATAATGTTCTCATGAATTACTGTGTATACTAAGTCATTCTCATAACATTTTTATGCTTAAGACATTTTCCCTGATATTGCTTCCTGTTGTTCCCAAGAATTGATGTGACTAAAATGTGAAGCACCACCTTTTCACCCAGACGGCTTTGGCTTCTCTGTTTGCATATTGCCTTTTAGAAGAAGTGGAAGAGGGGCATATTACAAAGTGAACACCGGACTATAAGTGTTCTCTTCCCTTTCTTGGTTAATGATATCATTGTTTACCTGTAGATTAGAAAACTTTGATCATTCTGAATATTCCCACAACTTGATCTATACCCAAATATCCCCTAATTTAATCTGCCACTAAATATCTCTTGAATCTGATGGCTTCTTTGTAGTACTAATGCAGAGGTCTCTTGTTGGACTATTAAAATAGATTTCTTTCAGGTTTTTTTGTTGCCAGGCTCTCCCACACCTTCCTTTCTCCAAGTGATTTTCCCCCAAACACGAATTAATTAATAATTTCTCTCCACGATCTAAGATCCTTCGTAGATTTCTTCCTGTGAAACACTGCTTCCCAGATAATGACCAAGGCTCTTAGCATGTAGTTTCTTCATAATTTGGTTTTAGACCCTTCTCTTCAGTCTTATATCTGGCCCTACTACTGTGTACCTTATGCATGCATCAGTCATACAAAACTTTTTCATGGATCCATGTCTTTGTATGTTTTCTTGTTCCCTATTTCTATGAAGTTCTTCCTGACAGCCTCCCATGCTCATCCTTTCACTGCAACTCAAGTATTAGTTACTCTGAGAAGATTCCCCTGGCCTTCTCTTCCTACCAAAGCAAGGTTAAGTATTCTATGTGATTCTAGTTTTTGTGTGTGTGCCTTTATAGGATTTCTGAATATTTTAATTAATTATTTGCTTGTCTATCTTTCTTATTAGACTGTGAGATCTTGAGCCTTTATCTAATTCATTCCAAGCTCTATAGCCAGTGATATGCCTAGTACATATTAGGTTGTTAAAATAGGCATATTTAATAAATAGCAAAGGCAGGTGTTTAATATTGACCCCAAAGTTTATTAAATGTGTTCCTCACTGGTTCCTAAATCAAAGAGAGAGTCAACAATGTTGGTGACTTAAAATAGTTGGCATGACAGTCACAAATGCTGGTAGGATTATTAATTAATAATATGAGCTACAAACTGACAAGGCTTATGTATGTGATTAATGGCCAACTAAATGCGTTAGACATTAAATGCTATAAATTCAGGCTCAGAAACTGGACAACTGGAGTGATTTGGTAAAGGTTTTTAAAGAAGTAATTTAAGCTAAGATTTAAAAAGCATCTAGGATCTGAGAGCTAAAGAGGAAGGGAAAAGATATTGGTAAAAGAGAAAAATATGATAAAAGTCATAGAGACAGAAGTAAAGAGAGTTCATAAAACAGTAAGTTGACAAATTATGCCAGACTGGAGAATTAGGATGTGGCCACATTATACATAGTTCTTTGTGCCATACTGAGAATAACGTATCATAGAAAATCTTTAGGTAGCTATATCACTGGAAGGCTTCTGCTGGAGCATTTTAAGACCTGCCTTGAAATGGAGTCCGTGGAAATGTACAAAGGAGCTTAAGGAGCTATCAGAATTAGTTTCCAACTGGACGTGGGGCTGCTGATTAAAGAAAATAATCAAAAACAACTCAGGCTCAAACCAGGAAAATCAAGTAATAGCCATAATGTTAATAATGAGTATACATTGAGCACTATTATATGTCAGATGTTTGATGTGTATTATTTTTAATACTTACAAAAACTTCAGGTTAAGTGTTGTGCCATTACTTTTATATGATGAGAAGAGTGGTGTTCAGAGAAGCTAAGTAACTTAGCTAAGTAACTAGACCCTGATGTCTTTTACTTTAGTTCCTATGACAGAATCCTCATCTTACTGCCTGTGCCCTTGACTTGATGATTTGCCCACAATTCAAAAAACTCCAAAACAAAACCAAAAAAAAAAATCTAAGTACAAGAAGACTGGAAAGCTGAGACTTCTTCTAGAACTTCCAGTATCACAAGGATATAGGCTTCTTATCTCCACTTGTTTGGGGATTAACCCCCAAGCACCAGTTTAGTTTCCATTTTCTGGTCACTCCTGATGCAAGTCATTTTACTACTCACTGGCATATCTCCTGCAAATAACATTTCAAATCAAAGGAAGTCAAATGGAATAGCCAATTCATAGAAAATAATGAATTTCATTATTAAATATGAGTCACCAGTGCAATCTCCAGGCCGAAATGTTCATCCTAGTGTTGGAAATGTGGGGTAGGAGTTCAGGAGGCAGACCAAGAATATAAATATGGCCTTTAATCTAGAGGAATTTATTGAAGATGTTGGCACCAATGGTAGCAACAAGGGATGGAAGAGAACAGGATAGAAGACTGAAACTGAAGCAGCACATACCATTAAGGGACAGCCTAGAAAAAAAAACCATCAATAGGAAAAGAGCAGGAGAGAGAAGTGATGCAGAAACTACAGGAAATGTCTTCAATGACAAGGTAGTGAAGAGTGTTAATTCTTACAAAAAGGTCAAGAAAGATAGGAATTAAGTAAAGATGAATAAACTTGTCAATCAAGAAATAATAGATGACCTTTGAGACTGTGGCTTTAGCACAGTGCCTAAGCTTTGGCATCTCTTAATCATTCATTAGTTCATTGGATTAAATAGGAAATTATTTCTAGACTTGATTTGGAAACTGGAAAACTATCAGTACAAGTCAAGTTCTTTATGCCAGTACAAACCACCAATGCTCCAAAGAAAACTATGAAATAAAATAATGCTTACATTTTAGCCTTTCTGTGCCAATTCCTCTCCAGAAATTAAGGCCCTTCTTTCTGCGACTGCCTATGTGGAAAGCTATGCCTTCCCAAAACTGTATATTTGTTTACTTCCTCCTTCCTCAGTCTTTTATTCATCCATCCATTCATGTATTTATTAATTAAGTAAATACACATTTATGGCTTGTCTTTTCTGTCTGTTGTTTTCAATAATGCAGTGAAAATATTTGTGTTATTGAGGTTCTCTCATCTCTTCCAAAAACAGTAGGAGCAAAAGAGCTGAACTTTCTTTGATGAGCCATAACAATATTATGTTTTATTTCCGATAATGTAGATTAAAAATAATAGAGCGGGAGGAAACGCTAAGAAAATCAAGGAAAAAAGGTCTTTTCCAACAAAGAGTTTATTTTCAGAGAACATTTTTGGCTTTATCTTCAGGTTTAATCAGAGGTTGTGTTGGCCAAAATTGTTATGTTGACATTTGTCTTTGAGGTCAACAACCTCCCTTTTCTAATATTGAATCCATTTTATTGCACCAAAATGCTTTCCTATTTTTTGTCAATTATCAAAATCTATTTAGAAATTGTCCACATCAGTCATCAACACATTAACTGGAAGTCAATAAGAGTATTTTCATTTTAAGCTGTCATTTCAATTATTGAGTAAATAGACTTCATCTCTTTTAACCCATTTCCCTTTTAGAAAAAAAAAAGTGCAGCTTATTGCCAGCGTTAATTTAATTTTACATAAACAAGCTCTTTGAGGCTAAAGCAAATCTGACTGGTTTTCAACGTGAAAATAAAATATAAAAACTGTTCTAAGAGTTACTTCTAAACAGAACTTGTTGCTAATTTTAATGTAACAGAAATGTATACATAAATCGGATTCATCAAATGAATCTTCGGCTAACAGCTGTTAGAGAACAATGTTAACATCGCATGTAGAAATGCTGTGTTTTCTAGGATTTGGCATTTTTAGAGATCGAGAATTATTATATTTTGTAAATGGAAATACCACTACTAAAGCAGAACACTATAAATAGAATGAAGTCATTCATTTCCAAAGACTATCGATATACTAGAGCGATGCAAAAATAATAACGAAAGTGAGATGATATTCCATGGCAAATTTTGGGGGTAAAGTTAGAACTGTAATCCGCAGATTATCTCAGGGTGAACACTGCAGCCACATGCACCGCCAGTGAGTATTCTTGGGGCAAACGTGAAATGGGTTAAGAAACTTAAGAATCATCAAAGAGATAGAAAAAACTATTTTCAAAGAAGTGCTCCCACCCTCTATTATTATACCACGAGAAAGCCAGATCTCCCAACTGCCTACTACCTTTTTTTTCACTGTACATAATGGTGCTTTTACTCATTCTTTGCTTTCAGAAATGGCATCATGTAAAGGAGATACTTTCAGGGAAACTTTAAAAATAATATAATCTTTTGGTAGCTCACTTTTTTTTTTTTGAATTGTATACAGTAATCTCAGTATACTGATTTATTTTCTCTCAGCCTTCACATCTGAGAGCGATTTCTCTTCAAGATGATGCTATAACTAAGGATTTTTAAATCACCTCATAAGGTTTTATTTGATGATAACAAATATAGCCTTTTCTGTTATCCTAGAAAGCTCTTTGTAGGGAAGTCATCAAAGCCTGTTTTGGGCAAGGCCAATTTGAACCATGTGCTACTACAACCTTTAATGCTTCAACTTAGTTAACAATCTTGTGTTGTATATCTGAAAGTTACTAAGAGAGAAGATCTTAAAAGTTTTCATAAATTTTTAGTACTAGATCCTGGGGATATCATGTTTTGATATCAAAAACATATTCTACTGGTTTTCATTCTTCATCAAAAAAACCAAATGGTTTATTTAGCTATAACACAAAATTTAACAAATACATATGAATACTTTGAAATACTATCTTTAGTCTATGGTATTTAACATCTACAGTGTTTAGCATTTATTTTGAATCGTATTAATCTAAGAAGTAATTGAAGTCAAATGTCAAGTGTTCCAGAATCAACCTCCACCACAACCATTCATATTAATTTTGCTTTCTACTTTATCAAGGTGCTGCAAAAATGGAATAAATATAAACTTAGATGAAATCTTCCAGATTAAGTTGTTCATTCATTTATTTAAAAATGTTTACTACTAAAAGAATTTTTGGTTGACACTCTCATAAAACTTGAAGCTCTCCAAGTCAAAACAAAACAGTTAACTTTTACTAAGCATTTACTGTGTGGAGGGTGTTGCTATTTTACAGACATCCCCATTTTGCAGTACAGTGCTATTAAGTTGCTTGGTCGGTCAGCTAGTAAGAAGTAGAGTTAGAATTTTAATCCGTGTAGTTGGATTCCAGAGCCTGTGCTATTTATTAAATAAAGGAATTGCACATGCAGCTATAAAATCACCACTATGCTAAACATTATGAAGGAGAGAGATATAGTGCTATAAGAACATATAATGGTTGATTTGGAAAAATGGGAAGCCTGGTCACTTGCTGCTTTTATCTGAAGGAAGAATTGGTGCTAGGCTCTCATTTTTTTTTTTTTTTGAGGTATAATTGATATATTACATTAATTTAGTTTCAGTTGTAAAATATAATGATTCGATATTTATATATATTGCAAAATGACTGCACGATAGGTCTAGTTCGTCCATCATTATACATAGATACAAAATTTATTCTTGGAATAGAATTGTTAAAATCTACTCTGTTAGCAACTTTCAAATATTGTAATAGAGTATTATGAACTATAGTCACTAGTCTGCACGTTATATCCCTCTGTGTGACATTTGTTTTGTCACTGGAAGTTTATACCTTTCAACCCCTTTATCCATTTTGTCCATCAACCATACCCCTAAACTTTCATTTTAACAGTGGAATGTTCATGAGTAACACCCATTTCTTATTATTTACCCTATTTCAAAAAGTAAAAAAAAACAAACAAACAAAAAACAAAAAATACAATGATGCTCAATTGCCTACAAATGTTCAAGATATACTCACAGCATATGCCACCTCCCTTGAGTTACAGATCTTTCTCCTCCTGGAAAGCCCACTCCTGCTTCTCCTTTTCAGAGAAGCTGTTTGCAATGAGTCTATAGTAAGACAATGGAAAAAGGCCTAAGAGAGAGCATCGAGTTTCTGATTCCTTTCCAGGAGACATCTCGTCCCTTGGAGATGGAGTGTCCCCCCAGCAAGAGAGGATACATGTGGTTCGTTAGGCTGCCTCTACACTTAGCTGTGAAGTTTTCCCATGGAAGATTAGCATATAGAATATGGAAGCAGATACACCTACTGATATAGAAATATGTAATGTCTTTTTAAAGAATGTTGGCAGTAATCTTGTATTATTTGTTTAAAATAATTCCTCTCTACTCAAGAGGCTTTCAGTTTTCATAAGATCTTAAGAGGCTCTCAGAAGCTAAAACTCAGTAATGGCCCCAGAGACAAGAGTCCACTTGGTGTGTTTACTCAGAATTTGTTCTCCCCCAATGTCTTGAGATATTAAATAAACATAAAGCATATTCACACGTGAAAGGAGAGCTCGAACTTCAGTGCTTTTCTGATTTAGAAAGGCCTTACAATTTTGGGAAGTCCCTCTCCTAAAACAAAAAGTGTTAACATCTGGTCAGTCAATCCTTGCTTCCTCTGTTCACTCCTCAAAGAGGCTCTTGGCAGAAAACGTGGGCACTGTACTTTATAGTTGAGGAAGTAGTTACACAGTCTTCATCACCTTGATCCTCACAATAATTGCTTCACAAGGGAAAAGCCAGTGTTCTGTTCATTGATCTTATTTCTTCTTCTTCTTCTTCTTCTTCTTCTTCTTCTTCTTCTTCTTCTTCTTATTATTATTATTATTATTATATCCATTATGCAAATGGGAAAACTCAGACACAGTTAAGTGGTCTGACCGAGATTACATAACTCCAAGTGGGAGAATCATGCCTGGCACCTAGGCCTTCTTCCTGTAAATACTATATAATCCCCTCTATTGAATAATAAATAGAGTCACACTAGGTCACAGAAGTCAGTTTGCATTCAGTCTCAACCCAATTAACATCTCATCAAAGCACACACCAACAGATTCCACGGGTTCCAAAATGACAGATTTTAATCCTTTGCATTCCTACAAAATCTGCCTGTTGATAGTGTGCTGGCGTTGGAAGAACTTGCTTCCTAATGTTTCATTAAAGTAAGAACTATCCAGAAATTTTTATTCCATTCTTCCTCACTCAGTTTAGTGGATTAACAGATTTAGAATGAAAAAAAGAATGATGCTCTTCATTAAATCCTAATTTTTTCATTCACTTATTGTTTTAATCAAATAATATTAAATGTTTAGCAGCACCTAGCACATCTAATACTCTAGGATCCTAAGGGTTCACAGTCTACTGGAGAGAGAGACAGGTAAATCGATGAGGGTAGTACACTGTGACAAGTGCTGGGGAGAAGGCACCCAGGGCAGGAAAAGCAAAAAGAGGGGAATCGTTTAAATCAGTTGGCAGTTGTTCATGGAAACCTTTACATAATATGTGTCATTATAGTATATTGCATCTGATTGCTTCAAAAAATTTTTGTAAAAAATTGCTGTTCAGACCAACCAACCAACAAACAAGCAAATCATCCTTGTAGCCTTAATCTTTTTAGCTGCCTGGGTGCCTGAGTGTAAACCCTGTCTGTGGCACAGGGTCATGGCAGGAGCAAAAGGGTCAGTGCTGACTGGAAAGCAAAACAGCTAATGGTCATCCCTGCTAGCTCAGTAATTCATTCCCTCATAATCTTGTATTTAAAATAAAGGCAGAGCAAATACTGGAAAGCGATAGGAAAGCTGATGGTACCACAGGATGATAAATAGGATCTGGGACTTGAGAAGCTAAATGCCAGGTATGGTCCCCTTGCCTACCCCTCACCGATGATCCAGAAGAGGGAGGGAAAAGCTAAAAATTTGGTACTGGTTGGACTGACACATTTGCTCTAGCCTCTTTTTCAGTTCCTTAGTTCTCCTTCCCTGCAGCTCCTTCCCCTTGCCCACTTCCAAAATGTCAAAAGCCTCATGTCTAGATGGAACCTAATCTTGAGGTTCCACCCGATGCCCGTAACGTGTGGTAAACTAAACAGAGTTGTTTAAAAACCCTTCTGCTGCATTTGGATGGAAGGCTCTCTGCTCCATCTTCCTGATGTCTTCACATTCCATTCCAAGCGCCAACTCACAGAACATATGTCACTCATTAGAATGACTTCTGGACTATATTCACTGAACAATTCATCTGTACTTTTAGACCAACTAGAGGAGCTGATGGCTGATGTCCAGGATCCTTTGGAACTGTTACCGATTTCCTTTAATTCTTTCTCAAATTATGTTATTAGATAAAGACCTAGTATTTTTTTTAATTAGCTAAATGTGGCTGTTTTGCCCGTTTTCCTGTGGCTCCTTTGGAGCCACTGCTGCATCACTCATTCTGCATACCTTGCAGAAAACTTACGTGTGCTGGGTGCTGTGGGCACAAGGGTGGCCCTCGAGAAGCTTATAGTTTAGTGAAGAATACAGACAGGTGAACAAACTCCTTCAATACACTCAACTTTATCATTCTATAGATAACTTCAGAAAAACTAATTGATGATGTAGATTATCAAACATAGGATTAGGCCAGGGTGTTTTTTTTTCATCTTGGCCACAAAATTAGCTTGTGAGCACTTTTGGGAGGCAATTTCCTGAGGCTTTCCTTGCACTTCCAGAAAAGGTGTCAAGGATTTTAATAATATCTATAAATGATGTTTCTATCTGTATCGAAGTAGAATTGCAATTAATCATGTGATCAAGAAAATCCTAAATAGATTCCTTTCAAAAAGAAATTTTATTTCTTAAGAATAAATGTGGGTTGGGGAGGTAGATGGGGTAAAAGGGGTCAAATATGTAGTGACAGAAAGAAATCTAACTATGGGAGGTGAACACGCAATGTAAATATATATGTGCCTTACTGTTTAAATATACAGCTGAAACATCAGATTTCGTTAACCAATGTCACCATCAAAAATTAATTAATTAAATTTTTAAAAAATAGATGATATAAGAACAAAGGACTCCATTTTAAAAGCAATTGGTGAAGGAAATGCCAACGTGTATCTTTTGGTTGTTGGGAAGGAAGAAGAATGTCCTAAAAAGACTGAAAGTATGTTGCATAGATTCAGCATGTTAAGGGTTATGTGACTTTATGTAGCTTCCACTTTTATGTTTGCCTCTTTGTGGTAGGTAGCCTCTAAAATATTCCCACTGACCCCCACCTGCTGGTATTCATGGCTTTGTGTAATCCTCTCTTCTTGAGTGTGGGCTGGACCCAGTGATTCCCTCCTAAGGAATAAAATAAGCAGTAGTGGTGGAACGTCGCTTCTGAGATTAGGTTACACAAAGGCTCTGACTTCAATTTGCCCACTCTCTGCTCTCTTTCTCTGAGCAAAACCAGCTGCCCTATGGAGTGAGCTGCCCTAGGGAGGGACCCAGGCGACAAGGGTCCCCACCCACAGTCGGCAAGAAACTGAGGCCCCCAGTCCAACAAACCATAAAAAATTACTATTAGCACAACAACCACATGAGTGAGCTTGGAAGTGACTATTCCTCTGGCTGAGCCCTTAGAAGACTGCAGCCCACATGACATGACAACACCTCCATCGTAGCCTCCTGGTAGCCTTGAGCCAGAGGGACCAGCTAAGCTGCACCCAGATTCCTGACTCGCAGAAACAGAGAGATAATAAATTTGTTCTTTAAACCACTAAATTTTGGGAATTGTTTGTTTTGGAGTAATAGATATCAAATGCCCCCTCCTCTCAAAAAATGAGGAGACTTTTAATTGGATCTTGAAAGAAAGAAAAGGCTGGTTTTACAGGTCTATAGAAGCAGGTGCAGATGGTGGACTTGTCGTAATCTTCCTTGTGTCTCTGTTTTTCCTTCTATATCCTTTACTAGTTGCTCTCCTTTCTCCTCCCTTTCCTTAGGCATTGAGGGTTATGTATGGCATAGGATAAGATGTTCAAGGAATTCATGGGCACTGCAGAGATTCCTCAGAGAAAAGGTCTCTGGGAGATGCAACAGGCGTACAGGTAAGACATAGGCAGACTTCCTGCCCACTTCTTGCAGAGAAGTTCCATTTTTATCTATCTCACAATGAGATTCCACATCACATTTCATTTGAAGGAAGTGTCACAATCAAAAAGCAAGTCTGGAAAGCTCAGGAAGTGCACAGTGCACTTGTCTTCCACTTATTCTTTCTAGAGCAAAAGACCAGGAGTTCGAAGGCATGAGCTGTATTCCTGGGTCTGCCACATAGTTCTCTGAGTCGGAGTTCCCTCATATCTCAATTGGATGGTAAATTACTCATCCTACCCTTGTCACGGGGCTGCTGGGAGGCTTATCTTTGCGGGTTGACCATGCCATCTCTTTATGGTCTGTAACACTCCAGCCCCATGATTTCAGGGCTTGTCCTTTCATTGCATTCAGGATTCTACTCAAATCTGAGGTCTTTCCCGACCCACTACTCATATCACCCAACCACTCCATCACTTTGTGAACTCTGTTGACATTTTTTCATCACACTTACCACCCCCTGATATATTTTGTTTTCGTTTGACATTTTAAATTTTATTCATTTATTTTTTTCTACCTTGCACTGGGATACAGATTCCAAGAGAGCAAGGACTTAGTCTTCTTGGCTGTATTCTGTATCCTCAGGGCTTTTGAACACTGCCTGACACCCAGGATGCTCAATAGACATTTCTTGGATAAAATGAACAAGCAGATGAATGAATGTGTGAAATGAGACAGTGCCATGTGCCCCTAATACATTTAATGCGAAATTCTAAAAAAAGGTATTCTTTTTATGGATCTCCCCCAGGGTAACTACATCCTCTGGCTACAAACACACCAGTAACAGATTTGCACTCACCTCTGGGAGAAGTGAGTGCCTTTTGTGTGTTCAGATGAACTAAGGCTTTCCCAAGCAGCTAAACTGGACAGATGGTATCTTTTTAATTTGATTTTTCAGAAGAAAATACTACATAAAATTAAAGAACAGCAGCCACTCTCCCCCACATTCCAGCTCGCTCACATTATTACTTTGACGTCTCCTTGACTGTGATAAGGTTCACATGCCAAGCCCATGTCACATCTCCCTCACCCTGTTGGCATCTGGACAGCTTCCAGACCCACAGCTGAGGAAAGCAGAACTTGGAGGCACAGGAGAAACAAAGTTGCCCAGTTATGTTTCTTCATAATGTGAGGCTTTGTTTTGTGATAGTTTGGATTCCTGGGTTGGGTTTGAGAAGTGGCTTGTAAATTATTTAATATGAAACAAAACTGGAGAACAGCAAACAGCATTTGTTAATTTGTCTTTCTACTGTAGAATAAAAACTAATTCAGGATTGCTACTTTTGAAAATGGCTTGAAATGATTTAAGATCAAATAATGCATTTCTAAGTGTTTCTGTGTGTAAGTAGTATAAATTACTAACCCAAAGTTTTTAAATAGAATTTTTTACAAACATTTTAGAATCAGAATCAGTATTCTTTCTCCCCAATGACTTCTTTCTTTATAGAGAACAAGAAACCTAATAGCTGACTCCCCCACTCCACCTCTATTTGTACATACTTTGTTTGCAAGGTGAAGCTTATTAGCAGATAGCACGAATCGAATCCTGATTTTCTAGCTACCAAGTTTGATCTGAAGGATAATGAGGATTAGCTCATTCATGAGTAGCTATGCCTGGTGAATCCCAGAGAGGTCACCTCAGCAAACCATTCTCACCGCCACCATTCCCACAGGCAGAGCTGAGACTCAGCTCACAGTACCAGCCGAGAAATACTAGTCATTGCCAACTGGCATCTGTTCTTGTTAGGCTGGGATGTGCTGACGTTAGTTGCTGACTGTGTCATCTCGACTGCTAAACATTATAAATATTTCCCTTCACTATGGCCCCAACTCCCTTTGGAAATGCAAGTGGCTCAATAGTTGCTTAAGACTAAAGATGGAACCTCAGCTGCAGAGGTTGGCTCAGGTGTGGGCAAGTGAGGGAATCTCAGACTTTGGCGGGGAATTCCAGGACACAAATGCTCTCCTTGTTCTGAATGGTGTGAGGAATGGTTGTGAGAACTGTACTTGCTGCAGTCACTTCGTCACTATGAAAAAAATCAGTCCGAGGAAGAGGCTGCTGCATAGAGGACAGAGCTGAGAGTGTAATCGAAAATTATAGTTATAGAGCCCTGAACAAATTGCACATGAAGCATACTTTGCCTCTGAACTTCTTGAGCTGCGTGAGCTAATATATTCCCTTAAATGATTTAGCCAATTTGATGTGGACTTTTTATAACTTGAAACAAAAATAACTCCAACTGATAAAAGAAGGATTTATCGCTAGGTATGTTTAGGGTAGTGTTTTTACAAATATCATCTTTGAATGTCTAAAGACTTAAAGCGTAGAAAGGATGCGTTTCCAAGACCAGCCAGCCAGATGACCAAACCAGAGTCGAACCCCATGACTGTCTGACCCTAACATTTTACAATAGCCTTAGCATCCCATGCTATTCTACCTCTCATGCACACTGCTATTGTAGACTGGATTGCAAAGGGCCATACCTGACATATTGATGAGTTTTATTTTGGGAGACAGGGGGAGGCCATGTCACAGCACAGACTTTTTGATCATCTGTTGAAATCTATTGCCACTCTTATGAAAAACATACTTAATGCTCATAAAACAACTTTTTGAGTGTAGCATCAGAGGGTTCACAGACCTCTGCGAAGGCCATCTATGCATCCCTTCATTCCCCCACTCCCAGTTTAAGAATTCTAGTGTATTCTTTGTAGAACTGTAAACAATTTTAAGTTAAAGAAATGACATAATCTGATTTGCACTCTGCAGACATAAGTCTGGTAGCTTCCAGAGGACAGACTGAAGGGGACCATGGCTGCCGGTAGGAAGCTATATTGGCAGTTTAGGGCAGAACTGCATCTGGGTGACAGGGCAGAGGAAATGTGTAATGTGTAGGTTGCAAAAAGTGATAAATGACGTGACTTTGAATTAAGTCTTACATGACTACTATGCCTTGACTGATGTGAATATATAAGGTGTGGGAGACGGAGAAGCAGGGAGATGTTTCAGACATAAGAACCATCTAAGATGGAAAATTATGAAGGAATATGAGCCAAGGGAAACATGAAGAGTGTTTGCTTTTTCTCAAAAGAGAATTTCAATTTTTATGCAATCTGCATTTTCCAGGTCATATTGGCGTAGGAGTAAAAATGAAAACAGAAGAGCAGAAACAAACAGTAATTTTCTGGGTTGACTTTCTTTACTGTGCACCAGATACTTCGCATGCACGTGGGAGCAGATCTCTTGCTTTTTCTGCCCTAACCGCAGAGGCGATGCCTGGAAGCTGCAATGCTCCGTTCAAGAGGCAGCTGGTTTCATGTCCTGCTCCGATCCCTAAGGCTGGTCTGTGTTCTGTTTTGTTCCATACTGTCAGCACTTCTCAGGGACGATATGTTGATAAAAGACACTCCTTTGTATCTCCCAAATCAATACCTAGGTGACTGATTTTAGTGGGGAAAATAAGATAAACTTTTGTAAAGTTAGTTTTTAGTATATGATTTCACTAACCACCTTCTTTCCCACCTCCCTCCCACCTTCCCTAGGAAAACTAAAGACAGATACTCCACTGTATTCAAAGTTGCCACATTCCCTCTATCCCTGACCTAGGAATTAGCTTGTATACTTCGAGTACCTTTCCTTCAAATGTCTTCAGGTAGCTCCTTCAAGATGACCAATGGAACACGATCCTAAGGATGTAAACCCCAAGGGGGAAGCAGTTTGTGTTTACCTCATCCTCTATTCTGAAATAATACCATGATAAAAATGTGAAGTCAGGGAATGTTGTTTGATTTTACTTGGTTGTTGGCATAAAGTTACATTATGGAAAATTCAATGTACCGTGTACTTTTTTTTTCAGCATTAACAGCATAGCAACCACCACCACCAAAAAGTTGTATTGGTTTAATGTCTAGATGTTTGTTATATAAATAGTTCAATATCATCTCAAGGAACCAAATTATACACTGAAAATAGAAACCCAAATTATTTTGGCTCTCAGTTTATGCTGATATATGAAACAGTAAGTGAGAGTGGAAGACTGTGTTGGCTTTTTAGAGCCAGACCTCCCACCTCGATCGTTAACAGCATCCACGGTTTCTGTGGTTTCAGATGCCACATTTGATGTTGCCGGAGTGGGTATTCTGTGGGGAGTCTCCTTCCTAGGAGGACACTACCACATCACTAATTTGCTTTGAGTTTAGAAAAAAAAAAAGCAAAATGAAAATATAGTAACGAAAGAAAGGAAGTTTCAAAAAGACAGCAAAATGTCAAATTTATAATTGGGTTCAGAATTTACATTTGGAACTGGTCAGTTTTATCTCTGCCATTAGCTTCCTAAGGACTTACAGATACCAAACATTTTAAAATTTCACAGCAGACTCTGAGTGCCATGTAGCAAAAGCAAGAATGGAATGTCAGAAAACATTTTCAGAAACCTCAAAGCAGCTTGACAAAACAAACAGAAAAAAATTAAGAAGCAGTAGTATCGCACAGACAGCCAAGTGGGCTTTTAATCAGTTGGCAATGGAAACTTTCTGGAGAACACGCTTAAAGCTAATTGTGAGTGTGATAGACAGAGATTCACACATGTCTAGCAACTAATGATACAGCCACACATCCACTAATGGCCTTGACACACTCTATGAAGGGCCGTTAGCTGCTTCTCAGGCTTTCCCGTTCCAATGGGCACACATTTAGCAATCACTGTGGGTAAGGACGTCTTCTAGCAAGCAATACCGCAGCAGCGGTTGGTACAGATTCTTTGAAAATCTCTGGATTTGATCATTCCCTCTAGTGAAGGCTGACTTTGCAGGTTCAAGGGCCTACAAAGTTCAAGGTCAAGGAGTAACTATTTCAAATCTTTAAGGAACAAATCTTATTGTTTCAGCTTTATTGAGATATAATTAACATATAACATTTAAGGTGTACAAGGTGATCTTTTAATATGCATATATATTGCAAAACGATTACCAAAATAAGGTTAGTTAACACATTCATCACCTCACAGCTACCTCTGTGTGTGAATGTTTGTGTGTGCCTGTGTTTGTGTGTGTGTGTGTGTGTGTGTGTGTGTGTGGTGAGAATCTTTAAGATATACTCTCTTAGCAACTTTCAAGTTCACAATACAGTGTTGTCCACTATAGTCACCATGCTGCACATTAGATCCCCAGAACTTATTCATCTTACAACTGGAAATCTGTACCCTTTGACCTCATTCACCCATTTCTCCCACTCCCCAACTCCTGCTCTGGCAACTACCAATCTACTCTCTCTTCCTATGAGTTCAGTTTCTTAAGACACAACACATAAGAGAGATCATATAATATTTGTCTTTCTCTGTCTCACTTGTTTCACTTAGCATATTGCACTTAAGTTTCATCCATATTGTCACAAACGGAAGGATTTCCTTCTTTTCATGGCTGAATAATATTTATATATATATATATGACTACTCAAATATGTATATTCGAAAATATATTTATATGTGTATATGTCTATGTATGTGAGTATATATGTATGTATGTATATATATGTGTGTGTGTATATACATATATATAGACACACACACACACACACACACACATATATATAAAACAATTTCTTTATCCAGTTATCTGTTAACAAACTCTTAGGTTGTTTTAACGTCTTGCTTATTATCAGTAGTACTACAATGAATATGGGGGTGATTTCATTTCCTTCAAATATATAGTCCCTCATTTATTTAGACCTTGGTTAATTTATTTCAGTGATGATTATAGTTTTATGGATAGAGGTCTTGGACATAATTAGTGAGATTTACTTCTAAATATTCACACTTTTAATCCCCTGTGACTGTACTGTTTTTCAAATGTAAGTATTTGCTGCTGTATTAGGAATAGAATTGATTTTTGCTGATATTGATTTTAGTTATAGATTCGTTTGGATTTTGTGTAGATAAAATTATACTACCTGAAATTCCAAACATTTTACCTTTATTTATTCTCCTCCTCCCCTCCCCCTATCCCTCTCCCCTTCTCCTCCTCCTTTTCCTTCTCCCTGATGAGAACTTCCAATGCAACATTGAATAATCTTGACTTCGTCTAATGGATTTTTGTCAAATTTCATTCACTGGACTTCAAATTTGGCCTATTTAAGAAAGATACCATTTATAAATTCTCTTTCTCCAAAATATTATGATTGAGCTACAATGGTTCTGTTACACAAGGAATCAGTCAGGACTCCTGGATCTTAGAAAATTAGGGTTTCCCTTCCTTAAATTCTCTTTCCATGTGGCTTCAAGATTTGGCCCTTAAAGATTTGAAATACTTACCTCTGTCCCCGAACCTACAAAGTCAGCCTTCACTACTGAGCAGGAAGACATCTCTAGAGGTCTTCAAAGCATCTGTATCAATAACTGCTGCAGTGTTGTTTCTGGAGGGTGTCCTTACCCACAGTGATTGCTAGATGTGTGCCCCAGGCACTGGTAAAGCTGAGAAGCACCTAAAGACCTTTTGAAGGGGGTGCCAAGGCCGTTTTCAGAATTGGGGCTATACTATTTTTCTTTAGTTTAGTGCTTTTTATGTCATTTAAGAAATCCTTTCTGGCTCTAAGTTTAAGGTCATGAAGGAGTTCTCCTATATTATCTTCCAAAGGCTTTATTCTTTAACTTTCACATCTAAGTAATAATTCACCTGGAATTGATATTTTAGTTTGTGATAGGAGTCAAGTATTAATTTTTCCAATAATGATATTTTAATTGACTCAGTAGTTTTATTGCAAAGACTGTCCTTTCCTCGCGGGTTTTGCAACATCAGTGTTGTCATTAACCAAGTGTCTGCATATAACACTGGTGCTTTTTGGGCTCTCTATTCTATGCCAATGATGTATATAAGTCAATCCTTAAGTCAATACCTCCTTGTTTTAATTAACGTTGTTTTTTAGTAAGTCTGTGCACAGCAATATAAGTCTGGAAATGGCCTGGGGAACAGATTCCTTCTGCTCTAGGATTGCAGGCCCTGCCTTAGGACTTGGTCCTGGATTGCATGATAGGGTGATGGGGAGAGAGAAGGGCACGGAGACCCTTCTCAGAGATCCATCAATATCTCAGCTTTCTTTGCTTCTCCTCTGACTCATTTTCTTTCCCAGCCAAGAGACACTTAATCTAATCTCCAGAATGGAAAATCTGTGCCCTTTAACTAATCATATATCCTTCCATATCTATTTTTTATGTCACAAGTTCTTTCCTAGACTCTCTTGAGAGATAGACTGTTGAAACTGCAAAGCCCCAAGATTTACTTCTGCTTTCTGTTGCATCATCCCTCCCCTGAGGTAATGAATTATTGGGACTGAATTAGTAGCAGAGCAAACATCATAAGAAAATGTTGAGGAAAAAAACTTTAAATCATATCTCAGAACATCACCCACCCAATTTGTCTAGAGTTCAGAAAATAAATATGGGTCAAAGACAAACACTGGGAAATCATGAGCAAACTGAAGATGAGTTAGAGTAAAATGTCAGGAAAAGACTTCTTGTAAATAACATAAACTAAAATTAATTAAGTCATCTTATTTGAAAGTTCATAAACTATTATTTGCTCATCACTGGCTCAAGCAACTTTTCAACCAGAGCAAGTTAAAATAGCTATGTCATAGCTCTCTTCAATGAACTGAATGAACTGCTTATCTTTGATTATAATGGAACTCTCTTGAGCCTAAATCAGTGGAGACTACAAGTGGTTTTAGTATAAACACTTGCTGATTTTCTATCCAAAATTCCTGTCATAATCAAATTGCCAAAGGTTGACAATATGCATTGTTTTACAATGTCAGGTTTAAATAAATAAAAAATGAAAAAATTAATAAGAAAAGTGTGCCTTTTGTATACTTTATATTCCCATTTAAGATATACACACAAAAAATAGTTTTCATAACTTTATAATTTTAAATAATTTATTTTAAGTATATTTATAAAATTAATTGTTTATATAAAAAATTTTCTTGGAAACTAACAAAAGTGAAAAGCTAGTTTTAAAGCCTGAGGAATTCCTGTTCATTTACCATTTTCTGTTAGCAATCATTAAAAACACTCGTGCTGCTTTCTAGGTTATTAATCTACAGAACTACAGAGCACCATCTCTATGGTGGTGACTCCATTGTCTATTTTTGCTCTCAGAATATAGATCCAACTACCTACCAGATATCCTTGATTGACCATCTGCTCACGTGCTCAAGATTCAAATGTCATTCTTGAATTCTCTCTATTCCTCAACCCTCACATCTAATAAATTACCCAATCATCTTGATTTATTCCCAAATATTCCTAAATCTCTTCATTTCTATTATTACCTAATATCACCACCTTAGGCCAGGTAATTATTATCAAGAGCCTTAAAAACTACAGAAGATTATTCCTACTTTTACTCTTATCATCCTCTAACCTATTATCCACACTGTAGACAATGAGGTCTTTCTAAATTGCAAATATGACCTGTATGAGCCCTTGCTTACCATTTTTTAATTGCATATTATTGCATTCCATTTCTGAAACATCAACCCCCTTTTCTGGCCATCCAAAGCAGAATTAATTATGTATTCTTTATGATTTCCTTTCTTAGAATCAATTATGATTTGATTTTATCTCCCTTTCTTGATAGAGAAAGAAACTTTTTTCCTGTTGATTTTTGAATCCTCAATGCCTAGGGCATAAACTCAAATATATATTTGTTAAGTTAATAACAAACTATATGTCAACTATAACTGCAAAAATTTATTAAATATATAAAAATACATATTTAAAAACATAGAAAATGAACAAATAATTGGATTTTATAGAGTCAATGCTTAGGGAGTTGGAAGGTGATTTTTTCCCTTTGGTACAGTAACTACAGTTAAATTATGTTGTTACAAGTGCACATGACCTTCTGAGGTTAACTAAGAAAATGAATCATGATTTAAACCCAGTGATTTATATATTTAAATATAGATAACATAAATGTTCTAAAAAGTACTTACATAAATCAGAAAATTTTCACTATTATCAATAAATTAGCACAGAGTAACCCTAATCTTGAGAAATAAATCACTGTGGGTCTTCCTGAAACTTGCTCACCTTACTGATTCCAGAAGTCATTATTAACTATGAGCTTTAACTCTCTTTCCAAAAAGCCTTTGTTTGGCAAAGGGCTTTTTCACTGAACCAGCTTTGCTAATACTGTCCAGTGTCTTCTTAACTACACTGTAAAGAGAAGCCAGTTTTTACTCACAGGGCTGATAAGAGATCATAGCCATATTGTGTATCTACTCGAGAGCAACATGAATATTTGTAATTATGTGTCTTTTAGTAAGAGTATAATTTATGTCTATCTGAATACTACTCTGTCTTTATTTTCTAAAGAAATCTACTTTAAGTCTTTTCTCCTGTCTTTGAATCACTGGCTTAGCTGGGTCATGTAAAATAACTTTACATTTGTCCGTTTCTTCAGCAACCATCATTAATAGAACCATGAGCTTTTCTGTCTTTTGATTCAAATCTTCCTTGAGGACTAGAAATACCTGTCCAAGCTACTTCAGAGCAATAATTTGGGAAACATATCAAAAGAGCAAAAAAACTTTTTTAATGACATAGATATAAAGCATTTTCTTCATAAGTAGTCATTCCATAAGCTCAGTTCTAAGTGAGGTAAATTTCCACCCTCAAAAAATACAGTGTCAGCTCCAATTTAGATACAAATAAACTCATGAAAGACACCAGCACTTAAGATTTGATGAACTGTGACCTCCGTTACCTTGGAAATCCTGCATGACTATGGTGTCCTCATAGAGTACCCAGTAATAGACCCTCTTCATAAATGAGTTTTGAATAACTGAAATGTTATCAATATAAATACCACTACGCAGAAATACATATCTAGTTTTTTAAAACAAATTCATATATATTTTATTTAGTTTTAGAAATATGGTTCTCATTCTCTAGAACAAAAGAATGGAAAAAAAAACAAAAACAAAGAACGAAGAAAGAAAGCCTAAACAAGTAAGCTGCAGAGATGCTTCAGTTAAAAGGAGAGAATGACTGGAGGACCTTCATTTGGAGGAGGATGAAACTGAAGACGAGCCAGCCAGAGAGAGCCTAAGAGGAAGGAAAAGAGGCAGAACTGCAGCGTGATTCATGAGAGCAGGTGTTCCTTGCCAGGCCCGCTGCTTTTGTTCGTTTTTAGCCCTTTCTTGCTCTGCTTTCTGCCCTCTGGTTTCTATTTAAATTCAGTTGCTTCCTTTATTCACAGTTTTCATCCTGGATGTAACTAGTTCTCTGTTATCAGCATCTGTGTTGCTTCAGATGGTGCTTCCTCGTGTCCTTGAAGCATTTCCTGAGGTATGACTCCAACTGTTTCAATTCCAGGTGTCGTCGCTGCCAACCATTAATCAAACATGTACATTCTTGTCACCCACAGAGGACTAGGCTGTTTGTTTATGGTTCTGTCCAGAAGTAGTCACTGTAATAACAAGGGAAAGCTTTAATTGCTCCCAAAATGTATAATCATACCTTGCACATTCCACAGAATAGAAAATCATTTCTAAATAAAAGAGAATAAAATGCTATCAGAAATTCCTTTATCTATGTAAATAAACTGCATAAAAGCCCTAGAACATTTACAAATTTTCAAAGATTGAATGATTTACCTTAGAAATGTGGCATGTGTTTAAAGGACTTCCATTAACTTTCCATTTTCATAATTGACTTCGTATTGCTTGGTTTTCTATTTATATTTTATGACTTTCTTACTCTGTCTATATCTGTGTGCCTGTCTGTTCTTCATATATCAGCAGTTAATTTTAAGAGTAAGTTTTCTTGTTATTACGTATGTAGCAAGAAAGCTGTGACAAACACATTTAGACAATAGCTGTTCAATCACTGTACAGTGGGGCCAAGATCTCCATTGAACAATCATGATAGAAACAATTTTGTTTTGCTTATAATATTTCAAGTGATAGATCTGCTTATTTTAATACTGTTTTGGATATCTTGATTGCTGTATTTACTAAACCTAAGCATTTTCAAAACAAGAACCATCTCTGATCCATCTTAGTATCCCATAATAAGCCTATTACAAAATAAGACGTTACATACAATTGGTGAGTAATTAAAATTTGTTGAATAAAAATACATTTTTCCAGGAAAAAGAAAACAGAAAATTAATGAGACTGAAACTCATTAACCTTTCCATATTAAATGATTGCTTTAGTATTTGGTCTAGAGTAATTTTTCACAAATAGAACAATTCATAAATTGAAAATAAACTAATAATATTGAAAGCATTAAGTAAAAAAATCACTTAGAAGAGAGAATATGCAACTGATTTTTCTCCACTTGCTAAAAACACTAGTTTGTACCAAAAGGCTTTTGAGATATGAGTACATTGGGTTTCGTTTGGAGCACAAAAAGGTAATAGAAACTTTCTGTTCAGGAGTTTTAAAAATGGTTTTATAAAATGTGTATTTGTCACTCATATTGAATCTTTACTCAAGTTTCATATAAACTTTTTAATTTTGCAGGTGAAAAAAATGAAACAAAAATAATAAATCACATACATGATTAATAAAGTCCTCCAACACCAAAAGGAGACAGTTATAAATGTCTGCTTAGACTAACTTCTATGACATGGCAAAAATTATAGTTCTCTCCTATTATGAACGTATGAGCATTCTAATAATATAAAAAATACCTTCTTAGAATTGAGAAGACTTAAACCGATTTTTCTTTTTTAGGTTTCAGAATCAGTGATCATCACCATGTATGAGGAGATAGAATTTCAGAAAAGTGGCAACTTAAGAGTGGGGACTATTTTCCAATTGGTCACCTGTATTCAGTTAATATATGACTTACCAATAACGAATCTTTCTATTCACAATTATGAGTGGTTGAACATCATACCAAAATCAGCTATAAATCAATTTCTCTATTTGTTTAGGTCACATCTAATGAATGGATCGGCTGTAACTAATCATGGTATTTCTGAAAGCATCCGTCATATTCCATAGCTAAAAAGACATTCTCTGACATCTACAACAGAAATATTTCTTTATGGTATCCAGTTCTCATCACTGTTCATCAGCAGTTTCAGTGTTAATTTGATATGTGCTAGATGTTTGTTATGACCAGAATGGAATTATTAAGAAATTTCTTTTTGTTGCAAGTGTATTTCTGTAGTAAGATGATGTAAATATGAATACAATGAGTTTCGAGTAAAGAGTAAGTTGGGTTAGATTAAAAATGATCATTTTTACATTGTGTTTTAAAACCCTTACTCTCCTAGAACTTGTCCAGATAGAAATATTTTTAAGTAGATTATTTTTTATTTTTTAAGAATATATTCTTCTTATACTATTTATGATAAGAACAAAATCAAAGCTTTATTAACCATAAGATAACTGTGTATTTTTCTATCATATTATCCTGGGATATATTTTAATTCTGTAACTGAAACTTTTAAGGTTAGTCCATTGTAGAATATTCTTGTCTAGAAGAGCAAGCTCATAAACATCTATGTATGTCAGTTTCTCTGATGTTTTGCAATCTAAAGCAGAAGTTGACAAACTGTAAAGCCGCCTTACTCTTATGCACAATAACTTATACACTAAGAATAATTTCTCCATTTTTAAAGGATTTTTTTTTTAAAGAATAATATGCAACTAAGATTTCATAAGTGGCCCACAAAGCCTAAAATATTTGCTCTCTGGTCCTTTCCCCCCCCCCCCAAAAAAAAGGTTGCCAACCCCTGATCTGCAGATAACCATCACCTTTGGGATAATGATAAAAATACATCTCTGAATGTGTCCTAGAGTCACAGTAACTCAATGTTAGGAAATAACCGACTGTTACTCAGAGGTCAGATGCATCCTCCTCCACAAGTGGCCAGATTCTATTCCAGTTATTTGTTATGTTGCTGATACAATTTAAAAGAAGACAAAAGCTACAATATTTAAACCCTGAAGTATCATCACTGAGATCTTCCAGTTGACCAAGAAATAGACACTATGTATTACAAAAGAGGCTGGATAATTTAAATAATATGTTATGTCGCATAACACTTCATTGTTCTCAAGGCACTCAGACTGGATGTTCCCACAGTGAATGGTCCTCAGGCAGAGTAGGAAGACTCCAAATGCACACCTCTTCCCTTTACTTAGTTATTCCATGTGCATAGCAAACTTCAACTACTGACCTTAGAATTCCTGTCCAATGAGGCTACATGCAGACTTTTCATCTTTCTTCACACATCTCTCGATGATTGGTCACTTCAGTTCATCACCCTTGTAGGTTAACACATGAGAGCTCTTTGTCGCATTGATACCTTGAAGATTTAATGGAGGGGGAAGGGGCAGTTGAAAGGCGGTCTCTTGGGTTGTTGGAATGGAGAAAGAGAAAGCCAGAGGGCAAAGATACCTGTGTCGGGTAAGAGAGGGAGAAAAAAAGGAGACAGAAACTTTGAGCAAAATCAATTAAGCTCTCTTTTTGACATGAACTGGAAAATATTTCAGAGTTGTGTTTTAAGAATAGGATTGGCAACTAGAAAATGGATTTAAGTTTCTGAAAGGCAGAAAATGGATAAACATTTCAAGACTTAAGAGATGAGGCCAGCAATGAGAGAATGGGGAATTACAGAAACATATCTGAAGGAACTGATGTATTTATGTGTGTATGTGTGCATGTGTACATGTATGTATGTATGTATGTATGTATGTATATATTTATGCCCCTAAGAATTAATCTTAATAAAAGAATAAGTCACAAAGCTCAGGAAAAATACATCTAATATTGAATATAGATCTTTAAGGAAATATAAATTCAAGGTGCTCGCAATTTAGAAAGTCTGAGTCCTTCCACAGGAGAACTCTCAGATATGTAATGAGTACATGGTTCGCTCCATGACCTTGTTAATTAAATAGTTTAATATAGAGCAGTTGTCATAATTTAGAACTGGATTAAGAGATATCCACCTTTGGAAATGCTACATTTCAGGAGTCTGTCGTAAACCAAATGATTGTGGAAGTAGAAAGTATGCTCAGTGACACTCTTGTCCTGCTTCCTCAGGTCATAGTTGAATTCCAGGCTCATAGAGTTGAAACAGAATCCAGCATTGCCAACATCCATTCCGTTATGGATGGCCGCCATGTCACTGAGATGTATAGCACCTCCCATCCCAACCCAGAAGGCTTGTTGCTGCCTAGGAAACAGAGTCCTGTATTCCTTACACATTATGGAAATTCTGTTGTCAGTTCTCAATGAAGCCATTTGATCTTCCTGACTGCTACCTAAAATAAGACTACCCTTCACACACAAGCAAGTTTAGAAGCATGTTTAATTTTACATCGACTATGTAATAAATTCTATGCTAACCAGTATTGGATGATATAATTGGAGTAAATAAGGCATCTTAAAATTAGATGCTAACTGGATCTTGCTATAGATATAAACAAAGTTAATTAGGAATGACAGAACACTGCAACGCTCCATTTTTTAGTATTAAAGTTATAGTTTTTTCAACTCCTTTCAAACATAGATTTATGAAAATTAAAGAAAAAGCCTAGAAAAGAAAACATTTGCCTATGTACTAATATTGTATATAAACAAAAATATAAAAATATTTCTCATATTAAACATGTGAGATACCAAGACTGCCATTATAATCTGCACCGTAGGAGTAGAGGACTAAATTCTGATTATCCCTTGGGGATCCAGAAATTTGACCAAATACAGGGAATTGCCTTCTAATCAGTTTTCTGAAACGAGCTTGAAAATGCAAAAAGGCATGGCTACCAAAGACCAGTATTTATGAGAAAGAAAGTGTTGATTTTTAAAGAGGGCTAAAAGTTGAGATAGCTCCTATCCATAGAAAATGAACTGAAGTTTCATGAGAAAGAGTAATCTATCATTGCTACATCTAAAAAATGAGTGATATGGACAGCAAGAATAAATACAAGGTAGTAAAACATACATTGGTGGTACACGAGGGTCACAGTGATAAACCAGTGAAAACTGAGTCCTTGTAATTATAACTTTGAAATAGTCCCAGTTGCTTCAAAATAACATACTTATATTATCGGATAGATCTAATGTGACATTTAATAGCCTGATTATTTCTGATGTTAGGATTAATAATTAATAACAGCAAAGAGCCAGTGATTGGCACCCAAATATAGGTATCCTGGTCAAGTTTTCCAAAAAAAAAGAAAAAGAAATGATCGACGTCTTTGAAAATATGCAATATAGAGCACTCAGGTGTCAGCATTTCAAATGCTTAGGAGTGATTATTTTGTCTTTCTTATAGTTTTCCAAATATGTACATATGTGACTTCACTGCATGTTCTAGAAGCCTCTACTATACACATTCTTCTGCCACAAATCAGAAATTTGCATTGTTGGCAAAGCCACTCAAATTTAGCAAACCAATTTAAAACATACTACACTGCAGAAAAGCAGATTAAGCAAATGATGACAATTATATGTTTAAATAGAAAATCAAACATAAAAGTTAAATGTACGATTTCTTGAACTGAACTGAGAAATAGAATTACGCATACTTTCAAGGCTGATATTTATTCTTCCTCAGATTTTTATGGCCCACTAGTTTTTATGTTTATATTTCTGACTTTAAGCTGAGTTTGCAGAGATATTCTACAAAATGTTTTTTATGTGCTTGAAGCTACTTGCAGTGGGTCTTTAAGAATCATTAATTTAAAAATGTATTCTTCAGTTTGCTGTGCAGACTCATAGTGGGTCATTAAAAGGGGAAAAAATTAAACCATTTGCCTGAATGAGTGAAAGAAAAATAGCCCTATGAAAAAAATCAAGAAATATTATTTTTAACCACCCGAACTCTAAAAATTTTATGGAGAGTAGGACTAAAGACACAAATCAGAGTGAGATCAGAAGTTTAAAAAAAAACTGACGTGTGCTATTCAGAAAGCTTTGACAAGTTGATGACTTTGAGAAAGTAATATTGGCCAACCATCAGATTTTATGTTCATCATGTTTCTGAAATGTACCGATAGCAACAGTGTGACAAAAGATCATAATGAGAACTAGTCTTCAAGGCAAGGTGGACACTGATACTACTGTTATTTATTGTTGACAGGAAGCAATTTAATGATGTCTTTTAAAAGGTACAAGTAAACTGAGAAAACAAGATTCCTTATTTATAGGTCAGATGAAGAAAACAGAAAGAAAAAAGCCCAATATTATGTGTTAACCCATTTCCCATTTAGGAAAAAAAAAGTGCAGCTCACTGCCAGCGTTAATTTTACATAAACACGCTCTTTGGGGCTGAAGAAAATCTGACTGGTGTTCAACATGAAAATAAAATATAAAAACTGTTCTTAGTTAATTTTAAATGGAACTTGTCTCTAATCCTAAGGTAACAGAAATGTATATGATGATCAGTATTGAATAATTTTTTTTTTTCATGTGGGAAATTTCAAAGCACGGAACAACACAACGCAAAATAGCACATTCCGCAGAAAATTATCATGTTTCTCTCTCGATCTTCTTGCCATTCTTGTCATTGTGTGAGCAGTGAACTTTGCAGCAACCAATTGGATTCTGTTTTCTTAATGTTGGTGGTATGCTCTTGGGGAAATATCTTCCAGACAGACGAGATGCAACGCCATCAGAGCACAGACGACCTCGAAGACTTTGCTGCCCTGGCTTGTGAGGCTTTTCCAGCATTCTTTCAGTCAGCGTCAGTCTGAAGTTTACACAGCTGATCGTGTGCTCAGGATTATCCTTCCTGAGCAGGATGTAGGAGCTCGGCTCTGCAATGTTTAGAAAGCGGCAGAAGAATTTCTTATACCAAAACTTGTGCCTTTTGCTCTCAGATGGATAAGGAGCATCTGATCAGCTGAGTCTACTGTTCCCATATTCTCATTATAATTCACAATGACACATGGCTTCTTAGTTTTCTTTCCATTTCTGTTATCTACTTCAATCACAGTATCATTGTGGAATGCTGACAACATTGTCACCTCCTTCTTGTCACACCATTTCAGTGCCATAAATCCACCGTAGAAACTGGCTGCAGTCATCCCCTTTGCAATCCCTTTTTTCAGATCACTTGGCATCTGTTTTCTGTTCAAACAAGTTGTCCTAACTGCATCAGTCCTGTTTTGATGTAATTCTCCAAAAAGCATGGAAGATATATAGCAAACTTTGGGGGTAAGGTTAGGACTGTAATCCACAAATTATCTTGGGGTAAACACTGCAGCCACAAGTACTGCTGGTGAGTATTCTCAGGGCAAATGGGAAATGGGTTAAAATAAGTATTGATTGAAAGTAACCTTTATTTCCTGGATGTGAAGAAATTCCACGTATATACATACACACACACATATGTATATATAGTATATATTTATAGTATACACACACACATATGTGGGTAGAATGACACATGCCACCCGGCTACTGCTGAATGAAGCCTCCTGACAATTCTGTCTGCTGTCTCTTTCCTTTAATCTTCCAGTAAGATGTAGAGAATACAACAGAATACTCAAAGGCTCTAAGGCAGGCACTGTTTCTTTTATTGAGAAAGTCTTCTTATGAATAATGCATCAACTGAACTTAACCATGTGATAAGTAATGCAGTTTATTTATATTCTTTCACAAACTTCTTATTTTCTTGCAGACAGACAACAATTTGTAGGCTGCTATCCTTTTAGTAGAGCTCAAGTGCCCAAGGAAGGGGAAAGGAAGTGGGTTCTCTGAATTATTTCTTAGAGCAGATCGCCAGACCAATCACAGACACACTAGACTACTAGCAGGAACAAGAAATAAACTTTATTATTTCAGTTAAGCCACTACCATTATTGATTTTTTCCAACACTCTTAGTCTATCTGGGTTAATATAGGTTGTTAGAAAGAAAAAAGGACTCCAACCTACAAACAGAATACACAGTATTTTCAGATCTTAAAATGTTGAAAATTTTTTATGTTCCACAAGGTAGAAATTGATCAGACCACATATTCTAACTATAGAAAATAAACTCCTAACTAATAAAAAGATGTTTTTAAAAAGCTAATTAAATGAAAACTAAGAATTTTTAATCTTCTGTATTATCTTCTATAGTTCTTTGGCCAACGGGGAAATTTAAAACTTTAAATATCAGATATTTAGAAAATGGCAACAATAGGTCATTATGTGTCAAGATAAAAGGAGAATATAATTAATATAATCATTTTTAAAAGAAAAACTGTAGACTTTATAAATAAACCTAGGAATTAGATTTTTATGGTAAAACAAGAGTAAAAGCAATACAATAGTCCACTAAGCAAATCTAATCAAGAAAAGAAAGCCCTACAAATACATAAAATGCAGAAGGAAATATTAAGAAGTTGTTTAATTTGGGAAAAAATATACATTACCAACATTAACTCAGTAAGTTTATACCTGTCTAGATAAAAAGTTATGGTTATATAAAAGTTGTCAAATTATAACCTCTACAGATATGTACAAGGAAACAATATATATTGTTTGGGTTTTTAGATCTACTAAATTAGAAATATGGGTCTATATTTATCATAGAAATATATAGCATATATTTCTTCTAAATTATCAGAATAAAAAAATTAAATAATATATCGAACAAAGGAAGCAACAACAAAAATTTTTAGAAATCTATTAAGTGTAAAACAGCATGACAAAAGAGCCAATCATATCTGCGATAACTACAGCAAACATGCTAATAATATAAGTTCAAATCAGTTAGGCTCCAAGAAATGGATGGAACAATGTGGTGTCTGTTAGAGACACACTTACTATTGACTTGGTGTATTTCAGAGTAAATGCAAACACAAAGAAAGGAAGACTCAGAATATTAAAATGAGTTCAATTTGAACTTAAGGTTTTAAATATAAATGAGGCATTTATTATTCAACAATAAAAAGGAATAAAGTACTGATACATGCTATGGTATGGATAAACCTCAAAAGCATTATGCTAAGTGAAAAAAGCCAAACCAAAAAAGCCACTGTGTCAGTCTAGGACCACCCTCAGGCTTGATGATTCACTAGAAAAACTCACAGAAACCAGAAGCTGTCATAGTCATGGTTGTGGAGTACTACAGCAAAAAGGATATAGATTAAAATAAGCAAAAAGAGAAGTGTGGGAGGGACCAGATGTCAGCTTCCAGGTGTACTCTCCTAGTGAAGTCACATGGGATGTGCTTAATTCTCACAAGCAACAATGTATAACAACATATGCAAAGTGTTGCCAGCCAGGGAAGCTGACACAAGCCTTGGTGTCCAAGATTTTCATTGTGAGTCAGTCACATAGGCTTCAGATACTCAGACTCCAAATCGCAGAAAAAATAAGTTTTCACCGTATATCACATTGCTAGCATAAGCTCTCTTGGCAAACCGATGCAGTATGGCCTAAGGTCTCAGGTATACAAAAATATTCTTACCAAGTTAAATATTTCAAGGGCTCAGACCTCAGCTCCCATGAGCTGGCCAAGGGCCAGTCCTGAAAATAGGCCTTTCTTGGGAGTATACAAAGCTCGAGTAACCTAATCTGATGTGCTAACCTTTTCCTGTATAGCCACATAGCGTATGATTCCATTTACATGAAATGTCCAAAATAGGCAAAACCATAAAAACAGAAAATAGATTTGTCATTGACAGAGAACTGGGGGAATAGGAGATGGGGAGTGACTGTTAATGGGTATGAAGCACTTTTGATTAAAATGCTCTTGAATTAGATAGTGGTGGTAGCTGCATAGTCTGTGAAAATACTAAAAACCACTTTATACTTTAAAATGGTGAGTTTAATTGTAAGTTATGTCTTTATGTAAGTTATATCTAAATAAAACACATGTTAAAAATATTTCATAGTTTAATATTTAAAAGTTGCTACTCAGAGAATTTATTGATAGCAAATATAGAAAGGGAAGATAATTTATGAAGATATTAAAATAGTTCACATAAATGTTTTAAATCTATTAAGGCAATGTAATCAGAAAAAAATATATAATATCCAGTTTGGGTAAGGCCTGCATTAAGAAACAATAAGTGAGAATAATTTGCGAGTATGTCATGAAAGTCTTAAAATACAAATGTTTGACGAAAGAAAACCAACTAAATAAATTGAATACTATATAGTGACATACTATATATGCACTCATTAAATTCCTTAAAGTATATAGTTAATGACATGGGAAAATATTCATAGTGTAATACCAAATAGATATAATAAAATGCCATAAAAATCATAAATTTAATAATAAGCAATTTAAAAAATCTACACTTACCAATAATAACTAGATAGAAACACAACCAAGTATTTATCAATGGTGAAGGAATTTAATTATTTGCTTGCAGAAAATATGGCTTTTATATTCAGGAAAAAAAAATCAAGGATTATAATAATTAAAACATAAATATAAGGGAAGTCTATGGTAGAGTTCAGGAATCTAGCATTTTTAGCTACTGCTTACTAGATGTATGTTCTAGGTTCTGTGATTCGATTCAGTTATGCTTTAATTTTCTCACTTGGAACTAATACAATAATGCATAACTCAAATGGCATTAGTATGAAATACACTGTTAGCAAAGAGCAAGACTTTGAAAAGTGGCAGATAGTAAGGAATCACTTACAATATTCCTCCATTTTTCAGATTATAAACAGAATTAAATTTTATTAGACATTTTACATTGATCCTGGATATTTTGACTCAGTAATTTTTATTCAGGAGGTTTCAGAAGGAAAAGAGGCAAGTTAGGATGAGTTTTTTAAAACAAGGTAAAGACTATGGATTTTATATTACATGCAAATAAACATTTACAAACATGGGATAATCTGATCATGAGAAGATACATCTGGTGGCTGAGTGGAGAACAGACTAGAAGGTGTAAATACCTGAGGTAAAATGATCACATATGCCTACTGGGCATCTCTTGGGCAAAAAGACAATGGCCTGAGCTAGAATGTGGTAAAGATGTAATGGGAGGCAGTGTTCCTGAGGCATTGCTGCACTTTTCATGAAAAACCCAGATATCCTCATCTATTAACTAGAGTACATGTTAAAAATACTAAACCAGACTTTCTTCTACTTTTCCTTCTTCAATTTTTATGGAAGGGGATAGCAATGTGGCTCATTCACACATCATAGGAAGTCTCATATGGGAGAGAGGATGGTTTTTTCCTAAGTGCATCTGTGGAGAATGGTGCCATGGCGATTGAAGTGATAATGATATATTCATATAGAGCTTTATAGTTTGTAAACTGCTTTTGCAAACATTACCTTATTTTGATCTCACATCAATCTTATGTAATACGTAGAGTTATAACTGTGTTACTATTTTTGATGTGAGTAATCTCAGGTTTAGAAATTTTTAAATGACTGACTCAGGATTATGACACTAGTAAATGACAAATGCAAACTCAAAATTATGTATTCTGGTTCCATGGCCAGTGCTGCTATACTACAAAAAAAACATACACACAAAATAAATCATCCAATTGTTATAGAGGAAGGAAAAAACATACCCTCAACCTCACAATAAATAGAATTCCTTCCTTTAAATTGTTATGTATGGGTGGGTTGCCTATATGGATTAAGTTCACTTTTAAAAATTACTTTTTTCCATCACCTATATGAAAAATCTCAGTCTGCCAAAACACACAGTTCACTTTGTAAAATACATGCTGTTCACCTAGGATTGTAAATAGCACAAATGATAAATACTGAATTGCTTTCCTCCTTCTTCCCCCAGACCAGATAAAGAGTGCTTGTGATATGCTAATGAAGTTAAATAGCATCATGAATAATTCTCAAGAATCTGGGGAAGCCTGTAATATGTTTATCCTGTATTAAACATTTTTTTCTGTACAGCTGCTCTTACTGTTTGAAGTTACATATTTGTGAACAAAAAAGAAACTTTATATTATCAACATCATTTCATATTTTTACAATTCTCACTGAATACATATGAGAAAATTTTGACAATAAAGGACATTAAGTTAGCAAATATGTACTATGTTGAAACCTTTCCATACATGTAGTCATAAAAATATAACTCTTGAGCTAATTTTCTTTGAATCTTTTTTCCTTTGTTTTGACTTTATTTGTGACTCTCAGAAATCTCTCAGTGAGTTTCTTATTCAGAATATATTCAGTGAGTTTCCAAGAAATAGTTAATATTTAGTGCATAGAAGAGCAAAAAAACCTCTAATTTAGGAAAAAATAAGATGTCTAACATAAAATGTTGTTCTTTTTCCTTTGTAATGAGTTACATGCTAATAAAAGGGAAAGATTTACTTAAGGAGAAAAACATAAGTTGTGTATGTTTTTTTTAAAATTCTCATTGTCTGATAATATATTAAAACGTGCTTGTTATAAAAGCTGAATGAATAGAGTACAGAGATTTTTAAATAGTAAAACTAATTATTGCACCTTCCTCTACTACATAATCAGATAGTACCTGAAGGATTTTGCCACTGGCAGACTTGCACAATAAAAAATATTAAAGAAGATCTTAAAGTTGGAGGAAAATATTAAAAGGTAGAAATTTAATTCTACCCATAAAAATGAAAAAAACTAGAATATTTAATACTTGGGTAAATATAAAATACTTGTTTTCCCCATTATTAATTTCTTTAAAAATAAATGATTGGACTTCAACAAAATTCAAGACCTGTGCATCAAAACATAAGCATCAGGAAAATGAAAAGACTGCCTACACAATGGGAGAAAAAATTGTAAATGATATCTTCTTCCTAAATCAACATTCACTAGCAAAAACACATATCCTTTCAAGGAAACAAATGCTCTTAGGATTTCTCTAGGAAAATGTATTCCTTAGAAAGGCCATCAGCCAAGAAATAGTTAAAGGATGGGGCTCAGCACTTTTCATTTACTGTAACAGCATTGTTAAGATGGCAGGGAGCCACATTTTAAATTTTTTATTCTGTCTTGGCTTATACGTAGCCAATCTTGTCATTTGTGTTTGTTTATTTGTTCTCTTTTTTTAAGGGGAACTCCATTTAAAACACCCAGACTGAGGGCTTTTCAGGACATTTAAGAAACAGATGAATATAATGTGTTTGAGGCTTTTAAAATAGCCCTTTATTTGGTTATATTTGAGAAAGTCCATCACAAAACAAAGTCCTCCTATGAGTGCTCCATGAGAATATATCATACTATTATTATTAATAGTAAGAGAAGTTGGTATTTATTTAACCTGTCAATATCATATTGATAAAAATATATATTTTAAAACCAATCTCAAACTATATTTTGAGTAAGTGCCATGAATATGCCCATTATGGTGCTAAAAGTATAAGAATAACCAAAAAAATTATCATTTCTAAAATCTTAAATCATTATAGGAACAGAAGAATATTAGCTAATCATGCACAAAAAGTGCTAACACAATCCAATGAGGACTGGCTGAACTATTCAAAACCACAATGAGCACTTTTTTTTTCTTCCTCCATATATTCCTGAGAGCAACTTGAGAGTCACTTAGTATCGGAATTCAAAATTAAATTCTTATATATTGGACCTATTATATTTTAAAATTTTAGGCAATCTCTACTCATCCAGAATAACTTGAGCCAAAGATTTATATAAAGTTACAAAAAAAATTGAATTTGAAATGTTTGGATAATTCGGACAAAAGTAAATTATTCATTTTAAATCACATAAATAATTGATCGAATTATTTAATTACATAATCTTGAGATAGTCGTTTCTTATTTCACATGCCCTCTTACTCTTGAAAGCCTTGGAGCCCCGATGGCTGTGAAAGGGACTCCTCTGGTAGGAAAGAAAGAGATGCTGGAGGGAGGAATCCAAGAAGGGTAGTCAAACCAGAAGAACATATAAGACAGTTTGGAACACTGGAGACTTGGACCACTCCAGAAGCACTCCTGCACAGTTGTGGAAAGCTTTGTGCAACTTCCTATCAACTTCTCCAAGAAAAAGCACAACTGCTTCTGCTTAGGTAACATTCATCTCCAGTGGCCGTTTGTTTGAGGATGCGTGATTCATTGGTGAACTTTACAGAAATAGTCTACAAGGAAGAAGTTGGTCTTTCAGTCAAAGACTAATAAATTAGTTGGAGTAAAGATGGTTCAGAGATTAAGTCACTGCTGGGTTTAACCTGGTTTCTAGTGACAAATGGGTGGAAATCAAGGCAGTGAGGAATCAAGAACTTTTAAAATAAAAAAGAAGTATCTACATGGGAACAGTGGAAAAGGATTTCTCCAGTATATTTTTTTCCTTAATTAATTCCTATTTAAATTCCTAATATATTCTCCACAGGGGTCCCAGTAGAGAGTATTTGCCCACTTAGGGCCCTTTCTGAGCAATGAAAAGAGCCTCTTCCAATAGGTATGTAATGGTATATTCTGGCCATGAACAAGGAAGGATGCACACTTCGCTAAGAAAATAATAAATTTCAATATCGTTTAGCACCCATTACCTAACAGCTTATGAGTCAATGTTTGTACAGACTTCTGAGTTCATAGGATGAGAGTAAATAAAAATAATTATCATTAAATACCAAGCTTTGCAGTCCTCACCCTGAAGGCTATATTTACAGAAACAGTCTTAAGCATCTCTCTGAAGAGCCACTAACCAAACTGACCAAAGAGGAGGATCCTATGTGAGAGTGCTGTAATTCAGCCATTGCAGTACCATCTTGGTGTTGCAAAGGCCATTGAGTAGCACTAGAGTCACATATGCTGAACGACAGTTGCATAGTTCTTTCTTTCTTACTGAAGATAGAAGGAATTTACTTATTTTTATTAAACCAATTGCTGAATTGATAAAGTGGAGATAATAATAGCATTCTTTGAAGGTTGCTATAGGGATTAAGAGTAATGTACATAAAATTCATATCAATGTACTAGCATCTATTAGAGTTACAACAATTTGCAGCTATTACAGTGTGGTTGTAAGTATCTCATAAAAAAATCCCTACATTCCAACCAGTCTTTATTCTTTCTCTTACATTTCCTTCTAAATTGATTGGCTATATGCTAATATTTCAATTTACTTTATTGCCTTGTGCTTTATTTTTATCTCTGACTGTCTGAAGAATAATTGGGCTCCGTTGTTTGCTTGACTGTTTTCATCCCAGCTTCAGCTCCTCAAGAGTATATATTATATCTTGCCTTGACTCCATGATCTGCATTTAGCAGCCAAGTCCCACCCAGTCCTTACATCAAGTTGGAAGTGGACAGCCAGGGGATATCGGTAAAGAGTTTATGGATGAACTAGGGTATCAGCTACACCTTGAAGGACAGACACAGTTGAAATGGAAAAGGGCTGTTCGTTCGCTTTTCAGTATTCCATATAAACCACCAAGTTTTATTTTGCATTCACCATTACAATGCCATTCTTCTTTTCTTCAACATTTTGACAGCATTTCAATGTTCCAAGAATAGATGTCATTGTAAAGGACAAAAGAAGTCGGTTTAATTTTTACTGATAACTGGCTGTGTTGATTATTTCTTGATGATATGACAGCACTTTGATTTTATTTGACTCTGAGACTTTGGGCTGGTAGGATTATAAGTACAGCTGTTTTCAAAGTGTGATTTGTGGAGCCCTGGAATTCTAAGGAGATATCCTGGGACTCCTCACAGAGAATCTAGAAGGGAGGCCAAGTCAGGGTGCAGGCTGCTTGGCTCTGACCCAAACATTCCACTTCTATTGCTTTATACTCAGTCCTAGATAAGATTTTATTTACAAAATAAAAAAAAATTATACAATTTGAAAAATCAACTAAACTGTACTTCACATATAAGGAACCACAATCTAGTCTGTTGGCATGCTCAATATTATCCTTTTTTTTTTTTTTTTTTTTTTTGGACAGCAAAGGAAACCATCAACAAAACAAAAAGATGACTTACTGTTTGGGAGAAGATATTCACTAATGATACATCTGATAAGGGGTTAATATCCAAAATTTATAAAGAACTTATACAACTTAACAACAACAACAACAACAAAACAATCCAATTAAAAAATGGGCAGAAGACCTGAACAGATACTTCTCCAAAGAGGAAATACAGATGGCTAACAGACATATGAAAAGATGTTCAAGGTCGCTAATCATCAGAAAAATGCAAATTAAAACCACAATTAAATATCGCCTCACACCTGTCAGAATGGCTATCATCAATAAATCCAAAAACAACAAGTGTTGATGAGGATGTGGAGAAAAGGGAACCCTCATACATTGTTGCTGGGATTGCAAATTGGTACAGCCACTATGGAAAACAGTATGGAGGTTCCTCAAAAAATTAAAAATGGTATACCTTTTGACCTAGCAATTCCACTTCTGGATATTTATCTGAAGAAAATCAAAACAATAATTCATAAAGATCTATGCACTCCAATATTCATGGCAGCACATTTTACAATAGACAATATATGGAAGCAACCTAAATGCCCATCAACAGATGATTGGATAAAGAAATTATGGTTCATCTATACAATGGAATATTACTCAGCCATTAAATGAAATCCTACCATTTGCAATGACATGAATGGACCTAGAAGTTATTATGCTGAGTGAAATAAGTCAGAGAAAGATAAATACCATATGATTTCACTTATATGTGGTATCTAAGGAACAAAAAAAAACAAACTAATCAAAAACAGACTTACAAATATAGTGGACAGTTTGGTGATAGACAAAGGGGAGGGGTGTTGGGAGGCTGGGAGAAAGTGGTGAAGGGTTAAAGATGTACAAATTAGTGGTTGATAGCTGGGCACAGGGAGCACGCAGAGGGAATGCAGTTAGCATTAATATGATGGCTAAGTGGAGGGCCAGGGGAGGGAGAAAGCAATTGGGAGGATCATTTTATGAACATTATAGATGTCTAACCAATGTACAATATACTTGAAACTAATTTAAATAAATAAATTTATAAAAAAATATTATACTTTTTACCTTTAAACCACGTGAATATTAACCTCAGCAAATACTTATTGACTCAGTGTGTGATAAGGTGCTCAGTCCTGACAATGATACAAAGAGATGGTCCCTGCCCTTGATGAGAAGACAAGCCAGGGTAGCAGTGGTTGCTGGTTGTCTACTCAATACCCCTCCTTTCCTTCTTTCTAGCAGAAGTACAGTGTAAAAGCAAGAGTCAAGGTGATCAGTTAAAAAACATTTCCCAGTAGCCCCTGTTGCTAGGGGTAGCCAATAAAAAGTAAGCTAGGATGTTGGGTGAGGCTTCTAAGAAAGTGACTCAGAAGGGAAAAAAATGTGAAATATACTTTTATCTATTGTTTCTCTTCCTTCCTGCTCTGATATGTAGATGTGATTACTGGAGTTCTCTTGGATATATGGCAACCTTATGGATGGAACCATGTGCTAACTACATCATTTCAGAAAAACAGAAGGTTGCTAGGAGCCTGATGATCTTGAAATGGCCACACCAGCCCAGAACTGCTCACCTCTGATTTCTATTACATACGGTAAAAATATGCCTCTAACTTGTTCAAGCCACTGTTATTATTGTTATTTTTTAATATTAGGCCAAACCTAATCCTAATGGATACAGACAGGTAAAGAAGGAAATTTAGGAGGATGATAAATTAGGGTGGTGATAGAATATTTAGGGAAGTATGAGGCTCAATGATAATCCAGACACTAAGGTTTGGGGAAAGGTTTTTAGAAGAGGTGATGTCTAAACAAAACCTTATAAAATGAGTTGGAGTTAGCCAAGCAAAGACTATGGGAAGGGGCTATCAGAGATGAAGAGCAGTGTGTGCAGACACCTGAGGGTGGGGTGTAGGGAGGTAACCAGTGCACTCTGGTAATTTAAAGTATTTCAGTGAAGGTAGAACAAAGAGTATGTGGGAGGGGAGAGGTAAGGCAGGAGAAGGGATCATAAAGTATCTCATTTGACTGAAAAGGGAGGCCACTAAAGGATTTTAAGCAGGGCAGTAACATGCTATTTGGATTTAGATATGTCATTCTCATTTTAAGTTGAAGTGATGGAAAACCAATTAGGAGGCTGTGCTAATAATACTGACAAAAAGTAGAGCAAAAAAAAAAAAAGAGATTAAGAAAAGGGAAATTTTTAGAATGTAGTAATTGATCAAATTGGATGGAGAAGATGAATCTGTGACATCTGTGAGGAATTGGGAAGAATCAAGGTTGATGCCTGGGTTCCTGGGTGGATAGTTTCATTCACTGATAAAGGAATCCAGTAAGAGAAGTGAGTTGCTGCCTTGAAAGGTCACCAAAAGATGAGTTAGATCTGCATATGGGAACACTTGTAAAATGCCAATCATAAAAGATAAGCTTTCTGTGCCTGCTAGCTCATTCTTTCCATGATGTAGCTGTCTTATTTCCTCTTATTTTATTCTATTTCACAGTGTCTATTCACTGATCTTCTTCATATGGTATAAACATAATGGACAATTTTCTAAATCTAAATGTTTCATCCTTTAACATAAAACATCTGTCCAAATTTGTCCAATATAAAAGGCACATGATACACATGATACAACAGAGGAAAACACATGTTTCAATAATAATTCTGCTTTTCTCTGTCACTAACCTTTTTTTCCTTCTTCTAGTTGGATATGCGAAAACCCAAAGAAGACTGTATAACAGAGACACATTATTCTAATTGTCCAATCTCATAACCAGATTTCTTGTGCTCAACTATTTACACCCTTTCTCTGCAGTATACATTCTTTTATATTGCGTGATTGTTAGGGAAACTTAATTTAACCCTAGTCAGTGTAATGAGATCAGATTCAAGAAGAAACATCTAGAGTAGTCCATAATGCTGAGGCGTAACAATACAAGATTACTCTGGATAGATGTAGAATAAATAACAAGGACAGTCACTAACCGTAGTTATATCCAAACAGCTAGCATATCTACAGTATGGAACCTAAAGAAAGCAGATAATCAGGCGGTAAATATAGAGGAATCTTCATATATTTTGCTTTTTTATTAATTTCTTCAATTTTGTGTTAAGCACCTACTATATTCTCATGAAGCTGAGGATCTAGCAATATAGGCAGACAAACACATGAGTAAATATGTGATTACAAATGAGAACAAGAACTCTGAAAGAAATGTCACGAGTAAGAAAAGTCTGTAAGAGAGAGACCTGATTTAGATTGCGGAGAGGCCATGTAAGCTGCAATTAGCATAATCTATGTTAGGCAGCTTTAACAGAAAGGTATTTATTGCAGACTATTAAATGGCTTTCAGAATGAGTGGTAAAGCCACAGAACTGAACCATGAGAGGAGCTATCACTTATGACAGAATCATAGAGCTGAGTTCTTGCTGCCCACCCCAGAACCACAACCCCTCTACTGATATCTGCCCTTTTGGAATGGAGGCTTCACACCCTGCTTTTCTCTCCAGTTAACTCAGTTCTGAAGCCTTCCATGAGAGCTTCTATTTGATAAATCACATTGAGAACTCAGGTAGCAAGGGAATATGGGTAATGAAGTTCTGAGCTTTTCAGCTCCTTGGTTCAGGTGGCCACATCAAAAGAAGCTGCGAGAGGCAATGAGCAACAGAACCACAGTACCTACTACAGGTATAAGGGAAAGTCTTCTTGGGAAAACAAGTAAGACTTGAGGGAACAGTGTTTGGCCAGGTGAAGAGAGGGAAGAAAAGGATCACAGGTAGAAAGATCAGCAGACATGCAGGCACTGAAGTAGGAAGTACTTCTTCCTCGTACTTCGCATCTAGACCTTAAAGGAAGGCCAATGAGTCAATGAGTCTGGAGTCAGTAAGTGAGGGGTGAAGTGTTGAGCGGTAGCCACAGAAGCTGACCCAGGCCAGGTAATGTCAGAACTCAAAGGCCATGTTAACAATTTTAATAATTTAAATATAAATTTAGCAATTTTAATTTTCTCCTAAGTAACTCTGAAAGCCATTTAAGGGCTCTAAGCTGACGATTATTGTAATTATATTAATATTTTTAAAGCTAACTCTAGCTGCTGTATGTAGAGTGAGTTTTAGGGGGAAGGGCTGTGGGGAGGCTTGTGTTGTAGACCCAGTGAGTGGAGATGGTGGAGGTAGAACAAAGTGAAATGTTCCACAGCATCACCTGGAAGGAGAGAATCAGCAGGACTTGGAGGAAATAAGGGAGGAAACAGACAACGTACAAGGATTTACTATAAATAAAAATGAAGAGTTACTACTATATAATACAAAAACATTTCCCTCCCCCCAAAATGGTAATTCTTCCAAGCATCTTTAAAAAAAAAAAAGTATGAAAGTATAAACACAGCTCATTCATTACTTGGCCTGGTTCCCAATGGATGCCATTTATTCGTTTATCAGTTGGTATCAACTCTGTATGGTCTTGTTTCTTTAGTTCACTCTTTGTTCTTTTTTTGGATGGGTGTGTTTACTACAAATAAAAATTAATTACCCTATTCTACGTAATACTCTTTGCATTCAGAAGAACAACTCCAGGCCTCCAGTTTTATTATGAACATAGTCACAAAAAAGAAGGAAAGCAACAGAAAAAAAAAACAAAAAAAAGAATGAAAACAGATGAGGTAAGTATAAAAGACGAGTGAAAGCCTGTAGGTCATAGAGAAAACAGTGAGGAACTGGAGAAATCAACAACAACAAAGTAATAGGAAGGATAGCAGTGTTAAAGACCTAGGGCTCAGTTTTGAAAAGGAAAGCGAGGTAGAATTTAAATGAGTATATTTCACGCTCCAGTGCATGGTATTTCTATTCAAGACCTTGTTTGTGCATTTTTAACCTGCATAGGAAACATTTCCTATGCCCGCACGCATCTTTGTGAACAAAGAAATAGGAGCTAGATATCATACCACAAGCCGCCATCTCTAAGGTGAGTAAGGACAGGAAATTAATATGAAAATGTGGAAAATGCAGAAAAGAGATGAGAAAACTGAAACAGTCAATACAAAGGAAATAATGGAATAGGAGGAAAGTAAAAACAGTCTGATAATTTCCAAATTCATCTCTTCTACTACCTCTTTATTCTTTACTTAAAATCCTACATTTTGGCTTCTTTTCTCCATTCTTTTGAAAACTATTCTAGACTCTGGTGACCTCCTAATTTTTTGATGTAAAGGCCTTATTCATAATTCTTTTCTGTATATTCCACTTAAAAATGAAGTTACATTAACATACCTCTTTTTCCTTAAATCTAAATATTTTACTATTTTACTAATTATGAAAGTAATACATAGTATTTGTAAAAAAAAAAAAAAGTACAAAGAAGAAATTAAATTCACTCCAAATTTACAGTTCAGGGCAAAAAACTACAAACTATTAAATGAACATGTTTCCCAACATTTTTCTTTTCATGGATATACACTCACACACGGAGAATTACATGCAGTTTCACATAAATGCACAGTACATGCTGTTTTCCTAACCTGTTTTTTTTTTTATTCAACATCAATAAAGATTCACATCATTGATTTTAATGATAATGTAGCTTTCATTTGCTTCTCTTTAAACATTTTGGTTGTTTCTAATTTTTTACTAAGATGCTTCAGAACATAAAGAAAGAAGGAAATTTGAATTCTTTGAATGTATCAGAACACCAGTGTCAAAACCAACAGAGCACACCAAAGTAAAATCACACACCCTCCTCATCTATGAGTGTTGATGTACTTGCAGGTTTATTTTCTAGGTTTTATCCATAATAGTTGGATTGATATACTAAAAAGATGTTTTACATTTTGATAAATATTTTAAATTCTGTCAGAAAAGTTGCTCAAATTTGTATTTCAAATAAGTTTCCTTAGTTTTGCAAAACCTAATAATTACTAAGCTTTGTCATGTGTTTCACTCTTCAGAGTACTCATTACTATTTTCATTTCTTTGATTACTGATAAGGTGGAATAGCGGTTCAAATATTCATTCGTCATTTACACTTTCCTATCTGAATGCCTTTCAACTCTTGCTTTTTCTCCTATCATGGTATGTATATTTTTAAATTTATTTTTATCTATTTATTAAGATTAGTAAAATTAACTCTCTGTCATATATATTGCAAATGTTTTTCCTGGTCCCTGAGGTTATCTTCAAACTCATTTATTGTACTTCTGCAGGTCAAAGTTTTCTATCCTTCTTTCTCTTTTACTCCACTCCCCCTTTTTTTGGTGCAATATGCTTGGAGCTTAGAAAAAACTTTCTCAACAAGATATTATACAAATTTTGACTTATGCATTCTAATAATTTAAGGATCTAATTTTCTACAAATATTTGATCAACCTAGAATTTATTTTGGATGTTTCATTTTTCTAAACGACTACTCAGTTATTATATCACCATCGTTTTTGAATAATGAATTCCACCCCCCTCACCTGACTTTAGATGTCATATTTATCACACTAAGTTCTTACACATTTATTTCATGGTATCTCTGGTCTTTTCCATTAATGTCAGTCTATTCCTATACCATATAGTTATTTTTATAAATATATATTCTATATGAAAGCATATATATTCTTACTTCTCTTTTTCATTAGACTTCTCTGGATCATCTAATCCAAATCTATCCACTTCTCACCCTCTCCACTAATAATACCATTTTAGTCCAAGTCAGTTATCTCTTGCTTAGATTACTGAAATTAACTCTCAGATAATCTCATTTCATTCTTGATTATCACATAGAAATCAAAATGAAGTCCCCCTTTCCTTTGCTTAAAACCTCCCAAAGGCTTTCCATTCAAACCCCACTTAAAGTAAGTCTACATTTTAAACTCTGCCTACAGATTATATAGACATAGCTTGAGCTCATCTCTCAGTGACCTTATCCTCCTTTTCCTTAACACCCTCCAGCCACACTGGCTTTCTCACTCTTCCTCAGACAGGACAAGCTCATTCACATATGAGAGTGCCTGTGCTAGCCTAGCTCTTCCCACTTTTTGCAATGCTCCTCTTCCTGTTTTGTGCATGGAGGTTTCCTTCTTGTTATTCAGATCTTAGCTGAAATAGCAATGTCCGAGAAATCTCTCATGCGATTGACACTTATTATATCACCCTACTTTAATTCTTTCTATAGCATTCATTATTGGTCATTTTATTTGGGGATATTATTTTATTAATATCTTTTTGCATTCCATTAGAAAGCTTTTGAGAACAGAAATATCAACATTCTTTTTAAATTGTCCAATAAGACAAAAGTGCCAGCATGCAATACTTTTCCACAAAGTCAAAATTTGTGGAGCAGGCAAAAGAATAAATTTGTGCAAAAAGTACAATTATATTATATTTTAATTGTGGATTATAATGATAGTCAATGAAAAAAGCAAATCTCTATTTTAGTGCTTTTTGCCTTGAATTCAAGTTTGTCTGATTTTAGCATAACATCTGCTTCTATACAGAATGGAATAACAGGAATGGGGATTTGTCTCCCACGTTGCACAACTAGAAAACCATATAAAATACATGAAAAATAGTTTTCAGACATTGAACAACAAACAGCACAAGACAATGATTTATAAAAGAAGTGACTTTAGACCTATGAGTGTTCCAACTTAGAGGAAGTTTCTGGACAGTATCAGAAAAATGACAAACCCAGTGCCCAGCAGTCTTGCTGAGTCGAAGAAACAGTTTGTCATTTAAGAAAGCCAATATGAATAGAATTTGCAAGGCAGAGGACCAGAGAGAAAAGAGCTGCACAGAGAGAGCCTGGGAGATATGAGTAAAGATCCCCTCAAGTTTTTGGCTCAGTGTTGATTTGCCCGTGAATAAGGAGACAGCCCAAGGCTGAGGAAAGAACCAGTGGACAGTAATAAGCAGAACAATCCCCAGAGCTCACACAGGGCCAG
>CM053507.1:17956507-18011315 GCA_028627145.1 Eidolon dupreanum
TTTTTTTTTTTTTTTTGGAATTGAGTTGTATGAGTTCTGTATAAATTTTGGATATTAACACTTCATCAGATGTATCATTGGCAAATATCTTCTCTCATTCAGTAGATCATCTTTTCTTTTTGTTGATGGCTTCCTTCACAGTGCAAAAACTCTTTAGTTTGATGTACTGCCATTTGTTTATTTTTTCTTATTTTTTCCTTGCCTGGGGGACATATCAGAAAAAAATATTACTAAGAGCAATATCAGAAAGTTTATGGCCTATGTTTTCTTCTAGAAGTTTTAAGGTTTGGAGGCTTACATTGAAATCGTTAATCTATTTTTGTGTTTATTCTTGTGTATGAAATAAGAAGGTGTCCAGTGTCATTTTTTTGCATGTATCTGTCAGTTTATACACCATTTATTAAATAGATTGTCTTTACTCCATTGTATATTCTTGCCTCCTTTGTCAGATGAAATGACCATATAGGCATACGTTTATTTTTGGGCTCTATTCTGTTCCATTGATCTTTGTGTCTGTTTTTATGCCAGCACCATGCTGTTTTATCACTGTGGACTTATAGTATAGTTTGATATCAGGTAGCATGTTATTGCCAACTTTGTTCTTCTTTCTTAAGATTTCTCTGGCTGTTTGGGATCTTTTATGGTTCTATATAAATTTTAGGATTATTTGTTCTAGTTCTGTGAAAAATGCTATTGATATTTTGATAGGGATTACATTGAATCTGTAGAATGCTTTGGATAGTTTGAACATTTTAACAATGTTAATTCTTCCTATCTATGAGCACAGTATATACCTCCATTTATTTGTATCTTCTTCAATGTGTTATAATTTTCTAAGTACAGATATTTTACCTGCTTGGTTAAATTTATTTCTAGGTTTTTTTTGGTTTTTTTTTTTTTGATGCAATACTAATTGGGATTGTTTTCTTAATTTCTCTTTCTGATAGTTCATTATTGGTGTATAAAAATGTAACCAATTTCTGAATATTATTTTTGTATCCTGCTACTTTACTGAATTCATTATCAGTTCTAATAGTTTTATGGTGGAATTTTGGGGTTCTCTATATATAGTATCACGTCATCTGCAAATAATGAGTTTTACTTCTTCCTTTCCCATTTGGATGACTTTTATTTCTTTTTCTTATATGATTGTTGTGGTTAGGACTTCCAATTCTATGTTGAATAAAAGTGGTAAAAGTGGACATCCTTGTCTTGTTTCTGATCTTAAGGAGAACATTTGTAACTTTTTCCCATTGAGTATGATGTTAGCTATGGTTTTATCGTATATGGCCTTTATTATGTTGAGCTATATTCCCTTTATTCCCATTTTGCTGAGAGTTTTTTCATAAACGAATACTGGATTTTTTCAAATCCTTTTTCTGCATCTATTGATATAATTATATGGCTTTTATCTTTCATTTTGTTTATGAAGTATATCACATTTATTGTTTCGTGGATATTGAAACAATCTTGCATCCCAGGAATAAATCCCACTTGATCATGATGCTTTATCTTTTTAACATATTGCTGCATTCAGTTTACTAATGTTTTGTTGAGGATTTTTGCATCTATGTTCATTAGGGATATCGGCTTATGATTTATTTATTTTTGGGTAATGTTTTTGCTTTTGGAATCAAGGTAATGGTGGCCTCTTAACATAATCTTGGGAGTCTTTCCTTCTCTTAAATTTTTGGGAATGCTCTAAGAAGAATAGGTTTTAATTCTTTTGAATGTTTTAAAACTTTTAAATTTGGGAGTAAAATTCACTTAGGAAGTTTCTGGTCCAGGACTTTTGTTTTTCTGAGAGTTTTTAAATCACTGATTTAATTGTATCAGTAGTGAGCAGTCAGCTTAGATTTTCTATTTCTTCTTGACTCAGTCTTGGAAGATTGGATATTTCTAAGAATTTATCCATTTCTTGCAGATTGTCCAGTTTGTGTGAATATAATTGCTTCTAGTATTTTTTTTTATAATCTTTTGTATTTCTATGGTGTTAGTTGTCACTTCTCCTTTTTTTTGTTTTTGGTTTTATTTATTTGGGTCCTCTCTATTTTTTCCTTGAGTCTGGTTAAAGGTTTTTCAATTTTGTTGATGTTTTCAAAAAACTAGCTCTTTTTTTTTTCTAGTTCCTTTAAGTTTAAGATTAGATTGTTTACATGAGATTTTTCTTGTTTCTTGAGGTAGGCCTGTGTTTATATGAGTTTCTCTCTTAGAACCTCTTTTTTGTGTCCCTTAGATTTGGGGTAGCATTTTCATTTTTGTTTGTCTCAAGACATCTTTTGATTTCTTTCTTGATCTTATTGTTAACCCCATTTATTATTTAGTAGCATGTTTTTGTGTTTTTCAGATTTTTTCTTATAATTGATTTCTAGTTTTATACCATTGTTGTCAGAGATGTTTGATATGATTTCAATCTTCTTAAGTTTATTGGGACTTTTTTTGTGGCCTCACAGGTGGTCTACCTTGGAAATGTTTCATGTGCCCTTGTGAAGAATGTATATTCTGTTTCTTTGGGGTGAAATGCTATAAAAATATCAATTAAAGCCATATATGGTCTAGTGTTTCTTTAAAGCCAGTGTTTCCTTCTCAATTTTCTATTTGGAAGATCAATCCATTGGTGTCAGTAGGAAATGTTAAAGTCCCCTGCCATGATTATATTACTCTCTATCTCTTTTATGTTGCTCAATATTTGCTTTATATATTTAGGTGCTTCTATGTTGGGTGCATAAATATTTACTAGGGTTATATCCTCTTGATGGATTGATCCCTTTATCATTATCTAATGTCCTTCTTTGTCTCTTATTATAATTTTTGTTTAAAGTTTATTTTGTCTAAGTATTTCTATACCAACTTTTTGGTTTCCATTTGCATGAAATATTTTTTTCCCATCTTTTTACTTTCATTCTATATATGTCTTTCAATCTGAAGTAGGCATATTGTAGACAGCACATGTATGAGTTTTGTTTTTTTATCCATTCAGCTACCCTATGTCTTTTGACTGAAGCATTTAATCCATTTGCATTTAAAGTAATTGTTGATAAATATGTAGTTATTGCCATTTTGTTTTTCATATTTATGTTCCTTTATTTTTCCCCCCTCTTATTCTTAAAGAAGTCCCTTTAACATTTCTTGCAATACTGGCTTGGTGATGATTAATTCCTTCAGTTTTTTCTTGTCTAAGAAGCTGTTTATCTCTATTTTAATTTTAAATAATAGCCTTGCTGGGTAGAATAGTCTTGATTGTAGGTCCTTGCTTTTTATCACTTCAAATATTTCCTGCCAATCCCTTCTGGTCTGGAAAGTTTCTATTGACAATCAGCTGACAGTCTTATGTGAGTTCCTTTTCAATAACTAATTGCCTTTCTCTTAATGTATTTAGGATTCTCTCTTTGTCTCTAACCTTTGCCATTTTAATTATGCGTGTTGGTGTGGGCCTATTTTGGTACATCTTGTTTGGGATTCTCTGCACTTCCTGGCCTTATATGTCTATTTCTTTCACCAAGTTAAGAAAGTTTTGTGTCATTATTTCTTCAAATAGGTTTTCTACCCCTTGCTCTCTCTCTTCTCTTTCTAGTACTCCTATGATGTAAATATTGTTACACTTGATGTTGTCCCAGAGGTCCTTTAAATTATCCTCATTTTTTTGATTCTCTTTTTTTGTTGTTCCAATTGGGTGTTTTCTCCTACCTTGTTTTCCAAATTGCTGATTCACTCTTCTACTTCACCTAATCTGGTGTTGATTCCTTCTAGTGTATTTTTCATTTCAATTTTTATATCGTTTACTGCTGACTGGTTCTTTTTTCTGATTTTTATGTACTTTTTTATGTTAACATTCTCTTTGTTGAAGTTCTCACTGAGATCATCTATTCTTTCCCTAAGTTCATTGAGCATTCTTATAACCAGTGTTTGAACCCTGTCTCTGGTAGGTTGCTTACCTCCATTTTATATAGATTTTTTTTTTTTTTAATTTAAGACATGTTTCTTTGTTTCTTTATTTTGGTTGCCTCTCTGTTCATTTGTATGATTAGGTAGACCTCCTATGTCTGTCAGTCTTCACTGGGTGGCCTTATGGTGTTCAGTGGCACAATCTCACTAATAATCTGTACTGTGTGCTCCTGGAGCGTTCTTTGAGTGAGTGTGTGCCCTCCTGTTTTAGTTGAGCCTTGATTGCTGTAGGCATGTCAGTGGGTGGAACTGACTTTTATGTTTATGAGGACTAGACATGCCCACAGTGTATGGGCTGCTGTTTGGGGGCTGATCTCACAGAGCAGGGTTCTCCCCAGTGGGCTCCTGTGCCTGTCAAGACTACCCTTTGAGTGTGCTGCTTATGGGCCTAACTGAGTAGTACTCTGTTGTAATCTGAAGCTGGCTACTGTGTGTATTGGTTCTGGGGCCTCTTGGAAGAGGCTTCTGTGCAGGCCAAGATCAGCTGCTGCCTATAATCATCCCAGGACTACCTGGTAGAAGCTACAAAGCTATCTGCTGTTGGTTGCTGTCTGTGCTGGATCTGGAGATGTGTGGGAGAGGCAACACAGAACTGAGGCCAGCTGCCACCAGTCCTTGGTATGGGGCATCTAAGCAAAAGGCCCAGAGTACCCCAAGGACTGATGCCGCCTGCAGGTCACCCATAGTAGTCAGCCGCTGAAAGAGCCTCAGGCGCTACTCAAGTTGGGTGAGGTAAGGTCTCAGGTATCACCAGGGTGGGGTGAGTGGTGTTCAGCAGGTTAATGCAGATTCAGGTTTGGTACTAGTGCTGAGCCTGAGGCTCCTCCCAAAAATCTCAGGACACACCGAGGCCATCTTTCACCTGCCTTGGGCCCATAGACTCCTGAGAATTATCCAAGAAAAACTGCAGTGCGGGTTGGAGCCAATTGCCCACAACTGAAATTGCCTCCAGCAGTGTGTGAGTGGAGGCCCACTGTTTGCTATGAAAGAGCCTCCTGTGGTGCATGAGGCAGGGATGGTTTCCAGGCTACCAAAAGTACCTTCTACAGTGCACGTGTTGGGTGGAGCAGAGTCCCAGGGAATCACTGTAGTGGAGCGAGTGGAGTTCACTAGGCCAATGCAGACACAGATTTGGCTGTGATGAGGAGGGGGCTCAGCACAGGAGAAATGGTGCCCACCTGTAGGCTACATAGGAGGAGGGCTCAACACAAGGATAATGGTAAACTACCCTCTAACCCTCACCCTGTAGCCATACAACTCAGTCTTTCCCTGTGTGTCCCTGGCACCTCTTAAGTCACTGTCCGTCCGCTGGAGTGCAGGGTGAGTGCCTGCAAGCTAGTCAGTGTGCAGGCCCTTTAAGAGGATGTCTGGTTTTCCAGCAGCCTTCTGTCTCATCTGGTCAGGTGGAATCCCTGCTGATTTTCTCAGCCAGATATTGTGGGGACTCCTCTTCCTGGTATTGAAAGGACTACACTGAAAGTACTACAAAGGTGAGATAGATATCTGACATTTATTTTAGAGCCACCTCTTCATTTTCACTAAACCCACTGCCTGAATTGCTTTCTGCATTGAGCATATTGTGACCAAGGCTAATTCCTCATGGATGTTATATTCTGGTCACAACTCCTGCCAGAAATTTGGGGAAGTGTTCAGATCAATCCAGACAACAATTACGTGCTCTGTGCACATGTTTAACTAGAACAGTGATCAGAAGTGACACTTTCCTACAAAATGGTTAATTTGGATAGGATGAGTGAACATTCCTTTGGTCCATTTAATCCTCTTTGGGCCAAACAAAATAATCAAACACACATGCATACACAGAAGAAATAATTTTAAATGCCTCTGTTTTTGTGTGTTGTTATTTTTCAAGGGCAGCTTGAAGAAATCATTGTATTTTAACAGTGATGATGGTAGTTACTAAAATGCTGAGGTGCCTGAGCTCATAACAGTTCTCCCAATCCTCCCTTTATCTTTCTCCTATCCCTACCTTTTTGCGTTGTATCTCAGCCCTCACGTGTGCAGGTCACTGGTATAGGTCAAAGAAGATCACCATTGAGAAATAAGAGAAATATAAAGGAAATCTTACCATTTCTCAGCTCTTGTGTTTGAAAACACTTTAGACTTCTTCAGTTAAAGGGGAATATGGGTCAGCTGTGCTTGTTTATTTGAACTTGATTCTGAAAAGTGATTTAGACAAAAAAAGAAATATAATTTATTTTAGTAGATGTGTCTTTTTTAATACATACACACGAATGCAATACATTTAAAACTTAAATTAGCATATGTACTAGGCACGGTAATGTCCTATTGCACTCTAGTCGGAAAAAAAAAAAAAACAAAAAGAAAAACAAAAACAAAGAATAGCCAGAAAATAAATAAAATTGTGTGGTAATTAACTGCTAAGTTGTAAATTAAAGCAATAAATAACCAATAATATCATTTATTTTCTTTTATGCAAATACATATCTTTAAAAACATTTCTGTTGGAATAATTATTCTAGTCTCAGGTTTATTACTATCTTCCAAAATGAAAATCATCCAAATTCCAATATATAGGATTTAGCTGCAACAGCTGTACTACCAAAAAAAATAATAGTAATAACAAATTCAAACCTAAGATGAACATACCTTGCTAAACAGCATTTTTCTTCATTGTTGGCTTTTGGTTGTTGTCATTTTGGCTGATTTGATTTTGGACAATTGACATTCAATATCATAAAATTTCTAAACACTTTTCATAATATCTGAGTGAAAATAGAAGAAAGAGGTAATTCAAAAATATTCAAATAATGAAAGTAAAAAAATTCTGGAGGAGAAATAAAATCTTTCATAAACCAAAAAGGCAAAAGTCAAAAAGCAAGAGGGTATAAACTAGCAAGACAAACTTGAAGTAGAAGAAAAAAAATAATAAAAGGTATGATGTTGTTACAAAAATATATAAATAAAATAAAATCAATGACAGAGGGAAATCAAAAGGAAAGGGAGAAATTCTAGAAAAAGGTCTTTTCTGTGTCAAGAGTTGCACAAGAAACAGAAGACATGGGTTCCAGCCTCACCCATTACTAACTGGTTGTGTGACTTTCTACAGGATATTGAATCTCACTGGGTTTCACTTCCAACTCTGTAAAATCACTTTTGCCTCAGAGGTGTAAAATCACTTCAATTTCTCAAATTCTTTGAGAGAAGACATTTTTGCATCACCTTTTTTTTTCTTTGTTATTTTTTACTACTGAAAAATTAACAATAATGAACTTGCTACTTTGGACTGCCTGAAAATAACAAAGTACTCATTTAATACTGCCTGTTTTACAGGATTAAAACAGTTAACAAGTAGGATGGGTAAATAAGTCCTTGTTTCTCTAGGTCACAATTTCCCTGAGTGTATGTGGCACACTGATACACAGTAAGAATGCCTGATCGTGGACTCGTATCCCAGAAATACTAAATATGTATTTAATGCTCTCTGACTAAAACTGAAGCAAGAAGAGAAAGTGAGATTAATTTGTCTGTGATAACTGAAGATCAAATACAAATTGAAGGCTGTGCTTATATAAGGACAAAAGAAATTATTCAGGACGTTTTCATGTTCTATAAATGTATTGCTTTTACTTTGCTTTTAAGTATTTCACTTAGTTTTTCCATTTTGAGCCTGATTCATGACCAAAATGAGATAATTCATCTAAAGTGCTTACTAGAGTGCCTAGTACATGGTAAGTATTCAATATATTTTAGCTCATTGCTATTACCTTGAAAGTGTGTTTGTATTTCACAACTTTTGCTTTCTATGTAAAAAGATGATTTAGGAAAGGCACATTTATGCATTAATAGGAAAGATAGAAACCATTAAAATAGTAAGGAAGCAGGATTGGGGAAAGGAAGGAAGGAGACATGGATATATGAATTATTATTAAAAGAAATTTTTTGCTATGATTTGTTCTCCCTGCTCTCTTTGTCATTAATTAGTGTCTACACACACACACACACACACACACACACACACATATTAGGAATCCATGTCCACGGCAGGAAGGGGTAATTTTAAAAATTTATGAATTAGAATTTAACTTACTACAAAAGAAAATATATTTTGGGACTATGTTCTTTATTAGTGTATATATATATATATATATATATATATATATATATATATATATATATATATAAAGTTGCTTTATGTTTTTGTTTAGAAGGGTATTTTCCCCTGTTACATTCAGAGGAAAGTGACAATGCTTCTTTGTGAACAAAAAGTGCATATCTAATAATATCTAACTTTAAAAATAATGATAGAACACATGAAGTCCCTTCAATGAATATGACTTTTCCATCACAAGGGAGAAGTTGGTGGAGTGAGAATCATACTCGCAAGGAAAATCTCATTCTAACTGGAAAAAGAATCTCATGAGAGTTTAGGATGATTTGAAAAAAACAAGGTGTCCTGATCTTTATTTATGAATTTGGGTCATAAAAAATGAAGATGTGGCAACCACTCAGGCAGGTGAATGTGATTCAAAGTCATTTCTTAAATTAATGGAAAGTTCAAGTAACAAAAAGCCACTTCTGCTTTTACAATTGTTCCAATAAGGATTGAATAGCTCGAGCATTTCAGATCTAGGAGCATTGAGAAGCACTCGGCACTGTCTCACTGATAGGCTAGTTTAGAGGAAGATAGACTATTCGATTCAAAGTGCTTAAAATATTAATGCATTAAACCACCAGGAAACTATAAACACACCACGTGCTAATGCTCTGCAATACTAAAAGCCAATACATGAAAGAAAGGTAAAGTTCAATCTTAAAGGAGAATAAGGAAGCCCAAAGATGGACTTAACAATGATTGATATAGTTGAGTATTGGTGTGAGAAAAAAAACACATAATACATTCTTTAAATATTACTATAAAGTTTACTCATTTGGTTCATAGTTGAGAGACTTTTCTATATGACAGGCACTGTGTTGGATAATAAAAAGTTGGACAACTCGAAGTTTCATGGAGCTCAAAGTTTTATGGATTGAAAAAAAAACCAAATTATTATAACACTAGTGATGGGTGTTGCATATATCCAAGGTAAGTACAGAGTACAGTGGAAGCCCAATGCAGGGAACAGCCCACACTGAGTAGGAAGGGTAGGTGGAGAAGGCATCTCAAGCAAGTGAGATCTGAGATGGGCCTTGAAAGATGAGGAATTTTCTAGGCAGAGAAGAGGGAAGAGAGAAGATGTTCCATACAGAATATACAGTGTAAACAAAACAAACAAACAAACAAAAGACAGAGACTATTTGGGGGAAGGTTAAGGGTCTGGAGCGAAGGACCTATTTGGGAGCATCATAAAGAAATCTGATCCAGGAGATGATGTTGCCTGTTTGGCCAGATTGTGGAAAGCTTTGTAGGTTCTGCTAAAGAGTTTGAACTTCAACCTGCAGGCAGTGGGGTTGAGTCAAACTGAAGGATGTGTGTTTTTGAGAGATTGCACTGGTGACAATGTGGACAGCAGAAGACAGGGATTAAAGATAAGGAGGATGGTTGGGACGATCTTTTAATCATGCAGGTGAGAAATTAAAAAGCAGTGTCAGGAAAGTAGAGATAACCAATGGAGTCCATTAGGGGCTTGAATGATAGGACTTCATATGGAGGGTAAAGGAGAAAGAGCATCAGGGTGATTTTGGTTTCTATCCAGAGGGATGATGTTGCATCATGAAAGGGTTGAGAAGGAGAAGCAAATGATTGATTTCAACAGAGTCAAGTAGGGCTTGTAGCACCAGTGAGAAATCTTGGTGATTTTTTTAGGAAGCCAAGAAGATGCAGACTGGAGATACAGATTGGGGGTTCAGTAGCATATGGATGTTATTAAAAGTCATGAGAGTGAATGAAATGACCAATGGAGCATTTGTAGGTAAAAGATCAGTAGAAAAGGGCCATGAAAAGAATCCTGAGGAATGCTGGAGATGCTAGAAGAGGAACCAAAGACAAGTCAGGCTAGAAGCAGTACTCAGAGAGGTGGGAGGAAAATGAACAGAGTATATTTTGACTAAAGCATTATATAAGAAATTGGATTATGTGCAATTATGTTACTGTTATGTATCCAAACATCAACATATCTAATATGTGGTCCCACAAAGTCATAACTAGATACCCTTACTCTTGTAAAATTAAACAAAATTGTAGACACAATAACTATAAGGAAGTAAAAGTTATTCCACAACTAGATGAGCAATTCAAAATCAATGAAGCAAAAGCAATACCTGCACAATATTAAATATTGATTGAACTTAGATCCAGATTGATTTTAAAAAATGCAAGCATTAAAGATTAATGAAGGTGTAGATGCTTAGTCCAGATAAATCTGGCAATAAACATGTAAAGGGGTCCAAATTAATTACATACCACTTGTTTTTCTTCGCCTCAAATACTACATGGTATAGATGTTACTATTTCCCTCCCATCCTGCACGACATGTACATGTACACATGTGTATATACACACAAGAGGTAAAGCAGAGCGTACTACTTTAAACCCATTTAAGAACATCGAGGTATGATGCTTTAGTCAAACTATACCCTCTTCATTTTCCTCCTACCTCTCTGAGTGCTGCTTCTAGCCTGATTTGTCTTTGGTTCCTCTGCCAGCATCTCCAGTGTTCCCCAGAATTCTCTTCATGGCTCTTTTCTACAGATCTTTTACCTACACATGCTCCATTGGAACATTAGGTTTTATTTAGCCAGTAAAACCTAAATGAGCTCTCTCTTGCTTCTGCTTGCAAAGGAAAAACATTGTTGCTCTACACTCACAAACACCATGTGTTTTCTCTATCAGTAAATACATGTCATATGTCAAAATAAACTGGCCAAGAAAATGTAAATAGATGATTCAATACGATCCATTACCAGTACTGGAAAAAATTCAGAGTATACAACCGAACATAACTCCTACTGACTGTGAGTCTGGAACACCAGGTTTTCACATAATGGGTGGTATGTGCTATAATGAGAAATTGGGGTAGGAGGGAAAGTTGTAACATGGCTGTGTGCCATCACATCCTGTGAACTCAGACTCGCCCTGACATATTAAAATGCCCTACTTTGGGATCTCTCTCCCCCATACAGAACTATAAAGCTCCTCAAGAACAAAAACAACTCCATAATCACCTTTTTACCTCAATACCTGACACAACTTAAACAACAAATAAATCCATTAGGCCGAATTGACATATAGAACTCATAGACATGAATTCTATAAATTGGATAAGGAGAGCACAACATAACCGTTCACCATACCTGGGAAATGATTAAATTCATCTAGATAAGTGACACACTGTAGTTGTCCATGGGAAGCCCAGAGAAGAAATAAGAAGAAACAGTGAACTATGAGGAGAGAATACTCTCACCTCAAACAGAGAAGAGAACGAAGAGTAAGTCTTGTTGGATAGAAGGGCATAAGCTCAGCTGGGAAGGGGACTCTTGCTTCAGCCATGATATACGAGGAAATGCCATTCACTCCACTCACCAAGGACATATTTCTAGGCATGCTTGACATTAAATTCTGGACTTATCTTTGTGACCTCTCCAGGTATTTTTCGAATATAGCTTCTCTGACTTTATTAGGTCATAGGAAGCTGTCAGCAAATAACACCATGCCTGGCACATAGTGGATATCATAAAAGTTTTTGAATAAATATGTTTTAATTTTTCCTCCAAACTAGCTGTTATATAATGTAGGCTATTAACCATGGCCGAGAACTGGCCACATGTCATTCTTGGCTGAGCTCAAGCTAAGGCTATAAGAGTACTATCAATACTGTTAGGAGCAACCACCACCAACATTTTGATAGTCCCAGGCACAGTGCTAGGTCCTTCATATGCATTAATTCATTTAATCCTCACTAATAATTCTATAGATAACTATTATTATTATCTCAATTTTGTAGAAGATTCTCCAAAAAAAAAAAAAAATCAGGCCATCATGATGGTAGCAATTTAGAAAGGTCATGATTTTGTGTATAAAAGACAGACTTAATAAATATGCCTTAAGTGCTATATAACCTTTGGAAACTAACCCATTTGATGGAGCAAAGAAAATTACCAATATCTTGTCAAGTTGGTAGCTCCTCACTTCTAAAATTTGGCATCACAGCCTAGGGAGTGCTGGGGATAGAACTAGACTAAGCAAGGGCAAACTGACACAAGTAAACTTAAACTTTATAAAGTCATGTATTTGCATGTCTTCTCGGGAGAAGCGTCTGTTCAGGTCCTCTGCCCAATTTTTAATTGAATTGCTTGTTCTTTTGTAGTTTTTGAGTTGTAAGAGTTCTCTGTATATTTTGGATATTAGAGCCTTAATCCGAGGCGTTGTTTACAAATATATTCTCCCATTCGGATGGTTGCCTCTTTATCTTGTTGACAGTTTCTTTTGCTATGCAGAAGCTTTTTAGTTTAATATAGTCTGCCATTTGCAACATAGATAGATTTTGAGATAATTGTGCTAAGTGAAATAAGTCAGACAGAAAAAGTTGAAAACCACATAATTTCACTCGCATGTGGGATATAAATCTAAAAGCAACAAACAAACATGACAAACAAGTCAATGAGTCAAAGAGTTTTCTTTATGTCTGGAAAATAGCAAGATTCATTAACTAATTATGGCTTTACTGATCTAATTACTAACATCTAAGTATGTGAAAAGGTAAGGGGACTCCCCCAGCCTGGTAATTAACCAAATTTTAATTTTCTAGAAAGGAGATGCTACAGAGCGAAGGGAAGATGAGGCTTTAACCTTCCAAGTTATATGGAAACTGCAAATCTTCTGAAACTCTAAGCAATGGTTTCTGTGCATGTATTTTTGGATATTTTTTTTTTAGATAGAAAGAGTATCTTTAACTTTTGTTTAATTGCTGAAGCAGTCAGGAACACAGAAAAGAATAAGAATCACAGGTATGGAGATAAGTTAGTATTAAGAAAATTACCATAATTTATTTACTAAATTTTCCATGCCAAATTAAAAGGATATCAAAAAGCATGTTCACCAGAGAAAGGTTTAACTGATCATTACTATTCGTATTCTTTCTTAGAAGATATACATTTATATTTTAGTGGAATGCATCATAAAAACTAGATTTGAGCCTGGCCCTAGTGTCAGATCCTCAGGTCCAAATCCCAGACCTACTTCCTTCTAGCTTTGTAAAGTGAGAGAAGTTACTTAGGTCTCTCTTGCTCGGTCTTTTCAACAGCAAAATGAATAATAAAACAATAGCATCTACCTCCCACTGCTGTTGAGAATATTAAATTACATTTTTTAAAAAGCCCTTATCAAAGTACCCGGCATTTAAGAAATGTAAGCTATTGTGGTTATGATTGTATAGTTGTGATGAAATGTTGCATTTAAAAAATAATTTTCAAAAAAATAACAATTTTTCCCAATTTGCAAAGTTTTTTCAGAGATTGATGGCTTAGCTGTCAGTCATATGAAGAACCCAGTCCCCATCTATATTTACTTTATTGTCCTTCTGATTATTTTGTTAGATACCAAGAAATCTATCATTCATAAGCTGCTTTTGTTTTCCAATGGTGACATGTTGCCAGGTTTTTGCCAAGTTTCCTCAAATATGAATTGTAACTTAATAAGTAAAACTTGAAACTCTTGGCACCTACGCTTGGCAAAATAGGACTTCCTATTCTCAAGACAAAAGGCTCAAAGAGTTCTTTTGAGCTTTTACAAAACAACATGTGTATGAGTAAGGAATTAAGTAAACCAAAAATAAATAATTACCTTTCTGTCAGACTCTTTGTTTTTGATTAGAGGAGAAACATTTCCTAAACATTGAGTTAGTGCTCTGAATTTTTAACAATGAGATTTGTCAAGAAAACAACAACAAAAAAAAGAATTAAAACATTTACCCAAAATTGGTTTGTCTTAAAATTTACGTACAGAAAAAGAGAAGAGCGTTACTTATGTATTGGGTTCACTCATTACTGAGGAACGCACAAGCTGCTTGCCTTAATATTGTTGTCCACAAAGACACAGAAAGGATCATGTGAAGATGGAAGCAGAGAGATTGGAGTTATTAAAACGAAATTATTGTGTAATATTTGGTGAAACTTACTTGTTTTTATACTGTCGGTAACTAAGCCTCCCGAATGTTTACAATCTTGTAGTTTGTGAAAATGCCTTTGTATTTGGAAGTTAAATTGAGGACATGTAAATCAGAAATCATAATCATTGTAACATCACAGGCTTCTTTTATTTTTCCAAGCCATGGTAATAAGTGCAAAATTACACTTGTCTTATTAAGCACACTAAACTGAGAGGGCAATGAATTCTCAAAAAGCTGATTTTAGCTCTGTGCTACATAAATGAATAGCTTTAGCTTTTGATCATTTCTGGCATGAAAGATTCTAGATTACCTCAAATAAGGTTCAGAGATTCACAAGGCTAGAGGAATTCACGGCAAATAAACCTTTAGTCTATCTCCCAGTTCCTAGGCTAAAACACTTAGCTGCTCAAAATTACCAGTATTCTCCCCAAAATACAATTTTCAGGGTTTATTTAATAACACATCCTAGGAAATAAAATATACTCAGGTATATCATATTCCCTTTTATCTTGCCATCTATGAACTATCATCATTTAACTGTCTTAAAAATCCTTAAGTAAATCTCTTTAGTATTTTTTCCACACTTTCCAATACAAGTGTCAAATTATTCATTGTGCTGAGTGGAATTATCTTGTTTACACAGGCACATTTCTGTGCATGAATGATCTATTATAAAAATATTCCTTTTTACCCATGGCAATTAATGATTCCAACAGTCCAGGAATGATCTGTTGCTTCATTTACAGAGTTAGACGAGACTAACATTTCTAATTAATAGTGCTAACCTCCTTTTTAGCCCACTTTAAATATAACTTGAACTACCACTTATTAAATGCCTACTATGTGTAAGGCACCCTACTTTCTGCTTTTGTACACACGAAAATATATATAAGCTGTTTTGAATGAGATAGCTTTAAATAATAAGACTATCTACTACAGCTTATGAATGACATCGATGCACAGTAAGGAAAGTACAGGCTTATGTGAAAATTTACATGAAATGTTCAAATATGCTTCTGACTTAGAATTTTGAAATAAAGAGATATAAGAATATGTTCATAAATGTTCCCTGTGATCAATATTAATTAATGTTTACCAAAAAAATTTTTCAAAGCAGCTTGCAAAAATCTCCAATAAAGCAATCAGGCAGAGATTTAATGAGTATACCTGAAGACCAAAATACAAAATATGAAAATGAGGTTGGCTATTACCAAAGCACAGAAGGTTGAATGAAGTATGTCCATAATTGAGAAGACCAGTTAGAAAAATCCTCTTTGATTATTTGGATTTTTCAGACTACAGACTATGAAAAAATAAATATAGAGAGAGAATATGATAATTATGCAGAGACCCTAGAACCAAGCCCATACATTAGAAATCACCACACCTTCCCACATATAATAATACATTTTAAAATCACTAAAATTTTAAATATAAATGTCCTCATCTACTAAAACATGTAGGTGAAAAGTAAAAATATCAAGTAGTTTTTCAAGTGTTCTCTACTTGACAGTCACTAGACTTCTATGATCACTTCTGCAGAATGCCCATACCTGTGGCCATCCTGACATCACTCCAGAACTAATCCAAAAACCTGCTCCGTATTACTGCTTGGATAGCCTATCTACACTTTAAGCTCAATATGCACCAAACTGACTATATTTCATCTCTTGCACACATGTTCCTTCTCATGTACGTTCTAATTTGGTTTATGGCACCACGAAAATCATCAACATTCACATTCAGATTAGATTCTAAATAGTACTAATTCTAGAACTGGCAGATCTTGAATACATACGTGTTCCTATAACTTCATTCTCACCATCATAATCCCAGCCCTGCTTATCTTCTCTTGCTTTTACTACTGCAATGGCTACTTACTTCATTGTTTAATGAATACTGGCTTTATAAGCCAACCTCTTCTCACATTCTGGAGTGAGCACATCACTCTCCTTCCCAATGTTAAAGCAAATACCCCTACTGTATCTCAGTCACGTGATTTCAGTGAGACCATATGCTCTAATAAATTTTGCCCTCCCCCAGTCTCCTACTTCAAATTTTAGTTGTATTTTTTTTCTTTTTAGCATTTTGCAACCAAAATTGTTAAGTAGCCTAAACTCCAGTTAGAGCGAAAATATTCAGTTTAAAGCCAACTCAGTGCCATCTTGTCCAAAAGGGGTCCCTGAATCTCCCAGTTATGGACCAGTAATCTGCTCAGGTGTAATAGTTTGCTTACATCTCATGGCACTCTCCAATTGTTTTCTACTTTCTATGATACTATTAGTGTGTGTGTATAACTTTCTCCCCTTCTAAGCTCTTTGGCATTATGACCTTGTCTATAATAAACACCCAATAAATATTTCTTAAATAAGTGAAAGATTGGCTGCATGAGGAAAATAATTTCTGCAAAGGATTCTCTAAGGCTTTTTGTTTTTCAACCAGATGTTTGGCATCATGGAGACACTTCCGAAAAGGAAGTAAATTGGTAATAAACAAAGTTTTCTCTCAGCTTCCATTCAAATCACTGTGAACCAGTCATATCACCACAATGTTCTAGCAGCATGTTTGTACTTCCTCAACTTTCACAGCCAAACACCTGCAGTTAACCAAGCACACATACCAAAGTATTTTTAACATGACTCCAATTGATCTAGGGAGTTGACAACTTCTCAACAGCAGCTGAATACCAAACTAAATGTCAATATTTTCACAGACTCCTTTAATAACATGGGAAAGCCTAAGATTTCTCTTCTCTCATTAAGCAGTACACTGGCCTGAGTAAGCCTGACCATATCTCTTCCTCTGGGTTAACGACATGGCATCTCTAGCGTGGATACACCGAAAGGATCTGGAAGTCCCAGTTTTTATTTTTAGATACTGTACATTAAGTTTTTTGACCTATTATTGTTCCAGACAACCAGACTGAAAGAAAATGAGACTGATCCTTAGCTACTATAGTCTCTCTCACATATCCTTCTTCCATTTCAATCAATGGATTTCAGCTGAAAAATGCCACTAAAATTCTTTTTCCCTTTAGAGAGGCAGCAATACCAGCTGTATTTTCACTTTTAAACTAGGCTCCATGGCTTTCAAAATTCAGGTCAATTTGTTCTGTGCTCAAGGCATCAAAAATGTTTCCTCGAATAACTTTACATTTTAGAATAAGCTGGCTTTATACTCTTCAAGATTACCTCCGTAAAATTAATAATACATGGCCAAATTTATGTCCTGTTTAACTAACACTATTTTATAAGGTTTGTAGTTATTTTTTTGGTGACCAAGCAGAATAATATTTCAGTTCAGATTTTTAATACCTTACAAAAACAACAGTAAGAAGTTTATTATTTATATTATACCTAGTAACTTAATGAATACATTTAAAATGTAGTGAGATTATTAATGACTACATAGTAAAAAGAAAAAAAATTATTTTGATCTGGAAATACATATATATGTGTATTTCTCTACTGAACAGAACTCAAAACCATATAACATATGGATTATATATAAGATGTTTGCATATAAGCATAATCAACATCAAAATCTAACTTCGAAAGCATTAAATGAAAGCATTAAATGCCTACCATACATATAACATCTCAGTAGGTTTTAAGAAGCATCATATGGTTAGCTTTTGTTTTTCCAGAGGCTAGTTGCATATTTTGGGGATTGTGTAAAAATAACCATCATTGTGTATCCTCAGCAATTTCCTTTAGTCCTAAGGTAAATACACTGTATTGAAAACATTCTAAGTTACTTGACCTAAGTATTATATGTTAACTTGTTTCTAAGTCTACACCTACTTAAAGTTGTTGCTTATATGGTGTGCCATGAAAGCTCTCATATCCCAATCTATGGTCTACCAACCTGATAATGAAATTCTAAATTCCTGCCAGTATTATTATTATTATTATTTAAGGTGTTTTTTTTTTTTTTAAACAGCATGGATAAATTTGACAAACTGAGAGAAAAATAAGAAATACCAGAAACTTAGAGTTCATTTTAGGAGATCTTCAAGCTATCTGAATGGCAAATTCCCCTCTAATCTTCCACTCAGGAAATTGCATTAAATCTTGCTGTTACCCTCTATTTCTGAGTTTTTCTAGAATACACAAATTTCTTCTTTTCTGTAATGTTGACATTGTATGCAGGAAAAAGATCCTTACAAGAAGTTGGAGAGGTATTCAGAATATTTTGAATGCTTCTAACAGAAAACTGTTATTTTGCCTAAAAACCTTTTGAACTTCTTCCTGGGATCCCATACAGTGGTTGCAGGTTTAGTTTCTGAGGGACTGGCACTTTCGAGGTACTTTTGATTATCCTCACATGCAGCATTGTGCTGCCGCAGGCTGAAATTAGGCAGGCGGATAAAAGCCACCACTCCTTGAATCCTGCACAAAAATAAGGCAAAAATTGGTAGTCAAGCCATCGCTACAATCCAGGTTCACAGCATTTAATTTAATATGCATTTATGGAAAAAAATTAGGATGTTTAAGACACTGAATATAACCTCAAGGACTTTCACACATTGAGATAAAGCAGAATCTCATAGAAACATAGATGCTACATCTTTTAATTTTTGCCTGCAGGGGAAAGAAGCTGAGAAATGAATTACTGGTTATACTTAAGATGGGGGAACAAGTCTTCATAGCCTTGAAAGAAAATATAAAAGACCCAGCAAAAAAAAATAATAATTTTTGACATTACAAAGTGCAATAATTTAAGACCTTCAAGTGTTCTTAACAAATTTGAGTTATTACTATTTATTAATACTATACTTTCTATTAACAGCTAAAACCAGGTATTTTTCTTCTCCTGTGGGAACTTGAAAGGTCAGGTTACACATATTGGGTAACTAATCCATGTCATGCACTATGCTACAAATTAAACATACATCTTTTTGCTTAGAGTAGTGCTAAGATTGACCTCGTGTGTGTGTCACATGCCATTGAGTTAGCCTGGTGACCCTATGAATGAGTGATGTCCACAATATTCTGTCCTCAACAGCTGTGCTCAGCTCTTATAGACTCATGCCTGTGGCTTCTATGAAATCATTCCCTCTAGTAGCTGGTCTTCCTCATTTCCTGCCGCCTTCTATTTTTCCCAGCATCATTGTCTTTTCCAAAGAACCTGCCTTCTCGTGATGTGCCCAAAGTAGGACAGCTTCAGTTTTATCATTTTGCCTTTAGCAATGTTTCAAATTTAATTTACTCTAGGACCTTGGTCATCTTTCTAAATATGGATAGAAAAACTAGAACTTGTTTTAATTCCTTTAGATTCCCCATGAGGTAACTTCTAGCTTTGTCTGAAATAAATTTCTAGAACATTAAACACACTCATCTTCAAACCCAAAGGTACATGATGATGAGTTCTAAACTAGCTGCTGGGATTCACTTCATTTTCAGTACTGGTCAGAGACATGTTGGAAATAAGGCAAAAAAAAAAAAGTGTGTGTGTGTGTGTGTGTGTGTGTGTGTACATATATATCAAAATATCCTCCTAAATTAGAACCAAGTGGGAAAAGTTAATACAAGTTCTACAATAAAGCAGCATTCACACACCACTGTCAACCTTCTCTAACCACCTACCCGGGAACTATGAGCTTATTGGAAATGAACATTCCAGTTGTATAACAATGCAGGGTTGTAAAGCAAACGGGCAACAGCCTGTCTCTATAGGAAAGCTATATTCTGTTCATCACAGGTTTTGGGGCCAATTCTTATTTATTTTTAAAATATTGTATTAAAATATTATTTTAATTACTGAGATTTTTTTGGTACACCCTTAAATTTTGCTGTAAGGCAAATGACACTGATCCCAACCCAGCCCTGTCCATTATCATAATTTATCTAAGGTTGACTTCAGCTTCAAAATTTCTTTCCTGTCCAGGCTGTTCATTGAACCAACCTGGTACATTTCTCAGGGAACTAGTGGGTGATTAAAACATTGGAAAATAGATGGAAAAGGACTTTGAAAAATGAACAAAAAAATGTAAAACAAAACAACAAAAAAAGCAATGTACTACTATTTAAGATTTAACTGTATTTCCTTAACAGTTTTTTATTTGTGGAATTTAAATTGTTTAATCTTATTTTAATCAACATTTAAGAGTTTGCTATTTAGTGGTGTTATAACTTGTTCATATGTTGAGAAATATTTTTATAAGCATTATTTTGTTTAACCTCAATGTTTATATTAGATTCTCAGTGTATATATAAAGGGAATAACATTTTTTAAAAAGATTGAGCCATTAAATATTAAGAAAGTAACAAATTTTTTTGTCCAATATTTTGTCACTATACATGTGGAGCCCATGAGTAAAACAGAGAACCTGGTTAACCTCACTTCTAGATCATTTCAAGTGGAAGATACCATCTCTTGAGTGATTAACCGAATACATTTTACTCAACTAAGTGGCCTGGATCAACTATGCAGAGATATAGTAAAATATTTCAGTGAAAATTTCTTTAAAAAAATTTAAATGACTGATGATTATTTACTTACATAACAGGCTCACTCAAAGACAGAAAAACATGTTTTTTTCAATGTATTTATAGACCTAAATCTCAGAGTGAAGGAACTTCCATAATAAATCAACTGACTTAATACATTCCTCTAATTTAAAGAGCAGAGCAGACATTTGAAGTTGCATAAACATGACCTGAGTACATCTGCACATTGATAAATGACCTTAGAATATTTATTTCATGCATTCATTTTCTACAGCTGACAAAAATAATGTCCTGGAATCATAATTTGGGTCTCATTTGTTAGACACCATTAAAGGTTTAACACTGTCTCCAATAAAGAGTTCCAAGACTTTTTTTAAAAAAAAACCAACAGTCTATGTTCTTCTGAGCTTCTACATTTCCTTTTGTAATATGAAGTATTATTGCATTTATATACTACATCTTGCTATTCTTCATTAAGAGGCAAATTATTGCTTCTGTTTTGTCCCAGATGCACAGTAGACTCTGTCCTTCATTGCAGTAATTAATTCTGATCTTCAATATTTAGCTTTCTCCTATTTTTTCCCCCTTTTTTGTTTCCAAAGAGAGTAGATTCTTCTTTCCACCTTAACATACTAAGTGAATCGCTTTTAATTTTGGACTTCCAAGAAAACATTTCGGGAATGTCTTTATAACTTTGTTTTCTGATACACTAACTCATCACTGGTTTCAGAGTCACACATCATCTGAACACCAAGTCCAACACAGACAAGCCAAGGGACCCTAATTTAGGCAAATGTTATCAGCCCTCTGACCTTTCTCATCAGCTTCCTGTGAATAGTAGTGCCTACTTCAAAGCACAATTGTAAGGATTAAAGCAGTAACATGTCTAAGGGGCCTACTTCTTATTACCAGCAATTTCAAACAGTTCTGCTCAACAGATGCTGCCTTCCATTTTTTCTATGGGAAGAGGCTGACCAGGTAGGGACTATCAAGGCAATTGACTTGCCTGAGAAGAAATGTAATGTATTACATTCAAAGTCCATAGAAAACAAGGTAGACAATAAGTGTAGGATACTTATTGGCCATCTAAGATGGTAATTTTTTTTTGCCTTTTTGGCTTTTACTAGTTTCAGTAGAAATTCAACCAAAGGCTGGCTCTGCCTTATCTTTTACAGACCTTTCCTAGAGGGATATAATATAATTTTCTTTTCATTTCTTTGGTCATTTTTCAGCTCTCTAAGGATTATATTTACTAAAGTATGTAGTTAATTTTTTTCTCTTTTCCCCCTTAAGAAAGCCCAGGATGGAATCTTAATTTCTTAAACACAGAGAGTTTTGTTAAATTCCTATCACAAGTTTTCATCACCTGTGATAAGAAAAGACTTCCAGAAAAGACCACAGAGACCACAGGATACCACTGCTCACAGACATTACTGTTTCTGAAAGGCAACTGAATAAGTTGCTAACTTCAAACATTGCCTTGGTTTCTTCATCAAAGAGTATAGCTATCTGAAAAAGTTTTATTTTTTTATTCCAACTTCTAGACCAATGTTTTTTTCTTTAACAAAAGCAAACTTCCTTTTCCTTTACTCATTCTCAGTGGGGAAAATCCTCATTCTGTTCCTAAAGCCCTGCCTGAGGGCAAAGTGCCATTTAACATAAATGGCAGCTCCAAATCTGGCCCAGAAATGTGGGGATAAGACAGGAATGAGACCTTCAACCAGGCCATGAAAGTTAATGTTCATAACCTTGGATTTACTTCCCATGGTGTTTAAGTTGAAAAATAAAAATATATCAGCATCTAAGCAAAACTCTTGTTATTTTTGCTGGCTTTATCATTTATTTGGAAAAAAATAGTGGGAGAAATGGGGCAGAAGACTGTTGAAGCTTGAACTAGAGTAACAGATCCATTCTGTTTTTCTCTAAAGAATTTGATCTAACATTTCCCACGTGTTTTGTTTCCATGAATTTTTCAGTCCTTCCTTGACAGACTTAACCACTGTGTATATCATATTTTTGTCAACCGAATACATTATTGTGACACTGATCAGATTTTCTGAATTAAAGCAAAATTGGCACAAACTATTAATTAAACTAGTAAGTTATATCAGTTCTTATAAATGTCCTTTAGTCACAGGTCATCTTGGTTAAATCCCTATTCTTCTCGTATTTAAAACTCAGGAGCGATAATCATTAATTGTTTAATTATCAAAGATTTGTGCCTACATCAGTTATATTTATTTAAACCTTAACTGTGAAAATTTTGGGAGATTATTATAATTCCTCTTCAACATCTCAAAATGAAAATTGTGGCCAGCTAGCAGTTATTTAAAACTACCAAAATATTAATAACAGATACTTTCAGATCAGTATGAATGATTTTCCTTTTCTCTCTTTCTTTACATCTCTTTTTTTCTCTGTATTTTCTAAATTTTATACTCTAAGCGTGTGATATTTTAGTAATAAATTTAAAATATTTTAATCAAATGAGGTATAAGCTAACTTTCCCCCTCACAGTTTTGTGGAGCAGATTAAGTTTGTACAAGATATGGAATAGAAGTAGTATTGTCATTGGGCAGAAAGAAGAGATGGACAATGCTCAGAGACCAATGATAGATAAGGATTATTTCACAGGAAATATCACCTGTGTGCTTAGAATGTGCTTATAACATATGGAAATTTCTATTCGCTGTAATTTTCCCAGCAAGGGTAATGCAAAAGCAAATTTATGTTTTATAGTGATGATTCCTACAGCTAATCTGCACAACTTATGATATTTTGCTAATATGTTCTTTTTGATTAATTGCTGGTTACTGCTCTGTCCAGTTCATTGGCTTTCAAACTTTTTTGTTCATAACCCACTGTAAGAAATATATCATATTCCTAGACCTACTTTAATACCTATATCTATATCAGTGCTTGTATCTATATTTATATAAAAGAAAATTGTTGTGCTATAACATCTACCTTTGCAACTCTTGTATTGTATTGTATTGTATTGTATTGTATTATATTGTATTGTATTGTATTGTATTGCATTGTATTGTATTGTATTGTATTCTATTCTATTCTATTCTATTCTATTCTATTTAAAAAGAGATACTGAACATGACTTACTGAATTAATTCTATGATGTATTCATTAATGGTGGTTCATGTTTTAAAAACACTAATTTTGTACATCTTTAAGTGACAAAGTTCCCCCTGCTTTAAAGCAGAGGTATAGCAAATATATCATTGCAGGCTTAAGATAAAAATGTCAAGGCCCAAAGAAATATAAAAGACAAAATAATGTTCTAGAAACAGAATAATCAGAACTTATTTAGGGAATTTTCGATGGAGGCAAGAGAGAACTGAAGATGTCTTCCTGAAGGATCTGAAGCCAGTTACTCTGTGGATAATGTTGGAAACACCAGAAATGGGTAATGATTAGTGGGTATGATATGGCCTTTCACATTTTGCTTGAGACTGAAATTTTTTATCCATTTCAAAATGATCAAACTTCTCAGTTTGTCTTTTTGCCTGTTTTATTTTTTATGACTTTCATGTCTTTCATCCTCCATTAATTTATAACCATTATACAGGGAGTTACTCTGATTTCTATTTCCTTCTTCTTTTGCCACAGTAGTGAGTATGGTATTCTGCAAAGACATATGTATCAGACATATTAAAAAATGAACTGATTTACTGAAATATATTTCTTAAAAAGCTGCAAGTGTGCAATTCTCTCCTCCTTATTCTCCAGCTCTCAGCACCAAAAGGTATAGTCTCTACTTAAAAGAGAGAGGGGTTTGATCTAAGACAGAACTTAATTCAAATCCTAGCTCCTGACACTGAATAGTCTTGTTACCTTTGAGAATAAAGTAACTTTTTGATTAGCCAGAATATTTTCATGGCAAGTGACAGAATGCCAAATCAACCTGGTTTGAGCAAAAGGGGACATTGTTGGCTCACATGACTGAGTCAGTATTTTGTGAATATTGACTCCAGGAATCTATGGTTCTTTGTATTAGAACTCTCTTCTTCTCTGTTGGCTTTATTCTCAATCTCACAATATCTCTCTTGTGGTAAAAAGAAAAAGATTTCTAATAACTTCAAACTTACATTCTAAAGCTTAACCAAGGGAAGAAGAATTGTTTTCCCAGTTATTCCAGAAAAAAATGACCCGAGGCTAATGCTGATTGGTTCTGATTTACCTGAGTTTGGTCATATGTCCATCTCTGAACCAATCTCTGTAGCAGAGGGGATGCATTCCCCTCATTTGCTAAGCCTGGAATAAGAACCCATCCCTAGAGCCAGGAGGAACCTAACTATCTGAACCACATGAATGGAAAGTAAGAGTTCCCCAAATTAGGAAATTAGGAAGATTAGAATATATGTATAAGGAGAAGAGACAAAAATAACAGATGTCTACTTTATCTCTTCACATCTTAAGGCCTTAGTTCCCATATATCTAACATATGAATGTTATTGCTTAAGGTTAGGGTGGGGATTAGAAAAAGCAAGCAACTAAAGACCATGGCAAGGAATAGATAATGAGAGAACAAGTGACAAATGATAAAACAAATGGAGTAAAATGGTAATAGATAAATCTGTGTAAAAAGGATACACTAGTGTTCCTCTTACTATTTTTATTTTTTTTCATTTCAGTATAAAAAATTTTCCTTTTTTTTTTTAAATAGTTTCTCAATAACTATTATAAATACTTCTCTCAAGCCAGCCCCAACGATATCTGTGGTCCTCCTAAGTGTGTAAGAATCTTACACTATTAACAAAGACAATTCAATACAGATATTGGGTGCCAGTGTGTTTAAACAAGTAATTTTTTAAAATTCACTGATGCTCAGTGAAGCTAGAGAAATCATTACATTCATAATTTGTGATCAAGCATAATAAATATTATAAAATACCAATCTGGGGAAATTCTACTGATCACCAGAGATTCTCAAAACTCCCTTGGAAAATAATCTTATTTTAGATGTCAGTATCTTAGTATTGGGTGGAGAAACTTAATTAACTACTTAGTGATAGAGTAAGTAAGAAAAAAAGACCCGAGGGTATTTTAAGGATAAGGGAGCAGGGGCTTGCCGTTCTTTCTCAAGACAGAAAAATGAGGAATAGAGAATGTCTAGGGACAATCAGAACCCACTTCGAATCTTTTAAACATTATTTATATTGGAATTTAGAAGAAATAAAATTTTTTATGAGTCATAAAAAGATGAATGTAATACAGTCTGGAATTTTCATTTGCCTATGTAGTCAAAAGAATCATAATGTGTCATATAATCAGATTTGAGTTGTACTTTTGATATGAACAGCTCTGGAATTCCCCTTCATGCTGAGGAATTAATGACTGGAATCCTCTGAACTGAGAGAGGCAAGCTATCCAAATCTTGAGGTCATCAGATTCACCAACCTATACTGAGGAGTCCATTTTCTCATAGCTGAAAGCCAAACCACCATTATGGGCCCTGGAAAATGTGGCTACATTTACAGTGAAATTTGAGCAATTTGCATAAAAGTGGAACTCAGGATTCAATGTCTGTGTTCTCAAGACTTACTAGCCTAAAAAATTTGTCAGTCACTTTTTACACTATTTAGCTCACTAAGTGGGGGGAAAGGGAATGTGGAAATGGGCATGAAGAAACAAGAAAAAAAAAAGAACAGTGAAAAGAAAAGGGTAAGCACTAGTGTTAAAACTGACCTATTTTTTTTCACTTGGGCCAAACTGACTGAAAGTTAAGGTTTCTGAAAGGAAAATAAGAACCTATATGTTTGAATAACATAAATATTTAGACCAGAAGAGAACCTTTAGCTTAGACTGATCTAGTTCTTGTTATGTAAGTGAGAACACCAAGGCTTAAAGATGTTCAATAATGTGGCTAACATAGTGCCTAAAAGAAAGAGAACTCTAAGGTAAGAAACTCACTTTCCTGAATTATAAAGAAAAATAAAAAATTTACTTACAAAAATGCATAATTTGGCATAGATGCACAGATAAAAAACAAATGAACCCTTAGGATGATCACAGAGCCAAAAATGTTAATTGCTTAAGAATTCTATGTCTTACCCATTAGTTTACCTTATTTAGAACTACAAATCAGAAATGGGTTTGTCGGCATTTATTTCCAAATTCCTCTTGAATGAAGACCAAGGGCAAATGAGAGGAGTTGGGTATCTAATGGGGGTTAATTCTCCTTGGAGAAAACTCAAAGTAAGGTTTCCCTTTTAAGTTCCAGAACCTAGACATTGATAGAAAGCAGAGTTTGCCACCTCCAAAATATGTCTTTTGGGGATATTGATTATTTTTAAAAAATACAAAAGACTCAGTAAGAGCCTTTGACCCTTCCCCTTTACCTGCCCAAAGAAATTCAGGTAACAAAACCTTAAAGGAAAGGAGCTGTCACTATAGCATCACAAAATGAACTAAGTGTGACAGACAGAGAGGAATCTGCAAAGTCTGTTTGTTAGAATCCCCTCTGTGTCCCATTATTTCTGGGTGGTCTGGCAAGAATTTGTTTGCCAAATGTTTGCTATTTCTCATTACCTGTTAATTGCCTACTTTCCCTTTGAAGTGTCAGACTCCTGCCTTTCTCTCCTTCGTCCAGAACAGTATATAAGCCTCAACTGGCTGATTTCTCCTTGGGTCTCATATTCTTAGGGACCCCTTCCCAATATGTACCAACATAATAACTTTGACCATTTTCTTCTGTTAATCTGTCTCATGTTGATTTGATTATTAGACCAGCAGGAAGAACTTAGAAGGGTAGAAGGAAAACTGTGTTTTCTCCCCTACAACATAGAAAGCCTTTGAGTAGCATTGCCAGATGTAGTGTGTATTTGCTGGGTTTGGGTTGTCTGCATTTGTTCCTCTTGATTTGGTGACACATTCTCATCCCTTTGAAGGAATTCCCACTTCATCGATGTGTGTGCTGAGATCGTCTATCCGGGTGCCTCTAGTCAAGTGGTAGGCCCATGACTCAAGCTAAGCCAACTGGATTCTCTCTTGAAGGACTTTAAATTTGGCGTCAAAATACAGAGATATAAAACCTGTAGAGGTATTTAGTTTTACATGAATTAAAAGAGACTCCATCATTTCTTGCCACCTGGACTCCTACTTCCTGTCCCTGATCTACACCTTTCTTTTTTGTTTAGTAGAGCTAGCCAATATCATTTTAATTCATGTATTTTGTTTAAATCTCAGCCCTGAACTTAGTATGGGAAATACTGTATCTTAAGACCTACCACATTGTCTGTACTTAGATAACCTTCAAAAATATCTTTAGAATAAATGCCATAATCAAGGCAAATATCGACTACCATTAAAACACATAGGAGATTGATCACCTTTCATGGTCTTAAGTACATGTAGGGAAGATGTGCCAGAGGAATGTGATTGAATAAGTCATCTTTTTAACCTCCCATAGTGCCTTATATAGAGTCGGTTCTCAATAAAAGTTTGACTCAAAACCGTGAAATCTTATAAAAATGTGTTTCAGTGAAAATCAAAATGATACACTTTTACTAATACTTTTTTACAGCCTTCTAAGATTTGTTGTATTGTACTGACTAAGCCAACGTAGATGGAAAAAAACAATTTTAATCCTGACAAAGTTGGGAATTTTCAACCCCTTTTCACTTTTGCCATCAAGTAAGGTTACTATCCGCTGAGAGCGGGAGAGCCGAGTTCTTCCTCAGTCAGGTCTAAGGAATAACACAGTCCTGCCTTTCTTTGAGTGCCAGAGCCATAACAGGAAAGGTTAGAGAAAATCCTCAGGAAGAAATGCTAATTTGATCCCTCTCCACAATATGTCAACACTCTGCAGCTCTGTGTTTTTAGATTCTGACACCGAGTTATTATCAGAGTAGAGGAGGTCTTTTGGGTTACAAACAGGACTTAAAGTTATTTACTGGGCCTATGTAAGATTTGAAGAACTGTGACAATGTATTTCTTTCTTTCTTTTTTTTTTTTTGCCCACAACCTTCTTACTCTTTGCTTCTGAGCCTAAAATAATATATATTTTTCTTTTATTACTGAAGGCAAAGCATTGGGAAAACTATGTATTTATGAAAATTTATATCAAAAAAACCCTGAAGTATAGACTATTGCCAACAGTTTACCACTTTAAGATCATGAAAATAGATTAGAATAATATCCTGAACCCAAGCAACAAGTGCCTAGACATCTGGATGTTATAAGCATTGACTATTAAGTACCAAGGTGCCTAAAAGAAGTTATAGATAATTTGAAACACATTTTAATGTGAATAAAGTCAGTCATAAGATTTTGTCAAGTGAGACAAATGACATGATAGTACATGTCAATGACAGGATAAAATGGATGAACTGTTGAGGATGTGCATTTGAGTTGCTTTTTGGTTGCCAGTTGGAAAAATCATTTACTCTTTAAATTTTGGTTTCTTCATCTCTAAAAAGAGAATATGAATTTTATGGGATTATTCTGAAGATTAAATGGAATAATATAAATGACAGTATTTCTCTACTATAAGATGTTCTACCGCAAATGATAATAAACAAAAAGCAGGCGGCGGAGGGGAAATCACTTTAAAAGCAAAGATGTCTTCACAAATAGGGCAAAGGATTCAAACCACACCACAGCTTTTAGAGAACTCTGCATCTTTGCTGAGAATCTTTTTTGTAACTTTTCCTACCCAAAGTGGTGTTTTTTCTGACTACTCTGCTTTTTTGTTTGTTTGTTTGTTTATATTCTCACCACTTCTAGGTGAGGGGTTGAAGCTCAAGCACAGGAAAGGAGAACGCTGGGTGAGGGAACTTGGAGGGAGAGCTGTGGTTTCACTTTCATGTCAGAACTGGGATGGTCCCAGAAAAAATGCCCTCTGAAGATGACAGTCTCAATTCCTGGAAGGAAGGAAGGAAGGAAGGAAGGAAGGAAGGAAGGAAGGAAGGAAGGAAGGAGAGAAACAGAACTAGGGCTCTGGGCTCTTGGTGAAATAATAACCAGCAATGGCTTTGTGGCTTCTTAACCATCTCCTTACTCTACCCATTTTAGTTTGCTCCAGAACCTTCTTCAAGTGCCATCTTGGATTCTCTTCTTGGGCAGGTGGTGGTGACAAGGCTGATGAGTTTATTACTGAGAAGATGTTTAGGGGTAGGCCAAGTAAGCTTCATCTCTTCTTTCTAGGTCCAACGGCAGGAATCTAGCCCCTTTCACTCTCCAAGGAAACTTTCTGTAGAAATTGCAGAGCTCCCAACTGTCCCAGATGCTGCCAGTGATCATTCTCAAGGCTTTAACTATAGCTTCTGATGGCCTCTTCTTCACATTTCTCTCCCTCAATCTTTCATGTCCTCTCTCATTCCCCTTACATCTGCTTCTAGGTCTATAAAAATATATAACACATAGTGTGCTGATTTTTATCAGCCCTAATAGCCTCATGAAAAAGAATAAATAAAGAAGGAACCAGAAAAATATTTGTATATATCATAAAGAACACTTGTAATTTTTCCATTTGCTCTGCTTGATTACTAAAATTTTAAAGTCTAAAGATTGTCAACCAGTCTGTTAGTTTGTCAATAATCACATAACAAACGTTCACAGAGAACAAAGCATTTGACTAAGGAAGATTATTAAAAACAGGCAGTGCCCTCCCTCGAATATTTAAAAATACCTTAAAATGCTTACGATAATTAAAATTTCCACTAGATTTTATTTTTAAAGGTCATTTTATAAAACTACCAGATTAATCATGTCAATGAAAAAATATTTTTTTCATTGGGATTACAAACTGATAAGCTCAATGTAGAAAAATAAAATTGGTTTACATACAGATATAGAGAACACACTTAGTCTTACCTCCAAGAGTTAACTGCTAAAATTAACTTGATCTATTTCTTTCATGCTATTTATATTATTTCTCAGAATTGTGTCTGTGTTATAGATACCATTTTCTAATCTGTTTTTTCACTTGTTATGAGCATTTCTCAACCATTAGAGAACATTTATGTATAGGGTTTTAATGAATATCTATTAAATAGTAAATAATGGTATATTTGTAAATGAAATAATGGACAATCATTGAAATTATTCATGAAAATTTTTCTAATTATATATAATTAATATATATGATTTTAAGACAATATTTACTAGTACATTAATATATACTAATATCTAAGTGAAAGGTACATCTAGAGGTGGCTTTATGATCTTTTAAATAATTGATGTGATGAATATTTCTGTGCCTTAATCTGTCTGAATCTTGGATTATTTCCTTAAGACATATTTCCCAAATGAAAATATTAGATCAAATTATTAGAATTTATTTTTCTGTTATAATTATTTGGAGATCTCGATACATGGGACCATAGTAAATTTTAAATACTAGGACAATTTTACATCAATCTGCATGGAGGCCATGAAAAAATAAGAATTATTTTTAACGCATTACTCATTTGTCCCGAGAATACTCACTAGCGGCACTAGCGGCTGCAGAATTTACCCCGAGATAACATGCAGATTACAGCCCTAAGTTTACCCCCAAAGTCTGCCATGAAATATCTCACTTTTATTATTATTTTCACATTGCTCTAATATATCAATAGTCTTTGGAAGCCAATGACATCATTCTACGTATAGCATTTTGCTTTTAGTAGTGATATTTCCATTTACAAAATATAGTAATTCTCAATTGTTGAAAATGTCAAATCCTAAAAAATGTATTATTCCTGTGCATGATATTAACATCATTCTCGAACAGTTTTTAGCCAAAGATTTATTTGATGAATCTGATTTATGTATACATTTCTATTACATTGGAATTAGAGACAAGTTCTGTTTAGAAAGAACTCCTAGAAAGGTTTTTATATTTTATTTTCTCATTGAAAACCAGTTAGATTTGCTTCAGCCTCAAAGAACATGTTTATATAGAATTAAATTAATGCTGGCAGTGAGCTGCATTTTTTTTCCTAAACAGGAAATGGATTAATAATAGGTAATGTTATTTAATATCTTACCTGTGCTCCTCTAAATCCACTACATGTTGGATCTCACTCAATCCTCCCAACAACCCGACAGGTAGGCACTACTATTAACCTAATTTAACAGAATAAGATGGTGAAACTCAGAAAGTTGAAATAACTGGCCCAAGGTCACAACTAGGCATGGTCAGTATCAGGATTTGAACCTATGAAACCTGACTCCAGGAACTTCACACATAACTATCACTTACCCACTATAAAGAGAAATTCTTCTGCCCTCAAGGCAGAAAAGTAGCAACCTTCCCCCTGTAGAATGTTAACTATCACCTGTTTTCTTCCATTAAAGAAGATAACCTAAGTTGGATGCCAGCTAAAATTAAAGCAATTACAGAGCACATTGGAGAGGCTGAATTAGGATGCTGATGAGAGGAGGGGATGTTCATGAGAAGGAAATTTCAGGGGAAAACCACAGAGGGGTGTGGTAGAGGAAAGTCCAAAATATTCACACATTTATTGCTTTCAACTGTCTGCAAGTTCAACAAGAGAAAACAGAAGATAGCAAGAAAGATCTGTAATTGAGATAAAAGATTTCTTGATATTAAACTCAATAAAGATACTTCAAAGGAAACGTAGTATTGTACAGTTTGATTTAGATGAAGTGTGGGAAACGGGAAATAAGAGTTAGTTGAGTAGGAATAGCACATCCACTGACTTGTAAGTGCCCTTGGAAAGGACACGTATCTTTTCCTGTGTTAATATCCTATCACTCAACATGCTGCCTGGCATACAGAAGCCTTCAATAAATGGTTGATGAACAAAAGTGAATTACGCTACTTGCCAGGAAGCCTCTGAGGTCAACCGTCCAGTGGAGGACAAGGAGAAACCATCCTAACTAGACATGAGGAGTATGAGATCAAAGGAACGGGTTTGTAGAAAGAGAGTGGACATGCAGGAAGAGTGAATCAAAGTTGAAGTTCATGCACAGATTGGAAGAAACAAGGACTAAATAAAAAAGATAATTTCTTCTTGTAGCGATGTAAGAAAAAGTATCCTGGAATTTGGTAAATTACTACATGAAAACCAGGGCTAACAGAATCTTCTACCCTGTCCTCGAATCCAAGACTTTAACATAGAAAATGCTTTCATTATGTTTATAAAATTAGTGATTTTAATTAGATTTATATTAACATTTTAAATTTTTATTTAAGAAATATTTCTCAAGCAAATTTTCATTAAAATAGAGAGAAAGGGACTGACAACAAGAGGGTAAGGAAAAGGTCAAGGAAAGGGAGATGGAACCCCAAGGATACTTAAGCCAAAGCAGGCCCAGAATCTTAAAGAAAAGTTATGCATGTGGACATTTAACCTCTCATGATTTGTGCAACGTTAATATATTACACTGGGTGTAACTTTTATAGGTTGTAACTTTCTACTTATTACTTGATAAGTTATACCTTTTCCAGTTGGTAGCTATGGATTTTATGCTGTTCTTGCCCACAAATCTTAATATGGTACCTGTATCACTAAATTATAAATGGTGCTGATAAGATTATAATAATAATGATAATGAAGAAATTTTTCCAAATACATCTACTTATATTCCAATCAATTCAAGGTTTACTTGAAACATTTGACAATTTTGTAGGTCTGCTCTTCTCAGAGTTTAAATAAATATTCAGAATCTAGCTGAGACAGAAAAAGTTGAAAATCACATGATGTCACTTATATGTGGGGTATAAACCTTAAAGCAACAAATGAGCAGAACAAACAAACAGACACTCATGGACATGGACTATAGATAGCCTAGTGGTTACTAGTGGGGCGGGGGAGGAGGGGGAGGTAGACAGTGTAAAGGGGGTCAAATATAGGGTTTAGGGGAGGATGAAGTGGGTAAAGGGGATCAAATATATAGTAGCTGAAGAAAACTGGACTTTGGGTGGTAATCACACAATAGAATATACAGATGTCAAATGATAATGTACACCTGAAAATTATATAATTGTATTAACCATTGTTACCCCAATAAACAACAACAACAACAAAAACAACAAAAACAATCTGGCTGTATTTATTAGGAACAGTGTTAACTGGTTGATAAGAATGTAGCTTTTAAGACCTGATTTCCAGCCCCAGCTCTGTCACTTACTGGCTGTGAACTTGAGGAAAGTTAACTAAGCTCCAGCATTCTCATTTTTAAATGGGGATAACAATATCTATTTAATAAGGTTGTTATAAGACATAAGTAACATGATTTATGTAAAATGCTTAGCACAGTGTCTGGTGCTGAGTGGGCAAAAAATAAATAATAGCTGCTGCTGACCCTAATTAAACTTTTTGGAATTTGCAAAGTAGATCATAACTATTACAAGAACAGGATTCCTCATGAGACTTCCATAACTTCCTGGAGATGGGAGGCCAGAAATTCTCTGGGAACTGTTGAAATGTTTGCTTCCAGATCTGATGAAGTCCAGGGCTTGTGAAAAATGCAGAAGTAAAAACCATTAACTAACATCTGCAGAAATTATTATATATGAATGGATAAAAATTTGGGATCAGTTCTCATTGGATCCCAACAAAATTCCACTTCTTCATGTGTAGTTTCTACATTTATTTTGTACTTCTGCTTTGGACTTCACTCAGATCTTCTCCTGTCAATATTTGTGAGCTCTCCTATGGCCACATGGACATATTTATTCTGTGTTGTACATAGAAGTTAAAGGCTCAATTATAAAGGGATAAATATAACCTCAATTAGAAGAAACTACATATTATTTGATTTAACAGTAAAAAGCAAATGTGTGACTCAGTGGTGAATTCTTCTTTTTCCTTTTTGTTGGCTGTTTGGTTGATTGAAAGCAGGGGAGGATGGCCTCTCCAGTTTTCCTCTTGATCCTGTGCATTGGTCCTTTGGTTCTAAAATAAACATATGATCCCCCTCACAAGAAAAAGAATAATTTGTAACTGTGTGATGACAGATGATAACTAGACTTATTGCAGTCACCATTTAGCCATATACAAATATCAAGTCATGGTGTTATACATTTGAAACTAATAAAATGTTATATGTTAATTATATCTCGATAAATATTAAATAAAATAGAAACATGAAAGCAAAATTCAAAATATGTTCCAACAAACCCTCATTACAGAATAATATAATTACATGAAGCCACTGGACAGAATTCATAGAAAAATTTCACTACTACTAATATAAATAGCAAAGCCTGAATTTACATACATGTGATAATTTATATACATGTGACTAAGGCTGAATTGAATACTTTTTATAAGTGAAGCTCGCAGTTTACAATTGAATTCACTCACCAAAATTTTTTTTGGTCAATTTAAACTAGGCAGAAGGTTGGCTGCTTTAAAAGAGACGGGAAGGCATAGACAAAGGTTATCAGCCTTCCTTCTTGAGGCACAAATTAACTTTTTAGCATCCACTTTATAGCACGGGCCATGTCTCCTGCCTGTAATTTAATACTCTAGGAAAGTAATAAAAAATTTTAAAGGAAATGTATATGATACATTAGCTGGTAATTTTTTAAATGAAGTAAATTTAAAAAAGGTACTACCAGCAAAAAAAAGGCAAATAAGAAACCGGAATAAAAATAGATAAGATGGAGCGAAAATGAAAGTTATGAAAGAAAACTAAATGAACTGCACAAATATAAGTTAAGAAATATAGATTTAAAAAGTTATATAAATTAATAAGAAAAGTTAAACAGATTTTGCATGATTAAACTAGAAGCTAAAAGATTTAAATAAATTAATGATATTGTTACAGTGAAATCAGTAATTTATAGAGTAGTTATTAAAAGAACATAAACCAAATGGGTGTACGTGTGTGTGTGTCTTGTTTGTTACGTTAAAATTATAATTCAGTTCAAAAGCTTATTGCACTCATATGAAGGCAGAGTTCTCAGTGAAAAAGTTACAAAGCTCGGCTTTCTGCCCCATTTTCGCTCTTCCATGCACAGGTATTTTCATGAGTCCCGTGGGTTGAAAGATGAGAGCTGACGAAGCAAAGCAAGGCTGCAGCTGATTATGCCTCCCATAACTGTCTCCTATCGACATAGTCTTGACCATTGAGAGACACGTGCTCACTGAGGGTGAAAACCAGTACCTGCTCAATAAATGTGGAGCCAAGAATTCTATTGCCTCAGCCCCACCCAGCAGAGACAAACACATTATGAAGCCTTTCCAATTTTACATAATTTTGGCGGCAGTCATTACATGGGAAAAAAAATTCACTATTCAGATTCTATTTCACCTGATCTGGACAATCTTTTCTGCCTGAGCATAATCAAAGCTATATTTTTGCCCCCCAAAAAACATGGATGAAAATTTAGCTATTATTTATTGATAATAAAACTTCAAACGTTCAAAGCTGAGTTAGATATGATTCTTTTAACTCTTTGGAAACAGGAATTAGCATCAAATAGCTCAAAAATGTTATTTAATATAAGAAAATAAATGTCACTGATTAAAAGAGCTCTAACACAATCCTGTATTGCGAAAATTTTTAGTTTTCTTGTAAAATCTACTGTGTTCTCATATTCTTTGCTTTGAAAATGTCTTATTATGTTATAACTCTAATCTCAAATTATTTTGATTAAATTCTTTGTTCTTTTATAATTTTATTTTTAACTAGATGAACATATATTAATTTTTGAAGCTCTAATTACACATCACTATTTTAATGTGTTTTCTTCATCAGAAATCTCAACATTCCTTCCAACTATGAAACATCTCACCTTAAACTACCTATGTAGATAGATAGAGTTCAGTCTTCTCCAGTCCCTAGTGTATAATCAGTCACTAGTGAGGATATCTCCCTGTTTATTTTTTTTCTAGATATTGAAATATTACCAAACCTCCCTTAAAAAATATTGCAAAGCTTTGTTTGAAAGAGAATGATATCATTTGTAGCTATTACTGGAAAAGTTTGTCATCACCTCTGTAATAGTCCTCCTGGTTATTTCATATCTTGGCAGTGGTATGCCCTTCAAAAAACACAAGTAAGTAATGGAATTGAACTCTCCCCAGTATTCCTAAGAACCTATTTTTGTTCTAAAACTTTCTCCCTTAGATTTTGTCCTTCAGGGTTAAAGAAGTACAAATTAGTAGTTGATAGTTGGTCACAGGGATGGAGAGCATGACAGAGGGAATGCAGTTAGCATTATTATGATGGCTAGGTGGAGGGCCAAGGGAGGGAGGGAGCAATTGGGCGGATTGTTTTATGAACTATATAAGTGTCTAACTAATGTACTGTATACTTGAAACTAATTTCAATAAATAATTTTTTTAAAGCCTATTCTTGCCTATATTCTGTCAGAGAGTGCACAGAAAATGTTTCCTGTAATACAAATGTATTTAAAGTTACTCATGGGTGTGGCAGAGATATTTAAGAGTCTCACAGAACAACTTATTAGCATAATAGTGCTAACAGTCCTGTAGGAAGTCACTGGAATACACAGTACTAGAAATTCACAGCCAGTCTAGCAACAGTATGTATTGGATATCTAGCCATGAACTAGGTAGGTGCTGACCTGATGCAGAGGTGAGGAAAGTTAAAATACCACAACAATCACTCACAACGAACAGTTGGGGGGAAAACACATCTTTGTAAGGAAGTTAGATTTCTATAATGGAGGGTTCATTCTTGAACTTGTATGAGAAAGAAAATATGTGTGATATTTAAAAAGAGTTTCTCTAGTAATTCCTATACTGTGAGATTCTAAAATGTATTCAATTAGTTCCATAGAAATTTCTCTTTCTTAACAAAATTTTCACTTTTTTAACTAAACTGTCTTGGCACACAGAATGACTACGTGAGATACAAATCAAGATACAGAGAAATAAGTCAAAGTACATTAAGGAAAAACCATAAAGTTGGATTTAAAGCTATATAATAAACATTTACATAGCATTTACTATGGATCAGCCACTGTTCTCAACACTTCATATATTTTAACAAATTTAATCCTCCTGAGAAATCTGAGCTGAGTTTTACTATGAATTGTATTTTTCAGATGCAGAAACCCAAACACAGAAACCAGCTTACCGTCACCGAGAGCAGTGATTTTACCCCAGGGAGATGGGGTCCAGAGCTGCTGGCTCCTAAGCACTCTGCTAACACTGTCTCTTAATATTTTCCCTTGCGCTTCTACATGTTTGAGAGCACGAAATTCAGGTCTGATGTCTCCAAGTGGAACAAAAACAAGACATTTTTTGAATCAACACTGATTCACTAGATCTATCAATAAGAACAGGTAGAATCAATAAGCAATACAGGGATGAGAAAAATTAAAAGAAGGCAGGTAAGCATGACTACTATCAAAACAGATGCCAATTAAAATCAAAATACAATTTTAAAATTATCATTAAGGACTAAACATTTAAGCAGAACCAGAAAAAATACCCCACAAAATGTTTAAATGTAATTCTTAAGGGAAAAACATCAGTGGAGAAAAATAATCTGGCTTTAGCTTTCTGGTAAAGATCTTGGAAGTCAGAGTCCTTATGCTACATGAAAAAAAAAATTGAATTTACTAAAGATGCCAACTGATGTGCTTTGTTTAAAGATAAATTTCAAATGGTTAACTTAGACCTAAGTACACAGACTCAATATCATTTGGACATGGCATATATGTCTGTCCTAGCAAAGATATAATTTTCTAGCATGTTAAATACATTTTAACAATAATATGCTTTGAATAGATTAGCAATGATACCAGTATAATAATTCTTATGTTTACTCAGTGTATCTCTAAGCCTATGGTAAAAATCAGTGCTGTCAGTTTCAACTGTAAAACTTGTCATAATAACTTGCCTTTATTCATATAGTATGAGCTACTCCACTAGGCATTGCCTTAGTCTGAATGTTGAGTACATGTATTTTTAAAAATCAACACATGAAGAAGGCTGTTTCACTTAGCAAATTAATTCTTGTGTAATCAATACACAAGGCATGAATCCAGCTCCTAGAAAAATGCTTGACACACACAGTATTACTTGACCAATAACTCTTGTATGAATGAATAAATAAGTCCCTCTGGCTACTGAAGCAGAAAAGCAGACAAAGTGTGTTTTCCTTGAATATGATGACATAGGCACTCGGGTTATTCTCCCAACTTCCTATTGAAGAGTAGCAGAAAATAACATCTCAAAATATGCCACTTTGGCACAAGGGTTATTTTGAGCTGAAGTTAATCGAGATGAAGTAGATATAAGAAAAGCCCTTTGCTCTCCCCTATTTGCCTTAAAGCAAGACATAAATTTGTAAAGTTGTTCCTGCATCCATCTTTACCAGAAAGGACAGAGTTAATCACTGGAAACAACTCTAAACCCTTTTCATCCTGGGGACAGCACCAGAAGAATCTATATAACAGACTTTACCGACTACCCTTTATCGTCCATTAATATCCCCATACACTTACCTTTGCATTATTTGCCACCCTAGAAACTCAGTCTTTTACTTTTGTCGTGTCACTTCTCTACAAATGTATTTTTCCTTTGTGAAGATGCTGTATAAGCCTAATTCTTAGCCATCCCTTTGAGTTACTCATCACTGAGTACTTCCGTGTGTGTGTGCAATGCACCTGTTCATTAATTTCTGTTAGTTGTTCTCTCATCAATCTGCTTTTTGTCAGTCTTATTTTCAGGACACTGGTAAATGAATCTAAGATGGGTAGAGGAAAGAGAAATTTTTTTCTCCCTACACTATTAGAACAAAATATAAAAACAGAGGAGGGAGATCACAGCAGCTCCAGAAGATAAAATAAAATAATAAAATATAAGCTAATTTTTACAAGAAATCAGTGTTTACCCAATTATGTAATTAAGTTGATAAAAACATAATGAATTAATATTATGGCAGATTCCACCTCCTGAACCAGGATTATCCCCTTCTTATAGTCCTCAACTCAGGAACAATGAAAGTGCATTGATTTTGGAGGTAAATTGGAACTGTTTGAAACTCCATTCCTCAATTCGTTTTGTCTCTGAAACCATGGTGCACCTGAATGTACCTTCAGTGTACCAGGGCCACAGACCTTCCTCCCAGAGTGGATAGTAAAACAAAGCTGAGAAGAGAGGGTAGAAGCAGAAGAAAAGATTGTACTCTGGACTCTCAGAATAGCAGATAGCTGGCTAGTGCAGGATAATACATGTCTGGACAAAGCTGTTTCCCTAAAGATTCATATTCTTTTCAGTTTTCAGAAATTTGAAACTCCGAGTGCCTGAACTTTCAATAGATTGTTACTGGAATAATAAACCTCATAATATTTCCTATTCCTTCAAAATCCATTTGTTCTCCATACCATGTAGTGATGTCACTGTAAGAAAATTTTTTCTTAGGTCTAGAAATGGATTGACCTTTTTATGTTTTCTAAAGCAGGTATTTTTCAATAATGGTAGTACTACCCCTTGGGGGATATGTTGAAACTTTTGGGATTATGACCATTACCAGAAGAGGACCCCTGTTATTTCATGCTGATGTCCTGCCGCGTGTGGAACAGTCCAGCACAATACAAAATAATCTACCCAAAATACCAACAGTGCTTCTGTTGAGAAACATGGGCCCTGGAGCATATGTCATTAATTGAAATGTTACACAGAGTCCCAAGATGTAAAATAAATAAGAGCAAAGCTCGGTAATTGAAATAACTAAACTTTGATGAGATGCCATAAAAATCCCAAAGAAAGTAAAGAGTTTCACTCTCACCCATTATCATTTAATATTGTTTCTGAAATTCTGACTATGCATAAAAATAAGAAACAAACAAAAGAATTCCTTAAAAATTGTTAGAAATCATTAACTTATTGAAATGGCTGCACACAGAACTCAGGTAATAGTAGCTTTCTGTGCTAATAACAATAGGAGAATCAAATGACAATATAATTCATGATAACAGTAAAAATGCAAAATGCCTGAAAATAACCTTGATTAGACAAGCAAAAAAATAGCAAAAAATAGCAAATAGCGAAAAAATAGCAAAAAAAAAAAAAAGAATAATAGAAGACATCATTGTCCAGGTTGGAAAAATAAATGATTGCAAAGTCATGTCTCCTTTATCAGTCAATTTATTGATTTATTGCAATTCCAATCTATATAGTCCCTATTTTTCTTTAATTTTTTTTTTTTACTTTACAGTATTACTGGTGCATATATCTGAGAAAATAAGTATGAAATATAATGAAGAATTTATCTGATCTTTGTCTCTGGTTCCTGTGAGGGAGCCTATAAATCTTTGAAATTTCCTGAGTGAGAGGAAATTTCCTGAGAGAAAATTGAGAGGAAATTCTTGAGTAAGAGGAAATTTCCTGAGTGATATTTACGGTGAACTCGCTGACCACACCTGAGTTATGCTGATGAGGTGACTCATGTAGGACTCCTGGTTAATTTCAGGTTAGGAGCTGGTCATGCCAGAAACCATGTGATTAGAGTTGTGGCTTTGAGCCACACAATATCAATTTCATTTCCTGACCTCTGAGAAGGGGATGAGTGGCCAGTGATTCGATCAACCATTCCTATCTAACAAAAACTCTGAGTACCTGAAGTTTGGGTGAGCTCTTCTGGTTGCTTATCAGACATTGATGTTTCAAGAGAGTGACATGTCCCAAAGACATAGAAGCTTCACTTTTAAGACCCTTTCAGACCTTGTACTATACATCTCTCCCTTTGGCTGGTCCTCATATGTATCTTTTATAATAAAACTGTAATCATAAGTATTGTGTTTTTCCAAGTTCCCGATAAATATGCTAGCTCAAGGTTTCCAAATTCCCAGTCATTCCACTGAATTATTGAACCTGAAGATATCATGGGAACTCACAAATTTGTACCTGGTCAGAAATACAGGTGGCCTGAGAACCCTGGAGTTTGTGGCTGGCATCGGAAATAAATAAAGTCTTGTGAAATGGAAAACTGTGCCTTAACTTATGAAGTTTGCACTAACTCCAGGTAGTCAGTGTCAGAATTACACTGCAGAAACAATAGCAAATAAATTTTTTAGTTCAGGCAGTAAAAATCAATTATATCTTTATATAGGGAGAATCTATTTTTGTCCCATTGATCTGCTTATGTATTCTGTAAGACTTTATTTTATTGGAGGAATCCCAACCCATAATTCCCTTGTGTTGAAGACAATTATTCGTAGGTCTTTTATGATTCTGCACATTCATTGCACAAAGACTACCTTGGTTATAGACAATTATGGATATTTGTACAGTAAACAGACTTGGAAGATAGGAATAGTCTTTCTCAGAATAGCAAAAGCAGGCATGCTTATTGCTCATAATAGAAGATTTCTCTAAGTTCAACATTTCTCCCTGATGATGTAACCCACTGTGTGTTCAGGTGTCACCTGACACATTTCATGTTATCTTGTGAGAATTGGGGCTCAGAAAAACTGGTGCAAAATAATTTTGATACTCTGGCTATTGATATTGCTGTAATAAAGTCTCTCAGACCCAGGAATTTTGTGTATTCTACTAGCACCCATAAAACGATGACAGACTAGTATTTTAGTTTGCAGGTAAGGTAAAATCTGACATCTTAATCTTCTTGCACCTGCCTTAACACAGAATTTTTGGCAAAGCATTATAGCTACTCTAGCCCTATCTTCCTCCTCAAGAACAAAATATAAATATGATCTCAGATACATTTACTCTGGTCACATCTCAGGAAGCTAAACGTAGTTAAGGATCTTTCCTAAAGAGTGGCATATAAAACATTTGGAAAAGTTAATGAGAATTGAGTAAATGTAAAAATTTTTGAAAGCGTTGGATTGATTTGAATTTATAAACTGAGACATAAGTGGAATAGTGTTTGAGTTATGTGATATCCTGGTTTGGGAGTGGTTAAGAAATATGAAACTTGAGTTAGTTGAATCAAAAAATATGTCTGAATAAATGAACCATCAATTTATATATAGAAAATTATAAATAGGGAGAGAGGCAGTTAGATGATAGATATTTAGGTAGGTAGATGATAGATAGACATAGATGATAGATGGATACATAGGCAGATAAATACATAGTTAGTATCTTCTAAAACCTGCGGAGAGCAATGTAGCTGGAAAACAGAAAAAATCAGGGATCAGAAAATGAAAAACTTTAGGAACCTAATAAGAGTTCTCTCCACCCTCCCTCTCAAAACTGGCTTTCTCTGCTCCATTTGCATAGCATACTGTTTTCATGGTGCAGTTCCAGCCCCATACAGAGACTATCTGTCCTTCCTAGAAGCCCAATTCCCTACTCCTATAAGAAATGCATGAGTCTGCATTGGGTCAGATGTCTAATTCTGATCTATTCAAGTCTGCTAAGAATTAGAGTCATGTAAAAAAAAAATATACACACACACACACACACATGTATATATGTATGTATGTGTGTGTGTGTGTGTGTGTGTGTGTGTATATATATATATATATATATATATATAGAGAGAGAGAGAGAGAGAGAGAGAGAGAGAGAGAGAGAGCTTGCCACAGTCGTGAGTATGAGCTCTGAGAGAAAAGAGATTAGGCAGACATTTCGAAGAGTGTGTAGTAGAGCAAGTAATTTGACAAATTTAGCAGAATGACTAATTGTCTCGACAGACAGGATGCATGTTAAACACATACCATAGACTGTAAGGCGCGCATTTACTTATTTGCATATTTCTCATGTGTTCGAGTGTCAAATAAACACACACTATTCAGATTAGAAACTACAAGGGAGTTAGTTCCTGGTATCTATTTGATGAGAAGCAAATATCCCGATATATATGCTAGCTCAAGGTTTCCCAAAGCAAGTCCTAGAAATAGAGTGGTAGTCTACAGCCACTCAGATATTTGAGAAATGCAGAGTTAAATACCATAAAACAGGTTTTTAAAACAAGCTTGCATTCTTATAAATATCTAAAATCCTTAATACACAAATGATCACTAAAAATCTCCAAGAAAGGGATTTAGTACGAAAGATTTCCCAAACATATTTAACTAATTTTCAGTGGATCAGCTTGGGTTATTTGAACACTAACTATATGCTGCCTACAGAAGTATTTTCCAGATAAAAGCTGAATATAATTATACAGCTTCTTGGACAACCTTGAATAAAATCCTCTGATTTTTGACAAAAAAAAAAAAATGGGTTGTGTTCTTACCTTGTTCTATTTTTAACACAACTAGCCTCATGCAGAGAGAGAATGTATGTCTCTTATTATAAGTACAGTATTTATATATTAAAAATAGCTTAAATAAGTTGACATAAACTCAGTTGTTTTTTTTTTAACTTAATGAGTCATTCTGTTAGGACTGCTAATGTAATCGTCGAGTGGATACCTTATGTGACGAATCAGAAAACTATTGATATAAATGCAGAACTGATTGTTGACTCTATATTGGGGGCAAAATGTCTACATCTGCCAACTGACATTTATAATAAATTTTAACATATTCATAAATATTTTGATTGTTAATAGAAGGTCATTTTTCATGGACATTATAGCTAGAAAATTACGATGATGCTCAGAAAACTTATAATGGTCATTGTATTATATACTTGACCCTTGAACATGATGGGGATTAGGGGAGCCTATCTCCACATATAATTACAGTTGGCCTTCCACATCCACGATTCTCAACTTCCCATGGAACATAAAGTGGACCCTGGAACAAAAGGGATATGAACTGCCCAGGTCCACTTATATGTGGATTCTTTTAAGTGGACCCACACAGTTCACACACATACTGTTCCAGGGTCAACTGTAATTGTATTCCTATTTAATCATTGAGACATATGTTTATTATGTGAAGATTTGGCATGAGTGCATATACAATGTGGAAAACCCATAGCTAAAAAGAAGTACTGTTTCTAAACCTGGAAATTGAGAATGCAATAAGGGTGCTGATATTTCAGATTTCTATCTTCCTCTTTGTGAAACTAATTTGGTTGGAGACCTATAGGAGTCTAACATAAACCATATGGCACAAGAACAACAATTAACCTGTTTTCATCTACGTGTAAAGAATGTTCTGACCAAATGAGTGCCACAGTCCCTCCTTGAAAACAAATCTAGTTACCCAATCTCTTTGACCATTATGAAAATCATGAAATCCAAAAAGTATACCACAGTTTTTGAAATAGCAATTTTCCCCTAAAGGTCATTGTTTCTATTTAGAATGCAAATCTTTTGCTGGAGATAGATTTGGGGACATTGGCCTTACTAGTCAACTTCTGACCCCGATAATAAATTACTTTTACTTTCCCAAAGGTAATATATAGTTGCCTAGTAATATACGGTTACCTAGTTCAGTGATTTTTCAAGTCTCTTGTTAATTAAATCCTTAAGAAACATCTATAAAACTGATTGGGGGAAGAGGTGTAGGGAGGGGATAGCGCAGAGGACATAAACAGAATAAATTACTTAGTGTTCTCAAAGAACACTGCATAAGCTAGGCAAGATAAGACCAAGAACAACAATGAAAAAGACATATATAATGATGAATTATAATTCTGATAGTTCAAGAGCTATAAAAGTAGATGATGATAAAGAGAAACTGAAATTACTTGGAAGGAAAGGCCTTTTGGAGAAGGTGAGGTGACAAGTAGGCTTTAAACTTTTTATGGAACTTGAAGGATTAAGGACACAGGACACAGGAATTAAAAATGAAAGTAAAGTTACAGGGGAAAAAAAGGAGAAGAATAAACAGAATTAGGAAAGAGAATAGCATGCCTGAATTTGAGAATAACTTTAAATATGTGAGATGAACAGCTAAATTAACAGAATGAGGCTTAAAATTTAAGCACAGAAATTAGATTTGGTGTGGTAAGAATTAAGAAGACAACTATAGACTATAGGACAGAGATTGAAGTTTTTAAAAAACCTGTTGACTTAGAATTTTTTACTCAGGAAAAATATTTTCAAGACAGAGCTAAAATAAGTACTTTTTCAGAAATATACAAACTGAAAGAGTGGAGCGCTATTAGATCTTGACTCTAAGAAATATTAAAGGAAGTCTTTTAAACAAAAGGAAAATCACATCAGATGAAAATATGAGTTCATGCAATAGAATGAAAAAACATCAGAAATAGTAATTACATAAGTATATATAATTACTTATAATAATTAAATATATTATTATTTAAATGTATTTAAAAGATAATAGACTTTAAAAAAAATAAGTCATATATTATGAGATCTATAATTAGTAAAAGTAAGATGTATGATAACAATATCACAAAAGCCAGGAAGAGAGATATGGAAGTATACTGTTGTGAGGTTCTTATACTATACATGCAGTGGTATATCATTTAGGGCAAACATGTGGTAATTTAAACATGTATACTGTAAATTATAAATCAGCCTTAACCATACACACACACGCACACACACACAAACACACACAAACACACACACACATGACAACTATAAGTAATAAATGAATAAAAGGGATAAGAAGAAATAATAAAAAATAATAATCCAAAATAAGACAGAAAAAACAGTAAGGAACAAAGCACATACAGAAAAATAAAAAACATAGGATAAGATAGTAGATTTACATTCAAGTATATAATTACTCTCATTAGTAATGATCTTAATATTTTAATTAAAGGGCAAAAATTAGATTTTTTAAAAACAAATATATACTGTCTAGAAGTCAGTCTGGCTAGAGGTTTATCAGTTTTATTGATCTTCATAAAGAACTAGAGTTTGATTTCATTGATTTTCTCTATTGTTTTTCTGTATTTTATTGACTTTTGCTTTGATAATTTTCTTTATTGTGCATAATTTGGGTTTGTATCCACTTTTAATTTAAAAAACAAATAGGCTAAAAAATAAAGATGAGAAAAGACATATTATGCTAACATTAATCATTAATATTAATATCAGAAATGTAGATTTTAGAGCAAAGAATATTATCAGGGATAAAGAGGTCCATTTAATAAATGATAAAGAACTCAATTCATTCAAAGACAGAATTCTAAATGTTTTTATACCTAATAATAGAGCTGCAAATTACATGAAGCAAAAACTAATAAATCTGCAAAGAAAAATAGTAAATCTACAATTATAGCTATAGATTTCAAGACACTATTCTCAATAATTGACAGAATAAGTAGACAGAAAATAAACAAGGATATAGAAGACTTGAATATTACTATCGATCAACTTAATCTAATTGAAAATTACAGAACATTCCACCCAAAACAGCAAAATACACATTTTTTTTCAAATGCACATTAAGCATTTACCAAAAATAAACCAGATTCAGGGCCAGAAAACAAGTTTTATTAAACGTGAAAGAACTGATGTAATATAAAATAACACTGTATAATCCCTGTGAAATTGGAGTTAATAATAGAAAACTATCTAAAAAATCCCAAATATTTGGAAATTAAATAACATACTTTTAAATAACCTAGGAGTCAAGGAAGAAATTTTTAAAAATCATAAGATACTTTGAACTGATTGAAAATGTGGACTGCAGCTAAAGTAGTACTTACGGGAAAATTATAGCAACAATGGCTATTTTTGAAAAAAAAAAATCTTCAAATTAATAATTTTAATTTCTACATTAAGAAACCAGAAAAAGGAAAGCAAATTAAACTCAAATTAATCACAAGAAAGTATATAAAGCAAAAATCAACAAAATACAAGAAAACAATGGATAAAACCAAAGAAATAAAAAACTAGTTCCTTATGAAATTCAGTAAAACTGATGAACCTCTAGCCAGACTGAAAAGAAAAAATAAAGTGAAAATAACAATTGTCAGTATCAGAAATGAGAGTGGTGACATCACTACACAACCTACAGATACTAAAAGGATAATAAAGGAATGTTATGAACAACATGTTATGCCAATAAATTTAACTTAGTGCAAGTAGAAAAATATAATGAAATGTCTACCAAATTTTATTGAAGAAGGAGATAATTAGCTCACTATCTATTTAAAAACTAAATTTATTGTTAAAAGCCTTCTCACCAAAGCGAATTTCACAAAATATCAAAGGAAGAAATATTACCAATCCTAAAGAAAATATTTGAAAAAAATCAAAAAGGAAGAAATACTTCCCAACTCATTCTACGGTGCCAGCACTACCCTAAAGCAAAAATCTGAAAAGATACTATAGGAAAACTGAATACCGTATCCCTCATGAATATACATGCAAAATTCCTAAGCAGTCTGAGGTCCTAGCCTATTCCCTTGATGGTTATAAAGTAGTTATTCCTAATGTTCAATTGTAAACATTAGGCTAATTGGGAACAATGCCCACAATTGTTCAATGGTGAACAATGAGGCGAATTGGTATACCAATTGATTTGTGTACCAATTAACCTCATTTCTGCTTTTACTAGGGATACATTTGCCAGGTTTGAAGCAGGTTTTTGTAACTTTTTAATGAAGTTTAGTGAACTTAGAGAAAAGTACACGGCTCAATAAACATACCCATGTAATAGGATCCAGATCAAGAAACAGAACATCACCAACACCAGAAGCTCTCTATATACAATTAAGGATATAACTCACATAGTTGTGTAGGCTTGTTAAACCCAAACTCCACAAGATATTCCTCCAGGCTGGAAACCCAGGGAAGAATTGCAGTTCGAATCTAAAGGCAATTGGCTGGCAGAATTTCCTCTTGCTGGTTGCGAGTGAGAGATGGAGTAGGGGTAGCTAGTGTCGGTCTCTGTTCTAGTAAGAACTTACCAGCTGAATGAGGCCTACCACATGATGGGGGTAATCTGCATTACTGGAAGTTCAGCAATTTAAATGCTAATCTCATCCAAAAAACACCTTCGCAGAAACATCCAGAATGTAGTTTGACCAAACATCTGGTAACTTGACCCAGCCAAGTTGAAACCCAAAATTAACCATCATGAGGTGGAACTCATCCTTCTGGTGGGAAGGCCCCTACACCCTCACATAGTGACCAAGTACAGGCTCTTGGGCCAATCCAGGTTTCAAAAATTAATAAAGTATAATGTCTTAAATTTTTGATTTAAATATGATGCATAGTATGTATATAAATATTATATTTTTTAATCCCTTGAAGTTCTAATTTTTAGAAAAAATATTTTAATGGAGATATGATTGACATAGCATTGTATTAGCTTTAGGTATACAGTGTAACAATTTGATATATGTATATATCATGAAATGATTAACAAAATAAGTTTAGTTAACATCCACCTCCACATATAGTTACAAAATTTCTTTCTAGTTATGAGAACTTTTAAGATTTTCTCTCCTAGCAATTTTCAAGTATACAATACAACACTGTTTACTAGAGTCATCATGCTGTACCTTACATCCTTAGGACCTATTTATCTTATAACTGAAAGTTTGTACCTTTTAGGCACTCTATATATTTAAAATACTAATAAAAGTTTTCATTTTATCTTTTAGCCAGAAGAAATTATCTTTTACTATCCCATGGAGTTTTTTTTTTTTTTCCTAAATGATGCAGGGATTTTAAAAAGCAGTATTGATATAAGTGAATAAAGTGTATCTTAGTAAAATAAAATCTATAAATTTTGATTTACATGTTTTATTGTTTTTCTGTTCATTTATTTTTTTTTTCTTCTTTACCTGGACATTGCCTACACTTTAGTTTCTTTGAACTCAACTGCTCAATCTAACAGTGATCTGGAAAGCCGTTTAACTCACGGAATACTAAATTCTCTATGAAATAGAACAGCATCCTTTTATGACATGTAAAATTCCCTGTTGTTTAAGTATTTTATGTATCGTATTTCTTTTTTTTTTTTATGGTGATGTTGGTTAACAAAATCCAATAAGTTTCAACTGTACAATTCAACAGTAAGTCATATATATTATATATATATTGCACTGTGTGTTCATCACCCATAGTTAGATTTCTTTCTGTTGCCATATATTTGACCCCTTTTATCCCATCTACCTCCCCCCTCCCTTCTGGTAATCACTAGTTTACTGTCTATGTCCATGAGTCTATTTGTTTGTCATGTTTGTTTGTTGCTTTTAGATTTATATCTCACAAATAAATGATAACGTGGTTTTCAACTTTTTCTGTCTGGCTAATTTCACTTAGTAGGATTATCTCAAGATCCACCCATTTTGTCACAAATAGCAATATTTCATCTCTTCTTATGGCTGTGTAATACTCTATTGTATATATGTACCACATCTTTATCCAGTCATCTATTGTAGGACACTTTGGTTGCTTCCATGTCCTGGCCACTGTTAATAATGCTGTTATGAACATTGGTATGCAAATATCTTTTCAGATAACTGTTTTCAAGTCTTTGAGGTAAATACCTAGTAAAGGGATTGCTGGATTATATGGTAGATCAATTCTTAGTTTTTTGAGGAACCTCCACACTGTTTTCCATAGTAGCTGTACCAATTTGCAGTTACATTTTATTTCTTAATAAAGATATTTAGAAAAGTCTAAGATTCATATTTGGCCAATGGGTATTTTTATGCTCTGTATTTTTGGTAAGGAAGAATCTACTATTTAAATACTGTAACAAGAGAAAATTGCATCTACCTCAGATAATTAAGTTTTAATAAACTCAGTTACATTTTTATTAGAATTTCATTCAGAGAAATAGCTGGTGTCATCGTTTGCTTTGTCTTCAGTATTGATTCAATTTCATCTTTGTGTCTACATACAATAGTGGGCAAATATTGTAGCCTGGACAGTTTTGGTTTACATTTTCTCTCCTAGAATTTCATTGTAATAGTTTTGTTTGGCATCCAAAGTCTCTGTAAGTCCCAGTTTATATTCCCTTCAACTGAATAATTACTAGTCATCACATTTCCGTAGTCTCTGCCAACATTTTCTCCTTTCAGTAGTACTGGAAAGTAATTTTTTTCTGATTATGTTTGTTTGCCAAGAACATTTATTACTAAGACTTGATAAAGACTCTGATTGGGCCATATTTTTTTCAGCTGGTTTTACTCATACTCAAGAACTTGACCAGCCTAATTGGTTTGTTTGTTTAAATTCAGAGTTGTTGTTTTTTCCCCTCATTATATGCTTTCATGATCTGGAAAGTTTTAGGGAATTATTTTTTTTTAATCAACTATGGGATCTTTTGAAAACCAGAAGTGTAGCCAAAATAACTTCTCTTGTCAAGAAGCAGTTTTAGCACATGTTAAAAGCTCAGACTTTGGACTCTTGGGCCAGACATGGGTATAACTCCTGGCCCCACAATTCACTAAACTCTTTGTGTGCCTGTTGCCTAGTCTTACAAGTGGGAACACTAATGGTTACCTAACTTAAACGGTTGCTATGAGTTGTGCCTTATACACATTAAGTGTTATGGAGTGCTGGATACACTCTGCCTAGAGAATAGTTCAATAAATTAAATCATTGACATTTAGCAAACTTTGTAGTAGGCTAGTTGAATTAGTGAATGTGATGCTGCAGTCTCTATACACATACCCCATACAGATAGATACTCCTTTAAATTCAATGAATTTAATTCCACTGCATTAAATAAGATTAGTGCTTCTCCTAGGAATATATATTAATCATGAAACTACATGTCTCTAAATTATTCAGGTAAAATGACAGCCCACTCTTAAAAGTTATTAATTCGATATTACCATATTTCATCAATTTAAAGACACTTTTCACATTTTAACGTCTTTGATGTTAGGATGTATTTTACAATCTGTGATTGTAAATCACAACCACAGTCAGCCTGACCTCACCTAAATAATCTAGAGCTCAGTCCTAGCTTTCATATTTTCATCTCTTCAGTAGAGTTAAATGCCTAGTTAATACTACATGTGTTGAATTTAGTTGCCTTTTTAAATGTCTTCTAAAAGATCACTAACTCAGCTTTAAAACAAAAAGGTTATTGTGTCTGCAGGAAAACATGGAAATAGAGCAATTGGGTATACATTTGATAACAAAGAAGTACATATCTATCTTTGAAGGAATAGTCACAATTCCATTATTTCTTGCAAAGCAACAATCAAGTGCTTTATAGTAGGGGTCCCAAACTCAGGGCCACTGACATCCATGGCCCATAGGAACCTGGCTGCACAGGAAGAAGTGAGTGGTTGGCAAGCAAGCTGAAGTTTCATTTATATTTGCAGCCACTCCCCAGCACTAGCATCACTGCCTTACTCCACTTCAGATCATCAGGCATTAGATTCTCATAGGAGCACCAGTCCTTGGTGCCAAAAAGGTTAGAGACTACTATTTTTAGGACCTAAGAAAGGATGATATGAGTATAAAAAGTTACAATATGGCTCGTTTCTAAAGTACATATGATTGTTCACTAACACTTTCTAGTAAGGTCAATAGTTTGGGGGACAAGGAAGACTTGTGAATTACATTGAGAAATCTTTAAAGAAATGCCATGTCCTCAACACATTTGAAGAATGTGTTGGACACTTTGTGTTGGGTGATATTGTGTAGAACAGCACAGACATCAACAACACTAAGTTGAAGATGGAGTCAGAAACATTGGACTTTGAATGTGATAAAGTTTAAGAAATACCTCATTAGCTTATTACATTAATATTTTCCTATTTATACCTAAACACGAGTAACCTGTAAGTTTTTAAAATTACATAAAAGTCTAAAAGAGCTCTTTCAGGAAATATAAAATTAAAAATCTAAGTGTTATACAGAGTTTTTAGCTTAATTGTCAACATTGTTTTCTTCTTTTGTGACATGTAAAATAATAGCATGAATTAAATGGATAGAATCTTATATTTGATGAAATATAATAAGCATAAGTAACAGTACTTCTCAAAATATCTGTGATAAAGGATCTAGTATTCAGTTCTAATCCATTGCAGATAGATATTTTGTAAAGCACATGAAGAATGAAATAAAAAAGGCAGAAATATATAAGCTAATTCTTTAAATTATTAGATACAACAAAGGTAAAATTACTGTTAAAATGCTTTCAAGGTTTACCAGTGCTTACTCTCACTTTCTAAACTTATCTTGCCCTGACCAACACTGTCCGTGAACCACACTTCAAGCACTGCTGATCTTTGCTATTCTAGAAGTGACTTAATCATTGAACTGTCAAACGTTCTCAGCGATGCCAAATAGAGTTCAGAAGATATACCTTTGGTTTTCTTTCTTAAACACATCAACATGATCACTTATACCTGATTGAACTTTACAGTTAATAAAACACTTGCACCAATAGAGCCTTCCAGTCAAGTAGGTTGTATAAATTCAGACTTTGATGCACATTCTGTACTCCAAACACATATGTAAATCAGTAACACGGTGATCAGAAAAACGTAGTGCATCTCAAAAACAAGATCGACATTTTTATGGGGCAGAAATGCAAAGCAAAGAGTAGGAACAAAGCCAGAAGCAGGCAATAGCAGCCAAGGGTTTAGCCAAGGCAGAGTAAAGAGACCACACAGTGACTCAGGTAAGAAGGTAACAGAAATACTTGCTCCTCAAAGCCAGAGGATGGAATGAGGCTCCTGCACTTGTGAAAACTTGACAAAAACGGCTTCAGACTCAAACTTTGTAAGAAACAGTGAGTGTGAGGTGACAAGAATGCAAAGACACTATGAAATGACCAGGGTCTGGACCATGCCTCCTGCTGGTTCTTGAGTGGAACTGCAATACCCTCATCTGTCAAATGCTTTTACCAGCCGCAGCTCAAGTCACCTTCTCAATTGCCCTAAAAGGAAATGAGGTGTGTATTTTTACTCCTATTTTACAAAGGAGAAAACTGAGGCTTGGAGAGTTTACCTAGGATTATGCAGCATTCGAGAAAGCATCAGAATCAGGACCAAGACTCCTAACCTTGTGCTATACCCAACCTGCTGTGTATCCAGAAAACACAATTTGAGATATGTGATATAGTATAGTTAGAGTTAATAGAATTGTTAGTAAACAAAAATCTTGTTCTTTCCTTGCAAATTCAAGTTTTTTGAATTCAAATTGAATAGGCACTATAAGGTGTAGCTTTTGTGATCATTTTCTCTCTCATAGCAAGATGTCAGTTTTCTCAATAACGATTCAATGGTAGTGGGAGTGGGTAAACATTTGCCTCTTAAAACTTAGTATATTGGTCCCATGTGGTATTATCCAACTCTAAGTGGAGGAGAAAGGGTCTTCAAGAAAGAGAAGAGGCTCTTCATATTTTATTAGGTGGGGAGAAACAAGCAACAACCTGATCTAAAGTCTGGACAGGAATTTTGAAAGGAGGAGAAAACAATTGAAAAATACATACCTGCATACATTCTGTAATTTTCAAAATAGTCCCAATTTCATATAACTTTATTTTCTTTAATTAACATTGCTCATGAGATTATGAATAAATGTGATTTAATTCCAATGCACTATATAAATCAAGTCTTAAAGCAGAAAAAAAAAAAACTTGTCAGATCTTTTAATCTAATTTTTTTTTTTTTTAAATTCAGAAGCCTTAGGCTACATTTGAGAGAGAGTCTAAAACCAAAGTACCAATCAGGAGGGCTGTGGGTCAGCTTTGAGCAGGCACATAAATTAGTACAGGAAATACAGTCATAATATCAAACAAGAATCCTATAAACTAAAGTCACCCTCACCTTGCCTAAGTTTCTAATGAAGCTAACTACCCTTACCCCTAGCATCTGCCCATTTGTCTGTTGGCAAACAGTCAAGTTTTGGTCTTCGAGTCTCCCCTTCCCTAACCTCATCAATTGCCTTGTTTGCCAAGTAGCATAGTACAGTAAATGGTATATTATAATATTCTAAATTCCTTGAAATTATGTGGAATTTCATAGAAATTATAGAAAATATAATTGTGATTTTTCATTTAAAAAGTAAATGCATATTTGTTTTTTCTTTATTCTTATTTGATGCTTCTTCATTGTTGTTCTGACAAGACATTAGAAGTCATATTATGCTGTTAAGCTTTAAGTGTTTACATGTAGGCACATACTAAATGTGCTTATTCTGTCTTCTTCAAAAGCAATCTGGAGCATCTCCCCTAACCCTGAAATCCATTATGGAAAGTATTCCACACATGTTAGCTCACTTAAAAAGGGTTCATGCTGTAAGAGAGTCTGTTTCTTTCAAGGCTATAAGATAGGGTAAATAATGAAGACACTATTGAAATGTCTCTTAGTTAACGTCTTAGCAATTAAGAATAGTCAAAAACAAACAGTAAATGCTTGTGATTTACAAGTAAACGCAAGCACTTACGAACTGAATTTTTTCCTCTTCATTCCTAAATAGGAATTTATCACCTCATTTAAGAGATATTAAAACGTTTGTTTTTCTTTTTGTTCCTCATACTAGCTTTTCACAGAATCTTTGAAAATGGAACCCATTTTCAATTCCATTTATTTATTGTCCTTACAGCCTAGAACTTGAGGGCGGCGCGGGGGGGGGGGGGGGGGGGGGGGGGGGGGG